>NC_069410.1:77138408-77211205 GCF_026875155.1 Cherax quadricarinatus
GATGGGGGGTCTATGAAGATGGGTGAATATAGAATTGGGGGGGAAAAGGGTGAGGGGTGCCTTAGGGTCTGGGGGAGACAAAAACTTTGCCCTTGGGGCAAAGAGGAGAATGTTGAGAGTATAGTTTTCCCAAGCTCTTAAGGGATGAAGCATGGGTGATGAATGTTGCAGCGAGGAAAAGGCGGGGGCAGGGGAGTGTCATGTTGAGGGAATGTGTGGTGTGAATTTAATGCAGAGAATTCTTTATTTTTGGAAGTTAGGGGAGGTGCGGGTTCCCAAAACTGTTGTCCAGAGGGCTGGGGAAAGGTTGTTGGGGTGGTTGGAATGAGAGAAAAGGAGCGAAAGAATGATTCAAGAGTGTATCATTGTAGTGGAAGGAAGGGGGGGGTAGGGGTGGGCCCTGGGAAAAGGGGTTGGAGGGGGGGGGAAAAGGTGTTTTGTTGCGAGGGGTTGGATTTCCCGCAGGCATGCGTGAGCATGTTTGATGGGAGTAAAGGGAGAAAAAAAGGTTTTTTAATATTGAGTGCTGTTTGGTGGAGCAAAGAAAATTTTATAAAGGGATCAGGGAAACGGGGGCCCGGACTTGAGCCCGGGGAGTGGGAAGTACGTGCCTGCATTTAAAGGAGGGGTGTTAATGTTGCAGTTTAAAAACTGTAGTGTAAAGAACACTTTGGAAGACAGGGATGGAGTAAATGTGGGAAAAGTTTTTTTTTGGGGCCCCCCTCCCTTGGTGGGAACGGGCCCAGTGAGATAAAATAATTATATATATATATATATTATTTATATTATATATATTATTATTATATATATATTTTTATATATATATTATATATAATGCAATGATTCTTAACATTCGCAAACGTTTTATACCTCGTTCGATGAATTCGATCCTATGCATCTGCATCTTTTAAACCCTACTTTTCTCACAGCCAAAATAGTAAACGGCAGGTACCCACGCCCTGAGGGATTGTTAAAGCTTTATGATCAGTTTAATGCAAGGGGGTTTCCCCATAGGGATGATCACATCTTTGTTTTTATTATGATATCATCTGTGTCAGGAAAATTTGGCGAAGATTTGAAACCCAGCCTAACCCTGATAAAACATCGTATTACATTACAATTTGATCTATAACATTTTTTCTATTTTAATTATAGAAATTTTATATGTTTACTCAGAATTTAAAATGTTCCTTGACTTTCGTTTCATTATGTAGTCTCCCTAAAAAATTTCCTAATTTTAAAAAACAGACATCAAACCCCGCTTTTTAAAGAATCTCTGTAAAAAAAGGGAGGTACACGACTTTACCCCTAAATAGTTGAGTATCCAGTTGAAAATTAGGCGGCAGCTGGAAACAGGAGCTATGAGCGGGAAATGCTTTATCGTGGTGCTTGAGATTTTTCTATTTCTTTAATTTGCAAATATTCTAAGTAAAAAAGGTCATGTCCAGTTTATTGAAAAAACGACTTACCTGGAGAGAGTTTTTGGGGGTCAGGCCTTGTGGTGGGTTGGGTCTGATCACAGGTGTTCTGCTGGGCACGTATCCCAGTAAAACCCTAAGCTGGCTGGGCAGGTCTGACTTTATGTGTTGTCCCGTGCCTTCTTGAAGGGCAGCAGCGGTTTTGTTAATCCTTCTTGTGTTTTTGGGGAAAATTTAACAGTCTTGGGGCCCCAACTTATTGTGTTTTTTTGTGTACTCTGGCGCCCCCTTTTCACGGGGGGGAAAGTTTCCCCTACTGCCCAGTCTTTTGTTTCATGGAGTGTTTCGTGTGCAAGTTTGGTACTAACCCCCTGGATTTTATAAATGAAAATTTTAAGAATCTTTCTCTCTGCATTCCCGGAAAAAAAAAATCAAGGGGTTCGCCTGCCGTAAAAATAGGAGCTTTATTTGTACTTGTGTGTGGTGGAAGTTTTCTTAATTTTTAGGTCATTAATTTCGCCTGCTTTGAAAGGGGGCGTTGGTGTACAGCAGTATTCCACCCAGAGAGAACAAACGATCTGAAAAGAATCATCTGCCCCTTTTGGGCCCCGTTTTAAGGATCTCATTTTCCCCCCTATCTTTTTTTAATGAGTGATACATTGTAGTGGTCTTGAAAGGTGAGATTTTTACTTATCCTCCCGGCCCTTTACATTAGTTTCTGCTTATTTTTTGCTTAGAAATTTTTTTTCTCCCCGCAGAGTTTAATTTTCTAAATTTTCCATACTGAGGAGTTGAAATTTTTTTTCATTTTAAGTTATATTGTTTTTGTGAGGGAAAAATTCAACGTAGGGGAGCGAGGAGATTTGGTAAAGTAGTTTGTTGCCCGGTGCTTGTTAAGGTGGGTCGTCTAGCTCCAGCTACCCTTCCCCCCGACCTCCCTTTTTACCCACCACGAAAGGGGAGTGTGGGGTCCCGGGCCCAAAAAGTAATATCGGACCCAGCTCCCAGCAAACTGTAAATAAAAAACCCTTATTTTGGGATATTGGTTTAAATCATCATTTTGGCCCCCTAATAAACTTTGTCCCTTTTAGTTTTAAGCTCCACATGGATTTTAGATAATCCCACTTTTTTAAAATTCTTAACTTTCAGGAGGTGTTTCTTAGCGTGGGAACCGTCTCTTTTCAGCTTGGAAGACAGATCGGGTCACCCGCCAACCAAAGGGTGTTGAAGGAGCGGCAGAAACAGCCATGAGACGTCATTCATAATCGACCTACCTGATTACTTACAGTCAACCGCAGACGACTAACCCTCATCTTCGCAGTGGTAAAGAACCTGCGTTCCTGTCATCTGGACTGACTATTCAAGGCTATAGACTCTGTGAAGAACTAGTCGTTGGATTGTCACCAACACCTGTGACCCCCCCCCACATCATCAACGGCTACAATTTCTACAAGACGGTGTCAACATCAACCAGACACCACAGTTTACTTGTACATATTAGCGTTGAATTCAAATGGCAATTTTTCATTTCATTTTTCATTCAAGTAGGATACACCTTCATTTTTTAATGTTTTATCTTTGCATTACTAAATAATAAAATGTTTATCTTTGTGAATTATTATTTCTTTTTCTATTCATTAATTTTCCTGAGGAGGAGCCAGCCTTGGTAATACTGTCTGAAGTTGTTACAGGGCTGAGTAAGCCTTCACAGACAGGGTGACAGCAGTAAGACAAGAGAGGGGTGGGTAGATTGCATTTTCATGGACTGTAAGGAGGCGTTTAGCACAGTTCCACACAAGAGATTAGTGCAAAAGTAGGAGGACCAGGTAGGGATAAAAGGGAAGGCACTACAATGAATCAGAGAATACCTGTCAGGAAGACAACAGAAAGTCATGGAGCGTTGCGAGGTGTCAGAGTGGGAGCCTGTGAAGAGCGGGGTTCCACAGGGGTCAGTCCTTGGACCCGTTCTCTTTCTGGTATTTGTGAACATGACAGAAGGAATAGACTCAGAAGTGTCTCTGTTTGCAGATGATGTGAAGTTGATGAGAAGAATTCAATCGGACGAGGACCAGGCAGAACTACAAAGGGATCTAGACAGGCTGCAGGCCTGGTCCAGCAACTGTCTCCTAGAGTTCAACCCCACCAAATGCGATGTCTTGAAGATTGGGGATGGGCAAATAAGACTGCGGACGGAGTAGTCTAGGAGGCCAGAAACTACAAACCTCACTCAAGGAAAAGGATCTTGGGGTGAGTATAACACCGGGCATGTCTCCTGAAGCGCACATTAACCAAATAACTGCTGCAGCATACAGGCGCCTAGCAAACCTAAGAACAGCATTCCAACATCTTAATAGGGAATCGTTCAGGACTCTGTACACTGTGTACTTTTGGGCCCTATATTGGAGTATGCAGCACCAATTTTGGAACCCACCCCTAGCCAAACACGTAAGGAAACTAGAG
The DNA here is from genome assembly GCF_026875155.1 of Cherax quadricarinatus. Taxonomy (NCBI): domain Eukaryota; kingdom Metazoa; phylum Arthropoda; class Malacostraca; order Decapoda; family Parastacidae; genus Cherax; species Cherax quadricarinatus. The sequence goes on from NC_069410.1 coordinate 77,142,287, forward strand.
GAAGTGCAAAGGTTGCAACAAGATAGTGCCGGAGCTAATGGGCATGTCCTTCGAGGAGAGGTTAAGGGAAATCGATCTGACGACACTGGAGGACAAGAGAGGGAGATTTAACAATATAAAATACTGAGAGGAATCGACGGGTGGACAGAGACAGGATGTTTCTGAGATGGGGACGCAGCAACAAGGGGTCACAACTGGAAGTTGAAAACACAAATGAATCACAGGGATGTTAAGAAATATTTCTTCAGTCACTGAGTTGTCAGGAACAGGAATTGCCTAGAAATTGTAGTGGAGGCACGATCCATCATAGCTTAAGAACAGGTAATGATAAAACTCATGGAGCAGAGGGATTAGTAGCGACCAGTGATGAAGCGGGGCAGGAGCCGGACTCGACCCTTGCAACCACAATTAAGTCAGTACACCACACAGACACGTAGGTACGTTACAAAAGACCGTATTACCCTTTTCCAGTGAGACTTACACAGGATACCGAACAACCTATGCAAAACAAATAGAAAAGTACGAATCAGTGATATAAACACATTTGTAAATGTTTTTTAAGTTAACGAAATAATTTAAATGGAAACATTAGAAGTGAGGAGAATACACAAATAAGCCGCGTATAGGAAGAGAGAAGTTTACGACGATGTTTGGGTCCGACTCGAGCCATTTACTGCCTCCCTCTATTTCTGTGTTAGTGAGACTTTGTAAGGGTTTCGAAGTCGGACCGGAACGTCGTTGAAACCTCCTCTCTCCCCTATGGGGGGCTTGGTGGTGTGTGTCTTTTTTCCCAGTCACGATATTTGTCTTTAACTGAGAAATATGCAAAACCTTGTTAAAGTGAAGCAAATCTATAAATATATTACAAACGCAGGACTGACTCAGCAAAAATCTATTTAGCCGGAAGAAAAGACAGCAGGGAAGAACAGCGATATTTATAACAGACAAAACACAAGCAATGAAAATAAAATCCAAATAGCAAAAACAAAAAAATTAGTGAAAAATATTCAAAGTGAAAATCTGAAAAGCAATTCTTTTATCTCAGTTCTGGGACCAGTCAAAAGTGGCTGACCCATTTTCTTTGTATAAACTGATACGAGGTTGTATGCCAGTGATGATTACTCTATTACAGGTCTTATGTATACAGCATGCAATCACGCATTAATGTTGGTACAATTACCGACAATATATTTGGTAAAAGAACAAAAGTGCAACTAATATGACATTTTATTGTGGTAACGTTTCGTCTCCAGGAGCTTTGTCAAGCTGCTAAGGCTTACCATGAACTGTTCAAACGTAGATTTATATTAAAGTGCTTAGTGCTTCCGAGCGTAGATCTAGTCCGATTTTACATGCTTTCAAATGGGGGAAAATCAAGGTCGGGAGCACTATGCACGGAAATGTAGATCTACGTTTGGACAGTTTAAGGGGAAAAAAAGCTCTGGAGAGCGAAACTTTTGCCACATGTCACATAAGTTGCACCTTTTGCCTTTTTACAATGCATACAATCATATTAAAACAAAAAGGCACAATACTGTGACTGGGTAATGCATAAAAAACCCCACTAGGAGCGTGACTCGAGCCCTGCAACCCAACTAGTTGAGTATAGGAGAGAACTTATGACGAGTTTCGGCCCCCCTTGGACCATTCCCTAGTCAAAGATAAACTTTTGGACATTAAAAGGGTATAAAATACCGGACAGATTGTTAGGTAAGACACATATACAACAGTTAGGTATCTTTATTTTGAAACGTTTCGCCTACACGTAGGTTCTTCAGTCGAGTACAGAAAAGTTGATAGAAGCAGAAGATACTTGAAGACGATGTAATCAGTCCATCACCCTTAAAGTTTTGAGGTGGTCAGTCCTCATTTCTGGAGAGAGCATTGTTCCGTTGTCTGAAACAATATTGTTTCAGACAACGGACAATGCTCTTCTCCGACTGAGGGACTGGACCACCTCAAAACTTTAGGGTGATGGATTTGATTACATCGTCTTTCAAGTATCTTCTGCTTCTATCAACTTTTCTGTACTCGACTGAAAAGCCTACTGTGTAGGCGAAACGTTTCAAAATAAAGATACCTAACTGTTGTATATGTGTCTTACCTAACAAAGAATAACTGGTTAACGGTCCGAGTCAGCCCGAAACGTGTCATATGATTCTTCACCCTAATGAATACTATCACTAATAATATTTGGAATAGAGGAAGAGTTTTGAAGATGAGTGAAGATTTTTATATTATACTGTGGTAATTTATGGATGACAATGACTGTTAAAAGGACTTTACATATTATAAATGAAGCCTTTAATTACTAAATATATTGGAATGCTTAGGTGGACAGATTTAAGTATAATCAATATAATTCCAAAATGTAATGACCGCACTTTTTACGCATCAACTTTTAAAAGGAATTGACACCAATAGTAGAAAGCAAAAAAAAAAAATGCCAATATTACTTTTTTACTATTGGGATTTATTATAATACTTATTAAAACAGAGGAGAAAATAATTCAGCACAAACTAAACCCAACTTGAAACAATTATACTGTTAATATATGACTGATAATATAAAAAAAATAATGAAAATGTTAAACTGATTTAGAATACATTATAGGTTTTTTGTTTGTTTATAGAGAGTTCAGTAGCAAATAAGTAAAAGGAATAAAAATTACTAATTTCCCAAAACTGGAATGCAAAAAAAAAAAAAATTAATATAAAATATTAATATAAAATATTAATGAAATGTGCTGGAGAAATATTGCTATATTGATTTTAGGGAAAGAAGAAATTGGAACCAGTGTAGGAAACGGGGTTAGCCAAGAAAAGTACAAGACATTTAAATAAACCAGAGATGAATAAAAAAAAAAGAAAAGGGAAGATAAGAGAAAGTTAGAAACAAATCTTCCACTGAAGTCTTTAAAAGTAAACTAAATGTTAAATGAAATTAAATTTTGAAGGACAAAAGGACAAATTTATGAAGTTGGGGGAGGATAAGACCCTAAACTGGGGTTTCCCTAAAATTACTATGATAAAATAATTTGTTTTTTTTTATTTATGGAATCTGTTTAAAAACTTTTAAATCGGACTGGATATCACCATGAGATTTAAGATAATACGCAGGAGGAATCCGCTGTCAGCTTCAGATTTATGAAAGTTTTTCTTCAGTATGGCAAATTTGTTGGAAGTAGAAGATTACATACATGTTGCCAAGATTAAAAAAGAAAAAAGGAGATACTGAAGCCTTTAAAATACAGTGGACCCTCAAATTTAGTCCTGCCTTTTCTGTATGCAAAACTATTTTTATCTATAAAATGAAATTGTTTGTTAATATTTTGGGTGTTGGAATGGTTTAATTGGATTTACATTATTTCCATGGGAAATATTAACAAAACATACATTTTATAGATAATAAAAATAGTTTTGCATACAGAAAAGACACGACTAAATTTGAGGGTCCACTGTATTAGCAATTTTCGCTACCTGGAGATCGTTCAAAGGGTGAACATTCCTCAGCCAGGTTTTTTGACCAAATCTCCTGTGGATCAAAGCCTGATCACCAGGTTATTATTGCTGGCCGCATGAAATTTCAACATACGAACCACAGTTGGGCGATCGGGCACCTTTAAAGGTTACTGATGAATGTGGTAAAAATATTAAAAACATGTATTAGGTAACGTAGATATAGCAAATGATTCCCAAAAATTAGTACTTGGTAAGTTATTCTGTTACCGACTTCCAAGTTCATGTTGATTAAATATACTATAAGTTACGATAGTCAAGCAAATTCAAGAAATAAATGGATTGATTATATTTGTTTAGATATTAGAAAGTTTTAAAATAGATCTCTTTATAAAAAAATGATTTTTAATCTGCAAAATAAGCGCGCCTTTAGAAACGTGAGAATATTTTGACAGAGACGAAATGCAGCGAGTTTATCGGGGGAAGAACTGATTGTGAGGGAGCCTTACCATTTCCTTGGGACTTTTCCCGAGGACCATCGCCCCGTGGCCTGACCCACCCCGACCCTCTGTTTGCTGGCCTATTGCCCAGGTGCTGGTGCTGTCCGCAAGCGGCAGTGGAAAGAGACAGAATCGAGGACCATTTGACTTCTACTCCTTAGGACAACTATAGGTTTATTGGTAATTATCTGTATGTCGAGGACTTTGACACTTGCGAAAACTCTATCGGGTATTTTCCCTCGTTCATCCTGCTGTTTGTGTAACACCGTAGTCAATTCACAGTTATTGGGTGTGATTTCAGTGTACAATGAACGTAAGCTCGAGAGGCAAGAGACCACCATTCATAACATTTCGCCCCGGGAGTATAAGATAGGTATACGAGTAAACGAAAACTTGAGAAGCTTGAGAAAATCAAATTACAGGTTTGGAATTACCCCCTCCAAGATTTTTCCAGGTGAAAAATTATAATTGTATCATTCTCCCCTCCGTTTCAAGGAGTATATTCCAAAGGATTTCCAGCATTCCAAGTAGTTGGGTGACTTTATCTGGGCAGCAAAAGTTCCCTGTGTTTTATATAGCTCTGAAGTCTTTCTGTTTTTTTAAAAGGACCCCTAGAGTAGAATGCATAAAACATGTTATCAATATCTTCTTCAAAGAAATTGGGGAAAAGAGCTATATCGCAATTGTTGTATGACTGCTCTGTCCCCTTCATGAAAAAATTGATTTGGATTTTTATGCTAGTAGAACAATGAACACCGTCATTCTGTGATTCCGGTTTATTTCACTCATTTCTTTACTCCCATCAGTGAATATGAGTTGCCCCTGGATTCTGTCTGAGAAGTTTTTGGGGGAATTTTTCTTCTAATTTCATTTAAGGCTCTTCGTTCTAATGTTTCTCCTTGACTCATTATCCCGCAGTCAGTTTCAGCTTTGTTCTTTATTTATGTAACTAAAGTTTCCTTTTAAGTTTGGGAAAAGTCTGCTTCCTTTCAGAAGCTGCTGTTGTCGTCTTTGCCTGTAGAGGGAGCTCCCCTCCCCCTTCCATCTGTCATTTGTTCTTTTTCTTCTCTGCCATAGTGTGCGAGTTTCAAACATACTTCCATCACCAGCGAGTTCCTTCTGAGAAATTGGTTTAGATTTACAGTGGCCTTTCGTTTTCCCCAGATATTTCATGAAGGCCACGAATCATTGTAATTTAATATATTAAATTCAGTGTTTCTGTGGCCGAGGCCAGAGTGCACGCAGGTCGGAACTACAATTACGTTGTAGTCTAAAAACTACAGCCCTTCGAAAACATTATGCTCGAATCAGGTTACTGGTAGTTAACAAAGTCTACGCCTCTAGGGTATAGTTGACCCAGTTGTCCACTATGCTGATGTTGTCGATGTTGTCAGCCCATCAATCTAGAATGAATACAGCATATGTGGGGAAGTAGCTTTTTATACCGTAGGCAGGAGAGGTGCAGCAGTCGTAGGTGGGTGTTACATTTGACCAATTGGAAGTAGGTCGTGCCAAGGATTAGGAAAGTGAAAGAATTTCCTGTTTTAAGATCCCAAAAGAAGTTGCTGTGTCAGACAGGAATGTAGTTTGAATCGTTCAGAGAACCGACAAGTTGATAAATTAGAATATGCAACTGACACAGCAAACATCTTTGGATCTTAATTACGGGGAAATTTTTTCACTTGCCGGGCCCCTTGGGCATGACCTACTTCCACATTGGTCGAATGTGACATCCCCTACCACCTCTCCTGCCTACGATTATATAAGCTACTTCTTCACACATATGCTGTATTCTTTTCAAGATGATGGAGTGACAACATCGACTTCAAGGCTGGGGGACTGATTACCTGAAATCCCCCTGTTCTTCACGATTCTCCTTTGTATGGAGTGATGAATCCACTGTGTGGCGAAACGTTTCCTAAATAAAGATTACCCAAGCGTTGCATATGTGTATAATTTATAACCACTATTCTTTTTTTATAGAGGATAGTTGTAGGTATGGTGGGCGTGAGTGCGTTGGTGGGTGGGTTGGTAGGGAAATGAGCTAGTAGTGGTGGTTGAATATAGTGATACGGTGGAATGGTGTTATCATTCTCCCAATGCAGTAAACTGCTTCCTTTCCATTATTCCACTGATGAAGATTGAGACATTGTGTAACTTTATGGGAATCTTTTTTTGAGGAAACGTTTCGCCACACAGTGGCTTCATCAGTCCTATACAAGCAGGGAGGTTTTAAGGAGGGGGAGTTTGAGGTAATCAGTCCCTCAGCCTGGAGTCGATGTGATCAGTCCATCAATCTTGTAGAATGTACAGCATAGCACCATAGACGTGGCTTATATACTGTAGTCAGGTGAGGCGAAGCAGGTGGAGGCGGGGTCATAGTGGTACCATCCACTAGTCTAAGTAGGTCTTCGTCCAAAGGTTGGACAAATTTTGAAGAATTCTTTGTGTCAAGATCCCATAATGCTGCAGTGTCTGCCAGAGGTGATAAATAGTTTAAAAAAACTCCTCTCCTTACACATTTCTGCTTTGTATAGGACTGATGAAGCCACTGTGTGGCGAAACGTTTCCTCAATAAAGATTCCCATATGTTGCATAAGTGTCTCAATCTTCAACTTGTCGGTTTTTTAAACCATTTATCACATATTCTAATGTAGATTGAGATTTTCTTCCAGTTTTTGGCTTTGGTGTATCCTATGAAATAAACTTGTCTGCTAAATTTAATTTATCGTGGGATTTCTACACTCAACAAACACGACCCAAAGACACGAGTCACTGACTTTTGGGTTATCCTAGGTTATAAGGCTACAACTTTGTGTAGTTTTAAAATAGGTTAGATAAATACATTAGTGTGTGTGAGTTGGATCTGATAGGTTGTGCTACGAGGTCGGGGTGCCATATCCCTTTAAATGAATATGACCCGACCTGACTAGTTAGGGCATTGGCTTAAGCGGTTTGGAGACTTTAAACCTGCCCCGCATGGGCCGTAGGCTTGTTGCAGGTTTCCTTTTCATAATTTTCTAAATGCACTGATGTGTAACTGTACTTAATGAACTAACTTGTTTCCTGGCAGTGGTCCAGCAGCCGCTGGAAGGTGGTCCAGCACCCGCTGGAAGGTGGTCCAGCACCCGCTGGAAGGTAATCCAGCATCTATGGAACTCTTCTGTGATGTTAACAAATCACAATTCCCTAATAATCAACATTTAGTACTTGTAATGCAATGTAAATTACAAATAACCACTATGTAGATTTTAACATTATGTAATTTTCACATTTAGTCACATTCCCAAAATAAAATTTTCACTGCTTTAATGACTAGCAACCAATGACCAGTGACTCTTAATTTTTCTTCTCACATTTCAAAAAAAAAAAAACAAAAGCTACATACCACCAAAAAAAAAAAAATCCTCCTGTGGCAAAACCAGAAATTTCGTGCACAACATACTAGGCTTACTGATTAAATTAGCTCATTGTATTTCCCCTATGTATTTTGTTTTTATATTTTCCGTAACTGACTTCAGGACACTAATACACTGATTCGGTTGCAATATTGTTCTGAATTACTGTACAAATTCACCAGTGTTAGGCTTTTAGTCCTGTACACAAGTATTTCTGCCTGTAATATTTTTCCTATATTTGTTTGTATATACTTTTTCACTTCTAATTCAGTGAACTATTTTTTTTTCTCCTTCACACAATTACAGTAAAGTAAACAACTCCCATTCTGTAAAAAAAATCACCAGCAAAACACATTATTTTTCTTTTGTTTTCCAAACAAAACAATTTTATTCCTTTTCACAAGTTTCCAGAACTGGAGACTCGCACTTTATGAGTTCACTCGTAATTTCATCGTTCCAGTGATATAAAGTTCCATAATATATCGCTGATTTCTCGGAGCTCCGCGACTGACGCAACCGACCCGGCGCTTTGCTGCCAAGTTAATTTTAAGTTGTATAACGGACTTGCTGGTAAGGGCTAGTGTCCATCCTAACACCTTTTCACTCGATCTGCAGTGTAAATGTGTAAATTCCGTTTTCCATTTATAGTAAGCTTCAATTCCTAAATAGTGGTTTATCTTAATACGAAGGAGTTTTTTATATATTAATTTTGAACTGAGTTGCAATTTATCATTTTTTATCAGTTTTATCGTTGGATTCTTAAAAATAAATTATTTTTTGTTACAGGACTGTATATAATTTTAAGTTAAATAGAATACAATGTGAAAAGCAAACTGGAAAAGGAAAATAAATTTGTAGGCGTCTGCCCTACCACAATTTTTCGTTCATTACTCGAGAATGCCTTATTCCATCGGCTTCAAAATTTTAACATTTGTGTGATTCATGGGACTATTAGTATACGTGGATGCTACATAATCCATTCCAATTCCCACCTCACCTAACTACATATTCTGTATTTTGATCAAGATTGATGGACTGAACACATCAACTCGAGGCTGAGGGAATGATTACCTCAAACTAGTACTCATTCTGTACCATTTATCTCTGTATTGGACTGATTCACTGGCTGGCAAAAATGTTTCCACAAAGATACCCAAATGTTGCACAAAAATTTCCCCGGTTGCACAAGATACCCAAGTGTTGCACAAAATACCCCAAATGTTGCACAAGATATCAAGTGTTTTCACAAGATACCCAAGTGTTGCACAAGATACCAAGTGTTGCACAAGATACCCCAAATGTTTTCACAAGATACCAAAGTGTTGCACAAGATACCCAAGTGTTGCACAAGATATCCAAGTGTTGCACAAGATACCAAAGTGTTGCACAAAATACCCAAGTGTTGCACAAGATACCCAAGTGTTGCACAAGATACCCAAGTGTTGCACAAGATACCCAAGTGTTGCACAAGATACCCAAGTGTTGCACAAGATACCCAAGTGTTGCACAAGATACCCAAGTGTTGCACAAGATACCCAAGTGTTGCACAAGATATCCAAGTGTTGCACAAGATCCCCAAATGTTGCACAAGATACCCAAGTGTTGCACAAGTACCCAAGTGTTGACAAGATATCCAAGTGTTGCACAAGATAACCAAGTGTTGCCAAGATACCCCAAGTGTTGCACAAGATACCCCAAATGTTGCACAAGATACCCAAGTGTTGCACAAGATACCAAAGTGTTGCACAAGATACCAAAGTGTTGCACAAGATATCCAAGTGTTGCACAAGATACCAAAGTGTTGCACAAGATATCCAAGTGTTGCACAAGATACCAAAGTGTTGCACAAGATACCAAAGTGTTGCACAAGATATCCAAGTGTTGCACAAGATACCAAAGTGTTGCACAAGATATCCAAGTGTTGCACAAGATATCCAAGTGTTGCACAAGATATCCAAGTGTTGCACAAGATACCAAAGTGTTGCACAAGATATCCAAGTGTTGCACAAGATATCTAAATGTTGCACAAGATACCAAAGTGTTGCACCAGATATCCAAGTGTTGCACAAGATATCCAAGTGTTGCACAAGATACCCAAGTGTTGCACAAGATACCCAAGTGTTGCACAAGATACCAAAGTGTTGCACAAGATATCAAGTGTTGACAAGTTTCCAAAGTGTTGCAAAAAGATATCCAAGTGTTGCACAAGATATCCAAGTGTTGACAAGATACCCAAAATGTTGCACAAGATACCCAAGGTTGCACAAGATACCCAAAATGTTGCACAAAATTATCCCCAAATGTTGCAAGATACCAAAGTGTTGCACAAGATATCCAAGTGTTGCACAAGCTACCCAAGTGTTGCACAAGAACTTCATTCATCAACTTGTTGCTTTTCTAAACCATTTATATAACAATTTCACACTGCTATAGCCGGGAAATTTGGAGTTACCCTTTTAAAAACGTTCAAGCACACCTCAGGGAAATTTGGAGGTACCTTTAAAAACGTTCAAGCTACACCTCAGAATTAGGAGGTACCTTTAATAACGTTCAAGCTACACCTCAGAATTAGGAGGTACCTTTAATAACGTTCAAGCTACACCTCAGAATTAGGAGGTACCTTTAATAACGTTCAAGCTACACCTCAGAATTTAGGGGTACCTTTTAATAACGTTCAAGCTACACCTCAGAATTAGGAGGTACCTTTAATAACGTTCAAGCTACACCTCAGAATTAGGAGGTACCTTTAATAACGTTCAAGCTACACCTCAGAATTAGGAGGTACCTTTAATAAACGTTCAAGTACACCTCAGAATTTTGGAGGTACCTTTTAAAACGTTCAAGCTACACCTCAGAATTCTGGAGTTACAGAGTCATTCAGAATGCTGAGAACGAGTTCCCCAACTCCGGTCATAAGACACTTACACGTGCCAAATGTTCCCAAAAAGTTAAATTATTTTATTTCTACATGTTTTCTGGCATTTAAAGGCCTAGTTGACATCAATGGCATAACTACTATATATAAAGCCATTGTTGTGCAGAGCATTTCGGGAAATTTAGGGAAAATTTGTCCTGGGATGCGACCCACACCAGTCGGGCTAACACCCCGGTATCCACTTTACTGATGGGTTTAACATGGACAACCAGTGTAAGGAAAACACGCTCAGTGTTTCTAACCTCACCTGGAAACGAACCAGGACATCGTCATGTGAAGCGAGAACTTTTACCACCGGGCCAGGGCCCCCGTACTTACCGTACACCAAAACTGAAAATTTATAACTATTTTATGAGGGCCAGGTGTTTGACGAAATAAAAACTAATCTTTATAGAAACGAAAAAAAAAATGAATTGGGAACTACATAAAGGCTTAAGTTCGGGGATATATAATTAACTATGTTGCAGTAAAGTTACCCACAAGTATACCAGGATGCAGCAAGCTAACTCGGTATTGAGTTGGGGTTGAACTAAGCTTACCCTTTGTGTGTCCGGCTGCAATAAGCTCATCATGCCGGTTGCCATGGAAATAAATGATATAAAATACCGACACATTGGAAATATAAACACATAAGCAGTTAAGGGGAACCTTCACTGACAACGTTTCGCCCACACAGTGGGCTTTAGCAAGTCACAAACAGATCTGGTTAGCAGTAATCTAAAACTAAGGCAACAGTGCATTAGTGTTCGCAATAAAGCTAACAGAATTCTTGGCTTCATATCTAGAAGTATAAATAATAGAAGTCCTCAGGTTGTTCTTCAACTTATATATCCTTTGGTTAGGCCTTATTTAGCTATGCTGCCTCAGTTCTGGCCACCGTATTACAGAAAGGATATTTAAAAGCTCTGGAAAACGTACAGAGAAGGATAACAAAGATGATCCCATGTATCAGAAATCTTCCCTATGAGGTAGATGAGGGCCCTGAATCTGCATCTCTCTAGAAAGGCGGTAGAATTAGGGGGGATATGATTGAGGTTTTATAAATGGAAACAGGAATAAATAAAGGGATGTAAATAGCGTGCTGAAAAATTTTCCCGCCAAGACAGGACTCACAGCCCAAAGGTTTCAAGTTGGAAAAAACAGATTCAGGAAAGGATATAGGAAAGCATTGGTTTGGTAATAGAGTTGTGGATGAGTGGAACAATCTCCCCGAGTACAGTTATTGAGGCCTAAAACGTTGTGTAGTTTTAAAAATAGGTTAGATAAATACGTTTAGTGGGTTTTGGGTGAGTGTGAGTTGGACCTGACTGCTTGTGCTGCTGGTCTGGTGCCTGCTCCTTCCTTGAGTGGAGGTTACCAGATGGGTGGGTCATTGGGGTAATCCAGGGGGGGGGAGACATGGACTTGCTCCGCATAGGTCAGTAGGCCTGTTGCAGTGTTCCTTCTTTCTTTGTTCTTATGTTATGTTCTTATTGTACTAAGTGCAATAAGCTTATCCCAAATTTGTGGTGGACTGCAGTAATTAATACTAGTGTGATGGGCTACTGTAAGCTTTCACATTAGTGTGTCAGACTGCAATAAGCTTATCTGTTTGCGTAATGGGTTGCATTTAAACTTCCCCCTTTGGTGTGCCGGGGGGTTTTAGTAGTAAGCTTACCCGTAGTATGCCGGGTTGTACTAAGCTTACCCACTAGTTTATGGGCTGACTAAGATCAGCCCTACACCAAATGTGGAGGGTCGAATAAGCTTACCCACTAGTGTGCCTAGTTGCACTAATCTCAAACATAATTATATTTAGGTTGCAATAAGCTTACCAGCTATTGTGCCGAGTCGAGCTTCCCACTAGTGTATCGGACACAGTAAGCTTACCCACTAGTGTGCCGGGCTGCAGTGTGCCAGTAAGAGGCGTCATCGGTCGACCTATTTTTTTTCCGAAACGAGTTATAATTCAGAGCAAATATTACTTTAACTAGCCAGAGTGATAATTTATAATTAGTGTCATAACAATAGAGATTATCACCATGTATAGAGCCTCAGATTGTTGACAGTTACACAAAGTACTTCGTCTCACTGACTGGACTGGACTGGACTGGACTGACACCATCGAAAATCACATGGAGTTTTTTTTTCTATGACACTGTGTGCTCCTTATTAGAGAGTTAACAAAATCTTAAAGAAAATATGATAATGGTAATAGTGATAATGACAAAGATGATATAGATAACATAATGTATCTGATATTAATGATACAAGTATAATGATAATGGTAATAATGATAATGATACAAGTATAATGATTATGGTAATGATTATTATAATGACTAATGATAATGAAATTTATCATTGTTATAATAATGATAATGGTCATAAAAACAAAGGTGAAGCGATGCTGCAGGTCTACTGGCCCATGGTGGCACCTCCAACACTAACCTACATCCCCTCCTGTACTAATCCATCCTATTTTTTGAGCTACTCAAAGTACTCGCTTCAGTGACTACTCAGGAGTTTGTTCCAGTCATCCACAACTCTAACAGCAAACCAGTGCTTTCCAATATCCCTTCTAAGTAAAAAAATCCAACTTCCTCCCACTGCTGCGAGCCTGTGGCTGATACATATTTTCTATAGATGAATGGTTCAGAGAACCGACATGTTGATAATTAGGGGCACATTTGCAACTCTTGGGTATCTTTATTGAGGAAACGTTTCGCCACACAGTGGCTTCATCAGTCCATACGTAGGAGAAACTTACAGAACAGTCCATCAATCTTGAATAGAATACCTATTCAAGATTGATGGACTGAACACATCGACTCAGGTTGAGGGACTGATTACCCCATTCTCCTCCTGTTCTACAAGTTTCTCCTAGTATGGACTGATGAAGCCACTGTGTGGCGAAAAGTTTCCTCAATAAAGATACCCAAGAGTTGCACATGTGTCTAATTTATCACCACTTTTCTACACGGTATTTATGACACTTTTATTTTTTCCTATCTTCCAATGGTGCACTTCAATCATATCCTCTCTAATTCTACGTTAATCCACAGTGCAAATTCAGTGCTGTCAGCCTCTTGTGGAAAGATTTCTGATACGTGGGATTAATCTTGTTTCTCTGTATATTTTCCAGCGCATTTATGTTAATCATGTAGTAAGAACATAAGAAAGAAGGAACACTGCAACAGGCCTACTGACCCATGCGGAGCAGGTCCATGCCCCCCCCCCACCGGATAAGCCCAGTGACCCAACCAGTCTGGTCATCTCCACTCAAGAAAGGAGCTCGGCACCAGACCCAGCAACACAAGCTAGTCAGGTCCAACTCACACCCACCCACACCCACTCATGTATTTATCTAACCCTTCAGGGGGCAAGAAAGTCTAAAGTGTGAATTTGAAATTGATTTCCTATGAGGGGATAGAGCCACTCAATGTAAGGTCACTGAGACCATCCAAACAGAGTTGTGAAAGTAACATCTCGCGCAATTGCAGATATTCGAAGACCGAGTGTATTCGGTCCTGCCCGTTGGGGGTATACCATTTTTGAATGTTGCAATGTTGCATTGGTTGTAAAAAAACGAAATAAGTATTTTTTAAATTTATTATACAAGTAGACAATATAAAAAACATAAATGGAACTTGTTTCTGAACAATTTGTAACCAGTAAAAAAATAGAAATAGGAACTACTTATCAACAATGACACATTGCAATGGGATGCAACTTACAAATGAAATATTCTGAGTTCCCTGAGAAAGAACAATCTTTTTCACATCACTAATTTTGCAAATGAAAGTTCATGAAACAATTTTTATCCTTCTTTATGCACAGATTTACTTTACATATGGCACAGCAAAATGAGGATGTGACATGATTATTCTTTTTGCTGCAAACTTGCATGAAAGCAGCTTACCTAACACTGGCCAGTGACCTAGCTGTTTATCCAGCCTCACACTGTCATCTGGCCTTTCTGCACGTTGGTACTGAAATGCAGATGGGTATTCCACGTTTGACAAAGCTTCATTACTGCCAACCAAAGAAGTACTGGGTGAATCTCGACTTCGTCTCATGCTGGTGCGGTTGAACTTTTGTCCTTTGGATCTTGCAGTGACAGAGATGTCAAGCCTGAATAGCTTCAGTGGTGTGCATGGCATGTTTAGTGACCTACAATCACGACAGTAAAGAAGCCATGCATTCACAACAGCAACATCCAAAACATAAGCAAAGAGCCGCATGTACCAACGCTTTGATTTCATTGGTGTTTTGTAAAGATGGACCAACATGTTACTTTTGTCGATACCTCCCATGTTTGCGTTGTAGTTCTTGATGATGCCTGGGCACTCAAAGTGGTCTTTCTTCTTTGATGCCTTGTCATATCTTTCAATAAGACCCAAAGGATAAACTCCGACATATTGTGACTAGAGTCACAACTTTGTTGTCCTTCCATCTTACAAGAAGGATATGATCATTGCTTTGGAAATCAAAATAGCCCCTGGCCACATTATTCTTTTGCATTTCTTTCACAGGCATCAGTTGTGGCTTCCCACATCTATTATCACGTATTGTTCCAGTGTACCTGCAGTTATACTTGTCTCTCAGTACCTTGACCAAAGGTAGACTTGAAAAGAAATTATCAGCATAGATGCTGATGTTTTTCTTTGGTCAAGAGATGCTGCAAGTACAAGAACAATCCTGGAACTCATTGGGAGTTTATTTTTTTCATTTGACAGCTTTATGTGATGGTTCTCAAAAGTTGGGTTACCTTGATACATCAGTATATCATGTATGATTCCATCTTCACTGCTACGACAGAAGAGTTTGAAACCCCACTTGTCTGGTTTGTTTTTGATGTATTGCCTTAGGTTTCCAGCTGTTTTACCTTGAAAGCAACCATAACTTCATCACAGACTGCTTGGGTGTAGCTGGAACTTTCAAGCAAGCTTTAGTCAGTCCATTGTAAAGAGGCCTTATTTTGTAGAATCTGTCATTATCCTTCTTTTTGTGTTATCATTGAAATGAATGGTACGCCTCAGCAACCTAAACCTCTTTGATCCCATGACTTCTGCAACTTGAATTGTCTACTTGCACTTCTCCAATAGTCCTCAATGGATGGCTGTACAGTGTAAAACCCCTATACAACGAATACCTATAAACCTAGTCATTTCCTCAGAATCTGTTTGAAAAGTAGTATGTATGTCTTTTTGCCTGGCATACAAATTAGTTTGAAATGTAAAGTTGTCTATCATGTCTTGAGTAAAAAAGTCTGTAAAATAATCATATGCACACCTAACTTCAACAGGCTTTTCATGTTCATATTTAGGCAAAGGGTCATTGTGGATGTCCTCATTCTTCCATTTGGTGTGTCTACTTGAGAAGCAAGATCATCTTGAAGCACTTCTTCATCAGGGTATTCCTCCATAGTAATACGTTTCTTCCTCTTGTTCAATTTTTTTTTTTTGGTGGTGGCGCAGCTTCCTCCTCCCCATCTGTTGACACCTCTGCATCTGGTGGCAAGAATTCATCCTCACTATCCAGGAAATCCATGTCATCTGAGTCTTGATCTGAGTCAGTATCATCCCAAACACAGACAAATTTCGAAGGTAGCCTTGGAGGACTCACCGTAGAACAATTTCTTATTGATCTGGAAGGACAATAAAAACATTCTGTACACACCCAGACCATTACTGAATTCATATATACACTACCAAATTTTATGGAAATATTTATATACCGAAACTTGAAAACTGCACTAAAAGGGCAGGAACGGCCGTGCATGGTCCTATTTTGTTGCACTTTTTTCATTTGCATGGTGCACTCGTAATATGCTTCACAACGCCTTCATATATATATCAAAATATGGCTAAACTATTCATTTACACACTAGACACACAAATCAGTACTTACCGACATTGTATTGGGTGAAATGCTTCAGTATATAAGGAGCACTATACCGAGAAACACGAGTTTTGGCGCCGGCAAGGTAGAAGTGTTTACATTCTGCTGTCTCGACCAATGGGAAGCGAGCAGCCGCCATCACCGCTCAGCCTGGGCGACTCAGGGAAGGTCTGTGATTGGTCAGAAATAGAGAATGGGAACCTAGATGCGCGGCGGGAGTTGTAGGACGTGCGCAAAAAACCACGCTATGAGGACCGACTTCACTCGGGTCTGCCCGTTTTAGCCTGAATAACTGTACTCGGGAGTTCCACTCATCCACAACTCTATTACCAAACCAGTGCTTTCCTATATCCTTCCTGAATCTGAATTTTTCCAACTTGAAACCATTGCTGCGAGTCCTGTCTTGGCTGGAAATTTTCAGCACGCTATTTACATCCCCTTTATTTATTCCCGTTTTCCATTTCTACACCTCGATCATATCCCCCCTAATTCTACGCCTTTCGAGATAGACTGAGGGCCCTGAATCTGCACTGTCCTCTTTGGGAAGATTTCTTATACATGGGACCACTTTTGTCATCCTCCTCTGTACGTTTTCCAGAGCATTTATATCCATTCTGTAATACGGTGACCAGAACTGAGCAGCATAGTATAAATGAGGCTTAACCAAGGATATATATAGTTGAAGAACAACCTGAGGACTTCTATTATTTATACTTCTAGATATGAAGCCAAGAATTCTGTTAGCTTTATTGCGAACATTAATGCACTGTTGTCTTGGTTTTAGATTACTGCTAACCAGAACTCCTAAATCATTTTCGCAATCGGTAGTATTAATAACTACATTATTTAGTTTATATGTCGCATGGTTATTTTCCTATCCAACATTTAGAACTTTGCATTTGTCTATATTAAACTGCATCTGCCACTTCTCCGACCATTGCATCAGTCTATTCAAATCATCCTGGAGTGCTCTAGTGTCCTCATTAGAATAAATTGGACGGCCTATTTCGGTGTCATCAGCAAATTTGCTTATGTCGCTATTTATTCCCTCATCTATGTCGTTTATGTAAATTGTCAACACGGCTTATGACGTGCCCCCATTCTGATTTCTCCCCATTTATGCAAAC
Organism: Cherax quadricarinatus; assembly: GCF_026875155.1. Lineage (NCBI taxonomy): Eukaryota > Metazoa > Arthropoda > Malacostraca > Decapoda > Parastacidae > Cherax > Cherax quadricarinatus. Next base: position 77,159,588 of record NC_069410.1, read on the forward strand.
TCTCTGCTGCCTATTTGTCAGCCATGCCTGTACTCAGGAAAAAATTTCTTCTCCTATTCCATGTGCCTTAAGTTTCCTCAATAGCCTCTGATGTGGAACTCTATCGAAAGGCTTACTGAAGTCCATATACACAATATCATATTCATTACCATGATCTACCTCCTCAAGCACCATAGTGAAAAATGTTAGTAAATTCGTAAGACAGGATCGCCCCTTTGTAAAACCGTGTTAAGATTCAATAATCAATCTGTGCCTATCAAGATGGCTACAAATTTGCTTCGGAAATTTAAATTTGATTCCATAAATTTTCCCACTATGGAGGTAAGACTTACTGGTCTATAGTTCGAAGCCAAGGACTTGTCACCTGCCTTGTAAATAGGTATTACATTTGTCATTTTCCACTTATCAGGCACTATGCCAGTTTGTAGTGATATGTTAAAAAGATTAGCAAAAGGTATGCTAAGTTCCTCTTTACATTCATTTAAGGTGAATAGAACTGCACAGTACATAATCCAAATTAGGCCTTACTAAGGATGTATGAAGTTGATGCATAATATGAGGACTGTTACTATTTTATACACCTTAATATAAGGCTAAGAATTGTATTAACCTTATTGCTAACACTTATGCACTTGTGTCAAAGCTATAGATTACAGCTAACCTTTTCCTATTCAGATTGAGATCAATATTTATTTAGTTCATAAGGCCTTGGTTATTTTCATTCTTTTGTCAACATTAAAGTACATCTCCCACATCTCGGATCATATGATCAGTCTATCTGGATCTTCAGAATTTGACGGCCTATTTTAGTATCATCACACTCGCTTATGCACTTATTTATTCTACTGCCTGTATCATTTGTATATTATAGTGAATATAAAGATCTAACATTTAGCGCTGTGGAACACTAGTGATGCGTTCCCTCTCTGATTTCTCCCCATTTATGCAAACTATCTGTTGTCTATCGGTCTTTCAACCCACTACTTTCTTCAACAGTCTCCTATGTAAAGGGATATTATGCGCCTTCACCAGTTCACTCAAGGGTACCCTTGCTAAATTGTGCAAGACATTAAACTGACAGAAGATAAGATATATGGGTGCAGGTAGGAAGTAAAAGGGTTGCAGCATTTGAGTTCAGAGAAGGAGAGGAGAAAGGTGAGGTAATAACCCTGGAAAATATACCTGGAGAGTATAATTGTCGGACCGATAACAAAAATGGATGAGGTAAATAATTGTTCCTGCAGGAAATATGAACGTTATTGCCATAACAGAGACCTGGCCCAATCTGAAAATTAGAGACTTGTCTGATGAATGCCTCATACAAGGGAATAAATTTTTCCTCACAGACATGAGTCTATAGCCATGGAGGCAGAGTTCATATGTATGTTTGGGAAAATTGAAACTAACATCAAAATAGATATAAAAGCAGGAGGGAGGGAAACGGAAGCTATATTGTTGTAGTTTCTTAAAGGACGTGATAAACCAGTCTTAGGTGTGAGGTACAGACCTCCGAACATAGACAAAGACTAGTGACATGGGTAACCATCTTTGGACGTCTTGGTACGAATACGACTTTCTATTGGGAGAATTCAACTTGAGCAAAGCTGATTGGAACAATTTGACATAAAATCTGATATCTAGTGACTTTCGAGAAATAGAAGAGGAAGGAATGTATTGCGGAGGAGAGAGGGAAGTGTTTTGGTGGAGGAGGGAGTGTTCTGGGGGAAAACGGTGTAGTGTTTAAGGGAGGGAGTGGGAGTGTTGAAAGGCAGGAGGTGGGAATGTTGCGTGGAAGAGTGGGTGTTGTGGACGAGAATGTGGTATTGTGAGGAGGGGGGTAGTGGAAGGGGGTGGGGTCATCTACGAGAGCGGTATGCAGGGGAGGAGTGGAACTGTGTGGGTAGAGTGGGAGTTTTGTAAGAGAGGAGGTAGAGTTGTATGATAGGGAGTGTTGTGTGGGGGCGAGAACTGTGTGGGAGTGGGGTGTTGTGGGGTGCGGGAAGGAAAAGTATTGTTGGGATAAAGTGGTAGTTTGGTGGAGGCAGCGAGTGTTTTGTGGGACGGGGAGAGCGTGGTGTCGGAAGGGCAAAGTTGTGTGAAAGTTGTTTGTTGTTTCATAGGAGCAATGTTCTTAAAGATGAGAGGGGGGGGAGTGTTGTGAGGAATGCTTGTGGGAGAGTGGGGGGGGGTGTTCAGTGGGAGGATACGTTATTGCGTTGGAGGAAGAGGGTATTGTGTGAGAGGAAGGGGTTGAAAAGGGGGGAAGGGAAATAGCGGTAACAATACACACACCTTCCAGAACAAGCATTCCGCCATGCAAACTACCACCACCACTCATACTTTCAGTCCTATCTAACGAACTTTTCCCTCACACTCCACCACACCAAGAATTATAGTTAATGAATATAAGAAGAATTAGCGAGGTAAACGTTTTTACTTTTTATTAACACATCCGCCGATTCCCACCAAGGCAGGGTGGCCCGAAAAAGAAAAACTTCCATCATCATTCACTCCATCACTGTCTTGCCAGAGGGGTACTTCACACTACAGTTATAAAACTGCAACATTAACACCCCTCCTTCAGAGTGCAGACACTGTACTTCCCATCTCCAGGACTGAAGTCCAGCCTGCCGGTTTCCCTGAATCCCTTCATAAATGTTACTTTGCTCACACCCCAACAGCACATCATATATTAAAAATCATTTGTCTCCATTCATTCCTATCAATTACTCTCATGCACGCTTGCTGGAAGTCCAAGCCCCTCTCACACAAAACCTCCTTTACCCCCTCCCTCCAACCCTTCCTTGGCCGACCCCTACCCTGCCTTCCTTCTACTACAGATTTATACACACTCGAAGTCATTCTGTTTTGTTTCTTTCTCTCTACATGTCCGAACTACCTTAACCCCTCCTTAGTCCACACCTTCTCCTAATTTCCGAATTACGAATTCTCTGCATTATATTCACACCACACATTGCCCTCAGACATGACATCTCCACTGCCTCCAGCCTTCTCTTCATTGCAACATTCATCACCCATGCTTCACACCCATACAAGAGCGTTGGTACAACTATACTCTCATACATTCCCTTTTTTGCTTCCACGGACAAAGTTCTTTGTCTCTACAGACTCCTGAGTGCACCAATGACCCTTTTCCCCTCATCAATTCTGTGATTCACCTCATCCTTCATAGACTTATCTGCTGACACGTCCACTCCTAAATATCTGAATACATTCACCTCCTCCATACTCTCTCCCTCCAGTCTGATATCCAATCTTTCGCCACCTAATTTTTTTATCCTCATAACCTTACTCTTTCCTATATTCACTTTTAATTTTCTTCTTTTACATACCCTACCAAGTTCTTATGAAGAAAAGCCATGTGTTGCAAGACACAATCTTTTACTGACTGTCACGACTTAATCACTCAGAGAAATAATAAGAAAGAACCATTGATATATACTATATGAAACTTAAAAGGCTGGAGGGCAATGAGAGGAATTATACACCATATTATAACAGGCAATGAGAGGAATTATACACCATATTATAACAGGCAATGAGAGGAATTATACACCATATTATAACAGGCAATGAGAGGAATTATACACCATATTATAACAGGCAATGAGAGGAATTATACACCATATTATAACAGGCAATGAGAGGAATTATACACCATATTATAACAGGCAATGAGAGGAATTATACACCATATTATAAACAGGCAATGAGAGGAATTATACACCATATTATAACAGGCAATGAGAGGAATTATTCACCATATTATAACAGGCAATGAGAGGAATTATACACCATATTATAACAGGCAATGAGAGGAATTATACACCATATTATAACAGGCAATGAGAGGAATTATACACCATATAACAGGCAATGAGAGGAATTATACACCATATTATAACAGGCAATGAGAGGAATTATACACCATATTATAACAGGCAATGAGAGGAATTATGCACAATATTATAACAGGCAATGAGAGGAATTATACACCATATTATAACAGGCAATGAGAGGAATTATACACCATATTATAACAGGCAATGAGAGGAATTATACACCATATTATAACAGGCAATGAGAGGAATTATACACCATATTATAACAAGCAATGAGAGGAATTATACACCATATTATAACAGGCAATGAGAGGAATTATACACCATATTATAACAGGCAATGAGAGGAATTATTCACCATATTATAACAGGCAATGAGAGGAATTATACACCATATTATAACAGGCAATGAGAGGAATTATTCACCATATTATAACAGGCAATGAGAGGAATTATGCACAATATTATAACAGGCAATGAGAGGAATTATGCACAATATTATAACAGGCAATGAGAGGAATTATACACCATATAACAGGCAATGAGAGGAATTATACACCATATAACAGGCAATGAGAGCAATTATACACCATATAACAGGCAATGAGAGCAATTATACACCATATTATAACAGGCAATGAGAGGAATTATACACCATATTATAACAGGCAATGAGAGGAATTATACACCATATTATAACAGGCAATGAGAGCAATTATACACCATATTATAACAGGCAATGAGAGGAATTATGCACAATATTATAACAGGCAATGAGAGGAATTATACACCATATTATAACAGGCAATGAGAGCAATTATACACCATATTATAACAGACAATGAGAGGAATTATACACCATATTATAGTAGGCAATGAGAGAAATTATACACCATATTATAGTAGGCAATGAGAGGAATTATACACCATATTATAACAGGCAATGAGAGGAATTATACACCATATTATAGTAGGCAATGAGAGGAATTATACACCATATTATAGTAGGCAATGAGAGGAATTATACACCATATTATAGTAGGCAATGAGAGGAATTATACACCATATTATAACAGGCAATAAGAGGAATTATTCACCATATCATAACAGGTAATGCGAGGAATTATACACCATATTATAGTAGGCAATGAGAGGAATTATACATATATTAAAGTAGGCAGTGAGAGGAATTATACATCATATTATAGTAGGCAATGAGAGGAATTATACACCATATTATAGTAGGCAATGAGAGGAATTATACACCATATTATAGTAGGCAATGAGAGGAATTATACACCATATTATAGGAGGCAATGACAGGAATTATACACCATATTATAGGAGGCAATGAGAGGAATCATAAACATATTAGAGTAGGCAATGAGAGGAATTGTATACCATGTTATAGTAAGCAATTAGAGGAATTATACGCCATATTATAGTAGGCAATGAGAGGAATTATACACACATTATAGTAGGCAGTGAGAGGAATTATACATCATATTATATTAGGCAATGAGAGGAATTATACACCATATTATAGTAGGCAGTGAGAGGAATTATACTCCATATTATAGTAGGTAATGAGAGGAGTTATACACCATATTATAGTGGGTAATGAGAGGAATTATACGCCATATTATAGTAGGCAATGAGAGGAATTATACATCATATTATATTAGGCAATGTGAGGAATTATACGCCATATTAGAGTAGGCAATGAGAGGAATTATACACAGAGTAGGCAATGAGAGGAATTATACACCTGTTCCATCTTCCGATTTGACGTGTTTCTCCTTTTACTGTTTACAAAATGGTCATCTTCGTTTCATCTCTTCCTCTCTCCTCTTCCTCTTTCTCATCCTCGCACTGTGACATTCTCCTTTTCCCTTATTTTCCAGCACTTCCCGTCGCCTTTCTCACACACTCCCTCGCATGCCTTTTCACACCTTCACATACTTCCTCTCACACTCCCTCACATAAGAACATAAGAATGAATGAACACTGCAACAGGCCTACTGATCCATGCGGAGCAGGTGCATGTCCCCCCACCGGATTAGACCAATGACCCGCCCCCGGATTAGCCCAATGACCCATCCAGTCTGATCATCTCCACTCAAGGATGGAGCACTGTACCAGACCCTGCAGCACAAGCTAGCCAGGTCCAACTCACACCCACCCACACCCACTCATGTATTTATCTATCTATTTTTAAAACTACACAACGTTTTAGCCTGAATAACTCCTGTACTCAGGAGTTTGTTCCACTCATCCACAACTCTATTACCAAACCAGTGCTTTCCAATATCCTTTCTGAATCTGAATTTTTCCAACTTGAAACCATTGCTGCGAGTTCTGTCTTGGCTGGAGTTCTTTGTCTCTACAGACTCCTGAGTGCACCAATGACCCTTTTCCCCTCATCAATTCTGTGATTCACCTCATCCTTCATAGACTTATCTGCTGACACGTCCACTCCTAAATATCTGAATACATTCACCTCCTCCATACTCTCTCCCTCCAGTCTGATATCCAATCTTTCGCCACCTAATTTTTTTATCCTCATAACCTTACTCTTTCCTATATTCACTTTTAATTTTCTCTTTTACATACCCACCAAAGTTCTTATGAAAAAACCCATGGTTTGCATCCCCACAACTCCAGCCACCTCACACTCCCTCCCAGACCCATTGAGGTGGACCTTCAGCTTCCTGATCTGGAGAAGCAAGACCTCCTCCTTCAACTACTCCAACCTCAATTTTTAAAACACTGCAGAAGAAAGCCCATGCTTTGTAACTGTCAACGCTAATCCCCAAAAGCAGCTCAGGGTCTGTGACCTCACTTGACGACTGACCACTGAACCTCCATCATAAAAGTGAACAGGTGAAGATTTGAAAAAAACTTTTCCTGGTCTGACAAATCGCGTTTTCTGCTGCCACTTGCGCATGACCGGGTGAAAATTTGGGTTTAAGCCTTTGCGATGTGGTGGGGGGGGTTGGGGAATGGAAGATTGTGTATCAAATGGGAGATCCACCCATTTGAATTTCACTCTTAGGAGCAGTACACAAATCATTGTCTCCACCAGAAAACAAGTGGTTTTATACAAAGAACATACTTGCGACTGATCAAGATTCAAACCCGAAGTATTAAGGGGGTAATAGGCACGTGGCGTGGCTCTCAAATTTACCCAAATAATCGAAAAAAAAATGAGTTTTAATCTTACCGAAAAATAAGTTAAAAAAATCTGGGCAACATTTTGCTGCATGTCTCGTGTCTGTACGGATAATTCTGCGTGTAATTTTCGTAATTATAATAAATGAGGTAATTGGTCAGTAGTTTGACAGCTGACGCGCACCATATCAATAGTATATACTTGATTTCATTATTAGTATTTTTTTTTTCCGAATATTTTTTCTTACGATTTTTTGCTAGAATCTTCGAAATACTTAATTGGTAACTGTTAGGGTGGTGGCTGTAGGAAGAAGGTACTCTCTTCCCTAGCAAGTCATGTGCCGACCATTTAGGTTGAAGGGAGAGTAGGGTGTGCTGCTCTGATTGAACTCGGCTGACCCTTGGGACCCGTAATCTCACCCTCCATACTTTGCATTTTACACACAATGGCTCACAAAGAAGAAATCATTCTCTCGCAAGTTAACCGTTTGAAAGAAAGAAAGAAAGCTCTTAGAAGGAATTCGTAAGAGCTATAAAAGCGAAGAGAAAGCAGCAGCGAGAGAGGCGTCGGCTGGCCTGGGCACGTGACGCCTCACACTCCTCTTTAAGACCAAAAATTGTTCCCACTGCTAGTGAACTAATGGATTTTTTCAGACGTAGAATCGTCTGGTGGAGGACATTAGATGATCATTGATGTCCTTACCAACACTACTCAAGGTATGTTATTCATGTGATTTTCTTGTTATATTTGTATGCGTATTTATTAAATAGGACATACTTGTAATTATGTATCTGTGTATATAATCACTGGCATACGATTTTGAGAATGTATTGTCCTTCTTTTCAGGTTGGCATGCATGGGAGCATTGTGAATTGGCCGATCTCCAGGGAACTTCAGGATGCAGGATCTGCATGGAACTTCAGGGATATACTTATACAATTGTTCTGCTATCAATAAACATTAAGAAGGCACCATGAGTATTTTTACCACCCATTATAGTAAGCCCCAATATATTTTCTTCATTTATCTCAGAAGTGCATTATTTTCATATATCCTAACAGTATCTCAGTTATTTATGACCGATTTCATTATTTTCACACTGCTTATTCAGGGTAATCTTCCCTTTCCATTTTGGATACATGGGGCATGGAATGACAAGGAATGGTGGTGTAAAACATGTCATGACATAATTACTATTTTTTTTGGTTACTAATAAGTGTAATAATACATAAAGGAATCCATTTAGAAAATCAATTGCATGGCTTTATCATTGAGGGGTATCACAAAAACAACTTCGACATTGCCACTACTCCATAACGGTGCCATAAATGTTGCCATGTCCAAATGCTAATATTTATTTTTTTTTTCATTATTTATTGGACGATCTTGATGCAACTTATACTGCATAAACTATGGCATGCCTAGAGTCTATGGTAAAAATTTCAGTTAAATCGCATGAAGGGAAAAAAAGTCGTATTTTTGAACGATAGTTAGTCTCCCGGGAATAAATAACAAAAAGGCACAATACCGTGACTGGAACAATATACAAATAACCCGCACATAAAAGAGAGAAGCTTACGACGACGTTTCGGTCCGACTTGGACCATTGACAAAGTCACAAAGTCTCCCGGGAAGCTAGATAAACTCTGGAAGTCATAGCAGGAGAATGAAATAAGTCTTTGAGCTTATCACTCCTCGAATGAGCCAAGCATTAGAGGCGACATCTCTAGTGTTCTCACTGGACACCTAATATTTTGTGACGTTCGCGTAGTGGTGGAGAGTATCAAGGCTGAGGGAATGAACAATTTCCAACGAGGCCGAGGAACTGAACAACCTCAGTATTCGACTAAAGAAATTTGCTGCGGTACATTTCAACAATAAAGACACCTATGTGTTGCACAATTTATCTTGTTCTTCCACAGTATGAGGCAGTGTTGCGATGACGTGTTGCTTCCCTTGACACAGTATGAGGCAGATGTTGGCAGTGAGTGTTGCTTCGGTTGACACAGTCATGGGCAGTATGTTGCGGTGAATTAGATTAAGATAAGATAAGATTTCGTTCGGATATTTTTAAACCCCGGGGGTAGCAACCCCTGAAACCCAAGAAAGTCAGTGACCGTCATCGAGGTGGGACTGTCTAACTTATTTCCATTGGGGTCATTAATCTTGTCCCCAGGATGCGACCCACACCAGTCGAACTAGCACCCAGGTGGTACCCTATTTGCTGCTAGGTGAACAGACAACGGTGTAAGGAACGTGTCGAAATGTTTCACCCGCGGGAATCGAACCGGGCCCTCCGTGTGTGAAGCGGAGCTTTAGCCACAGGCCATGGTTAGCCAGACAGCAGACAGAATTATTGCCGCGGGAACTATTTGATTACAATGAGAAGCATAAAACACGACGAAACATAAGATCAAGCCGTCACATGATCAGCCCGTCTCACGATCCAGCCCGTCTCACTGACCAGCCCGTCTCACTGATCCAGCCGTCTCAATGATCCAGCCCGTCACACTGATCCAAGCCCGTCTCACTGATCCAGCCGTCTCACTGATCCAGCCGTCACATGATCCCACCCCGTCACACTGATCCACCCGTCACACTGATCCAGCCCGTCACTGATCCAGCCCGTCACCTGATCCAGCCCGTCTCACTGATCCAGCCCGTTTCTCATTGATCCAGCCGTCACACTGATCCAGCCCGTCTCACTGATCTAGCCCGTCACAATGATCCAAAAAACTGGCCCGTTCTCACGGATCTAGCCCGTACACTGATCCAGCCGTCTCACTGATCTAGCCCGTCCTCAACGATCCAGCCCGTCTCACTGATCCAGCCTGTCACACTGATCCAGCCCCCGTCTCACTGATCTAGACCATCCCACTGATCCAGCCCGTAAACTGATCCAGCCCGTCACACTGATCCAGCCCGTTCACTGATCCAGCCGTCACACTGATCAAGCCCGTCTCACTGATCACCCGTCTCTGATCCAGCCGTTCACGGATCCATCCCGTTTCCATGATCCCAGCCCGTCTCACTGATTTCCACTTGTAGAACCAATTTCTAAAGCTTACTGAAGACGGTTTGAATAATATTTAATGGGACAATCCTGTTGATTGGCTACAAAATGGCAGGTTGACACCATAGACGAGTTTTCACTTTCAATTTATGCAAATCCAGCACCTGCAAAACAGTTTCCTTGTTAGATTTAAAAAAGGACACATGTTCGTTAACGTGGAATATTATTGTGCAACGTTTCCCTCTGCAGGTTTTGTAAGTTTGATTAAAACAATTATAGTGATACAGAGTCAACATATAGTTAATGATACCATATTATAATTATTTGACTGAAAGAAACCCTAACTGGCCCGTGCTAAAGTATTTGTAGTGTGTGTGTTGTGTTTGTGTCCGCGCCCTCCTCACATAATTTGTATTCACCCCTACTTTTCCCCAGCTGCAGGGGTCAAATTACAGCTCCTGAGTTCCTGCCTCATCACTAGTCGTTACTGTGTCCATTCCCTCCCTGCTCCATGAGCTTTATCTATCTCTTCTTCTCTTCTGCCTCCACTACGTCACTCTCCAGTTTGTTTCATTTCTGACAATCTCTATGTGGTGAAAAAAATATTTCCTCAACATCTCTGTGGTTCATCTGCGTCTTTGTGGAACATCTGTCTCTGTCCTCTTGTCGATTCCTCTCTGTATTTTATATGTCGTTATAATGACCCCCCCTCCTGTCCCTCCTGTCATCCAGGGGTCGTCAGGTCGAGTTGTCTTAACCTATTTCTTGTAGGGACTACGGCTTAACTCGGTGGACTGTCTCGTTGCAAACCTTTGCTCTTTCTCTAATTTCCTGACGGGAGTGGTCAGTTCGAGTTCCAATCTGGTGCTGGATACTCCAATATGAGGCTGAGGTACTCGGTGGATAACGGTCCTGAACGACTTCTTAATGAGATGTCGGAATCCTGTTCTTAGGTTTGCTTGTCGCCCGTATACCGCAGCAGTTATCGGATTGATGCGCTCCTTAGGAGATTGTCTGTTTCGGTGTTTATACTCACCACTCTGTGTGTCTCACCTATTTGTATCACCTATTTGTGGTTTGCAGGGGTCGAGTCCTTGACTCCTGGCCCCCGCCTCTTCACCGGTTGCTACTAGACCCTCTCCTCTCCCCGCTCCATGAGCTTTATCAAACCCTCGTCTTTAAAACTGTGTATGGTTCTGCCCTCCACTACTCTTTTCTAGGCTATTCCACTGCTTACAATCTCTATTGACTGAGAAATTATTCCTACTATCTCTCCTGACTATTTGTGTTCTTCAACTTCCAATTGTGGGCCTCTTGTTTCTGTGTCCCCTCCCTGGAACATCCTGTCCTTTGTCCACCTTGTCTATTCCAGGGCCCCCCCCCCCCCCCAGTTTTAATTTAGTGTGTGTTGTGTGTGTGTGAGTCAGTGTAGTGTGTGTGTGTGTGGTGCATGTGTGTTTGTGTGTGTGTGTGTGTGTGTGTGTGTGCTGCTTGGTCTCGGTGGCCTCGAAAATATTGAGTGTGAATGAGTGCGTTGCCGGTTCTGATACTCTTACAAGTTTGCATCTTGAGTTTTTGGACTTACTTACCAGTGCTCTAAACTACAGATCATCGCTATTTAAGGTTGCAAAGAGAAATTGAGTCTTGGAAAAAGCTACAGATAACAACAGAAACTGAAAATTTGCTGAAAACGTTCCTCTCTTTCCATAATTTCGGAACAGAAGCCCTGTGCTTATAGCGGAAGTTTGACGGGAACTCCAGTATTCTACAGTGTTGTGGCCCGACTAATTACACGGTTCCATCAAGCACGGTGATACAAATTCATAAAACCTCTATTATTTTGCGAGGGGGTGTATATTTTCTGGGTGTTATACCATTTTATATTTTGCTTAGTGGTGTTTCCTTTTCGGTTTTCTTGGTCGTAATCTCTATACGAGTTGATTTTCAGCATGTCCTCAATACTGTAACTAGATTTCTCTATATTTTCATGGAAGGAAACATTCTCTGCGTAAATTTCAAAGTTAACATTCTCTGTATGTTCCAATGTAAAAAAGATAAATTAAAACAAATCAACTTACTCTGTGCATAACTTAAGAGTGCTGAGATGTTGGCTGACCTCTGGTAAGATGAAATGGTTGAAACCCATGGAAATTTTACATTAAGTTTGACCTCACAGAACTATGTTGACGTAAGAAGTGGCTGGTTGTCAAGCTGCTGGAGGTTGTTTGGTGTGACGCACGAATGGGCTGGTTGTCCAGGCTGTGGAAGGTGTGTAACGCACGAAGGGGCTGGTTTGTCGAGGCTGTGGAAAGGTGTGACGCACGAAGCGGGCTGGTGTCGAGGTGTGGAAGGTGTGACGCACGAATGGGTGGTGTCCAGGCTGTGGAAGGTGTGACGCACGACATGGGCTGGTTGTCAAGGCTTGTGGAATGTGTGACGCACGAATGGGCTGGTGTCCAGGCTGTGGAAGGTGTGAACGCACGAATGGGCTGGTGTCCAGGCTGTGGATAGGTGTATAAAACGCACGAAGGGGCTGGTTTGTCGAGGCTTGTGGAAGGTGTGACGCACGAAGGGGCTGGTGTCGAGCTGTTGGAAGGTGTGACGTACGAAGGGGGCTGGTGTCCAGGCTGTGGAAGGTGTCTGAAGCACGAAGGGGCGGTGTCAAGGCTGTGGAAGGTGTGACGCCACGAATGGGTGGTGTCAAGTGTGGAAGGGTAGTGACGCACGAAGGGGCTGGTGTCAAGGCTTTGGAAGGTGTGACGCACCGGAGGGGATTGGTGTCATGGCCTGTGGAAGGTTGTGAGCACGAAGGGGTTGTTGTCAAGGATGTGGAAAGTGTGACGCACGAAAGGGGCTGGTGTCAAGGCTGTGTGAAGGTTTTGTGACGCACCGAAGAGGCTCGGTGTCAAGCTGTGATAGGTGTGAGACGAAAGGGGATGGTTGTCAAGGCAGTGGAAGGTGTGACGCACGAACAGGCTGGTGTCAGGTGGTGGAATGTGGGACGCACAAAGGGGCTGAGTGTCAAGGCTGTGAGAAGATGTGCGCCGAAGGGGCCGGTGTCCTGGCTGTGGAAGGTGTTGTCGCAACGAAGGGGCTGGTGTCAAGGCTGTGGAAGGTTGTTGGTGACGCACGAAGGGGCTGGTGTAAGGCTGTGGAAGGTGTGACTCACGAAGGGGCTGGTGTCCAGGCTGTGGGAAAGGTGTGTGATGCACGATGGGGCTGGTTGTCAAGGATGTGGAAGGTTGTGGCACGGAAGGGGCTGGTGTCTCAAGGCTGTGGAAGGTTGTGACGCACGAAGGGGCTGTGTCGGCTGTGGAAGATGTGACGCACGAAGGGGCTGGGGGTCAAAGCTGTGGAGGTGTGACGCACGAAGGTGCTGGTGTCCCAAGTTGTGAAGGTGGTGACGAGCACGAAGCGGGCTGGTGTCCAGGACTGTGGAAGGTGTGACGCACGACGGGGCTGGTTGTCAAGGCTGTGTGGAAGGTGTGACGCGGCGAAGTGGCTGGTGTCAGGCTATAGGATGGTTTGACGCCGAAGGGGCTGGTTGTTCAAGGCTTTGGTAGGTTGTTGTGGACGCACGAAGGGGCTGGTTGTCAAGTCTGTGTGGAAGTGTATGACGCACGAAGGGGTTGGTGTCAGGCTGTGGACAGAAGGTTGTGACGCACGAAGGGCCTGGGTCAATGGCTGTGGAAGGTGTGACGCACGAATAGGTGGAGCGTGTCAAGGCTGTGGAAAGGTGGTTGACGCACGAAGGGGTTGGGGTTCGGGCAGCAGTGGAAGGTGTGACGCACGAACAGGCTGGTGTCAAGGCTGTGGAAGGTGTGGACGCACAAAGGGGTGGTGTCAAGGCTGTGGTAGATGTGAGCACGAAGGGGCCGAGTGTCCAGCTGTGGAAGGTGTGACGCAACGAAGGGCTTGGGTGTCAAGGCTGTGGAAGGTGTGAGCACGAATGGGCTGGTGTCAAGGCTTGGAAGTGTGACGACACGAGGGGCTGGTGTCCAGGCTGTGAAGGTGTGACGCCCGAAGGGGCTGTGGCAGGCTGTGGAAGGTGTGACGCACGAAGGCTGGTTGTCAAGGCCTGTGGAGGTGTTGTGACGCACGAAGGGGTGGGTCAAGGCTGTGGCAAAATGTGACGCACGAAGGGGCTGGGGGTCAAGGACTGTGGAAGGTTGTGACGCACGAAGGGGCTGGTGTCAAGTCTGTGGAAGGTGTGAGACACGAAGGGGGGGCCCCCCTGGTGTCCAGGCTGTGGCAAGGTGTGACGCACGACGGGGCTGGTGGTCAAGGCTGTGGAAGATTTTGACGCACGAAGGGGCCGTGTGTCAGGCTGTGGAAGTGTGACGCACGAGGGGCTGGTAGTCAAGGGTGGAAGGTGTGACGCACGAAGGGGGCTGGTGGTCAAGCTGTGGAAGGTGTTGTGACGCACGAAGGGGGCTGGATTGTAAAAGGGCTGTGGAAGGTGTGACGCAGGAAGGGGCTGGTGTCAAGGCTGTAGATGGGTCGTGACGCACGAAGGGGCTTGGTGTCAAGGTGTGAAGGTGTGACGCACGGAAGGGGCTGGTGTAAAGGCTGTGGAAGTGTGACGGCAGGAAGGGGCTGTGGTGTTCAAGGCTGGAGATGGCTGTGAGACACGAAGGGGCTGGTGTCAAGGGCTGTGGGAAGGTGTATGGCGCACGAATGGGCTAGGTAGATCCAGGGCTGTGAAGGTGTGACGCACGGAGGGGCTGGGTGGCAAGGCGGTGGAAGTGAGACGCACGAAGGGGGTGGTTGGTCCAGGCTGTGGAATGTGTGACGCACGAAGGGGCTGGTGTCAAGGCTGTGGAAGGTGGGTGACACGCGAAAGGGGCTGGTTCAAGGCTGTGGAAGGTGTGAACGCACGAAGGGGCTGGTGTTAAGGCTGTGGAAGGTTGGGACGCCACGAATGGGTGTGGTGGTTTGTCAAGACTGTGGGAAGGTGTGACGCCACGAAGGGGCTGGTGTCAGGCTGTGGGAAGGGGGGTGACGCCCACGAATGGGTGGTGTCAAGGCTGGGAAGGTGTGACGCACGAAGGGGCTGGTGTCAATGCTGTGGAAGGTGTGACGCAACGAAGGGGCTGGTTTGTTCCAGGCTGTGGAAAGGTGTGACGTAGGAAGGGGCTGGGTGTCCAGTCTGTGGAAGGTGTGTGACGCACGAAGGGGCTGGTGTCTCAAGGCTGTGGAAGGTGTGACGCACGAACGGGCTGGGGTGATCAAGGCTGTGGAAGGTTGTGACGCACGAAAGCGGGCTGGTGTCCAGGCTCTGGAAGGTGTGACGTAGGAAGGGGCTGGTGTCCAGTCTGTGGTGAAGTTGTGTGACGCAGGAAAAGGGGCTGGTGTCAAGGCTGTGGAGGTTGTGTCGCACGAAGGAGCTGGTGTCAGGCTGTGGAAGGTTTGTGTGCAGAAGGGGTGGTTTGTCAAGGCTTGTGGAAGGTGTGTACGCAGGAAGCGGGCTTGTGTCAAGGCTGTGGAGGAAGGTTGTGACGGGAAGGGGCTGGTGTCAAGGCTGTGGAAGGTGGAGACGCAGGAAGGGGGGTGGTTAAGGACTGTGGAAGTGTGACGCAGGAAGGGGCTGGTGTCAAGGCTGTGGAAGGAAAGAAGAATGAGATGTTGTTACAGAGTCGTAAAGAAAAAGACTCGCATAACAAAGACGTTAATAAGATGTTTACAATGGTCAAAACTCAGTACCTGGACGTCCTTATATATAGAAAATTTTGACTGGAATTTATGATTTTTTATTTCTTAGGACTGATCATATCTAATCATGAAGCTTTGTACTGAGTTTCCCATTACATAAGAACATAAGAAAGGAGGAACACTGCAACAGGCCTGTTGGCCCATACTAGGCAGGTCCTTTACAATTCATCCCACTAACAAAACATTTGCCCAACCCAATTTTCAATGCCACCCAAGAAATAAGCTCTGATGTGAAAGTCCCACTCAAATCCAACCCCTCCCACTCATGTACTTATCCAACCTAAATTTGAAACTACCCAAAGTCCCAGCCTCAATAACCCAACTAGGTAGACTGTTCCACTCATCTACTACCCTATTTCCAAACCAATACTTTCCTATGTCCTTTCTGAATCTAAACTTATCTAATTTAAATCCATTACTGCGGGTTTGTCTTGGATGAAGACATCCTCAAGGACCTTTATTAATATCCCTGTATTATTATATTCTTCCCACTTATACTACTTCGATCAGGTCTGCCTCATTCTTCGTTCTAACAAGTGAATGTAACTTAAAAGAGTCATCAATCTTTCTTCATAAGGAAAGATTTCTAATCTATGTATAATTTGTCATCCTCGCGCTGAATGTTTTCTAACGAATTATGTCCATTCTGTAATATGGAGACCAGAACTGAGCTGCCATAATCTAGGGATGCTTACTAATGATGTATAAAGCTGCAGTATTACTCCTGGACTTCTGTTGCTTACACTTCTTGATATAAATCCAGAGAATCTATTTGCCTTATTTCGTTAGCTTAATGGCATTGCTGTCTTGGTTTTAAAAGTGTGCTCACCTATCCCCCAAGTCCTTTTCGCCCCCAAAAAAACAATTTTCGTATGGGTAAGATCTACATATTTAAACTTATAAGTTAATAGCGGTTATGGGCACTCCCAAGATTCAGAACCTTGCATTATCTCATTGAACTGCAGCTGCCACTTTTCTGACATGAACAGTGTTTGTTTAAATCATCCTGAAGTTCCATAACAATCTCACGTTTGAATCAATTATCCTACCTATCTTTGTGTCATCGGCGAATTTGCTCATATCACTAGTAATTCCCTCATCAAGATCATTGATGTTTATTATAAACAACAACGGGCCTAAGACTGATCCCTGCGGAACGCCACTTGTTACAGATCCCCACTCGAATTTAACCCCATTTATGGACACTCTCTGCTTCCTGTCAGTGAGCCATGACTCGATCCACGAGAGCACTTTTCCCCAATGCCATGAGCTGCCACTTTCTTTAACAGTCTATGGTGCGGAACCTCTATCAAAAGCCTTACTAAAATCTAAGTAAATAATATCAAATTCTTTATCGTGGTCAACAGCCTCAAAAGCAAAATTAAAGTTCATTTCCCGACATTCTCGACCAGTGCGGCAACCTGTCCAGATTCTGATGAATACTGTACTTAAACAGTCACGATTGTTGCACCCTCCTTTATAAAAAGATTTCACTCTCCCCGAGACTAAAAAGTACTTCTCCCTTTAGCTTCTATTTCTAATCTAAATATCCATTAATTTGACATCATTGGCAAACTCTATTATGTCATATGTTTCAGGAGCAAAACTACTACTAGTAATATTCTTATGTCTCATCCCATAATTAGGTATAACGGAAGATGTACCTTCTGTTATACATAATACCCCAGACTGTAGTATATAACTTGAGAACGCCTCATCCGAACGGCTTCATTTTTTAATCGCTGGAAAGGAACATGAAGCAGTTAATTAACTTATTAATGTGCTCTATGAGCATGATATATAACCTACGCTTTCCTGGATACATACAATAACGTTTAAAAGTCTCTTCCGGACGACGTGAAACATTCGAGATTGATGTGTTAGTAAACTGTATTTTTTTCCAAATAAAATCACTGAAAAATACATTTTAATTAACCTATTTTAAACCACTTCATTCTTTAAGAGCTGATACAGGTTAAAGTATCATTTTTTTAAGATCCATTATATTTACTCTGGTCACTGGTTAATGTGAAGTTTGCTAACATAAATAAAAAAACCTGGAGAATCTCTGGATTCCAAGCAATAACGGGAGAGTCTTGTATAATCGTCTTCAAACTTACACCGAGAGTGGCTTTTCCAAAAAAAAAAAAAAAAAAAAAAAAAAAAAAAAAATCGGTATTCTCTTCCAGTTGCTTAACATTTATTTACCATTTTCTTTTACGAAGTTATTTTTTACGCATTAACTAGAGAATGACGCTTCTGCTGGAGTATCTTAATTGGAATTTTGTTTATTTACATATTTTTACTGTGTATCCTATTTTGTAAATTTAAATTTCAAAGACATTGATAAGAAAGAGATGAGTGGATTTTATGAATGAGAAGAAGCTGGATTGACCCTGGGCTTTAAGGAAAACAAAGCTGAAGGGGGTGGGAGAGTTTCAGTAGAGAGGAATAAATGGAGTAGGTCAGGGTTGCAAATAGAGTAGTGCTAAGAAGGCAGAGAGTAGCAATAATTAGTGTTGAAGGATTATATGAAGTTATAAATAAAGGTTAGATGTGAAAAAGTGGGTTATAGTAAGCGTATATGCCACTGGAGAGAGGAGGAAGTGTAGAGGAGAGAGAGATTTGGGAAATGTTGAGTGATGCGTGGGGAGTCAGTTAGTTTTGAACAAGTGTGGAAGATAATGGTGGTTTGGGGATTTCAATGCTAAAGTTGGGTAAAAATGTTGTGGAAGGATTAGTAGGTAAAATTTGGGGTGCCAGGGGTAAATGAAAATGGGGAGTCTTTAATTGAGCTATGTGTTAAAAAGAGGTTTGGGAATAAGTAATACATATTTTATGAAAAAGGGGATAAATAAATATACAAGGGATGTTGTAGCACGTAATGAAAGTATTTGTTGATTATGTAATTGGTGGAATAAAAGGTGATGGGTAAGTCCAGGATGTACACGTTTATAGAAGGGCAAAACTGATAAATTGAACGATTTTTAGTTGTAGCTACAGTGAGAGTGAGCTATAAGGTAGATGGGAAAGAAAAGAGAAAATGGGCAACAACAAGAGGGAGGTGGAAAGTGTATAAATATGGGAGGAGAAGTTACGGTCTGAGGATATAAGCAAAATATTAGCAGAAAGGTGGGCTGAGTGCAAAGTATGAGTAGTGGGGGGTTGAGAGGGTTGGAATAGTTTTAAGAAATGCGAGTTATTAGGATTTGTGGGGCAGAAGTTTGTGGTTATAGGAGAGTGGTGTGCAGGAGGAAGGAGGAAAGAGGAGTGATTGGTGGAAAGGAGTGATATTATCAAGAACAACACTGCACTAGCAGTGAGGTCTAACCCATTGTGCTGTATTGGCCGCCTAATGGTGAGCGAAAAACGCCTGACGCTTTAGACCATTAGACACACTATCCCTTAAACAATGGCCGCCATCCAGCCAGTAGATGTTGTACCCACAATCGAAGGACATGCGGTGGTTGTGGAGCCTCGAGCTAATTTTCTTCTACCCCCTGTTTGTATAACTAGCTCAACAAGCAGTATATTACATTACTGTCCACCCACCGATACGAGTGGTATTGAACAATAACAACGCTGCACTAGCCAAGGAGTTCGTACTCATGCTTGTTTTGCCCGTTCACGGGTGAGGTGAAAACGCATGACGCTTTAGACCAGTGTTGAGGGGAGAGAGAGATTTAGGGAAATACTGAATGCAAGGAGAGTTGTGAACAAGTGAAGAGTGTCATTTGAGTTGGGATCTCAAAGTGGTAAAAATGTTGTGGAGGAAGTAGTAGGAAATTCGGGGTTCAGGGGGAGGGGGTAAATGAAAATGGGGAGTCTTTAATTGAGCTATGTGTAGCAAAGAGGTATGTAATAAGTAATACATATTTTATGAAAAGAAGGATTAAATATGTAAAGAAGATATGATATAGCACGTAATGAAAGTAGTTTGTTAGTGATTATGTATTGGTGGATGAAAGGTTGTATGGAGTAGGCTCCAGGAATTGTGCACAGTTTTAGAGGCGCAACTGATATAACGAGATCAGTATTTGTTGCAGCTACAGTTAGAGTAAGAGGTAGATGGAACAAAAGGAAAATGGCGACAACAAGTAAGAGAGAGGTGAAAGTTTATTTAGTATGGGAGGAGGACAATTTAGGGTGTGAAATAAGCAATTATTGCAGAAGGTCGGCTGTGGCAAATATGAGGTTAGTGGGGGGGAGGGGTGGGGTTGAAGAGCGATGGGATAGCTTTTAAAAATGCGTATTAGAATATGGGCTAAAGTTTGTGGTTATAGGAGGGTGGGTTGCAGGGGAGGAAAGAGGGAGTGATGGTGGAATGAATTTGAATAAAGGGGTGCAGTAGTAAGTAAAAGAGAAAAAGGTCGCTTATGAGAGGTTTGAACAGTAGAAGAAGTTGAGATAAGGAAGGGCAGAGTATATGGAGAGTTGTGTTCTTTGAAGGCAATATCCTTGGACATTATCACTCCCAGGTCCTTCACATTGCTTTTTCGTCTATTGTATGGTTAGGAATTCGTTGTATGCCCTTTTAGTGTTTTAATTTCCTAAAGTTTCCATTTCAGAGTAGTTGAAATTCGCTTTATTGACTTCATATTGTTTTGGTGGCCATTTGTAGGATTTTGGTTATGGTCCACTTGGAGTCTTTGCGTCGTGCGGTTGTCTTCGGATGGAGGATTGTATGGCAATTCGGGTGTCATTCTGCAAAGGATGACTCGAAACTATTGTTACATCTCGTCAGATATGAGGTTGAGGAATAGGATGGGACGCGAGTACTGTTGCCTTGTGGAACAGAGATTTTCACAGTAGTTGCTGCAGATTTTACTCTGTTTACTATTACTTTTTGTGTTCTATATGTTAGGAAGTTATAGATCCACTAACCAAATTTTCCTGCTATTCCCGTTATCATGCATTTTGTGTGATATTACACCGTGGTCGCAACTTGTCGAGGCTTTTGCAAAGTCTGTGTATACTAAATCTGCATTTTGTTTATCCTCTGTAGCATTCCAGGGACCTTGTCATAGTGGTCCAGTAGTGGAAAAGGCCAAGAGAGACCTGCTCTATACCGTGTTTGCCCCGGGCTGTGTAACTGATGGGTATTAGGGTGGTTGGCGATTTGCTTCTTTAGTAAACCGTTTTCAAAATTTTTTTACATGCTTGTATCTTTTAAACGTATACCGAGACCTTTTTAGAAAGGGACTTTATTGTTACATGCCTCAGGAAGCTAGGTACCTGGTAACAAGTTATTATCTTCCTAGCCTGGGTACCTGGTAACCAGTTATGTTATTTCCTCAGCCCGGGGCACACAGTGAAAGCCTCAGGGAATGCTTTCATTTATTTTATTTTCACTTCCTCCATGATGTCTGACCACTTTGGCGATGTTATAATCAATATACCACGCAGAAAAAGAGGTGGTATAATCAGAGAAAGTTCGTATAAGTCAATGAAAAAATCATCTCTCCACAGTACGATTCTTTCCGTCAATCCAGATTCCGTGCATTAAGTTAAGGTTTTGTATTAATGCTTCTACTAGGATTTTTACAAAACTTTTCTGTCACCATCTGCGTCCATTCCTCTTTCCTTTATCTTTCATCACCTGATGCGACATACTTTCTAAGTGTCTATAAAGTAAGCTCTGTATTCTGTCTCCTTCTTATTACTCGTTTCTACCTCTTCGGTTTCTTTGTGTGACTGTTTATGTGGCAAGAACAGGTGAAAGAGCTCAAGGATGCAAGACTGCAGTAAAGATAAACACACTTACCTAATTATCGCCTGTAGGGTTTCCCCAAAGTATCGGTTGACTACGTAGTATTGGTAGTGTTGGACATAGGTTTTCTCGGCCTCGAGAAGCTTGTAACCAAACAGATTCAGTGGCTGACGCTTTATTTTATATCTTGTGTAACACAACATTTTAAATTGTCTCTGCATACATCGCTACTCCACCACCCTTCTGTTTGACCCTGTCAGTGTGGAATAATTATAGCTTGTTTGTATGTGACATTCAGAGGGCATCTCTCTATCTTTCAGATTTTAGCCAGGTCTTGTTATAGCAATTATATCTGTTTTCCTGCACTTACAATTAATCTTAGGCTCATCTATCTTATTTCTTACACTCCTGCTATTAGTTAGTAAACTTAGGGAGGCTAGGCCCTTGCTTCCCTCTGCTGTCCCCCTTTCTTTGTTTGCTAACCTGATCTATTTGTCTTTATTTATTAACTTCATGCTGAATGCCTTTTACTACATTTTACTGTTTCCACCCCAGTGTTGCCACCTGTGATTTCCCACACACCACACATACCTCTATCTTCTATCGTTTAAAAATCATAGGCATTTCACCAATGGCATTCTCATCTTGAGTTTGCAAGTGTGCGTTACCACCCCAGCCCCGGAGAAGATGTACCCCATTCCTTTGACATACATATATGTTTGCCATAAAAGTTGTTCAGTTGTCAATGAATGGGATTGCCAAGTTCCTTGCAGTATCTGTCTAGCCAGCCAATTTACACAAATTGCCCTAGACAACCATTCATTTCCTACTCCCCTTCTAGGCAAGATGTACATATGATTGGGACCCTCCCTTAGACTTAAATGAAATCTATAGACTGACCTGTACTTACTAGTAGCTCTTCTCTCTACCCTTCCCAAATTTCATTTCCACAGCACTGAGGGACAAATAATGGGCTTGTTCCCATTACCTGACATGATTTTATCCAGCCTGTTAACTATGTCCCCAACACAGCCCTTTCCCCCCCAAAGGGAAGCACACTCTATCTCTCATCTAATTCCTATTACAAAAAGCACGGTCAATTATATTTACCTGAGAGTCCAACCACAAGATGCGCTTACCTCTGTTAGGCAGGGGCAGTAGTACCCTTACCTACTGGCCACTGAAAGTACATTATCCTGAAGAAAAATGAGAAGCGATTTCATACCTTCAGATCTTCACTCTTCCACTTCTTACTCTGATGCGCCCTCCCATTACTGGGAACCACTCGCCACTTGTAGCAGGTGCTAGACTGCATCTCACTGCTGGAGCCGTTCGCTACCTCCCCACCTACAGTCCTCCTCACAGCAAGAGAACAGGACTGCCCTCACTGCTAGAAGCCTCATTCCCCACAACTCCAGCCACCTCACACTCCCTCCCAGACCCATTGAGGTGGACCTTCAGCCTCCTGATCTGGAGAAGCAAGACCTCCTCCTTCAACTACTCCAACCTCAATTTTTAAAACACTGCAGAAGAAAGCCCATGCTTTGTAACTGTCAACGCTAATCCCCAAAAGCAGCTCAGGGTCTGTGACCTCACTTGACGACTGACCACTGAACCTCCATCATAAAAGTGAACAGGTGAAGATTTGAAAAAAACTTTTCCTGGTCTGACAAATCGCGTTTTCTGCTGCCACTTGCGCATGACCGGGTGAAAATTTGGGTTTAAGCCTTTGCGATGTGGTGGGGGGGGTTGGGGAATGGAAGATTGTGTATCAAATGGGAGATCCACCCATTTGAATTTCACTCTTAGGAGCAGTACACAAATCATTGTCTCCACCAGAAAACAAGTGGTTTTATACAAAGAACATACTTGCGACTGATCAAGATTCAAACCCGAAGTATTAAGGGGGTAATAGGCACGTGGCGTGGCTCTCAAATTTACCCAAATAATCGAAAAAAAAATGAGTTTTAATCTTACCGAAAAATAAGTTAAAAAAATCTGGGCAACATTTTGCTGCATGTCTCGTGTCTGTACGGATAATTCTGCGTGTAATTTTCGTAATTATAATAAATGAGGTAATTGGTCAGTAGTTTGACAGCTGACGCGCACCATATCAATAGTATATACTTGATTTCATTATTAGTATTTTTTTTTTCCGAATATTTTTTCTTACGATTTTTTGCTAGAATCTTCGAAATACTTAATTGGTAACTGTTAGGGTGGTGGCTGTAGGAAGAAGGTACTCTCTTCCCTAGCAAGTCATGTGCCGACCATTTAGGTTGAAGGGAGAGTAGGGTGTGCTGCTCTGATTGAACTCGGCTGACCCTTGGGACCCGTAATCTCACCCTCCATACTTTGCATTTTACACACAATGGCTCACAAAGAAGAAATCATTCTCTCGCAAGTTAACCGTTTGAAAGAAAGAAAGAAAGCTCTTAGAAGGAATTCGTAAGAGCTATAAAAGCGAAGAGAAAGCAGCAGCGAGAGAGGCGTCGGCTGGCCTGGGCACGTGACGCCTCACACTCCTCTTTAAGACCAAAAATTGTTCCCACTGCTAGTGAACTAATGGATTTTTTCAGACGTAGAATCGTCTGGTGGAGGACATTAGATGATCATTGATGTCCTTACCAACACTACTCAAGGTATGTTATTCATGTGATTTTCTTGTTATATTTGTATGCGTATTTATTAAATAGGACATACTTGTAATTATGTATCTGTGTATATAATCACTGGCATACGATTTTGAGAATGTATTGTCCTTCTTTTCAGGTTGGCATGCATGGGAGCATTGTGAATTGGCCGATCTCCAGGGAACTTCAGGATGCAGGATCTGCATGGAACTTCAGGGATATACTTATACAATTGTTCTGCTATCAATAAACATTAAGAAGGCACCATGAGTATTTTTACCACCCATTATAGTAAGCCCCAATATATTTTCTTCATTTATCTCAGAAGTGCATTATTTTCATATATCCTAACAGTATCTCAGTTATTTATGACCGATTTCATTATTTTCACACTGCTTATTCAGGGTAATCTTCCCTTTCCATTTTGGATACATGGGGCATGGAATGACAAGGAATGGTGGTGTAAAACATGTCATGACATAATTACTATTTTTTTTGGTTACTAATAAGTGTAATAATACATAAAGGAATCCATTAGAAAATCAATATGGCATTGCTTTATCATTGTAGGGTATCAAAAACAACTTCGACATTGCCACTACTCCATAACGGTGCCATAAATGTTGCCATGTCCAAATGCTAATATTTATTTTTTTTATCATTATTTATTGGACGATCTTGATGCAACTTATACTGCATAAACTATGGCATGCCTAGAGTCTATGGTAAAAATTTCAGTTAAATCGCATGAAGGGAAAAAAAGTCGTATAGTGAACGTATAGTCTCCCGGGAATAAATAACAAAAAGGCACAATACCGTGACTGGAACAATATACAAATAACCCGCACATAAAAGAGAGAAGCTTACGACGACGTTTCGGTCCGACTTGGACCATTGACAAAGTCACAAAGTCTCCCGGGAAGCTAGATAAACTCTGGAAGTCATAGCAGGAGAATGAAATAAGTCTTTGAGCTTATCACTCCTCGAATGAGCCAAGCATTAGAGGCGACATCTCTAGTGTTCTCACTGGACACCTAATATTTTGTGACCTTCGCGTAGTGGTGGAGAGTATCAAGGCTGAGGGAATGAACAATTTCCAACGAGGCCGAGGAACTGAACAACCTCAGTATTCGACTAAAGAAATTTGCTGCGGTACATTTCAACAATAAAGACACCTATGTGTTGCACATTATCTTGTTCTTCCACAGTATGAGGCAGTGTTGCGATGAGTGTTGCTTCCCTTGACACAGTATGAGGCAGTGTTGCAGTGAGTGTTGCTTCGGTTGACACAGTATGAGGCAGTATGTTGCGGTGAATTAGATTAAGATAAGATAAGATTTCGTTCGGATATTTTTAAACCCCGGGGGTAGCAACCCCTGAAACCCAAGAAAGTCAGTGACCGTCATCGAGGTGGGACTGTCTAACTTATTTCCATTGGGGTCATTAATCTTGTCCCCAGGATGCGACCCACACCAGTCGAACTAGCACCCAGGTGGTACCCTATTTGCTGCTAGGTGAACAGACAACGGTGTAAGGAACGTGTCGAAATGTTTCACCCGCGGGAATCGAACCGGGCCCTCCGTGTGTGAAGCGGAGCTTTAGCCACAGGCCATGGTTAGCCAGACAGCAGACAGAATTATTGCCGCGGGAACTATTTGATTACAATGAGAAGCATAAAACACGACGAAACATAAGATCAAGCCGTCACATGATCAGCCCGTCTCACGATCCAGCCCGTCTCACTGACCAGCCCGTCTCACTGATCCAGCCGTCTCAATGATCCAGCCCGTCACACTGATCCAAGCCCGTCTCACTGATCCAGCCGTCTCACTGATCCAGCCGTCACATGATCCCACCCCGTCACACTGATCCACCCGTCACACTGATCCAGCCCGTCACTGATCCAGCCCGTCACCTGATCCAGCCCGTCTCACTGATCCAGCCCGTTTCTCATTGATCCAGCCGTCACACTGATCCAGCCCGTCTCACTGATCTAGCCCGTCACAATGATCCAAAAAACTGGCCCGTTCTCACGGATCTAGCCCGTACACTGATCCAGCCGTCTCACTGATCTAGCCCGTCCTCAACGATCCAGCCCGTCTCACTGATCCAGCCTGTCACACTGATCCAGCCCCCGTCTCACTGATCTAGACCATCCCACTGATCCAGCCCGTCACACTGATCCAGCCCGTCACACTGATCCAGCCCGTTCACTGATCCAGCCGTCACACTGATCAAGCCCGTCTCACTGATCACCCGTCTCTGATCCAGCCGTTCACGGATCCATCCCGTTTCCATGATCCCAGCCCGTCTCACTGATTTCCACTTGTAGAACCAATTTCTAAAGCTTACTGAAGACGGTTTGAATAATATTTAATGGGACAATCCTGTTGATTGGCTACAAAATGGCAGGTTGACACCATAGACGAGTTTTCACTTTCAATTTATGCAAATCCAGCACCTGCAAAACAGTTTCCTTGTTAGATTTAAAAAAGGACACATGTTCGTTAACGTGGAATATTATTGTGCAACGTTTCCCTCTGCAGGTTTTGTAAGTTTGATTAAAACAATTATAGTGATACAGAGTCAACATATAGTTAATGATACCATATTATAATTATTTGACTGAAAGAAACCCTAACTGGCCCGTGCTAAAGTATTTGTAGTGTGTGTGTTGTGTTTGTGTCCGCGCCCTCCTCACATAATTTGTATTCACCCCTACTTTTCCCCAGCTGCAGGGGTCAAATTACAGCTCCTGAGTTCCTGCCTCATCACTAGTCGTTACTGTGTCCATTCCCTCCCTGCTCCATGAGCTTTATCTATCTCTTCTTCTCTTCTGCCTCCACTACGTCACTCTCCAGTTTGTTTCATTTCTGACAATCTCTATGTGGTGAAAAAAATATTTCCTCAACATCTCTGTGGTTCATCTGCGTCTTTGTGGAACATCTGTCTCTGTCCTCTTGTCGATTCCTCTCTGTATTTTATATGTCGTTATAATGACCCCCCCTCCTGTCCCTCCTGTCATCCAGGGGTCGTCAGGTCGAGTTGTCTTAACCTATTTCTTGTAGGGACTACGGCTTAACTCGGTGGACTGTCTCGTTGCAAACCTTTGCTCTTTCTCTAATTTCCTGACGGGAGTGGTCAGTTCGAGTTCCAATCTGGTGCTGGATACTCCAATATGAGGCTGAGGTACTCGGTGGATAACGGTCCTGAACGACTTCTTAATGAGATGTCGGAATCCTGTTCTTAGGTTTGCTTGTCGCCCGTATACCGCAGCAGTTATCGGATTGATGCGCTCCTTAGGAGATTGTCTGTTTCGGTGTTTATACTCACCACTCTGTGTGTCTCACCTATTTGTATCACCTATTTGTGGTTTGCAGGGGTCGAGTCCTTGACTCCTGGCCCCCGCCTCTTCACCGGTTGCTACTAGACCCTCTCCTCTCCCCGCTCCATGAGCTTTATCAAACCCTCGTCTTTAAAACTGTGTATGGTTCTGCCCTCCACTACTCTTTTCTAGGCTATTCCACTGCTTACAATCTCTATTGACTGAGAAATTATTCCTACTATCTCTCCTGACTATTTGTGTTCTTCAACTTCCAATTGTGGGCCTCTTGTTTCTGTGTCCCCTCCCTGGAACATCCTGTCCTTTGTCCACCTTGTCTATTCCAGGGCCCCCCCCCCCCCCCAGTTTTAATTTAGTGTGTGTTGTGTGTGTGTGAGTCAGTGTAGTGTGTGTGTGTGTGGTGCATGTGTGTTTGTGTGTGTGTGTGTGTGTGTGTGTGTGCTGCTTGGTCTCGGTGGCCTCGAAAATATTGAGTGTGAATGAGTGCGTTGCCGGTTCTGATACTCTTACAAGTTTGCATCTTGAGTTTTTGGACTTACTTACCAGTGCTCTAAACTACAGATCATCGCTATTTAAGGTTGCAAAGAGAAATTGAGTCTTGGAAAAAGCTACAGATAACAACAGAAACTGAAAATTTGCTGAAAACGTTCCTCTCTTTCCATAATTTCGGAACAGAAGCCCTGTGCTTATAGCGGAAGTTTGACGGGAACTCCAGTATTCTACAGTGTTGTGGCCCGACTAATTACACGGTTCCATCAAGCACGGTGATACAAATTCATAAAACCTCTATTATTTTGCGAGGGGGTGTATATTTTCTGGGTGTTATACCATTTTATATTTTGCTTAGTGGTGTTTCCTTTTCGGTTTTCTTGGTCGTAATCTCTATACGAGTTGATTTTCAGCATGTCCTCAATACTGTAACTAGATTTCTCTATATTTTCATGGAAGGAAACATTCTCTGCGTAAATTTCAAAGTTAACATTCTCTGTATGTTCCAATGTAAAAAAGATAAATTAAAACAAATCAACTTACTCTGTGCATAACTTAAGAGTGCTGAGATGTTGGCTGACCTCTGGTAAGATGAAATGGTTGAAACCCATGGAAATTTTACATTAAGTTTGACCTCACAGAACTATGTTGACGTAAGAAGTGGCTGGTTGTCAAGCTGCTGGAGGTTGTTTGGTGTGACGCACGAATGGGCTGGTTGTCCAGGCTGTGGAAGGTGTGTAACGCACGAAGGGGCTGGTTTGTCGAGGCTGTGGAAAGGTGTGACGCACGAAGCGGGCTGGTGTCGAGGTGTGGAAGGTGTGACGCACGAATGGGTGGTGTCCAGGCTGTGGAAGGTGTGACGCACGACATGGGCTGGTTGTCAAGGCTTGTGGAATGTGTGACGCACGAATGGGCTGGTGTCCAGGCTGTGGAAGGTGTGAACGCACGAATGGGCTGGTGTCCAGGCTGTGGATAGGTGTATAAAACGCACGAAGGGGCTGGTTTGTCGAGGCTTGTGGAAGGTGTGACGCACGAAGGGGCTGGTGTCGAGCTGTTGGAAGGTGTGACGTACGAAGGGGGCTGGTGTCCAGGCTGTGGAAGGTGTCTGAAGCACGAAGGGGCGGTGTCAAGGCTGTGGAAGGTGTGACGCCACGAATGGGTGGTGTCAAGTGTGGAAGGGTAGTGACGCACGAAGGGGCTGGTGTCAAGGCTTTGGAAGGTGTGACGCACCGGAGGGGATTGGTGTCATGGCCTGTGGAAGGTTGTGAGCACGAAGGGGTTGTTGTCAAGGATGTGGAAAGTGTGACGCACGAAAGGGGCTGGTGTCAAGGCTGTGTGAAGGTTTTGTGACGCACCGAAGAGGCTCGGTGTCAAGCTGTGATAGGTGTGAGACGAAAGGGGATGGTTGTCAAGGCAGTGGAAGGTGTGACGCACGAACAGGCTGGTGTCAGGTGGTGGAATGTGGGACGCACAAAGGGGCTGAGTGTCAAGGCTGTGAGAAGATGTGCGCCGAAGGGGCCGGTGTCCTGGCTGTGGAAGGTGTTGTCGCAACGAAGGGGCTGGTGTCAAGGCTGTGGAAGGTTGTTGGTGACGCACGAAGGGGCTGGTGTAAGGCTGTGGAAGGTGTGACTCACGAAGGGGCTGGTGTCCAGGCTGTGGGAAAGGTGTGTGATGCACGATGGGGCTGGTTGTCAAGGATGTGGAAGGTTGTGGCACGGAAGGGGCTGGTGTCTCAAGGCTGTGGAAGGTTGTGACGCACGAAGGGGCTGTGTCGGCTGTGGAAGATGTGACGCACGAAGGGGCTGGGGGTCAAAGCTGTGGAGGTGTGACGCACGAAGGTGCTGGTGTCCCAAGTTGTGAAGGTGGTGACGAGCACGAAGCGGGCTGGTGTCCAGGACTGTGGAAGGTGTGACGCACGACGGGGCTGGTTGTCAAGGCTGTGTGGAAGGTGTGACGCGGCGAAGTGGCTGGTGTCAGGCTATAGGATGGTTTGACGCCGAAGGGGCTGGTTGTTCAAGGCTTTGGTAGGTTGTTGTGGACGCACGAAGGGGCTGGTTGTCAAGTCTGTGTGGAAGTGTATGACGCACGAAGGGGTTGGTGTCAGGCTGTGGACAGAAGGTTGTGACGCACGAAGGGCCTGGGTCAATGGCTGTGGAAGGTGTGACGCACGAATAGGTGGAGCGTGTCAAGGCTGTGGAAAGGTGGTTGACGCACGAAGGGGTTGGGGTTCGGGCAGCAGTGGAAGGTGTGACGCACGAACAGGCTGGTGTCAAGGCTGTGGAAGGTGTGGACGCACAAAGGGGTGGTGTCAAGGCTGTGGTAGATGTGAGCACGAAGGGGCCGAGTGTCCAGCTGTGGAAGGTGTGACGCAACGAAGGGCTTGGGTGTCAAGGCTGTGGAAGGTGTGAGCACGAATGGGCTGGTGTCAAGGCTTGGAAGTGTGACGACACGAGGGGCTGGTGTCCAGGCTGTGAAGGTGTGACGCCCGAAGGGGCTGTGGCAGGCTGTGGAAGGTGTGACGCACGAAGGCTGGTTGTCAAGGCCTGTGGAGGTGTTGTGACGCACGAAGGGGTGGGTCAAGGCTGTGGCAAAATGTGACGCACGAAGGGGCTGGGGGTCAAGGACTGTGGAAGGTTGTGACGCACGAAGGGGCTGGTGTCAAGTCTGTGGAAGGTGTGAGACACGAAGGGGGGGCCCCCCTGGTGTCCAGGCTGTGGCAAGGTGTGACGCACGACGGGGCTGGTGGTCAAGGCTGTGGAAGATTTTGACGCACGAAGGGGCCGTGTGTCAGGCTGTGGAAGTGTGACGCACGAGGGGCTGGTAGTCAAGGGTGGAAGGTGTGACGCACGAAGGGGGCTGGTGGTCAAGCTGTGGAAGGTGTTGTGACGCACGAAGGGGGCTGGATTGTAAAAGGGCTGTGGAAGGTGTGACGCAGGAAGGGGCTGGTGTCAAGGCTGTAGATGGGTCGTGACGCACGAAGGGGCTTGGTGTCAAGGTGTGAAGGTGTGACGCACGGAAGGGGCTGGTGTAAAGGCTGTGGAAGTGTGACGGCAGGAAGGGGCTGTGGTGTTCAAGGCTGGAGATGGCTGTGAGACACGAAGGGGCTGGTGTCAAGGGCTGTGGGAAGGTGTATGGCGCACGAATGGGCTAGGTAGATCCAGGGCTGTGAAGGTGTGACGCACGGAGGGGCTGGGTGGCAAGGCGGTGGAAGTGAGACGCACGAAGGGGGTGGTTGGTCCAGGCTGTGGAATGTGTGACGCACGAAGGGGCTGGTGTCAAGGCTGTGGAAGGTGGGTGACACGCGAAAGGGGCTGGTTCAAGGCTGTGGAAGGTGTGAACGCACGAAGGGGCTGGTGTTAAGGCTGTGGAAGGTTGGGACGCCACGAATGGGTGTGGTGGTTTGTCAAGACTGTGGGAAGGTGTGACGCCACGAAGGGGCTGGTGTCAGGCTGTGGGAAGGGGGGTGACGCCCACGAATGGGTGGTGTCAAGGCTGGGAAGGTGTGACGCACGAAGGGGCTGGTGTCAATGCTGTGGAAGGTGTGACGCAACGAAGGGGCTGGTTTGTTCCAGGCTGTGGAAAGGTGTGACGTAGGAAGGGGCTGGGTGTCCAGTCTGTGGAAGGTGTGTGACGCACGAAGGGGCTGGTGTCTCAAGGCTGTGGAAGGTGTGACGCACGAACGGGCTGGGGTGATCAAGGCTGTGGAAGGTTGTGACGCACGAAAGCGGGCTGGTGTCCAGGCTCTGGAAGGTGTGACGTAGGAAGGGGCTGGTGTCCAGTCTGTGGTGAAGTTGTGTGACGCAGGAAAAGGGGCTGGTGTCAAGGCTGTGGAGGTTGTGTCGCACGAAGGAGCTGGTGTCAGGCTGTGGAAGGTTTGTGTGCAGAAGGGGTGGTTTGTCAAGGCTTGTGGAAGGTGTGTACGCAGGAAGCGGGCTTGTGTCAAGGCTGTGGAGGAAGGTTGTGACGGGAAGGGGCTGGTGTCAAGGCTGTGGAAGGTGGAGACGCAGGAAGGGGGGTGGTTAAGGACTGTGGAAGTGTGACGCAAAGGAAGGGGCTGGTGTCAAGGCTGTGGAAGGAAAGAAGAATGAGATGTTGTTTCAGAGTCGTAAAGAAAAAGACTCGCATAACAAAGACGTTAATAAGATGTTTACAATGGTCAAAACTCAGTACCTGGACGTCCTTATATATAGAAAATTTTGACTGGAATTTATGATTTTTTTTTCTTAGGACTGATCATTTCTAATCATGAAGCTTTGTACTGAGTTTCCCATTACATAAGAACATAAGAAAGGAGGAACACTGCAACAGGCCTGTTGGCCCATACTAGGCAGGTCCTTTACAATTCATCCCACTAACAAAACATTTGCCCAACCCAATTTTCAATGCCACCCAAGAAATAAGCTCTGATGTGAAAGTCCCACTCAAATCCAACCCCTCCCATTCATGTACTTATCCAACCTAAATTTGAAACTACCGAAAGTCCCAGCCTCAATAACCCAACTAGGTAGACTGTTCCACTCATCTACTACCCTATTTCCAAACCAATACTTTCCTATGTCCTTTCTGAATCTAAACTTATTAATATTTAAATCCATTACTGCGGGTTTGTCTTGGATGAAGACATCCTCAAGGACCTTTATTAATATCCCTGTATTATTATATTCTTCCCACTTATACTACTTCGATCAGGTCTGCCTCATTCTTCGTTCTAACAAGTGAATGTAACTTAAAAGAGTCATCAATCTTTCTTCATAAGGAAAGATTTCTAATCTATGTATAATTTGTCATCCTCGCGCTGAATGTTTTCTAACGAATTATGTCCATTCTGTAATATGGAGACCAGAACTGAGCTGCCATAATCTAGGGATGCTTACTAATGATGTATAAAGCTGCAGTATTACTCCTGGACTTCTGTTGCTTACACTTCTTGATATAAATCCAGAGAATCTATTTGCCTTATTTCGTTAGCTTAATGGCATTGCTGTCTTGGTTTTAAAAGTGTGCTCACCTATCCCCCAAGTCCTTTTCGCCCCCAAAAAAACAATTTTCGTATGGGTAAGATCTACATATTTAAACTTATAAGTTAATAGCGGTTATGGGCACTCCCAAGATTCAGAACCTTGCATTATCTCATTGAACTGCAGCTGCCACTTTTCTGACATGAACAGTGTTTGTTTAAATCATCCTGAAGTTCCATAACAATCTACGTTTGAATCAATTATCCTACCTATCTTTGTGTCATCGGCGAATTTGCTCATATCACTAGTAATTCCCTCATCAAGATCATTGATATATATTATAAACACACAACGGTCTATGATGATCCCTGCGGAGCACTTGTTACAGATCCCACTCGAATTTAACCCCATTTATGGACACTCTCTGCTTCCTGTCAGTGAGCCATGACTCGATCCACGAGAGCACTTTTCCCCAATGCCATGAGCTGCCACTTTCTTTAACAGTCTATGGTGCGGAACTCTATCAAAAGCCTTACTAAAATCTAAGTAAATAATATCAAATTCTTTATCGTGGTCAACAGCCTCAAAAGCAAAATTAAAGTTCATTTCCCGACATTCTCGACCAGTGCGGCAACCTGTCCAGATTCTGATGAATACTGTACTTAAACAGTCACGATTGTTGCACCCTCCTTTATAAAAAGATTTCACTCTCCCCGAGACTAAAAAGTACTTCTCCCTTTAGCTTCTATTTCTAATCTAAATATCCATTAATTTGACATCATTGGCAAACTCTATTATGTCATATGTTTCAGGAGCAAAACTACTACTAGTAATATTCTTATGTCTCATCCCATAATTAGGTATAACGGAAGATGTACCTTCTGTTATACATAATACCCCAGACTGTAGTATATAACTTGAGAACGCCTCATCCGAACGGCTTCATTTTTTAATCGCTGGAAAGGAACATGAAGCAGTTAATTAACTTATTAATGTGCTCTATGAGCATGATATATAACCTACGCTTTCCTGGATACATACAATAACGTTTAAAAGTCTCTTCCGGACGACGTGAAACATTCGAGATTGATGTGTTAGTAAACTGTATTTTTTTCCAAATAAAATCACTGAAAAATACATTTTAATTAACCTATTTTAAACCACTTCATTCTTTAAGAGCTGATACAGGTTAAGTATCATTTTTTTAAGATCCATTATATTTACTCTGGTCACTGGTTAATGTGAAGTTTGCTAACATAAAATAAAAAAACCTGGAGAATCTCTGGATTCCAAGCAATAACGGGAGAGTCTTGTATAATCGTCTTCAAACTTACACCGAGAGTGGCTTTTCCAAAAAAAAAAAAAAAAAAAAAAAAAAAAAAAAAATCGGTATTCTCTTCCAGTTGCTTAACATTTATTTACCATTTTCTTTTACGAAGTTATTTTTTACGCATTAACTAGAGAATGACGCTTCTGCTGGAGTATCTTAATTGGAATTTTGTTTATTTACATATTTTTACTGTGTATCCTATTTTGTAAATTTAAATTTCAAAGACATTGATAAGAAAGAGATGAGTGGATTTTATGAATGAGAAGAAGCTGGATTGACCCTGGGCTTTAAGGAAAACAAAGCTGAAGGGGGTGGGAGAGTTTCAGTAGAGAGGAATAAATGGAGTAGGTCAGGGTTGCAAATAGAGTAGTGCTAAGAAGGCAGAGAGTAGCAATAATTAGTGTTGAAGGATTATATGAAGTTATAAATAAAGGTTAGATGTGAAAAAGTGGGTTATAGTAAGCGTATATGCCACTGGAGAGAGGAGGAAGTGTAGAGGAGAGAGAGATTTGGGAAATGTTGAGTGATGCGTGGGGAGTCAGTTAGTTTTGAACAAGTGTGGAAGATAATGGTGGTTTGGGGATTTCAATGCTAAAGTTGGGTAAAAATGTTGTGGAAGGATTAGTAGGTAAAATTTGGGGTGCCAGGGGTAAATGAAAATGGGGAGTCTTTAATTGAGCTATGTGTTAAAAAGAGGTTTGGGAATAAGTAATACATATTTTATGAAAAAGGGGATAAATAAATATACAAGGGATGTTGTAGCACGTAATGAAAGTATTTGTTGATTATGTAATTGGTGGAATAAAAGGTGATGGGTAAGTCCAGGATGTACACGTTTATAGAAGGGCAAAACTGATAAATTGAACGATTTTTAGTTGTAGCTACAGTGAGAGTGAGCTATAAGGTAGATGGGAAAGAAAAGAGAAAATGGGCAACAACAAGAGGGAGGTGGAAAGTGTATAAATATGGGAGGAGAAGTTACGGTCTGAGGATATAAGCAAAATATTAGCAGAAAGGTGGGCTGAGTGCAAAGTATGAGTAGTGGGGGGTTGAGAGGGTTGGAATAGTTTTAAGAAATGCGAGTTATTAGGATTTGTGGGGCAGAAGTTTGTGGTTATAGGAGAGTGGTGTGCAGGAGGAAGGAGGAAAGAGGAGTGATTGGTGGAAAGGAGTGATATTATCAAGAACAACACTGCACTAGCAGTGAGGTCTAACCCATTGTGCTGTATTGGCCGCCTAATGGTGAGCGAAAAACGCCTGACGCTTTAGACCATTAGACACACTATCCCTTAAACAATGGCCGCCATCCAGCCAGTAGATGTTGTACCCACAATCGAAGGACATGCGGTGGTTGTGGAGCCTCGAGCTAATTTTCTTCTACCCCCTGTTTGTATAACTAGCTCAACAAGCAGTATATTACATTACTGTCCACCCACCGATACGAGTGGTATTGAACAATAACAACGCTGCACTAGCCAAGGAGTTCGTACTCATGCTTGTTTTGCCCGTTCACGGGTGAGGTGAAAACGCATGACGCTTTAGACCAGTGTTGAGGGGAGAGAGAGATTTAGGGAAATACTGAATGCAAGGAGAGTTGTGAACAAGTGAAGAGTGTCATTTGAGTTGGGATCTCAAAGTGGTAAAAATGTTGTGGAGGAAGTAGTAGGAAATTCGGGGTTCAGGGGGAGGGGGTAAATGAAAATGGGGAGTCTTTAATTGAGCTATGTGTAGCAAAGAGGTATGTAATAAGTAATACATATTTTATGAAAAGAGGATAAATATGTAAAGAAGATATGATATAGCACGTAATGAAAGTAGTTTGTTAGATTATGTATTGGTGGATGAAAGGTTGTATGGAGTAGGCTCCAGGAATTGTGCACAGTTTTAGAGGCGCAACTGATATAACGAGATCAGTATTTAGTTGTAGCTACAGTTAGAGTAAGAGGTAGATGGAACAAAAGGAAAATGGCGACAACAAGTAAGAGAGAGGTGAAAGTTTATTTAGTATGGGAGGAGGACATTAGGGTGAGAAATAAGCAATTATTGGCAGAAGGTCGGCTGTTGCAAATATGAGGGTAGTGGGGGGGAGGGGGGGTTGAAGAGCGATGGGATAGCTTTAAAAATGCAGTATTAGAATATGGGGCTAAAGTTTGTGGTTATAGGAGGGTGGGTGCAGGAGGAAAGAGGAGTGATGGTGGAATGAATTTGAATAAAGGGGTGCAGTAGTAAGTAAAAGAGAAAAAGGTCGCTTATGAGAGGTTTGAACAGTAGAAGAAGTTGAGATAAGGAAGGGCAGAGTATATGGAGAGTTGTGGTCTTTGAAGGCAATATCCTCTGACATTATCACTCCCAGGTCCTTCACATTGCTTTTTCGCTCTATTGTATGGTTAGAATTCGTTGTATGCCCTTTTAGTGTTTTAATTTCCTAAAGTTTCCATTTCAGAGTAGTTGAAATTCGCTTTATTGACTTCATATTGTTTTGGTGGCCATTTGTAGGATTTTGGTTATGGTCCACTTGGAGTCTTTGCGTCGTGCGGTTGTCTTCGGATGGAGGATTGTATGGCAATTCGGGTGTCATTCTGCAAAGGATGACTCGAAACTATTGTTACATCTCTGTCAGATATGAGGTTGAGGAATAGGATGGGAGCGAGTACTGTGCCTTGTGGAACAGAGCTTTTCACCGTAGCTGCTTCAGATTTTACTCTGTTTACTATTACTTTTTGTGTTCTATATGTTAGGAAGTTATAGATCCATCTACCAACTTTTCCTGCTATTCCTTTATCATGCATTTTGTGTGGTAATACACCGTGGTCGCACTTGTCGAAGGCTTTTGCAAAGTCTGTGTATACTACATCTGCATTTTGTTTATCCTCTGTAGCATCCAGGACCTTGTCATAGTGGTCCAGTAGTTGGAACAGGCAAGAGAGACCTGCTCTAAACCCGTGTTGCCCCGGGCTGTGTAACTGATGGGTATCTAGGTGGTTGGCGATCTTGCTTCTTAGTAACCGTTTCAAAATTTTTCATGCTGTATCTTTAAACGTATACGAGAACATTTTAGAAAGGACTTAATTGTACATGCCTCACGAAGCTAGGTACCTGGTAACAAGTTATGTATCTTCCATGCCCTGGGTACCTGGTAACAAGTTATGTATCTTCCTAGCCCTGGGCACAACAGTGAGCCTCAGGGAAGCTTTCCATTTATTTTATTTTCCACTCCTCCTGATGTTCTGACCACATTAGCGATGTTATATCAATATACCACGCAGAAACAAGAGGTGGTATAATCAGAGAAAGTTCGTAGTCAATGAAAAAATCCTCTCTCACAGTACGATTCTTTCCGTCAATCCAGATTTCCGTGCCATTAAGTTAAGGTTTTGTATTAATGCTTCTACTAGGATTTTACAAAACTTTTCTGTCACCATCTGCGACCATTCCTCTTTCCTTTAACTTTATCACCTGACGCGATCAACTTTCTTAAGTGTCTATAAAGTAAGCTTTGTATTCTGTCTTCCTCTTATCCGCGTTTCTACCTCTTCGGTTTCTTTGTGCGCTGTTTATGTGGCAAGAACTGGTGATAGAGCTCTAGGATGCCAAGACTGCAGTAAAGAAACCCTTACCTAATTATCGCCGTAGGGTTTCCCCAAAGTATCGGTTGACTACGTAGTATTGGTAGTGTTGGACATAGACACTGAAGTCTGTATAGTTGGACAAAGCAGTTTGTGGATACTGGGAATACTGAACACTACTTAAGATATTCAAGTTCTTGCAGATGCCATACGAGTGTTCGAAGCTGTTAACTAATGGGCAGCTCTTTTGAGATCTAAAATTCTAAATGACCTTTCCTTGTTCTGTTATGAGAATTCCATTTACGGAATGGTCTTTTGGATATTAAAATATAAAGATGAAGAATGTAAAAAGAAAAGAAAAATATGTAATAAAATTCCCAATACAGTGATCAGAACATACATAAATATAACAGACTAGAACTACATGCCGGATGATGTTTCTTTCCATCCTGGTAAGATATCAAGTAACTTGATACTTGATATCAAGTAACTTGATACTTGATATCAAATAACTTGATACTTGATATCAAGTAACTTGATACTTGATACCTAACCTTCTCTTGATGGTGTTAAAAAGTTCCAAAATGAACTAAAGGGACATTTGCAGTTAAATAACCTTTAAAAGACGAATCAAAATGAATTCAATAAACAGCCGAGGTTGCTATCAGCTTTTGTTTCGGAAAAAGAATTATTGATGTTGCTGTCTGTATAGTGAAGTTAAAGATGTTTATTGTCACAAGGTTAGTAAGAATTTTTATACGCAGTGATAAACCCGGCAGCCAGTGATAAAAAGGGTTCCAAACAAATAAGGAATAAATGAATAACTTGATAATTTCTCAGATTCGGTGATAAAAACTTATGGCTTACCGATTCATTTTCCAAATTGCTCGGAAGTTTAAGTCTAAGATCAGTGATGCCATTATTAAAATACAAATAAATGTATAAATACAATTTAGTTTTTAAATATATAAATGCAAATAAAATCATATATGTTATATAAAAGGACGTAGGTAACCTTAATTAGTAACCGTTCTATAAAGACTACTCACCGAGCCGTGTAGTACGAGTGTTACTGACGCACCTGGACATCTAACAAGGGAGCAAGAAGCTTCATGAACTTCCATTGACCAAGAACGTTAGTAAAAGAATGTATAAATTTTTGGTATTATAGTGGCCTCAAAAATACTTGAAATTACGCCATAAGCATAGCTTATGTATTCTTTTTCAAGAGGTCTGCAACCTAAGCTATATTTTATTCTCTGAATTGTAATATAAGCTTGTTCCGATTTTTTTTATAACTAAAGAAAGAGAAGGTAGCAAACATGTTTTAAAAAGTCTAAGGACTGTAAATTAAGTTGTGTATTTTTAGGATTTCACTGCAAAGGTACAGAAAGGATGTAATACGAAGCATTGTTCCTGTTGTTCTACGAAAATGTCTTTCACACAAGATGAATCAATGCAGTTATAATGATCTACACTGCAGGATATGTCACACACTAATATAAGAATTTACGTGAAGTAATGTTCCACAGTGCTTGAGAGTTTTTACAAGAGAAATACTGATTTACATTTGGCATTTCTTCAATGGATATATGTGAGTTCCATTATAAACGTACAACATTTCAATGGATTCTTTTGGAAAGCAGAATCGTTATAAATGCAATCTTTTTTACGTTAATCACACTCACTTGGGAAAAACTCTATTCGGGAGCCTTTTTCAGCTTCAAGCCAAAATGTTGCAACGCCACCTAGATCCAAAAATGTGAGCTGATGACACCAGCAGCACCCCGCCGAACACTGAGTAGTGTCTGATCACGTCTGTATACACCACGGCCTTTCACGCCGCCTGAGGTACATAATACATGAGCCTCCATCACACGCCTTCCTGAGGATATAACATGATAAACATAGTCTGCATAACTTAACGCCAATGTTGCAAATGTGTAGCCCCACACCACTACTTACTATCTGTCCAGGTTGCACCCTAATTTTGGAAGCCAACGGATCTGCATAGTTGAGGTGGCTGGAGGCATCCGGCTGTTGCAAGGTTTTCTTTCTCTTTATAATATTATTTACCTTTTCATGTTTTATAATATTTCCTCTTCAGATCATCGCAAGCAAGACCATGGTTCCGAATCGCTCTGCCGATTTTTGCCGCAGATACTTCCTGTGCTCGGCGCGATTAGGAGTAGCAAGGAGAAGGAAAACACTAGTGGCGACATGGTTCTAAGGGCGAGAGGAATGTGAAAAGGTAGGAAGTGAGGACAGGAAAAGAAATACCCCAATGAGCGCTATTCACTGCTAGGAGACGAGGTCTGTCCCTCCCATATACTCTGGAAACACGTCCTGAGACTTGTTTCTCATATTGGGCCATCCCAGTGTGACTGTAGTTGTTGGGGTGGGGAGAGCAGGTTTCATTGCAGAGGCGTTAGATTATCCCAGAGCACTAGAATCGTCATATTAGATAGAACTTTTGGTCACGAACTCCAACATCTGTCCCTAAGGTGTTTAGGGACAATCGCTTCAACAAGTTTACTCTGGATGCTACACCATGAAAGACAGAAAACAGTGAGTGCAATCGGTGAACTCTTTGCAGAAAACAACTCCCATCTGGATGGAAGTATAGCATAGTCCACTGACAGTCATCTAGAGTACGACTGGCGGTGCACATCTTAGGAAATATGTTAGGCCTAGCAGATCAGGATTTGTGAGAAGATACAAGGCATCGTGGGTGTCTAGACTGCTATTTGTTGTTCGTCCAACTCAAAATCGTCTAGTTTCTTCTCGAGGAAATAAGTCGTTTCTTCAGTTTCCAAGAAGTGTTCAGGCAAGGAACACTGATGAGGTAGTGATTGATTGCACCTGGTATATGGATCTCACTGCATCGATCACTTGTTTTACTGGCTGAGAGAGAGATTTCACATTTGGATGAATTATGGGATGAATCCCATATTATGTTCCCACTGTTATTACCTGAGCATGATCTTGCTTGAAGCGACTCCTTCGTGCCTGTCAGTGCACCATTATCAGGAAGCAGGAGAACTGGATCAAGAGGATCCTTGCTCGACACCCTCCCATGAAAGTGATTTCGCGCTCCCTAAACAGAAGCATCGATTTCTTGCGTATTAACGTTGATAATACCACGATTCCTTTTCAGGAGTTTAAATGAATTCTTGAAATCTAATTTTACTACTGCATTGTTCTAGGTAGGTTGTTGATACCGCTCTTGCTCCTAGAACCGCTGCGTCACTTCTTGAGGGACCCCAAAGCCACGATCGTTTGGTTGAAGCATCATTGGCCACTCTGTGTGAAATACTTCGAGCATCAGCTTGGGAAACGAGGCGGCAACAAGAATGTTGGTCCACAGCAATTAGTTATTTTTTCAACTTTTTAGAAGAACAGAGAGGTGCGCCAAAGAAAAAAAAAGTTTTAGTTTTGCCAGGAATGAATGAGACCAGCCAAAGATTTTTTACGTACCTCGTATCTCTGATAGGAAATATCTCTGCAATCTCCCCGATGAAGCTGGAATCTTTATTCCAGTTTAGCTCCTAATGTAGTTCAAAATGGGAGCGGCAATAATCTGTAAGTCTGAGACTTGCATCAACAGTTGTTCACAAATGGGGCACAGGGTTAGAACTGCTGGTGTCCCTAGTTTCCCCTGGCAAGAGCGCATTTCGCTAAGTTGCTTGTAAGTGTCAGCATCTCTGTGGGAAACTATATTTTGACGGCCTGATTATTCCTGATTGCCTTCACTGTGTATCCTCTTTCAATTTTTGTTCCTCATCTAGATTCTGATTTTCTCACTCTCAGTGGATCTATTAGGGGGGTCTGTCTCTCCCATTTTAGGGTTGTTGAGGAAGACAATTGAAAGTTGTCAGCACTGGGAAATCTCTTAAAATGTGGGACGAAAACCAAATTGTTTGCCGATATCGATACCGATACCCAATTTTGGCTGATATTTTTCCTATATTTTTTTTAAACTGATAATTTTCAGTTATATCGAAGAAGAAACTGAATTATATTGCACTACATAACTTTAAGCTTTTACAACATCGTGATAACTGAAAAATAAGTTCTTTATCGTAATCACTGGAAATAAAATTATAGTTAAGAACTTGAGCACTTCTCTCCATTAATAAAATGAATTAACTGACATATTTTCATTATATAGTTTATAGTTTCTTTATAAAATTTGTTGAAAAACATTGAAAAGTAGAGAAACACATACATTATTCTAATATATGAAACTAAGAATAAACAGTTTACATATGTACAATTAATAATACTAGAATTGAAGATGAGGAGCTTATCTGTTCCTATGAGAAGATTTATTTTCTACAATGGTGACCAATCGTTTATTTTCTCCTGAAGAGAGGGTGAACTTGTATATTTACTGGCTAGGATTGCCAGAGACTGAAGAACTATCATTTTCTTTCCACCACTCTAGAATATTTACTTGTCCAATAATACCATTGCTGTATATAATCTCTGTTTTTATGTCTGTGATGACACAACTGCCACCACGTTTGTGTTGTGGGTTCTCCTTTTTTTGTGGTTTAGAAAATGATCCCAAGACAGATGTTTGTGACGTGTTGTTGCTGGGAATACTGTCTACAAGTTCTTCATAACATTTATGAAAGTCAAACTCATAAAGTTCTTCATGCCTTGTTGCATCATCTGGAGTTTCTTCATAAGACTCGATGCTGCTTTATGCTACTACCAAACCAGCTGCACACTCTTGAGTTCTTGAGCTGCTGCACTCTCTGAATTCTTGAGCTGCTGCACTCTCTCCTAAGTTTTTTCAGTTCATTCGAAAAGCTGAAAAGGTGTGTTTTACATTATTCATCCACCACATTGACACTAACTATTTTTACAATGGGGATCTAGAAATGTGCTAAGTATCGTATCTTTGAAAGTTGATAATTTATTACACAAGCCTTGTATTACTCAAAGTCTAGTTGAGGAAATATTTCAACTATTGTGCTTGACACAGTATTTCTCAGACCAGACAGACAATTTTTTAATTAGATGTATAGATGTTTTGTAAAATATTTTAAACAAAATAAATTCGCAATAAGATTACATTTGTTTCCATCAACTGATAGTAGGTGCCTGTTTTCTAAGTAATATATTGTATTGTATTTTTTGTTTATGCTGACAGATGTGATATAACATTAAGTGCTACTCTAGTTTGTAGGAACATTCTGAAACTTTTGCTTTAGTCATTCATTTTCTTCTTGAAGATCCTTTACTGTAGCCTAGAGGAGAGTAGCTGAAATGGCTTGCTTTAATAATTTTTGTTACTATCAGATTTTTTAATTCCATCAAATGATAGGTACGTATGTGTTATCTAAGCAGTACACTGCAATAGGTTTTTTTCCACACATGTGATTAAACATTAAGTGCCATTCCAGGAGCCTTTGGTTTAATTCAGGGTATAGAGGAGTGTCTGAAGAAGCTTACAATGACGCCTTTTCCTGTTTGCCCCAGAATTCAATTATGGATAACCATTTAGAGTGTAGGTGGAAAATATGGAAGACTGTTGAATTCTGTCCCGTCAAGTCCTTTGGCATAATTAGCACCATTATCTTGTGTATCAAATGATTCTTGGTAGCTGTTATGTTGAATTCTTGCTTCTTGAATAATTTCGGTGATGTGCGTTGCTGTGAGGTCCAGGAAATGGCATCGCTCTAAG
Source organism: Cherax quadricarinatus (assembly GCF_026875155.1). Classification (NCBI taxonomy): domain Eukaryota; kingdom Metazoa; phylum Arthropoda; class Malacostraca; order Decapoda; family Parastacidae; genus Cherax; species Cherax quadricarinatus. Next base: position 77,203,072 of record NC_069410.1, read on the forward strand.
GCCAACAGTTTCCTGAATAAAGCTTTTGCGGGTCACCATGTGATGGTGTGTACTATTTACTTATATATAGGTGTTGTGGTTCAGTCTCAATTCCTGGACAAATCTCTCCACTTGCATTTGCCAAATTCCATCCCAAAGCATCTGTTGTACCTGCTCTTTAAAAGTAAATATGGGGCCGCCTACACTACCATTCCTCGTCAAATCGTTTCTCTTCTTGGACATCCAGAGTTGAAGAAGTATTTCCTGAGATCCCTCGGAATTAACTGTGAATGTAATTTTCAACTATGTCCCTATGTGCCTGTTTCTGTCCTCTCAAAGCAGACTCTCTCTGTTAACCCCTATCAATTCTCCGAGTATTTTGTATGCTGCTGTAATGTCTTCCCTTTTTCAATTTTCCTGTAATGTCATCAGAATTATGCTCTTTAGCCTGTCTCATAGCTTCATGATATTATCTTGGGACTAGTCTTGTTGCTTACCTCTGCATTTTCTCAGTTTTTATTTTGGGCGTGTTTTGTGCTCCAAAGTATATATGGCATACTGTTATGTAAAGAGTGTTCTTGGAAGACTTTGCAAGATTCCTGAAGTATTCTTAAATTTGTCAGATAAGTACTGGCTGCAATTTTTTTTCAGATATGTGCCTCGAGCAGCACTATACTTAACCATACCAGACAAAAGGGCGGGATTTGAACCCTCGGTCAGAGTGTCTCATAACTCAGACCGTCGCGTTAGCCACTGGGGCCAGCTTCAGTGGTGGTCACTATAACTTGACCACTATGCTCATCCCTACGCCTTTCTTTTTGAGTGATCTACATTCTCTGTCCCCCGCGTCAGTATTCTGGCTGAAATTCTTGCCCCTTCTCCAGTCTTCATACTGCAGTTACGTGAGGGTGCATTCAAGTATCCACTTATCTGACCAATTGAAGTTTTGCCAGATACTTTTGCAGCCTTTCCTTGTTCTTGTAGGTTTGTATGTACCTCATTAGTTTGACATCGTCAGCTAGCAGAGATACATCTGACTTAATCTCACCTAGCATGAAACAAGTACCGATCCTAATACCGATTCTTGAGGAACCTCGCTTGCATTCGCCATTCTGACATATCTTCCTGTATAATTACTCTTTGTTTCTTTCCGCTAAGATAGATCCACCAGAGCAAGTTTCCTGTTATTCCTGCATGATAAAGTTTTAGCTGTAGTCACTTTTGAGATAAAGTCTCAAATATCTACATGTAGTCCAAGAAAAATCAGAGCTGTCCATGTCTCTCTCCTGTTTCACTTCTGTCACTTTGTCATAGATCTACAACAGGTTGGTAAGATAAAATATGTCATCTCTGAACCTGTGCTGATTACTTCTTGTGTAATCATATTCTTCCAAGTGTTCTACTCTCCTTCATATTATCTTCTCCATTACCTTATATGCAAGCGGTGGAGGTGGAGGTCCACCGGGACACTGTAACAGACGACATGATGCAAGCAGACGGAGCATCACGGAAGCGCGCTGCTGTGCTATCTGACTTCGAGGACGTGCTCACGCCTGCTCAGCGCACTGGGCAAAAGTCCTGGGCGGAAGTTACACAGAGAGGACAAAGCGGCCCTAAGGGGCAGGAGTTGGTTAAGAGCGTTCCTAAATGGGGGGAGAGGGATCGAGGTGTTGCGGGCTTTAAGTTTGGATATAAGTGGGGTGAGTAAGATGGTGGAGAATGCAGTGGCGTATTTGGTCACGGATTTTTATTTATACGTCATGGGCCATGACGTATAAATAAGTGTCGTAATAGGGAAATTTACGGAGGGAGTTGGGAGAATGCTTTTACTGAGGGCTATCGGAGTTTTAGGTTGAGGGATTTATGGGATTTACGTGCAATGTAAGGGGTCGCGGCGGGCTGGCTTCCCGATAAGGACAGTGTGAAAGGGTTTAGTGTGGAAGAGAATGAATATAGTACTGAGATATGATATAAGTACCTTTGACTGTGTGATGAGCGGGTTGAGTGTTGTTTTACTGGTTGTGTTGTAAAGTGTATGCAACATCTGTATATATTTATACCTTCCTCGAGAAGGTGATATGTTTGGGTGTTTAGTAGATATACGTTGTACATGAATCATGTAGAATTGATTTTTATATTATATCAATATATTGAGTTATACTGAACGTATCATGTTGTTCAATATGGAATAATGAAAGCATTTCATACAATATAAAGTTAAATATAAAGATTGTTACGTGTCAGGTGGCTTGACGCGCAAACAAGGGAGGGGGAAGAGTGTTGTTTTCAGATGTAAGGTGTTACTTTTCGTGGCAGGATGACAATAGGAATTAGATGTACTTGCAAGGAGTCTTTAGGATTAGGATTTAGTGGTTCAGAGCATAATGTCATTACTCCAAGGATTGAAAAGGTCACTTGTTTACTGTACAGAATTTTGACTTTCAGATGTAAACATATTAATTGGAAAAAGTACATTGTACTATGAAGATTTTTCACCATGTTTTCAATATGTAATTTGTCGTTTACTTTTATGTACTATGCCATGTCTTTTAAATAAAAAAAAAAGCCAGGGGTCCCTGCAGCAATGCATGATCATCAAGTTGTCAAACCACTGCTTGCACTGTCAGCAGTTTAGTACACTGCCTATACACATGCTTCACAGTTTGAATTACCTCAGCGTGTCTAAAATATTGCTGATGAGACCTATAAATCTTTGTATATATTTCTAGGACAATAGTAAATGACCAAGGCAGGTGAAAATGTTTACCTGTCGGTGTATTGTGACTATTTGAGTGCTTGTTTCAGTACCTAATATTAGGTCAGAACAAAGATTGGCTATGAAATCACCAGAACTGTTATAAATTGTAATTATAAACTTAAATGGTTTATAAATTAAAATAAAGACAAAAAAAGGTATATCAGCAACATTCTGCCATCAGCCCAGGACTCCATGTTGCCATAGGTGAACATCCAGTGCCAACTGGGGTGATTCCTCTATTAGCAATTGAAATCGTGGAGGAGTGGTTGTTTATACAAAAATATGAAGTTAATCATCTTTCAGCCTTCTCTGGCACCTCCAACTATAATTATAAGTTGTTTTGGGACTCAGTGTTTGTTTGCTTGTTTTAAGAACAGCGCGTCCATTAACGGTCATACAACCTGCTGAGATGCTTTGTTTGCCGCTTCTTTCTGGAGAAAAAGTAACGAAACATATAAGAGGCTTGATTTTGTTGTTGACTTTTGAGGAACTGTACCAAACTGAGAGAGGCATCGCACACTTGTACAAGTCCACAGACATATTCAAGCCTCCCACAAAGATCGTTGGAGGATTCTGCACTTTAGGGATCCTTGCAGCTCTAGTACAATTTCTTTACCGTTAATTATATGGGGTCTTTAGTGACTGCTTTCCGGGCGCACCTTTCTCATCGTCTCGAATATATAAACCCAAAGTTGGGCTCCTTGTTTAATCCATACCATATTGAGTTTCCCAAACTTTTTAAACACCTCTATGATACCCTGTCGTTGAAAATTTTCTGGTAAATTTTTAATGAAAACTTTTGTGCCACCCTTTGGTTGAGGGAAAGGAGAGTTGGGAATTGACTTTTTCGGTTCTACGATGGGTAGTTTTGTGGACCTTAAGAACATTTGGATCACTCTGAAGTGAATTGTCATATTCTGGTGGGGTTTTTCGTTTTCTTGAGGAAGATGCCATGCTGTTAAATGGAGCAGGCTCTTCGGCTGGCCTCAAGACTGGGGTGCGATCTTCTGTTGGCTTGGAGACTGGGTCGGGATCTTCTGTTGGCTTGGAGACTGGGGCGGGATCTTCTGTTGGCTTGAAGACTGAGGTGGGATCTTCTGTTGGCTTGGAGACTGGGGCGGGATCTTCTGTTGGCTTGAAGACTGGGGCAGGATCTTCTGTTGGCTTGAAGACTGGAGCAGGATCTTTTGTTGGCTTGAAGACTGAGGTGGGATCTTCTGTTGGCTTGGAGACTGGGGCGGGATCTTCTCTTGGCTTGGAGACTGGGACAGGATCTTCTGTTGGCTTGGAGACTGGGACAGGATCTTCTGTTGGCTTGGAGACTGGGGCGGGATCTTCTGTTGATTTTAAAATACTACAGGCAGAATTTTCCATTTCTTTATGTCTCGATTTAAAATAGTGGCTATTTGGAGGGTTCACTGAAATATATATTGGTTTGTTCTTTGGGAGATTTTAATGACAGTCTTTGACCTACCAATGTATATATCCTGCTTCAATTGCAGCATTAGCTTGATCTTCAGTGGCATAGGTTACAGTTAGCATAAGAGATGGCTTACCGGCACGTTTGCAGTCGCTTCCACTGATGACCAGCCAAAACATTCCCAAGTTCTTCCTTCAGTTCACTCTCGTCCGTATTGTCTTGAAGATACCAATCCAATCACTACTACTAACCCTTCTCTGTTGAACTTCAACCAAGTAATCCTCAATAACTGTGAGTCACTCAGTGCTTAGGAAGAGAGTGATTTAATTTTTTCAAAGATGATGGGTTTGCCTCTTCTGCTTCTGTATCCAACTCTACACTATTATTTTACCAAATACACTGAAGTATTTTAACAGTGATTCTCGAGTATGATCGGACCCCCCCCCCCCCCCCCCCCCCCCCCCCCCCCCCCCCCCCCCCGGGTAAGGTTTCTTGACGAAAATTTTTAACTATGGATTCAGGGAGTCTTCAGAAAGAGTGTTTTGCCAGTGAACAGTCAACATTGTACCGTTGACCATAAGTTTGACCTTTCTGCCATAGCTGAGCGGGGCCATGTCGTCTTTAGATATATTACATAACAATAATCGCAAAGTGACCCGAGGGCATCAAGGGCGTAAGTGTAGGATACCACCGGCCCTACTTATCGAGGGAATCAAACACCTTTGCTGGTGTAGTATGTTCTGTTAAACCACGAAGAGTACTAAGCGGTTGTCCTGGCTCCATGTTGTCTTTCCCAAGTCAAACAGCGTTACAAGAATAAATCAATTCTATACAGACATACAAGTGTGATTGTAGAAAATTAATAAAGAATTGTAAATATAGTTGAACTTCGCATATTTCATTGTATTACCTATAAAATATGTATGGACTATTAATATGCGTGTGTAGTTGTTAGAGAATATTGGAATTAAAGGAATATAGTGAATTTGGAATTATATATGAATTCACCTATAATTATGTATGGGACATACTATGAGAGAGAAATATATCATTAATGTGTGTGCTCACCTATATGTAGTTGTTGGGGTTGAGTCTATGCTTTGTTAAATGTGTTGCAGGTTTAGTGGTTATGTTACAGGTGTAGTGTGGTTGTTGTAGGGATAGTGTGGTTGTTTAGGTGTTGGATGGTTTGTGTTGTAGTGTGATTGTTGTAGGTGTAGTGCAGTTGTAGGTGTAGCGTGGTTGTTGTAGTAATGGAAGTATTAATACTTGCAGTGGTGATATTGTAGTGGTGATACTTGTAGTGGTGATACTTGTAGTGGTGATATTTTAATGATGACACTTGTAGTGGTTGTAGGTAGTAGGTTGGTAGACAGCAACCACCCAGGGAGGTACTACCGTCCTGCCAAGTGAGTGTAAAACGAAAGCCTGTAATTGTTTTACATGATGGTAGGATTGCTGGTGTCCTTTTTTCTGTCTCATAAACATGCAAGATTTCAGGTACGTCTTCCTAATTCTACTTACACTTAGGTCTCACTACACATACATGAACAAGCATATATAACATATATAACTACAGAACTATAGTGACTTCAGTCCTGCTAGAAGGGAAAACCTATAAAACTACCATAGCTACTGAAACCATAGTGACCTGAGCCGTGTTTAGAGGAAACGTGAAGACTGTTGTAGCTACTGAAGCATTGAACAGAAGTTACGTCTGCATAATAGGTTGTAGCATTTCACTACATTTTGTCGTTTGTAAACAAGATTAGGATCTAATATCTCTACACAAGTGTAACTTTGGTACCAGCCTGTGCTAGTAAAAATAGATCAAAGCCGTACAGTGTTAGACAGAATTGTTAAAAAAATTTACTTTATGTAAAGAATGAGACTTAGGGTACTGGGGTTTCAAAGGTATATTAGAGCAAGAAATCATTGCCCCCAAAAAACAGCAGTACTGGAGTCAGTAACAATGAGAGGAAACTAGCCAGGTTGCAGGAATTGTAACGAAATCTTTTTGGTGGGCAGATCGAGATTACCATGTTTGTCGAATTTATTAAACGAGAGTTACTGATTTATTTGGATAAATATTATGAATTTGAGAAAAGTACAGATAGGAGAAAGGGAGTCTGGAAGATGTTAAGTGAGTGTGTTGGGAATGTTGAATGATGCAAGAGACATGAATGTCAGTGTGGGAGACACTGTTGTGTAAGGCGCAGTGGAAAAGTTTGAAGTGTTTGGTGTATATAACAGAGTAAAACCTTTAGTTTACATCATGGATACAGCCGGTATATCAACATATAAGAAGAGTAAAGACAAAATCGGTACAGCAAAACGCAAGAACAGTACACTGGAAAATAGCACTTAATACACTACAGGATAAAAAGTGACCTTTATCACGTTTGTCAGCATCACTAGACCATTTACAACCAAGAACACAACACTGACTTACAGTAGGTACACATAAAAAAAGCCGAGAGAAAAGCTCCGATCACTAGCAGCCAACAATACCCACAACCCAGCAAACTGCCCAGAAGGGCTCACCATCTATCCTTGGAAGAATGACATGCTCTTAGCACGGGACTTACCTGTGTGTCCCACTGGTGACACCTACATCCCATCACAGTGTCGGGCTACAGGGAGGAGCTGCTGACCACAGGGAGGAGTACAAGATCAGCAGGGACAGGGACAAAAAACCACCAGTATCAATTTGTCCAGTGGGGTCAGAGACCTTGGGGCATGGGGAAAACATGCCACACATTTCCTTAAAGAATTGGGTCCAGACTCATCGACAAACCCCACTTTCATGTTTTCCAGCGCCTCAGCGTGGCCATCCAGAGGAAAATGCATGCTGAATACTGGGCTCGTGTCCGGCTTCGGAGGAGCTGGAGGAGATTCATAACCTTTGGATATATTGTACCAATGTAATCATGTTTGTGTTTTCTATCAATGTATTTTATTAATAAAGTTCAAATATAGCATAAAAATATAGTGGGAGGTAGGAGAAGAAAATATTCAAACAGCTCCGGGTAGAACCTTGAGTTTTCCCTGAGGTTCGTTTAATGTCTTCTCTGAGGATGAGGGTCCCCAGTAAAGTTCTAGAGGTGGTACCTCCCTAATATGTAAAACTTGCGATCTTGGCTTAAATAGCAACGCTCATCTTGCCATATAAGACAAGCGAAAATTTGTGTATGCAATAATTTCGCAAAAATCCTTCTGAACCTAACGAATAAAAATATATTTCATTGTGTTTGTTTAGTATTAAATTATTGTAAACGTATTTAAAATATATTTAGTTGGATTAGGCTAAAATAAATTGAACTTGTTATAATAATGTTAGGTAAGTTTTCTAAGATTCTTTTGGTACAAAATTATAAATTTTTACGTTAACGTTTAAGAAAAAAATATATCTTCAAACGTATAAGAGAAAATTTAAGAAAGGACTTAATTTTAAATAAGTTCTTGCTAATTGACCAGTTTTAATATATAATACACACACACACACACACACACACACACACACACACACACACACACACACACAACACACCCCATATATATAAAATATATATATATATATATATATATATATATAATAATATATATATATATATATTATATATATATATATATATATATATATATGCAAAACAAAACCCCTCTGAAAGAATAGAGAAATTCCAAGCGCTTTTTGTGACTACTCACATTATCAAGGAACTATGAAAAATAAAGCATCCAAGGAAGCTATATAAGGGGTCTGGTCGGCACCTCACTATCAGATCCCACAACGGTTTAAAACACGTGACGCGCGGCGAGCCAACTTGGAAAGGTCCTTGGCACAACTCACCCCACAAACTATTCTACCCAAGAAATAAGAAATTTTAAAGATTATTTGTCCAGTGTATTATTAAAAATTTTTCCCCAAATTTTATTTAATTATAATTGGGTCTATTTTATAAACCCAAAAGGAAAAATTC
>NC_069410.1:77211705-77244205 GCF_026875155.1 Cherax quadricarinatus
TCCACAGACCCCAAAGTGCACCACTCACTCTTTTTCCCCTCATCAATTTTGTTCACCTCATCTTTCATAGCCCCATCCGTGACACGTCCACTCCCAAATATTGAATACGTTCCCCTCCCCCATACTCTCTCCCTCTAATTGATATTCAATTTTATCACCTAATTTTTTGTTACCCTCATAACCTTACTCTTTCCTATATTCCCTTTAATTTTCTTCTTTTGCAACCCTAAAAATTCATCCACAATTCTGAAATTTCTCTTCAGAATCCCCCAAGAGCACAGTTCTCAGCAAAGAGCAGCTGTGACAACTCCCACTTTGTGTGTGATTCTTTATCTTTTAACCCCACCCCTCTTGCCAAGACCCTCGCTTTTATTTCCTTAAAACCCCCATTATAAAATATTAAAAAACCACGGTACATCACACATCCTTGTCAAAGGCCTTTTTTTGGGGAAAAAATTTCCCTTTTTCCCTCTACTCTAACTTGGGGCCTCACTATCCTCGTAAAAACTCTTCATGCTTTCGAAACCCTACCTCCACACCATACATTTGCAACATCTGCCACATTCCCCCCCTATCCACCCTGTCATACCCCTTTTTCCCCAAAACCCATAAATCCCAAAAGACCTCTTTGCCTTTTTAAAAATCTTTCACTTATTGTTTCACTGAAAACACTGGTCACACACCCCCTATATTATATATATATATATATATATTATAAATATATATATATATATATATATATATATATATATTATTAAATCCCGGGGTATATTCCTAAATCAGATAATATTATAAACTGTGGAATCTTTAATTTAGCTAATTTAAGAAACCCCGTATAATATTAAGGGATAATAAAATAAAAATTTAATAATTATGACCTTGGATAACAATGGTGTTTGTGTCAGAAAAGTATCTTAGAAAATTAGACACATCTAAATCCTGGGTATTTTTACTTAGAGCTTTGACGGTGGAATGAGTGTTGGTGCCCGCGAGGCATTTTCACATAAGTTTCTAGAGAAAAACACAAACCATCCGGGGAGCCACGCCCTATGCACAAAAAAACGCCTTGTTATTAAGAGAGGTCGAGAATGGCCAGACTAGTTAGGTGACAGAAAGACGATAGTAACTAAAAAAAAGTGTTAACCGTGGTGGCAGATTATTATAATAAAAAAGAAGGAAAGCCACAAGGGTATACAGCGCTGCAGGGTGGGGAGGAAGCGAGGGTATTGGGCGGCAAAAGGGGGGAAGGGTAGTCATGGTTACAGAAAAGCGGGGCAGGGGATAGGGGGGGGGTAGAGGGTGCGAGATTGAGGTAGAAAGGGCTGAAGGTATTTGAGAGTTTGTAAAGTAAGCATTTGTTGTCAAAAAGCAAGAGAGGTCCGGAGAAGGGGGGTCCATAAAACGGAAAAGGGAAGGTAAAGAGAGATCACGGGGGGAAGAGAGTCGGAGGTAATTCTGCGTGCTTGTTGATAAAGGGGGCGTCAAAAGGTGGCCAAAAAGAGCATCTTTGAATGTAAAAAAACATTGAAGCTTGAAATGGAGGGGTGACAGCGAAGACCACACGGGGTTTCCCATTTCAGTCAGTGAAAAACCGAAAATGAGACTAAGTGGCTGCAAACTGAGGCTACAATGGCCCACAAACTGTGGCTACAGGGGTTTCCAAACTGGGGGGTACAGTGGCCAAAAAACATAAGAACATAAGAACGAAGGAACACTGCAGAAGGGCCCTACTGGCCATGTGGGGCAGGCCCAAGTTCCTACCGGCTTAACCCAATGCCCCCAACCTAGTCGGGCAGGTCACATTTACTTAAAGGGGGAACACGGGAACCGACCTGGTAGCACAAGCTATAGGTCCAATCAACCCCACCCACATCCCCTAATGTATTTATCCAACCCATTTTAAGCTACACGACGTTTTGGCCCCTAAACTGTCTTGGGGTTTGTTCCCCTTCCCCAATTATTACCAAACCAGACTTTCCCATATCCTTTCCCGAATCTGAATTTTTCCAACTTAAAACCTTGCTGCGAGTCCTGTCTAGGCTAGATTTTTCAGCACACTTTTACATCCCCTTTTTTTTTTCTGTCTTCCATTTTTTTACACCTCAATCATATCCCCCTAAATTCTACGTCTTTCTAGAGGTGCAGTTCAGGGCCCCCGTTTTCCTCATAGGGAGGTTTTGATACATGGGATCAACTTTGTCATCCTCTTTGACATTTTCAGAGCTTTATATCCATTCTGTAATACGGTGACCCAAAAATGTCAGCATAAACTAAATGGGCCTAACCCAAAGGGTGTTAGGTTTAAGAACACCCTTTTTGATATGAAGCCAAGGATTCTATTAGCTTTATTTCGAACATTATGCACTGTGTTTTGTTTCAGATTACTGTAACCGAACTCCTAAATCTTTTTCGCAATCCCAAAATTAAGATTACTTATTTAGTTTAATGGGATGGTTATTGTCCCGTCCAAAAAATTTTGAACTTTGCATTTGTTTTTATTAAAATGCATCTGATTCTCCCACCCCCTGCATCAGTCAAATTCAAATCTTCGGGGTGCCCCAATGCCTCGTCAGAAGAATTCGATGGCCTATTTTGGTGTCATTGGAAAAATTGCCGATTCGTTTTTATGCCCCCATCTATGTGTTTAGTAGTTGTGAAAAAGCGGGGGTTCAAACATGACCCTGTGGAACACCCTTGTGACGCTTCCCCCCCTCTGATTTCTCCCCCTTTATGAAAAATCTCTTGCCTATTTGTAACCATGCTTCTAACGGAAAAATTTCTCCTCCCATTCCATGTGCCCTTAAAATTTTCCTCAATATCTCTGATGTGGGACCCCGTCAAAGCCTTACTGAAGTCCATATCACAATATCATATTCATTTCCATTTCTACCTCCTCAAATACCTTTGTGAAAAAAAATTAAAAAATTCTAAGGCAGGGAAAGCCCCCTTTTTAAAACCATGCTGAATTTTGTTGATTAATTTATGCTTTTCAAAGGGGCTACGAAAATGCCTCGGCAATTATTTTATTCCATAAATTTTCCCATAGGAGGTTAGGGTTATTGGTCTATATTCGAAACTAAGGACCTGTCACCCGCTTTAAAAAAAGGGTTTAATTTGCCTTTTCCACTTATTGGCACCATGCCAGTTTGTAGTGATTGTCGAAAAAAATTTGCCAAAGGTTTGCTAAACCCTTTTTACATTTCCTTTAGAACCCTTGATACGTTTATCAGGGCGGGGATTTGTTAGGTTTTTAATTTATCTATTTGCCTAAGGACCCGTCCTTGTGACCCTAATCGGCACAGTTTATTTCGTCCGTTTACATAATTTATCATTACTGGAAAATCGCTGGTATCCCCCTGGGGTAAAAACTGAGGGGGAAGCGTGTTAAAAATTCTACACATTTCCTTTTTCACTTTTCAGTGAGTCACCGGGGAATTTTGGGGGGCCCATTTTCCCCTGTTCTTACTTCTGTAAACCGAAAAATTTCCTTTTGGGTTAGTCTTCGATTCTCTTGAAACCTTTAACCTCATAATCTTTTTTTTGTTTTTCTAATTCCCTTTTTTTTTTTCTCTTTTTAACTGAAAAAATGATTTTTTTTTTAATTTCCCCCCTCTCCTCTTTTGATTTCCCAAATATTTCCCTCTCTTTTGACCTTCGGGAATTTTAATCTATTTTTTAAACCCATTTAGGATCATTTTTGTTTTTTCTGTTTTCCCCTATTTGGAACTAATTTGACTGAGAAAGCTAGAACTATCCCCGGGAAAGATTCATTCGGAAACCCAAACACCCCCTTTTGGGACCCTTCGGGGGGAAAACCGCCGTCCATTAAGAAATTTTTTCAGCCTATGAAATCACCCTTTGCGAAAATCGGGGACGGAGATTTGATTGCCATTATTAGGGGTTTTCCCCATGATATTTTAAAAAACTGAGTGATTTGTGATCATTTTCCCAAAAGTTCATCTTTTAACCCAGATTTTTTAATTAGTTTTTTCCCCTACTGGCAAGAACCAAGTCAAGGGGGTTTTTTTCCCCCTATTTGGGCTCTGCCCAAAAATGTTTTAAAAAAAATTTCCGGGGGATCGTATCAAAAAAGGTCCCCTGACTTTTAAATTTCCTGTAAAATTTGCCCCCAGTAAATCGGGTTTTATAGTTAAAAATCCCCCATTAGCCAAACATTTTCGTATGTAGATCCCCTACGAAATTTTCTTTCCCATAAAAATTTACTACACCCCCTTCCCAAGATTTGGGGCCCCTGTAAATCCCCCCAAAATTATTTTTTCTGGGCCCCTCAAAGAAGCTGAAAACCAAAACAGTTTCAGTGGCTGACGTTTTCTATTTTATATCTTGTCTAACAAAAATTTTAAAATTTGTTTCTGACATACATCGTTTACTCCCCCCCCTTCCTTTTGCCCCTGTCAGTGTGGAATAATTTATACCCTTGTATGTGACATTCAGAGGGCATTCTCTTTTTTTTTAAGATTTACCCAGGTCTCTTTTAAATTAGCAATTATCTATGTTTCCGGGCACTTAAAATTTAAAATCCTTAAAGTCTTTCTTTTCTTTTTTTCTTACACTCCTGCTATTAGAAATAAAAAACCCTTTAAAGGGGGGCTGTCCCTTGCTGCCCTTGCTGCCCCCTTTGTTTGTTTTGTAAATTCTATTGTCTTTTTTATAATTTTCATGCTGAATCCCTTTTTATCATTTACTTTTTTTCAACCCCAGTGTTTGCAACCTGCTTGTTTCCCCACACACCCAAAACCTTTTTTCTTTTCATTTTAAAAAATTCATGGGGCTTTTAAAAGGGCCCCTTTCAATTGAGTTTGAAAAGTGCTAAAACCCCAGCCCCGGGGGAAAAAAAAGGGGTACCCCCACCCTTTGCATAAATATAAAGTTTGCCATAAAATTTTTTTCCAGTTGTAAAATGAAGGGGATTGAATTTTCCTTGCAGTATCTGTCTAGCCAGCAATTTACAAAAAAAAAAATTGGGCCCCTAGACAACCTTTCTTTTCCTACTCCCCTTTAGGCAAGAGGGCTAATATGTTGGGACCCCTCCCTTAGACTTAATGAAACTTTTGCTGACCTGTTTTTCCCTGCACCTTTTTCTTCCCAAACCCCCCCCAAAATTTTATCATTTCCACCAGCACTGAGAAAAATAAGGGGGTTTTTTCCCATTCCCCCTGAATGTTTATTATCCAGCCTTTTAAAAACTATGCCCCCAAAACACCAGCTCCAGGGAAGCACACTCTTTTTCTCTATTTTTTTATTTCTATTACAAAAAGCACGGTCAAAATTTTTACCGGGGAAAAGTCACCAACCACAAAAAGGTGCTTCCCTCTGTTGCGGGGAAAGTAGTCCCCTTACCTTCACGGGCCCAATAAAGGGTAATTCATTCCGGAAAAACAGAGAAGCGATTTCCTACTTCAGATCTTCACTTTTAACTTTCCTTACTTTGATGCGCCCCCCATTACGGGGGGAACCCACTCGCCATTTTGTAGAGGTGCTGGACTGCACCTCATGCTGGAAAGCCGTTGTTTACCTCCCCCCCTACAGCCTCCTCACAGCGAGGCCCGGGGACGCCCCTCCCCGTAGAAGCCTCTTTCCCCCAAAACCAACCCCAAAGCCCCCTCACCCTCTCCCCCAGCCCAAATTGGGGGTGGACCTTCAGCCTCCTGTTTCTCCCCCCGGGGAAAAGAAGAAAGACCCCCCCTTAAAACTCCCCAAAAAAAACCCCTTTCTTTTTTTTAAAAAAAATGCGAAGCAACCATGCTTTAAAAACTGCCCCACGCTAACCCCCAAAAGCAGCTCAGGGACTGTGACCTCACGTGACGACGACCATGAACATCATAATAAGTGAACGGGTAAAGTTTTAAAAAAACTTTTCCGGGTTTTGGGAAAAAAATCGCTTTTTCTGCTGCATTTGGGAAGATAAACCGGGTGAAAATTTGGTTTAAGCCTTTGCGATGTGTGGAAGGGAAGATTGGTAACCCAAATGGGAGATCCACCATTTGAATTTACTCTTAGGAGCAGTACACAAATCATTGTCTCCACAAAAAACAAGTGGTTATATACAAAAACATACTCCCGACTGATAAGTTTTAAAACCCCCGGGGTTTTTAAAAGGGGGTTTAAAACACGTGGGGGCTAAAATATCCCAAAAAAAATTCCGAAAAAAAAAAAATGAGTTAATCTTACCGAAAAAGGGTTTTAAAAAAAATCGGGGCAACATTTTGGTTATGTTTCGTGTTTTTTGTACGTTTAATTTTTGCGAGTAATTATCGTAATTATAATAAATAAAGGTTTAATTGCGTCATTAGTTTGAAGCTGACGCGCACCATAACAATGTATACTTGATTTCATTATTATATTTTTTTCGTAATTTTTTTCTTACTTTTTTGTGCTGGGAATTTTCCCAAAATAAATTGGTAACTTTTTAGGGTTGGGTAGGAAGGGTCTTTTCCCCTTTAGCAAGCCCCAGTCCCGACCATAGGTTTTGAAGGGGGATGAGGGGGCTGCTTTGTTTGGGACCGCGGCTGCCCCTTGGGACCTTTAATTGCCCCCTCCATTTTTTGCATTTTTACACAAAAATGGCTCACAAAGAAAAATCATTTTTACGGAAACCCCCGTGGGGGAGAAGAAAGCTCTTAAAAGGGAAAATTGTAGAGCTATAAAAGCAAAGGGGGAAAAGCAGCAGCGAGAGAGGCGGCGGCTGGAGAAAGTACACCATCACACCCCCTCTTAAGCCCCAAACATTGTTCATTTGCTAGTGAACAAAGGGTTTTTTTTCGGGGCGTAAAAAGGTCTGGTGGAGGACATTAGATGATCATTGTGTCCTTCCCAACCCCCTTACTAAAAGGTTTATGAAATTTCCCATGTGATTTTCTTGATATTTGTAATGGTTTTTAAATTTGACATACTTGTAATTACATGTATCTTGTATAAATCACTGGCATAGGGATTTTGGGGGAAATTTGTATTTCCTTTTCAGGTTGGCTTTGAGGAGCATTTTTGTTTGGGCCCGATCTCCGGGGGAACTTCGGGAAAACCTGGGGGGAAATTTTTCAGGGAATTTAATAACTTTTTTTTGGTTTCTCAAAAACCAATAAAACCCCCCATAAAGAACCCCCAAAATATATTTTTTAAATTAGAAGGGCCCCAATTTTAAATTATTTTATTTTTTCCCAAAATCCATTATTTTCAAATTTTAACGGGGGAATTTTCTAAAAAAGGGTTATTTTTTGGGAACCCCCAATCTTCATTAAATTTTTAAACTGCCTTTTTTTAGGGGACTTTGTTTAAAAACAAAAGGAAACCCCCCTTGGGGAAATAAACCCCCCCCCCCCCCCCCCCCCCCCCCCCCCCCCCCCCCCCCCCCCCCCCCCCCCATTTTGGCATTGCTTTTTTCTTTGTGGGGTATCAAAAACAACTTCGACATTCCCATTTCTCCATAACGGTGCCATAAATGTTGGCCATGCCCCAAATGCTAATATTTTTTTTTTTTTATCATTATTTATTGGACGATTTTGATGAAACTTTTTACTGCAAAAAAACTATGGCATCCCTTTAGAGTCTAGGGTTAAAAATTTCATTTAAAACCCGCATAAAAGGGAAAAAAAAATTTGTATTGTAAAACTTTATAGTCCCCCGGGGGGAAGCTAGAAAAATCTGGAAGTCATAGCGGAGAAGGGAAATAAGCCCTTTAAAGCTTTCACCCCTCGAATGGGGCCAAGCATTAGAGGCAAACCATCTCTAGTGTTCTCACTGGGACCCCCCCAAAATATTTTGTGCCCTTTCGCTTGTGGTGGAGAGTATAAAGGCTGAGGGAATAAACAATTTCCAACGAGGCCGGGGGAACTGAAAAACCTCATTTAATTCGATAAAGAAATTTGCTGCGATACATTCAAAATAAAGAAAACCAATGTGTTGCCATTATTTGTTTTTCCCCACAGTATGGACTGTTGCGGTGAGTGTTGCTTCCCTTAATTAACATAGTATGAGGCGTGTTGCGTTGGTGTTGCTTCCCTTGACACAGTATGGGGGCAGTGTTGCAGTGATTTGTTGCTTGGGGTTTGCCCACAGTATAAAGGCAGTTTGGGGTTTGAATTAATGGTTAGCAGACAGCAGACTATAATTTTTGGCCGCGGGGAAATATTTGTTAAATAAAGAAACATAAAAAACAAAAAACGAAACAGAAAGACCCAGCCCGTTCATGATCCACCCGATCACATGATCCACCCCGCCCCCACTGATCCAGCCCGCCCCTATGACCCAAACCCCGGGTTCATTTAAACCCAAACTTGTAGAAAAAACCCAATTTCAAAAAGGCTACCTAAAGAGGGTTTTGGAATAATTTTTAAAAGGAAACCAACCCCTTTTGGGTTTTGACACTAAAAGGGCAGGTTGAACAAAAAGACGAGTTATCACTTTCAATTTAGCTTTACCCAGCCCCTTAAAAAACGTTCCTTGTTAGAAAAAAAGCCCATGCTCATTTTAACGGGGGGAATTTTTTTGTGCAACGTTTCGTCTGAGATTTTTGTAAGTTTGTTACAACAAATAGTAAATCAGAGTAAAACATTTTTGGTAAATGATCCCATATTTAAAAATTATTTAGAAATGAAAACCCCTAATGGCCCTTTGCTAAAGATTAGTGTGTGTTTGTTGTGTTTGGTTTATTTCCCTATTTTTTTAATTCCACCTATTTGTGGTTGCGGGGGTTTCAAATTACAGCCCCTTTTGGTCCTCCCTCTTCTAGTCGTTACTGGGTTTCCATTCCCCCCTGCTCCATGAGCTTTTCGTATCTCTTCTTCCTCTTCTGCCTCCATACGTCATCCCCAAAGATTGTTTAAATTTTCTGACAACTTTTTAGGGCGAAAAAAAAATTTCCCTAAACATCTTGTGGCTTTTCTGGGGTTTTTAGCGGGAAAATCCTGTCTCTGTCCTTTCTTGTCGATTCCTCCTGTATTTTTTTTTGTCTTTTAAAAGGGACCCCCCCTCCCTGTCCCCCTGTCCCCCAGGTCGTCGGGTCGATTTGTTTTTAAAACCTTTTCTTGTGGGCTACGGTTAACTCGGGGACTATTCTCTTTGGGAAAAACCTTTGCATTTCTTAATTTCTGACGTGCTTGGTCATTTTCCGATTTCCCAAAAATGGTGCTGTATACCCCAATAGGGGCCCTGATGTACGCGGTTTTCCGGTCCGGGAAGACTCTTACTGGAGGGTCGGAATCGGGTTTCTTGGGTTTGCTAGCCCGCCGTTTATCCGACCCTTATCGGATTAGGAGATGTGTTCGGTGTTTACTCCCCTCTGCGTTGTGTTGTGTGTGTGTTGTGGGGGGTTTTTTGGTGTGTGTGTGTGTGTGTGTGTTTGTGTTTTGTGTGTTTTGTGTGTGTGTGCTTGGTTCGGTGGGCCTAAAAAAAAATATGTGTAAATAAAGCGGCTTTGGCAGGTTTGATACTTTCCCAAGTTTGCATCTTGAGTTTTTGGGGACACTTCCCAGTGCAAACTTACAGATCATCGCTATTTAATTTTCCCCAAAAGAAAATTGGTTTGGTCCCGAAAAACAGAAAAATGAAAAATTTTGCTGAAAGTTCCATCTCTTTTTCATATCTTTCGGAAACAGAAACCCCGAGTTTTTATCCGGGGAAATTTGCCCCCGGAAAATCCAGAAATTTTCAGTTTTGTGTCGACTAATTACCGGTACCATTTAAACCGGTGATAATAATTTATAAACTCTATTATTTTTGCGAGGGGGGTTTTATTTTTTTTCTGGGGGTTTTTTACATTTTTTTTAATTTTTTTTAGTGGTATTTCCTTTTTTGGTTTTTTTTGGTGTAATCCCCTATACGATTGATCTTCAGCTTTCCTCAATACTGAAAATGAGAAACTTTTCTATTTTTTCATGAAAAAACATTCTCTGCGTTTAAATTTTAAAGGGTTTGCATTTCTGATGTTCCCCTGTTTTAAAAAAATAAAGGGAAAATTAAAAAAAATCAAATTCCTCTGTGAACTTAAAAGTGCTGCGGAGGCTGACCTTTTGGTAAAATGACTGGTTTTTAAAACCCTGGAAAATTTTAAAATCAAGTTGACTTTCCCCGCACTATAGTTGAGTACCAAGGGGCTGGTTGTCTAGGCTGTGGGGGGTGTGAGCACGAAGGGGGGGTGTTAAGGCTTTTGGAAAAGGGGTGAGGCCCCGAAGGGGCTGGTGTCAAGGCTGTGGAAGGTGTGAGCACGAAAAAGGGTGGGTCAAGGGGTGTGGGGGTGTTTGACCACGAAAAGGGGTTTGGGGTCAAGGTGTGGAGGGTGTGAGCACGAAGGGGGTGGTGTCAAGGGTTTGGAAAGGGGTGACCACGAAGGGGGTGGTGTCCAGGTGTGGAAGGTGTGACCGGGACGAAGCGGGGGTGGTGTCAAGGCTGTGGAAAGGGGTGGGCGCACGAAGGGGCTGGGGTCAAAGGGTGTGGAAGTGTGACGCACGAAGGGGTGGTGTCAAGGCTGGGGGAAGATGTGACGCACGAAGGGGCTGGGGTCAAGGCGTTGGGGGGGTGTGACGCCGAAAGGGGGTGGGGTCAAGTTGTGGGGAAAGGGGTGAAAGCACGGGAAGGGGGTGGGGCCCCGGGTGTGGAAGGTGTGGACGCACGACCCCGGGGGTTTGGGTTTTCCAAAGGGTGTGGGAAAGGGGTTGGGCGCACGAAGGGGCTGGGGTTTTAAAGGGTGTGGGAAAGGGTTTTACGCACGACGGGGCTTTGGGGTCAAGGCTGTGGGAAGGGGGGTGACGCACGAAGGGGCTGGGGGTCAAGGCTGTGGAAAAGGGTTTTACGCACGAAGGGGTGGTGTTAAAGGCCCGTGGAAGGTGTGAGTTCGAAGGGGTGGGTCAAAGGTGTGGAAAGGGGTGAGCACGAAGGGGCTGGTTTTTCAAGGCTGTGGAAGGGTGTGCGCCCCGAGGGGCTGGGGTCAAGGCTGTTTGGGAAGGGGGTCACGCACGAAGGGGCTGGTGTCAAGGGT
Organism: Cherax quadricarinatus; assembly: GCF_026875155.1. Taxonomy (NCBI): domain Eukaryota; kingdom Metazoa; phylum Arthropoda; class Malacostraca; order Decapoda; family Parastacidae; genus Cherax; species Cherax quadricarinatus. The sequence goes on from NC_069410.1 coordinate 77,222,699, forward strand.
GGGAGATGGTGTTTAGCAGAAAGGGGGTGGTGTTTTAAGGCTGTGGAAGGTGTGACGCATGGGAGGGGTTTGGGGTCAAGGCTGTGGAAAGGGTTTTGACGCCCGAAGGGCCCTTTGGGGCAAGGCTGTGGAAGGTTTTGACGACGAAGGGGTGGTGTCAAGGCCCGGGAAGGTTTTGGCGCCCCGAAGGGGGTGGTTTTCCAGGTGTGGAAGGTGGTTTACGCAGGGAAAGGGGTGGTGTTCAAGGCTTGGGAAAAGGGGTGACGCAGGAAGGGGTGGTGTCAAGGTGTGGAAAGGGGTGACGCAGGGAAAGGGGGGTGGGTTTTCAAGGCTGTGGAAGGTGTGGCGCGGAAGGGGGTTTGGTTTTCAAAGCTGTGGAAGGAAAAAAAGAATGAGATGTTGTTTTCAGAGTCGTAAAGAAAAAGGGGTCACATAACAAAGGCGTTAAAAAAGATGTTTTTCAATGGTCCCAAAAATCAGTTCCCGGACTTTCCCTTTATATAGAAAATTTTTACTGGGAAATTTTGGATTTTTTTTCTTAGGACTGATCCCTATCTAAACATGAAGCTTTGTACTGATTTCCCCTTTCCCCCCTTTAAAAATAAAAATTTTTACCCCGCCCCGAGACTTAAAAAATTTCTTCTCCCCCTTTTGTTCCATTTTTTTAATTTTAAAAACCTTTAAATTTTACAACATTTGGGAAACTCTATTATGTCATATGTTTTAGGAGCAAAAATACCCACTAGTAAAATTCTTATGTTCCCTCCCCTAATTAGGTTTTAAAGGAAAAAAGTACCCTTTTGTTTTACATAATTTCCCCCGGGCTGTAGTATATAACTTTAGGGAAAGCCCCCATCCGAACGGCTTCAATTTTTTAAACGCTGGAAAAGGAAAATGAAGAGTTAATTAAAATTATTAAAAGTGTTTTATGGAAACATGATATTTTAACCCACGCTTTCCTGGAAAACATACAATAAAAGTTTAAAAGTTTTTCTTCGGACGACGTGAAAATTTTGGATTTATGTGTTAGTAAAATGTTTTTTTTTTCCAAAAAAAATCATGAAAAAACATTTTAATTTAAACCATTTTAAACAAATTCATTCATTTAGTATCCATTATATTTTCTCTGGTCACTGTAAATGTGGGAAAATTTGTAACTAAATAAAAAAAAACCTGGGGGAAAACTCTGGATTCCCAAATAAAAAAGGGGGAGTCTTGTATAATCGTCTTCAAAATTACACCGAGAGTGGCTTTCCCCCACCCCCCCCCCCCCCAAAAAAAAAAAAAAAAAAAAAATCCCTATTTCTTCCCGTTGGGTTAACATTTAATTACCCTTTTCTTTTACCCATGTTAAATTTTTTTCGCTTAAAATAGAGAAAGACGGGTTTGCTGGAGTATCTTAATTGGAAATTTTTTTTTTTTCTTTTTTTGTTATGTGTATGCTTTTTGTAATTTAAAAATTTTAAAGCATTGATAAGGAAAAAGTGGGGGTGGTTTTTTTGAATGAGAAAAAAAGCTGGAGTCCCCGCTTTAAGTGAAACCCCCGTGAAGGGGGTGGGGAGTTTTTTAGTGGAGAGGAATAAATGGATAGGTCAGGGGTTTTAAAAAGAGTTAGAGCTAAAAAAGGGTAGCAATAAAGTTGAAAGGGTTATATTAAGTAAAATTTAAAGGTTAGATGTGAAAAGTGGGTTTAGTAAGCGATATGCACCTGGAGAAGAGAGAAGTTAAAAGGGGAGAGAGTTTTTTGGGAAAAAAGTTGAGTGAATGCGTGGGGAGTTTTGAAACCCAAATGTGAGGGGGTAATGGTTTTGGGTTTGGGGGTTTCCCCCCCTTAAAAATGGGTAAAAAAAAGTTGTGAGGAGTAGTAGGTAAATTTGGGGGGGCCAGGGGTAAAGGGAAATGGGGGTCTTTTTAAATTTAGTTTTTGTAAAAAGAGGGTTTTGGGAATTTAAATAATACATATTTTATGAAAAAGAGGATAAATAAAAAATTTTCAAGGAGTTGTAGCAGTAATGAAAGTAGTTTGTTAGATTATGTATTGGGGGAAAAAAAAGGTTTATGGGTAGGGGTCCGGATTTTACACGTTTATAGAAGGGCAAATTTATATATCTGATCATTATTTTTGTTGTAGCTACAGTGAGAGTTTAAGGTAGATGGGGAAAAGAGGGAAAAAAGGCAACAACAAGAGGGGGGTGGGAAAATGTATTAAAAATAAGGGAGGAGGGAAATTCGGTTGAGATATAAGCAATATAGCCGAAAAAGGGGGGCGGTGGTTTTCAAGTATGAGTAGTGGGGGGTTTAAGAGGGTTGGAATAGTTTTAAAATGCGTATTAATGTGGGGCAGAAAATTTTTGGTTATAGGAGAGTGGGGTAGGAGGGAAAAAGGAGTGATTGGTTTGGGAAAAAGTGATATTGGTCAATAAAATGCACTAGCCAGGGAAATTTTAACCCCTGCTGTATTTGGGTCGCCTAATGGTTTAGCGAAAACGCCTGCGCTTTTTGACCAAATTTGCCCAAACTATCCTTTAAAAATGGCGGCATCCCGCCAGCTAGATGTTGTACCCCCCCATCGAAGGGCATGCGGTGGTGTGGAAAGCCCCCGAGCTAAATTATTCTACCCCCCGTTTGTATTACTAAAAACTTTTAAACCCCCAAACAGTTTTAATAAAATTTTAAATTTTTAAAAATTTTTTTAAAAATTTTATTGTACAATAACAACGCTGCATAGCCAAGGGGTTTTACCCCGCTTTTTGGCCCGGGCTCCGGTGAAAATTTAAAAGCCCTGACCCCTTTAGATAGTGTTGAGGAGGAGATTTAGGGAAATATGAAAGCATGGAGAGTTGTGAACCCAAAGGGGAGTGTATTTGTTTGTTGGTAAAACCCCCAAAGTTTTGGGAAAAAAAGTTGTGGAGGGAAATAGTAGGGAAAACGGGGGTTTTTTGGGGGAAATGAAAAGGGGAAATCTTTAATTGGCTATGTGTAGAAAGGAAAGGTCTGTAAAAAAGTAATACAAAATTTTATGAAAAGAGGTTTAAAAATGTAAAGAAGATATTTATTAGCACGTAATGAAAGTTTTTTGTTAGATTATGTATTGGTGGTGAAAGGTTTGGGGAGGGTCCCGGATGTGCCCCGGTTTTTAGGGGCAACTGATAAAAAACGGATCATTATTTAGTTGTAGTAAGTTAAGTAAGAAAGGGAGATGGAAAAAAAAGGGAAAAAGGCGACAACAAGGGAAGGAGGGGTGAAAATTTTTTTTGTATGGGAGGAGGAAAATTTGGGGGAAAATAAGCAATTATTGGCAGAAAGATCGGCTGGGTGGGCAAAAATTTTGGGAGGGGGGGGGAGGGGGGGTTTAAAAGTGATGGGGGATAGCTTTAAAAATGCAGTATTAGGAAAAAGGGGCTAAAAATTTTTGGTTTTGGAGGGTGGGGCAGGAGGAAAAAGGAGTGTTTTGGGGAATGGGTGAAATAAAAAAGGGTGCCCGTAAAGGAAAAAGGTCGCTTATGAGAGGTTTTTTTTTCGAGAAAAAAGGTGATATAAGAAAAGGGCCCGGTATATGGGAGTTGTGGTTTTTTGAAGGCAATATCCCCGAATTATCACTTCCCCCGGTCCTTTAAAATTGCTTTTTCGCTCTTTTTATGGTTAGAATTTGTTTGTATGCCCTTTTTTGTGTTTTAATTTCCCCAAGTTTTCCCTTTTGAGTAGTTTTAAATTTTCTCTTTATTGAATTCATTTTTTTTTTTGGTGGGCCCCTTTTTAAGAATTTTTGGGTTTTTGTTTCCCCTTGGAGTCTTGCGTGCGGTGTCTTCGTGGAGGATTGTCATGGCAATTCGGGGTTTTCCTTGCAAAGGAAGGCGTGAAAAATATTGTTACCTTTTCTGTCAGATAGAGGTTTAGGAAAGGATGGGAGCGGTACTGTTTCCTTTTCGGAAACCCGAGGGTTTTCACCCTAGCTATTCAGATTTTACTCTGTTTACTATTATTTTTGTGTTCTATATGTTAGGAAGTTATAGATCCATCTTTCCAATTTTCCCGTATTCCTTTATCATGCATTTTTGTGTGATAATACCCCCGTGGTGCCCCTTGTCGAAGGCTTTTTCAAAGTCTGTGTATACTACATCTTTCATTTTGTTTAAACCTCTGTTGCATCCAGGACCCTTTTCATATTTGGGCCAGTAGTTGGAACAGGGGAAGAGAGACCTGCTCTAAACCCCTGTTGCCCGGGGCTGTGTAAAAAAAGAAAGGGGATCTAGGTGGTTTGGCCCATCTTGCTTCTTAGTAACCCTTTCAAAAATTTTTTATGCGGGATCTTTTAAAAAATTAAAGAGAACATTTTAGAAAAAGGGCTTTAATTGTAATTGGGTCACGAAGCTTTGGTACCTGGGGTTTCAAGTTTTTTGTTTTTTCCTGCCCCGGGCACAACAGTGAGCCTCAGGGAAGCTTTCCCTTTATTTTATTTTCCAACTCTTCCCGATGTTCTGAACATTAAACGGGGGGGTTTTATATCATTATACCACGCAGAAACAAGAAAGGGGGTTTTAATCAGAGAAAAGGGGTTTTTAGTCAATGAGGAAAAAACCTCTTCACAGTACGATTCTTTCCGTCAATCCAGTTTTCCCTTTTCCATTTAAATTTTAAGGGGTTTTTTAATTTAAAGCTTCTACTAGGTTTTTTCAAAACTTTTCTGTCACCTCTGCGCCATTCCTCTTTTCCTTTTAAATTTATCACCCGACGCGATCAATTTCTTAAATGTCTATAAAAATAAGCTCGTATTTGTCTTCCTTTTTTATCCCCGTTTTCCTCTTCGGTTTTTTTTGTGCGCTGTTTTTTGTGGGGAAAAAACCCGGTGATAGGGGCTCTAGGGTGCCAAGACTGCAGTAAAGAAACCCCTTACCTAATTATCGCCGAGGGTTTCCCCAAAAATTCGGTTGATACGCAGTTTTTGGTAGTGGGTTTGGGAAAAGACCGAAGTCTGTATAGTTGGGAGAAAAGCAGTTTGGGATACTGGGAATTTCTGAACACTACTTAATTAAAAATATTCAAGTTCTTGCAGATGCCATACGAGTGTTCGAAAACTGTTAATAATGGGCGCTCTTTTGAGATTAAAAATTTTAAAAGACCTTTCCTTGTTCTGTTATGGAAATTTCCCTTTTTCGGAATGGTCCTTTGGGGTATTAAAAAATTTAAAAATAAAAAATGTAAAAAGAAAAGAAAAAATATGTAATTTAAAAATTTCCCATACAGTTTGGGAGAACATACATAAAAAATAAACCCCCTAGAACTACATGCCCGGGTGATGTTTTTTTTTCCATCCTGGTAAGATTCAAGTAAAATTGAACTTGATATCAAATAAAATTGATACTTTATTCAAGTAATTGATCCCCTTTTACCTAACCTTCTCTTGATGGTGTTTTTAAAAAATTCCAAAAAGAATAAAAGGGCATTTGCAGTTAAATAACCTTTTTAAAAAACGAATCAAAAATGGGAAATTTAATAAAAAGGGCCCAGGTCGCTATCAGTTTTGTTTTTGGGAAAAAAAAATTATTGTTTTTTGCTGTCTGTATAGTGAAGGGGTTAAAAATTTTTTATTGTACAAGGTTAGTAAGAAAAATTTTTTACGCCCGTGATAAAAACCCGGAGCCCGTGATAAAAAGGGGTTTCCCAAAAAAAATAAGGAATAAAAAGAATAATTGATAATTTTTCAGATTCGGTGATAAAAAATTATGGGGTTTTCCGATTCCCTTTTTCAAAATTGCTCGGAAATTTTAAAATCTAAAATCAGTGGGTGCCATTATTAAAATTTCAAAAAATGTATAAATACAAAATTTTGTTTTTAAATATATAAATGCAAAAAAAAATCACATTTTGTTATATAAAAGGGCGTAAAAGGGAACCTTAAATTAAAAACCCTTTTATAAAGGGCTACTCACTGGGGCCCTTTTTTAGACGAGGGTTACTGACGCACCGGACACCCAACAAGAGAGTAAGAAGCTTCATGAACTTTCCCTTGACCAAGAATAACCGTTTTGTAAAAAAATGTATAAATTTTTTTTGGGATTTTAGTGGCCTCAAAAATAATTTTAAAAAACGCCATAAGCCCTAGCTTTTTGAAAGAGGTCTGCAACCCCAAGCTATATTTTTTTTTCTTGAATTGGGAATATAAGCTTGTTTTCCCAAATTTTTTTTAAAAAACTAAAAAAGAGAAGGTAGCAAACATGTTTTTAAAAAAAAATAAGGACTGTTAAAAATTTAAATTGTGTATTTTTAGGAAATTTTATGCAAAGGTACAGAAAAGATGTAATACGAAGCAAAAATTCCCGTTGTTCTACGGAAAAAGTCTTTCACACAAGTTTAATCCCAAAGAGTTATAATATCTTTCACTGCAGGATATGTCACACACTAATATAAGAATTTTCCCTTGAATTTCTGATCAGCAGTGCTTTACATTTTTTTAAAAGAGAAAAACTGATTTTAAAATTTGGCAATTTTTTCAATGTATATGGGAGTTCCCTTATAAAACGTACAAAAATTATGCCCAAAGGGGTTTTTTTTGGGAAACAAAAATGTAAAAAAATGCAATCTTTTTTCGTTATCACATCCCCTTGAAAAAAAAATCAATTCCCGGGGGCCTTTTTTGGGTTCGCCCAAATGGTTTCCCAAAAGCCCCCTAGTCAATGTTTGTGATGATGACCCCCCGCCCGCACCCCGCCGAACCCCGAGTAGTTTTCTGCCTCAAGTTTTGTATACCCCCAAAGGCCCTTTACCCCCGCCCTGAGGGGAAAAATGTAACATGAGCCCCCCATTACACGCCTTTCCCGAGGATAACCCTGATTAAAAATAAGTCTGCATTAATTAACGCCCAAAGTTGCAAATGTGTAGCCCCACACCCCCTATTACTATTGTCCCGGTTGCAAACCCTAAATTTTTGGGAAACCCCAAGGAACTGCATAAGTTGAGGTGGGGCTGGGCATCCGGCTGGGTGGGTTTTTTTATCTTTATAATATTATTTACTCTTTATGTTTTTTAATATTTTCCCCAGATCATCGGCCCAAACAAGGGAAAGGTACCGAAATTTGCCTGCGATTTTTTTGCCCCAGATTTCCTGTGCTCGGGGGAGAAAAGGAGTAGCAAGGAGAAGGGAAAACAATAGTGCGAAAAGGGCTAAGGGGCCCAGGAATGTGAAAAGGTAGGAAGTGAGGCGCCAAAAAGAAAAAGGGCCCCAAAAGAGCAGCTTCACTGCTTTGGAGGGCGAGGTCTGTCCCCCAAAATACTCTGAAACCTCCTTTTAGACAAAGTTCTCCATATTGGGCCACCCCGTGTGACTGTAGTTGTTGGGGAGAGCAGGTTTCATTGCAGAGGCCAAATTAGATTATCCCCGGGGCCAGGGTCCGTCAATGAAATTTTTGGGCACAAAAATCCACATTGTCCCCAAAAGGGGTTTAGGGACAATCGCTTCAACAAGTTTACTCTGGATGCTACACATGAAGACAGGAAAACAGTGAGTGCAATCGGTGAACTCTTGCAGAAAACAACACCCATTCTGACTGGAAGTATAGCATAGTCCCACTGTCAGTCATCTAGAGTACGACTGGCGGTGCACATCTTAGGAAATATGTTAGCCTAGGCAGACTCAGGCATGAACATCAAAATGGTATACAATACCGACAGGTTGTTAGGTAAGACACATATGCAACAGTTAGACAACTTTATTCCGAAACGTTTCGCCTACACAGTAGGCTTCTTCAGTCGAATACAGAAAATAGGCAGGAACAGTAGAGATGTGAAGACGACGTAATCAGTCCATCACCCTTGTAGTCGTAGAATTTGAGGTTGTCAGTCCCTCGGCCTGGAGAAGTTCAGTTCCATAGTCAGGAACTATCTGAAGATCAAGCGACAGTGCGGAGACTTAAATACTGTCGGAAGGAGAGGTGCAGAGTAGTAGTAGTCGTAGTAGTAGTAGTAGTAGTAGTAGTAGTAGTAGTAGTAGTAGTAGTAGTAGTAGTAGTGAGAATGTAACCACTGAGAGGTCATGTCCCTCTCAGATCCAACACTTCTCACTTGAAAAGCTTGTCCAAGGTGTTTTCTGTACCAAGATGCCATGTGTTGCAGTGTCTGACAAGATGAACATCAAAATGGTATACAATACCGACAGGTTGTTAGGTAAGACACATATGCAACAGTTAGACAACTTTATTCCGAAACGTTTCGCCTACACAGTAGGCTTCTTCAGTCGAATACAGAAAATAGGCAGGAACAGTAGAGATGTGAAGACGATGTAATCAGTCCATCACCCTTGTAGTCGTAGAATTTGAGGTTGTCAGTCCCTCGGCCTGGAGAAGTTCAGTTCCATAGTCAGGAACTATCTGAAGATCAAGCGACAGTGCGGAGACTTAAATACTGTCGGAAGGAGAGGTGCAGAGTAGTAGTAGTAGTAGTAGTAGTAGTAGTAGTAGTAGTAGTAGTAGTAGTAGTAGTAGTAGTAGTAGTAGTAGTGAGAATTTAACCACTGAGAGGTCATGTCTCTCTCAGATCCAACACTTCTCACTTGAAAAGCTTGTCCAAGGTGTTTTCTGTACCAAGATGCCATGTGTTGCAGTGTCTGACAAGATGAACATCAAAATGGTATACAATACCGACAGGTTGTTAGGTAAGACACATATGCAACAGTTAGACAACTTTATTCCGAAACGTTTCGCCTACACAGTAGGCTTCTTCAGTCGAATACAGAAAATAGGCAGGAACAGTAGAGATGTGAAGACGATGTAATCAGTCCATCACCCTTGTAGTCGTAGAATTTGAGGTTGTCAGTCCCTCGGCCTGGAGAAGTTCAGTTCCATAGTCAGGAACTATCTGAAGATCAAGCGACAGTGCGGAGACTTAAATACTGTCGGAAGGAGAGGTGCAGAGTAGTAGTAGTAGTATTAGTAGTAGTAGTAGTAGTGAGAATGTAACCACTGAGAGGTCATGTCCCTCTCAGATCCAACACTTCTCACTTGAAAAGCTTGTCCAATGTGTTTTCTGTACCAAGATGCCATGTGTTGCAGTGTCTGACAAGATGAACATCAAAATGGTTGTCTAACTGTTGCATATGTGTCTTACCTAACAACCTGTCGGTATTGTATACCATTTTGATGTTCATCTTGTCAGACACTGCAACACATGGCATCTTGGTACAGAAAACACCTTGGACAAGCTTTTCAAGTGAGAAGTGTTGGATCTGAGAGGGACATGACCTCTCAGTGGTTACATTCTCACTACTACAACTACTACTACTACTACTACTACTACTACTACTACTACTACTCTGCACCTCTCCTTCCGACAGTATTTAAGTCTCCGCACTGTCGCTTGATCTTCAGATAGTTCCTGACTATGGAACTGAACTTCTCCAGGCCGAGGGACTGACAACCTCAAATTCTACGACTACAAGGGTGATGGACTGATTACATCGTCTTCACATCTCTACTGTTCCTGCCTATTTTTTGGTTTCGACTGAAGAAGCCTACTGTGTAGGCGAAACGTTTCGGAATAAAGTTGTCTAACTGTTGCATATGTGTCTTACCTAACAGACTCAGGCATTTTGTGAGAAGATACAAGGCATCGTGGGTGTCTAGACTGCCTATTTGTTGTTCGTCCAACTCAAATCGTCTAGTTTCTACTCGAGAATTAAGTCAGTTTCTTCAGTTCCAAGAAGTGTTCAGGCAAGACACTGTTGAGGGTAGGATTGATGACAACCTGGTACTTATGGTTCTCACTGCATTGATCACTTGTTTTAATGGCTGAGAGGATTCACACTTGGCATGAATTAAGGCTGAAATCCCATATTATGTCCCATGTTATTACCTGAGCAAGATCTGCTTGAAGCGACTCATTCGTGCACTGTCAGTTGTACATTAATCCAGGAAGCAGGAGAACTGGATCAAGAGGATCCCATGTCACGACACCCTCCCATGAAGTGATTTCGCGCTTCCCTAAACAGAAGCATCGATAATTCTTGCTGTATTAAACAGGTTGATAATACCACGATTCTTTTCAGGAGTTTAAATGAAATTCTTGAAATCTAATTTTACTACTGCTTGTCTCAGGTAGGTTGCGATACACCTCTGCTCCTTAGAACCGCTGCATCACTTCCTTGAGGGACCCCAAAGCCATGACTGTCTTGGTTGAAGAATCATGGCTCACCTCTGTGTGATTTACTTCGGCATCAGCTTGGGAAACGAGGCGGCAAAGAATGTTGTCCACGGCAATTAGTTTATTTTTTAACTTTTTAGAAGAACAGAGAGGTGCGCCAAAGAAAAAAAGTTTAGTTTTGCAGGAATGAGACCAGCAAAGATTTTTTTCGTTACCTCGTTTATCCTCTGATAGGAATATTGCTGCAATTCCCCGAAGAGCTGAATTTTATTCCAGTTATAGCTCCTAATGTAGTCCTCAAATGGGAGCGGCAAATAATCTGTTAAACGTTGAGACTTGCACAAACAGTTTGTTCTCCACAATGGGGCACAGGCGTTAGAACTGCTGGTGTCCCTAGTTTCCCAGGACAGAGCGATTGTCGCTAAGTGCTTGTTAAGTGTCTGCATTCTGTGGAAACTTTATTTGACGGCAGATGATCCTGATTGCCTTCACTGTGTTCTCCTCTTCAATTTTTGTTCCTCATCTTGATTTCTGATTTTCTCCTCTCAGTGGATCTATTAGGGTGGGTCTGTCTCTCAATTTTATGTTGCTTGAGGAGACAAAATGAAGTTGTCAGCACTGGGAAAAATCTCTTAAAAATGGGACGATACCCAAAATGTTTGCCGATATCGATAGCGTTCCCAATTTTGGCCGATATTTTTCCTATATTTTTTTTAAACTGATAATTTTCAGTTATATCGAAGAAGAAACTGAATTATATTGCACTACATAACTTTAAGCTTTTACAACATCGTGATAACTGAAAAATAAGTTCTTTATCGTAATCACTGGAAATAAAATTATAGTTAAGAACTTGAGCACTTCTCTCCATTAATAAAATGAATTAACTGACATATTTTCATTATATAGTTTATAGTTTCTTTATAAAATTTGTTGAAAAACATTGAAAAGTAGAGAAACACATACATTATTCTAATATATGAAACTAAGAATAAACAGTTTACATATGTACATTAATAACTACAATTAATAATACTAGAATTGAAGATGAGGAGCATCAACATCTCCACATTTCTGGAAAGAAGCTTATCTGTTCCTATGAGAAGATTTATTTTCTCCAATGGTGACCAATCGTTTATTTTCTCCTGAAGAGAGGGTGAACTTGTATATTTACTGGCTAGGATTGCCAGAGACTGAAGAACTATCATTTTCTTTCCACCACTCTAGAATATTTACTTGTCCAATAATACCATTGCTGGTAGCCCCCCCCCCTATAATCTCTGTTTTTATGTCTGTGATGACACAACTGCCACCACGTTTGTGTTGTGGTTTCTCCTTTTTTTGTGGTTTAGAAAATGATCCCAAGACAGATGTTTGTGACGTGTTGTTGCTGGGAATACTGTCTACAAGTTCTTCATAACATTATGAAAGCAAACTCATTAGTTTTCTATGCACTTGTTGCAGCTTCTGGAGTTTCTTCTTATGACCTCCCCCCCCCCCCAATGCTGCTTTATGCTACTACCAAACCAGCTGCACTCTCTGAGTTCTTGAGCTGCTGCACTCTCTCCTAAGTTTTTTTCAGTTCATTCGAAAAGCTGAAAAGGTGTGTTTTACATTATTCATCCACCACATTGACACTAACTATTTTTACAATGGGGATCTAGAAATGTGCTAAGTATCGTATCTTTGAAAGTTGATAATTTATTACACAAGCCTTGTATTACTCAAAGTCTAGTTGAGGAAATATTTCATCTATTGTGCTTGACACAGTATTTCTCAGACCAGACAGACAATTTTTTAATTAGATGTATAGATGTTTTGTAAAATATTTTAAACAAAATAAATTCGCAATAAGATTACATTTGTTTCCATCAAACTATAGTAGTGCCTGGTTTTCACTAAGTATATATTGTATTGTTTTTTTTGTTTATGCTGACAGATGTGATATAACATTAAGTGCTACTCTAGTTTGTAGGAACATTCTGAAACTTTTGCTTTAGTCATTCATTTTCTTCTTGAAGATCCTTTACTGCAGCCTAGAGGAGAGTAGCTGAAATGGCTTTCTTTAATAATTTTTGTTACTATCAGATTTTTTAATTCCATCAAATGATAGGTACGTATGTGTTATCTAAGCAGTACACTGTAATAGGTTTTTTTTCCACACATGTGATTAAACATTAAGTGCCATTCCAGGAGCCTTTGGTTTAATTCAGGGTATAGAGGAGTGTCTGAAGAAGCTTACAATGCCGCCTTTTCATGTTCTGCTCCAGAATTCAATTATGGATAACCATTTAGAGTGTAGGTGGAAAATATGGAAGACTGTTGAATCCTGTCCCGTCAAGTCCTTTGGCATAATTAGCACCATTATCTTGTGTATCAAATGATTCTTCTTAGCTGTTATGTTGAATTCTTGCTTCTTGAATAATTTCGGTGATGTGCGTTGCTGTGAGGTCCAGGAAATGGCATCGCTCTAAGGCCAACAGTTTCCTGAATAAAGTTTTGCCGGGTCACATGTGATGGTGTGTACTTATTTACTTATATATAGGTGGTTTGCGCTTATTCGTCTCAATCACTGGACACAATCTCTCCACTTGCCATTTGCAGATTCCCTCCCAAAGCCTCTGTCGTATCTGCTCTTAAAACGTAAATATGGGGCCTGCCTTACATACATCCTCGTCAAATCGTTCTATCTTCTTGTCCATCCAAGAGGTTGAAGAAGTATTTCCTGAGGATCCTGGAATTAACTGTGACTGTATATTTTCAACTATGCTCCCTATGTGCTCCTGTTTCTGTCTCTCAAAGACGTCTCTCTCTGTACCCCTATCAATTCTCCCGGTATTTTGTTGCTGCTTTAATGTCTTCCCTTTTTCAATTTTCCTGTAATGTCATCAGATTATGCTCCTTTAGCCTGTCCTCATAGCTCATGCATATTATCTCTGGGACTAGTCTTGTTGCTTACCTCTGCATTTTCTCCAGTTTTTATTTTGGTGTTTTGTGCTCCAAGATATATATGGCATATGTTATGTAAAGGTCTTGAATGACTTTGTCAAGATTCCTGAAGTTATTCTTAAATTTGTCAGATAAGCACTGGCTGCAATTTTTTTTCAAATATGTGCCTCGAGCACTATACTTAACCATACCACGGGCGGGATTTGAACCCGCGGTCAGAGAGTCTCAAAACTCCAGACCGTCGCGTTAGCCACTGGGCCAGCTAGTGAGTCACTATACTTGACACTATGCTCATCCCTACGCCTTTCTTTTTGAGTGATCTACATTCTCTGTCCCCCGCGTCAGTATTCTGGCTGAAATTCTTGCCCCTTCTCCAGTCTTCATAACTGCAGTTACCGGGGTTGAATTCAAGTATCCACTTATCTGACCAATCTGGAAGTTTTGCCAGATACTTTTGCAGCCTTTCCTTGTTCTTGTAGGTTTGTATGTACCTCATTAGTTTGACATCGTCAGCTAGCAGAGATACATCTGACTTAATCTCACCTAGCATGAAACAAGTACCGATCCTAATACCGATTCTTGAGGAACCTCGCTTGCATTCGCCATTCTGACATATCTTCCTGTATAATTACTCTTTGTTTCTTTCCGCTAAGATAGATCCACCAGAGCAAGTTTCCTGTTATTCCTGCATGATAAAGTTTTAGCTGTAGTCACTTTTGAGATAAAGTCTCAAATATCTACATGTAGTCCAAGAAAAATCAGAGCTGTCCATGTCTCTCTCCTGTTTATTCTGTCACTTTGTATAATCTAAAACAGGTTGGAAAGAAAAAATTGTCACTCTGAACCTGTGCTGATTACTTCTTGTGTAATCAATTTTTCCCAAGTTTTTCTATTTCCCTTATATTATCTTTCCTTTCCTTTATATGAAAGGGGAGGTGGAGGTCCACCGGGACACTGTAACAGACGACATGATGCAAGCAGACGGAGCATCACGGAAGCGCGCTGCTGCTATCTGACTTCGAGGCGTCTCACGCTGCTCAGCGCACTGGGCAAAAGCCCGGGGCGGAAGTTACACAGAGGACAAAGCCCCCTAAGGGGCAGGATTGTTAAAAAACGTTCCTAAAGGGGGGGAGAGGATCGGGTGTTGGGGGTTTTAAGTTTGGATTAAGGGGGGGTTTGAGTAGAGGGTGGGATGGGCAGGGGAAATTTTTTTAAAGGGGGGTTTAAAGGTAAAAGGGGGCCAAATTTTTTAAATAAGTGTCAAAATTGGGAAAATTTACGGGGGAGTTGGGAGATGCTTTATGGGGGCAAATCGGTTTTTAGGGGGGGATTTAGGGATTTAGTGAAATGAAAGGGGGTCGGGCGGCTGGTTCCCGGGGAAAGGAAGTGTGAAAGGGTTTAGTGTGAAAGAATAAATATAGTAGAATTGAATAAGTCTTTGATGTGTGTGGGGGTTGGTGTTGTTTTACTGGTTGGTTGTAAAGTGATGAACATTGTATAATTTTTTTACCCCCCTCGAGAAGGTATATGTTTGGGGTTTGTAGAAACGTTGTCATGAATATTTAGAATTGTTTTTTTTTTTATATAAATATATTGGTTATATTGAACGTTTTGTTGTTCATATGGAAATAAAAGTTTTCATAAATTAAAGTTAATTAAAGTTTTGTTACTGTCAGGGGGTTTGACGCGCAAAAAGGGGGAGGGGGGGTTTTTTCGAATGTAAGTGTACATTCCGTGGCAGGAGGGTTTAAAATCAGGAATTAGATGTATTGCCAAGGGAGTCTTTGGGTTTAGATTTAGTGTTCCCCAGACATAAGTCATTTTTCAAGGATTGAATGGTCATTGTTTATGTACAGATTTGTGTTTTCAGATGAAATATTAATTGGAAAGTACTGTACTAGAAAAATTTTTTTCACCCTTTTTTTCACAAAGTAATTTTCTTTTTATTTTTGTACTATGCATTCTTTTAAAAAAAAAAAGCCAGGGGTTCCTGCAGCATGCATGATCATAATTTTAAAAACCACTGTGCACTGTGAGTTTTTTAACACTGCTTAAACACCATGCTTCAATTTTGATATATACCCGCGTGTCTAAAAAATTGTGAGACCTAAAAAATACTTTGTTTATTTTCTGAAAATAGTAAATGAAAAGGCGGTAAAAATTTTTTACCTGTCTTTTGTGATTGGGCTATTTGAGTGCTGTTTCAGTCCCTAATATTAGTGTCAGAACGTTGGCTTGAAATCACAAAAAACTGTTATAAATTGTAATTATAAAAACTTAAAAGTTATATAAATTTTTAAAAAAAGGTATATCGCAACATTTCTGCCAGCGCGGGACACATTTGCCATCAGGTGACATCCAGTGCCAATTTGGGGTGATTCCTCTATTAGCAATGAAATCGTGAGGAGAGGTTTTATACAAAAAATAAAAGTAATCGTCCTTCCCCTTTCCCCTCTGGCCCCCAACTATAATAATAAGTTTTTTTGGACTCAGTGTTTGTTTGCTTTTTTTAAGAACAGTGGGGCCCCCATTAACGGTCATACAACCTGCTGAGATGGTTTTGTTTGCCGCTTTTTCTGAGGAAAAAGAAACGAACTTAAAGGCTTGATTTTGTTGTTGATTTTGAGGACTGTCCCAAAACTGAGAGAGAGCTCGCAACTTGTACAATGTCCAAGACATATTAAAGCCCCCCACAAAGATCGTAGGAAAATTCTGCTATTTTAGTGGACCCTTGCAGTCTAGTAAAATTTCTTTCCCGTTAATTTTTGGGGGTTTTGTTGGATGCTTTGGGCGCATTTCTATGTCGAATATAAAAAACCCCAAAGTTGGCTCCTTGTTAATCCCTACCATATTGGTTTCCCAAACTTTTTAAACACCCCTTGATACCCTGCGTTGAAAATTTTTTTGGAAATTTTTAAAGAAAACTTTTGTGCCAACTTTGGTTTAAAGGGAAAAGGGGAGTTGGAATTGACTTTTTTGGTTCTAAACGAGGTAGTTTTTTTGGGGCCCTTTAAAAACATCTGGATCCTCTGAAGTGAATTGTCATATTCTGGTTTTTGGGTTTTTTTTTTTTTCTTGAGGAAGAGCCATGCTGTTTAAAAGGAGCAGGGTCTTTTGGTTGGCCTCAAGACTGGGGTGCGATCTTCTGTTTTGGTTGGGGGACTGGGGGGGGACTTCTGTTGGCTTGGAGCTGGGGGGGGACTTCTGTTGGGTTTAAGATGAGGGGGTCTTCTGTTGGCTTGGAGACTGGGGCGGGACTTTGTTGGCTTGAAGATGGGGCGGGCTTTGTTGGCTTTTTAAGATGGCGGATCTTTTGTTGGGTTTAAAATGAGGGGGGATCTTCTGGGTTTTGGCTTGGAGCTGGGAAGGGTTTTTTTGTTGGTTGGGGACTGGGCAGGATCTTCTGTTGGCTTGGGGATGGGGGGGGTTTTGTTGATTTTAAAAACACAGCAGAAATTTTTCCATTCTTTATGTGTTAAAATAGGGGCTAGGGGGGGTCCCTGAAATTAATATTGGGTTTTTTCTTTGAGATTTTTAAGACAGTCTTTGACCTTCCCCTGTTTATATCCTGCTTCAATTGCGCATTTCTTGATCTTCAGTGGCATGGTTACAGTACATAAACAGTGGGTTACCACAATTGCAGTCGCTTCCCCTTGATCCAAGCAAACATTCCAAGTTCTTCCTTCAGTTCACTCCCGTCCGTATTTTTGAAGAACCCAAAAAAAATACTTACTACCTACCCCCTTCTGTTTCAACTTCAACCAAGTATCCCAATAAAATTGTGTACACAGTGCTAAGGAAAAGAGTGATTCAATTTTTTTTCAAAAATGTGGTTGCCTTTTTTCTGTTTTTGTATCCAACTCACACTAATTTTTTTTACAAAAACATGAAGTATTTTAACAGTGATCTCGTTGATCGGAGGTAAGGTTCTTTTACGTATATTTTGAACTTGGATTCAGGGGGGTTTCAAAAGGGTTTTGCCATGAACGTCAAAATTTTACCGTTGACCAAAGTTACCTTTTGCATAGTGAGCGGCCATGTCTCTTTGATATATTACATAACAATAATCGCAAAGTGAACCCCAGGGCACAAGGGGCGAGTGAGGATACCACCGGCCCTTCTTATCGAGGGAATCAAACCCTTTGTGGGGAGTAGTTTTTGAAAACCCCGATACTAAGCGGTGTCTGGCTCCAGGTTGTTTTTCCCAAATCAAACCGTTTCAAGAAAAATCAATACTCTATAAAAAATACAAGTGTGACTTTAAAATATAAAGAATTTAAATATGTGAATTTGCATATTTATGTTTCACCATAAATGGGATGGCTATTGCCAGTGTGGCTTGTAGAGAAAATTGGGGATATAGAGAATATAGTGAATTTGGAAAATTTTTATAAATTACCTATAAATTTTTAGACTATACTAGAGAAGAGGAAACCCCTTTTAATGTTGTGCACCTAAGTAGTTTTTTGGGGGTTTGGGTTTTTTTGTAAATGTGTTTCAGGGTTTTGTGGTTATGTTAAGGTGTAGTTGGTTTTTGTAGGGGAAATTGGTTTTAGGTGTTGTAGGTTGTGTTTAGTTGGTTGTTTTAGGGGTAGGGTTTTAGGTGTAGGTGTTGTTGTAGTAGGAAGTATTAAAACTTGCGTGGTGATATTGTAAAGGGGTTTTTTGGGGGGATACTTGTGTGGGTGATACTTTTAGTGGTGATATTTTAAAGTGACCTTGTAGTGGTTTTTGGTGTGGTTTTTAGACAGCACCCCCGGGGGGGTATACCGTCTGCCAAGTGATGAAAACGAAAGCCTGTAATTGTTTTCATGTGGTAGGATTGTGGTGTCCTTTTTTTTTTCATAAACATGAAGATTTCAGGGAGTCTTCCTAATCTACTTACCTTAGGGCTCACTACACATACTGAACAAGCATATATAACATATATAACTACAGAACTATAGTGACTTCAGTCCTGCTGGAATGAAACCTATAAAACTACCATAGCTACTGAACCATAGTGACCTGAGCTTTGTTTAGAGGAAACGTGAAGACTGTTGTAGCTACTGAAGCATTGAACAGATGTTACGTCTGCATAATAGGTTGTAGCATTTCACTACATTTTGTCGTATGTAAACAAGATTAGAATCTAATATCTCTACACAAGTGTAACTTTGGTACCAGCCTGTGCTAGTGAAATAGATCAAAGCCGTACAGTGTTAGACAGAATTGTTAAAGAAATACTTTATGTAAAGAATGAGACTTAGGGTACTGGGGTTTCAAAGGTATATTAGAGCAAGAAATCATTGCCCCCAAAAAACAGCAGTACTGGAGTCAGTAACAATGAGAGGAACTAGCCAGGTTGCAGGAATTGTAACGAAATCTTTTTGGTGGGCAGATCGAGATTACCATATTTGTCGAATTTATTAAACGAGAGTTACTGATTTTTCGTGTGAATTGTGGATAGGTTTATTTGGATAAATATTATGAATTTGAGAAAAGTACAGATAGGAGAAAGGGAGTCTGGAAGATGTTAAGTGAGTGTGTTGGGAATGTTGAATGATGCAAGAGACATGAATGTCAGTGTGGGAGACACTGTTGTGTAAGGCGCAGTGGGAAAGTTTGAAGTGTTTGGTGTATATAACAGAGTAGAACCTTTAGTTTACATCATGGATACAGCCGGTATATCAACATATAAGAAGTAAAGACAAAATCGGTACAGCAAAACGCAAGAACAGTACACTGGAAAATAGCACTTAAGTACACTACAGGATAAAAGTGACCTTTACCACAGTTTGTCAGCATCACTAGACCATTTACAACCAAGAACACTACACTGACTTACAGTAGGTACACATAAAAGAGCCGAGAGAAAGCTCCGATCACTAGCAGCCAACAATACCCACAACCCAGCAAACTGCCCAGAAGGGATCACCATCTATCCTTGGAAGAATGACATGCTCTTAGCATAAGACTATACCTGTGTGTCCACACTGGCTGACACCTACATCCATCACAGTGTCGGGCTACAGGGAGGAACTGCTGACCACAGGGAGGAGTACAAGATCAGCAGGTACAGGGACACAAGCCAACAGTATCAATTTGTCCCAGTGGGATCAGAGACCTTGGGAGCATGGGGAAAACATGCCACACATTTCCTTAAAGAATTGGGTTCCAGACTCATCGACACCACACTTTCATGTTCCAGCGCCTCAGCGTGGCCATCCAGAAGGGAAATTCATGCTGAATACTGGGCTCGTGTCCGGCTTCGGAGGAGCTGGAGGAGATTCATAACCTTTGATATATTGTACCAATGTAATCATGTTTGTGTTTTCTATCAATGTATTCTATTAATAAAGTTCAAATATAGCATAAAAATATAGTGGGAGGTAGGAGAAGAAAATATTCAAACAGCTCCGGGTAGAACCTTGAGTTTTCCCTGAAGTTCGTTTAATGTTTTCTCTGAGGATGAGGGTCCCCAGTAAAGTTCTAGAGGTGGTACCTCCCTAATATGTAAAACTTGCGATCTTGGCTTAAATAGCAACGCTCATCTTGCCATATAAGACAAGCAAAAATTTGTGTATATATATATATATATATATATATATATATATATATATATATGAATATATATATATATAATGTATATATAATGTCGTGCCGAATAGGCAGAACTTGCGATCTTGGCTTAAATAGCAACGCTCATCTTGCCATATAGGACAAGTGAAAATTTGTGTATGCAATAATTTCGCCAAAACCATTCTGAACCTAACGAAAAAAATATATTTCACTGTGTTTGTTTAGTATTAAATTATTGTAAACAAATCTAAAATATATTTAGTTGGGTTAGGGTAAAATAAATTGTTCTTGTTATAATAAGGTTAGGTAAGTGTGAGTTAGACCTGATAGCTTGTGCTAACAGGTCGGTTGCCGTGTTCCTCCCTTAAGTCAATGTGACCTGACCTGACTAGGTTGGGTGCATTGGCTTAAGCCGGTAGGAGACTTGGACCTGCCTCGCATGGGCCAGTAGGCCTTCTGCAGTGTTCCTTCGTTCTTATGTTCTTATGTTCTTAAGATTCTTTTGGAGCAAAATTAAAAATGTTTACATTAACATTAATGAAAAAAATATATCTTTAAACGTATAAGAGAAAATTTAAGAAATGTCTTAATTTTAAATGAGTTCTTGCTAATTGACCAGTTTTACATATTCGGCACGACATATATATATATATATATAGATTTTATATATATATATAGAGCATATATATATTTATATATAATTATATATAATATATATATATATGCATATATCATATATATAGATATATATATATATATATATATATATTTATATATATTTTTTTTTTTATGCCATTATAAATTTATATTTCATATATATATATATATATATATTTATTATTATATATATTTATATATATATATATATGCATATTATTAATTTATATTTTATCTTTATTTTTATATTGATATATATATATATATATCTATATATATATATATATATATATATATTATATATATTACACATACTGCATGACTGTATTTTAGTGTTCAGGGAATTTAATATCAATTAAAAATATAAGAATAAATACTGATAATTAAATTATTTAGAAATAATAATAATAATAATAACATTAATCTAATAATAATATGAAAGGTATTCCCTTTATCTACATCATAAGTTTAAAACTCCTCATCTCAGTATATTTGATAAAAAGTTATCCCCTGTATCACATAAGCATCATCCTTCTTCAGTGAGCTGAAAAACAGTATCCCTGAATCTAAAATTCTCGGCTTCCTCTACTTCAATGACTCGAAATGTTTTCAAATACTCAGAGTTATCTCTGAGTTACCAGACCTTGCCTCTTAGAGGCCAGTGGTTCGTTTTTAGGGCCCACCCACTTACTGTGTTTCTGATGCTTTCCCCAGGTTCATGTGTCCAGGAGTCCATCTGTGTCCCCTTAGATATTCTCCCTTGCCCACTTCCCCAAGGTCAGCCTCAACAACCAGTATCCTTTTCACTCTCAGCAAACCCAACCCTTGCATCTAGCCTCCTGCCTTCCCCAGATTCATGTGTCCAGGAATCCATCCGTGGGCCCCCGGATGTTTTCCCTTCACCACTACCCTAAGATCAGCACGTTCAGAAGTTCTTGAAGTCCTCGAAGGTCTTGATAGTGAAGGTTCTTGAAGTTCCTGATGTTCTGAAAGGGAAGATCATTAAGTTATGAATGCCTCACTCAGGTCCATGGCTTCAGGTGTCCTTCCTTGTCCCCTCGTATATTCACCACTTCCCGAGGTCCACCACACAAAGATATAACAACACAAGGATATTAAACAACAACACAATTATTAAGTAAGTTTATTAAGGCACAGGTATACATTAATACATTACACAAATTATCATACATAACAACACATAGACAT
>NC_069410.1:77249205-77256705 GCF_026875155.1 Cherax quadricarinatus
TAACTGTATAATATATATATAATATATATTTTTATATATATTATATATATATAAAATATATATATATATATATTTATATATTTTAAAATATAAATATATAATATATTATATATTATTTTTTTTTCAACAAGTCGGTCGTCTCCCACCGAGGCAGGGTGGACCCAAAAAAAAGAAAGAAAATCCCCAAAAAGAAAAATACTTTCATCATCATTCAACACTTTCACCACACTCGCACATTATCACTGTTTTTGCAGAGGTGTTCAGAATAAAACAGTTTAGAAGCATACACATATAAAGATACACAACATATCCCTCCAAACTGCCAATACCCCAACCCCTCCTTTAAAGTGCAGGCATGGGTACTTCCCATTTCCAGGACTCAAGTCCGGACTATATGAAAAAAACCCGGGTTTCCCTGAATCCCTTCACTAAATTTAAACCCTGCTCACACTCCAACAGATCGTCAGGTCCCAAGTACCATTCGTCTCCTTTCACTCCTATCAAAAACACGCTCACGCACCTTGCTGGAATCCAAGCCCCTTCCCCACAAAACCTCCTTATATATATATATATATATATTAATTATATATATATATATTATTTTATATATAATATAATATATATATATATATATATATATAACACTGATCCCCTGGCTGAAGGAGACTCGAACCTACGAACCTTTAGGTGGTCTGGTGGCTAAAGCTCCCCGCTTCAACACGGAGGGCCCGGGTTCGATTCCCGGCGGGTGGAAATTTCCCGACACATTTCCTTACACCTATTGTCCTGTTCACCTAGCAGCAAATAGGTTTCCTGGGTGTTAGTCGATGGTGTGGGTCGCATCCTGGGGGACAAGATTAAGGACCCCAATGGAAAATAAGTTAGACAGTCCTCGATGACGCCCCTACTTTTTTGGGTTATCCTGGGTGGCTAACCCTCCGGGGTTAAAAAACCGAACGAAATCTTATCTTATCTTATCTTACCCACACTGGACCAATACCTTGGCGTGTAGCATGCGCTACACGTTTGATCCAAGGCAGCCAGCTTTCAGGGAGAAGGTTTCAGCTTTTCATCTCATCCCCTGCATGCTCACCCTTTTACTAGAGATTTGAACTGCAAGGAATTCGCGGAGCATGGAAATATACAAAACCGATCTCTGGCTGAAGGACCCCCGAACCTACAACCTTAGGACAAGGTCGCATGCTTTACCAATCTACCCACAGGGCCAATACCTTGGGGTAGCATGCGCTAACTTTTGTCCAAGGCAGCCGCTTTCAGGGAGAAGGCTTACAGCTTTTCATTCCATCCCTGCATGCATCACCCCTTCTAGAGATTTGAGAAATGAAAAGGAATTCGCGAGTTAAACACGTTTTAACCGTTGGGGGATCTGATGTGAGGTCGGCCGGACCCCTTTATATAGCCCCGGGATGTTTCACTTTCTAGTTCCTTATAATGTGGTATCACGAAAGCGTTTGGAATTTCTTTTTCTTTCAGAGTGGTTTTTTTTGATTTTTTGAAATCACCTGTTTACGTGATGTATTGCAATATATAAAATATATATATATTATATATATATAAATTATATTATTTTAAAATTTTTTTTTTAAATATTATATTATATATATAATATATTATAATATAATATCTTTTTTTCTGTCCCGTGTTGCATCCAGAGAGCTTGTAGCAGCGATTCTCCTGAACATCTTAGGGACAAGGTAGGGTCCGGGACCAAAAATTTTTTGATGGAGCAATGATCTGGGATAATCAAACGGGCTCTGGAGCCAGACCTGCTCCCCCCAACAACTACAAACAAATCGCACTGGGATGGTCCAATAGTGGAAAATATTGCCTCAACAATGCTTCAAGAGTGTGTCAGGGAAGAAGAGCCCGCCTCCTGGCAGTGAGACCCCTCATGCTGGGGACTTTCTGTTGGCTTTTCCCCAACTCCACCCTTTGGCACACGTCCTCGACCCACAGACCACCGCATGGGTGTTGCCCTTTCCCGACTTGCCCGCCCCTATTCTCGCCGAACACAGGTGTATTTTGGCAGTGAAGCAGCAGACCGATTGGGGTACCAGGGTCTTGTGTGCCGTAAATCCGGGGGAAAGATTGCAAGACATGAGGAGGTTAATAACATTATAAAGAGGACCCTCACAACAGCTGGATGCCCACAGAAAGGGGCCACCCCAACTATGCAATCTGATGGCAGCCAGAAGCGTCCAGATGGTACCCACCCTTCAAGCCGGGACGATGGGAAGCAGGTGGTGTGGGACTATACATGTGCATCTACCTTGGCTGATACCTATCTCCAATACACCAGGGAGGAAGGAGGGGCAGCGGGCCAGCTTCAGGGAGTCCCAAAAGTCTAAAAATATGGAAAAACTTGCCCATCATTATATGTTTTTCCCATAGGCTCAGAGACCCTTGGCTCATGGGGAAAGAGTGCATCAAAATTTCCCTTTAAAGGAGCTGGGAAAAAGACTCATCAGGGTAACTAGGGATCCCAGGCAGATAGTTTTCTGTTCCAGCGGCTCAGTGCGGCTGTTCAAAGGGGGAATGCCTGCTGTATTTTGGGCACACGCCCCAGCTCTGAGGAGCGGATGAGTTTTTCGCCTTATAATCGGTGATACACACGTACAACATGTACCGAATATGCCACCTTATATCAACAATGTATCTCTTAAATCTTCTGTACTATAATATATATATATATGTTATATATAATTATATAATTATATAAAATATAAATATATATATATATATGTAAAATATAAATATATATATATATATATATATATATATATATATATAAATTTAAAAGGATTAATATATTATCTAAGAATACGTACA
This sequence comes from Cherax quadricarinatus, assembly GCF_026875155.1. NCBI lineage: Eukaryota > Metazoa > Arthropoda > Malacostraca > Decapoda > Parastacidae > Cherax > Cherax quadricarinatus. Next base: position 77,252,056 of record NC_069410.1, read on the forward strand.
CTTTTTACTCATAAACACAAAAACATTAATCTTCAGAGAGGCTAGGTTTTTTTGGAAAACAAAATCAAACCGTTTTAAGTAGCAAAGTTACATTCAGAGCTTGATAATTGTAATATATATATATATATAATATTATATATATATATATATATATATATAAATAATATATATATATATATATATATATATATATAATATATATATATATATATATATGCAATAAGATCACAGTATACAGGTGTTTTTCAAATATGCAAAACAACCACTCTGAAAGAATAGAGAAATTCCAAGCGCTTTCGTGACTACTCACATTATCAAGGAACTATGATAGTTCCTTGATAATGTGAGTAGTCACGAAAGCGTTTGGGAATTTCTCTATTTTTTCAGATGGTTTTTTTGCATATATATAATATAATATATATATATATAATAAAATATATATATAAATATATATATATATATAATATATAATATATGTATATATAAAAATATATATATATAATAAAAAATATATATATATTATTATCACACGGGGCCGTTTCCCACCAAGGCAGGGTGGCCCGAAAAAGAAAAACTTTCACCATCATTCAACTCCATCACTGTCTTGCCAGAAGGGTGCTTTACACTACAGTTTTTAAACTGCAACTTTAAAACACCCCTCTATTTAAAATATATAAAAATATATAAAAATTTTTAATATATATATATATATATAAATATATAATATTTTATATTTATTTATAATATATTTATAGTATTAAATATAAATATATGTCCCAAATTTTCACTAGTGCCAGTTCTTGGTGGACGAACTGTGATAGAGATCTCTCATGTCTCGGTATCGACGTTCGAGTCTGTCCAGAGGAGTTATTACAGAGCGCAGATTATCTGCGTGTCCTCCTCTGTAATAACATCTACCTTCGTATACTGATATTATACACTTGTGAAAGTAATATCATATATGGACAGTGCTTCAAGGCTGGCTGAAACTGCTGACCTCAGGGAAGTGGTGAAGGGTGAACGCCTGGATCCACGGACCTGGGTGGGACTTGCGACCTCAGGGAAGTGGTGAAGGTTGTATACCTGGATCCACGGACCTGGGGGGACTTGCTGACCTCAGGGACGTGTGAAGGGTGTAATACCTGGATCCACGGACCTGGGGTGGGACTTGCGACCTCAGGGAAGGGGTGAAGGGGAATACCTGGATCCACGGACCTGGGGTGGACTTGCGACCTCAGGGAAGTGGTGAAGGGTGAATACCTGGATCCACGGACTGGGAGGGGACTTGCTGACCTCAGGACGTGGTAATGGTGTATACCGGGATCCCGGACCTGGGGTGGGACTTGCTGACCTCAGGGCCCTTGGTGAAGGGGTATACCTGGGTCCACGGACCTGGGGTGGACTTGCTGATCTCAGGGGGGTGGTGAAGGGTGTATACCTGGATCCACGGACCTGGGTGGGACTTGCTGACCTCAGGGACTGGTGAAAGGTGTATACCTGGATCCACGGACCTGGGGTGGGACTTGCTGACCTCGGGAAGTGGTGAAGGGTGTATACCTGGATCCAGGGACCTGGGGTGGACTTGCTGCCCTCAAGGGACGTGGTGAAGGGTGAATGCCTGGATCCACGGACCTGGGGAGGGACTTGCTGACCTCAGGGAAGTGGTGAAGGGTGAATGCCTGGATCCAGGGACCTGGGTGGGAGTTGCTGACCTCAGGAAAGTGGTGAAGGGTGAATCCCTGGATCCACGGACCTGGGGTGGGACTTGCTGACCTCGGGAAGTGGGTGAAGGGTAAAATACCTGGATCCCGGACCTGGGGTGGGACTTGCTGACCTCAGGGAAGTGGTGAAGGGTGTAACCTGGATCCACGGACCTGGGGTGGGACTGCTGACCTCAGGGACGTGGTGAAGGGTGAATGCCTGGATCCAGGGACCTGGGGAGGGACTTTGCTGACCTCAGGGAAGTGGTAAGGTGAATCCTGGATCCCGGACCTGGGGTGGGAGTTGCTGGACCTCAGGAAAGTGGTGAAGGGTGAATACCTGGATCCACGGACCTGGGGTGGGACTTGCTGACCTCAGGAAGTGGTAAGGGTGAATACCTGGATCCACGGACCTGGGGGGACTTGCTGACCTCGGGGAAGGGGTGAAGGGTGTATACCTGGATCCACGACCTGGGTGGGACTTGCTGACCTCAGGGGACGTGTTGAAGGGTGAATGCCTGGATCCACGGACCTGGGGAGGGACTTGCTGACCTCAGGGAAGTGGTGAAGGGTGAATGCCTGGATCCACGGACCTGGGGTGGGAGTTGCTGACCTCAGGAAAGTGGTGAAGGGTGAATACCTGGATCCACGGACCGGGGGGTGGGATTTTGCTGACCTCAGGGAAGTGGTGAAGGGTGAATACCTGGATCCACGGACCTGGGGTGGGACTTGCTGACCTCAGGGAAGTGGTGAAGGGTGTATACCTGGATCCACGGACCGGGGGTGGGACTTGCGACCACGGAAACTGGGGTTGGGACTAGGTGAGGCATCACCAGACTTCAAGGGAAGACATCCGGGGACCCAGGGATGAATTCCCGGGAAGACGTAGATCCCAAAAGTTGGGATAGGAAGTGTAGGATGGGAAGTGTAGGATAGGAAGTGTAGGATGGGAAGTGTAGGATACCAAGTGTGGGATACCAAGTGAAAGGATACCAAGTGTAGGATAGGAAGTGAGGAAGGGAGAATGTCTGAGGGGACACAGATAGACTCCTGGACACATGAACCTGGGAAAGATTAGATAAAAGATTGCTGAGTGTAGGATAGGAAGCGTAGCTTAGGAAGTGTAGGGAAGGGAAATATCTGAGGGGACACAGATGGCCTCCTGGACACATGAACCTGGGGAAGACTTATGTAGGATGGGAAGTGAGGTAGAGAGAATATCTGAGGGGACACAGAGGACTCCTGGACACATGAACCTGGAAAGACTTAGAAAAGATTGCTGAGTGTAGGATAGGAAGCGTAGCTTAGGAGTGTAGGGAAGGGAGAATATCTGAGGGACACAGATGGCCTCCTGGACACATAAACCCCTGGGAAGACTTAGTGTAGGATGGGAAGTGAGGTAGAGAGAATAATCTGAGGGGACACAGATGGACTCCTGGACACATGAAGAAGGGGAAGACTTTGTGTGGGATGGGAAGCGGGGAAGGGAGAATATGGGATGGGACACAGATGGACTCCTGGACTCATGAACCTGGGGAAACTTGTATGAAAGATTGCTGAGTGTAGGTTTAGGAAGCGTAGCTTAGGAAGTGTAGGATAGGAAGGGGGGAAGGGAGAATATCTGATGGGACACAATGGACTCCTGGACACATGAACAAGGGGAAGACTGTAGAAAGATTCTGAGTGTAGGATAGGAAGCGTAGGATAAAAAGCGTAGGATGGGAAGTGTAGGATGGGAAAAGTGGGAAGGGAGAATATCTGAGGGACACAGATGGCCTCCTGACACATGAACCTGGGGAAGACTTAGGTGAAAGATTACCGAGTGTAGGACAGGAAGTGTAGGATGGGAAGGGGTAGGATAGGAAGTGTAGGATCGGAAGTTTAGATGGGAAACTGTGGGGATAGGGAAGTGAGGGAGGAAGAATATTTGAGGGGACACATGAACCTGGGGAAACCATCAAAAACACAGTAAGTGGACCATAAAGACGAACCACTGGCCTCCACGTGGCAAGACTGGTAACTCGAGATAACTCTGAGGCTGACATTGGTAATAATATGCTCAGTGGATCAATCCCGGCAGGTTTCCTGACACTTGTTGCTCCTGTTCACCTAGTTGTAAGTTATCACATGTTCACCTAGTAGCGAGTAGTTATTGTTATCACTTGTTCACCTAGCGTTAAGTAATTATTGTTATCACTTGTTCACAGTAACAGAGAAGACCAGTACAGTAACAGAGAAGACCAGTACAGTAACAGAGAAAACCAGTACAGTAACAGAGAAGACCAGTACAGTAACAGAGAAGACCAGTACAGTAACAGAGAAGACCAGTACAGTAACAGAGAAGACCAGTACAGTAACAGAGAAAACCAGTACAGTAACAGAGAAGACCAGTACAGTAACAGAGAAGACCAGTACAGTAACACAGAAGACCAGTACAGTAACACAGAAGACCAGTACAGTAACACAGAAGACCAGTACAGTAACACAGAAGACCAGTACAGTAACACAGAAGAACGGGCACAGTACAGTAACACACAAGACCAGCATAGTAACACAGAAGACCAGTACAGTAACACAGAAGACCAGTACAGTAACACAGAAGACCAGTACAGTAACACAGAAGACCAGCACAGTAACACAGAAGACCCTTACAGTAACACAGAAGAACGGGCACAGTGCAGTAACACACAAGACCAGTACAGTAACACAGAAGACCAGTACAGTAACACAGAAGACCAGTACAGTAACACAGAAGAACGGGCACAGTACAGTAACACACAAGACCAGCATAGTAACACAGAAGACCAGTACAGTAACACAGAAGACCAGTACAGTAACACAGAAGACCAGTACAGTAACACAGAAGACCAGCACAGTAACACAGAAGACCCTTACAGTAACACAGAAGAACGGGCACAGTGCAGTAACACACAAGACCAGTACAGTAACA
>NC_069410.1:77260732-77295732 GCF_026875155.1 Cherax quadricarinatus
AAAATCCCTTTATATCTCAAACCAATCATCCTTTAAATCCAATAAAAGATCATCCTTATATCATTATATCCATCCTTCTTTTGATTAATATTATATCACTGCATCTTTTAAGAAAGTTTTCCTAACTGAAAATATTTTAAGTTAGCAGTTACTCAAAATAGAAGTTTACTACTTTTAATTGCTATAAGCTGCACGATGTTCACATACCACGTTAACTTCACCTAAACATTAACATTAGTATTCGTTATGGTATAAATATTAAGATTAAAGAAATAACATTGTGTGCCAGATCATCAAGGTATAATATATGTTAACAATGATACATCGCAGTAAATTACGAAGCAACAATAATTGTATAATATATGACGACACGACAGACCATGACAGCATAACTTACGATCTCAGTAAGACAGAGTCGTACTGACCAGTGTGCAGGAGAGTCGTGCTGACCAGTGTGCAGGAGAGTCGTGCTGACCAGTGTGCAGGAGAGTCGTGCTGACCAGTGTGCAGGAGAGTCGTACTCACCAGTGTGCAGGATAGTCGCACTGACCAGTGTGCAATAGTGTACAGGATAGTCGTTCTGACTAGTGTGCAAGAGAGTCGTACTGACCAGTGTGGAGGATAGTCGTTCTGACTAGTGTGCAGGAGAGCCGTACTGACCAGTGTGCAGGAGAGTCGTACTGACCAGTGTGGAGGATAGTCGTTCTGACTAGTGTGCAAGAGAGTCGTACTGACCAGTGTGGAGGATAGTCGTTCTGACTAGTGTGCAAGAGAGTCGTACTGACCAGTGTGGAGGATAGTCGTTCTGACTAGTGTGCAGGAGAGCCGTACTGACCAGTGTCCCAGGAGAGCGTACTGACCAGTGTGGGGGAAATAGTCGTTCTGACAAAGTGTGCAGGAGAGCCGTACTGACCAGTGTGCAGGAGAGTCGTACTGACCAGTGTGGAGGATAGTCGTTCTGACTAGTGTGCAGGAGAGCCGTACTGACCAGTGTGCAGGAGAGTCGTACTGACCAGTGTGGAGGATAGTCGTTCTGACTAGTGTGCAGGAGAGCCGTACTGACCAGTGTGCAGGAGAGTCGTACTAACTAGTGTGCAGAAGCACACTAGTCACTTTACTTATAAACATGAAGAAGTTAGAGAAGTGAAAATGTTAGAAACGAGAAAGACTTCCCAGTTTTTTTAACAGTCTGTAGTTAAACTTAATCTTCCATAAGATAATTCATGAGTGTCTTCTTTACTTTACCCAAAAGTGTCTCAAACTAGCCACTTTTCACACCTTTCAAAATGAATGTCTTCAAAATGCCAAAACTCAATATTCTCTCTCAGAATATTGAAATATAAAGTTACTGAATTCTCGAACATTGAGGAAGCCTGAATTTTTCTGCCTCCAACTTTTCGATTTTATATTGAGAAAACAAATATAATTTTAACAACCATGAGGGTGAGCGCATATATGAATGGGTACAATTTTGTGTGTGTGTGTGTACGTGTGTGTGTGTGTGTGTGTGTGTGTGTGTGTGTGTGTGTGTATGTGTGTATGTGTGTATGTGTGTGTGTGTGTTTGAGTTGTGTGTGTGTGTGTGTGTGTGTGGTGTGTGTGTTTTGTGTGTGTTTTGTGGGGTGTGTGTGTGTGTGGTGTGGTGTGTGTGTGTATGTGTGTGTGTGTGAAATGTGTGTGTGTGTGTGGTGTTTTGGTGTGTGTGTGTGTGTGTTGTGTTGTACTTGTGATTGCATTCAATTTAGTGTAAGAGGTAAATGAGTGTTTTTTATACATGTTTTGTGTGTGCGAGCAGTTGCTTTGTTTAGTGCGTGTATGAATGATGGTGACCACGCAGGCTGCCGTCGCAGAAATGTGCAAATGAGCGTGAAAATAAGAGTGTGTGTAAGTTTATTTAGGTACAAATATACATAAACAGTTACACAAATGTTCGTGCACAGTAACATATGCGTAAATTACCCAGGATAACCCAAAAAGTCAGACAAAATAATAAATTTCCATCAAGCGCTGCGTTTGTAACTCACTGCGCGTCTTCCGGATATATAGGATAAATAACCAAATGAAAATAAAATGTTCAACACTTATTACAGTTCTCGTGGAGGTGGACAAACACACTAACAAACGAGCACTCATAAACACACAAAAACATTCACAAACACACTTGAACTGGTAATCAAGTAAAAAATCTTATATTTAATGCAGAAAAATTGTATAATATAAATAGAACTCCCAAAATTTCACTGAGTGGCCAGGCCTTGGTGGGCGAACTGGACGGTAGCTTGGCTGCGTCTTGCTGACTTACGGTCTAGACTGTCTTGGTGGTCGTATTTACAGGACGCAGATTTCTGTGTGTCCCCTCCTGTAATTCCACTCACCTGGAAAGTCTCTACCGTAGACCAGATAGACAAGACCTCGTTCTCATCTGGCTAGATCACGGAGGGTGGCTGAGCTGACTTCGGGATACATAACCTGGGGAAGGCTGAGACTGGAAGATATCCTAAGGAAAGTGAGGAAGGGGAGACATCCGGGGGCCCACGGATGGATTCCTGGACACATGGACCTGGGAAAGGCTAGAATACCTTGGGGAAGGGGGGAAGGGGGGATATCTGAGGCGGGCAGATGGACATGGACCTAGGAAAAGCGAGAATACCTTGGGGAAGTGGGGAAGGGGGAATATCTGAGGCGGACAGATGGACTCCTGGACACATGGACCTGGGAAAAGCGAGAATACCTTGGGGAAGTGGGGAAGGGGGAATATCTGAGGCAGACAGATGGACTCCTGGACACATGGACCTGGGAAAGATGGGGATACTGGTTGCTAAGGCAGACCTTGGGAAAGTGGGGAAGGGAGAACATCTGAGGGGACACAGATGGACTCCTGGACACACGGACCTGGGAAAAGCGAGAATACCTTGGGAAAGTGGGGAAGGGAGAACATCTGAGGGGACACACGGACCTGGGAAAAGCGAGAATACCTTGGAAAAGGGGGGAAGGGGGAATATCTGAGGCGGACAGATGGACTCCTGGACACATGGACCTGGGAAAAGCGAGAATACCTGGGGAAGTGGGGAAGGGGAATATCTGAGGCGGACAGATGGAGTCCTGGACACATGGACCTGGGAAAAGCGAGAATACCTTGGGGAAGTGGGGAAGGGGGAATATCTGAGGCGGACAGGTGGACTCCTGGACACATGGACCTGGGAAAGATGGGGATACTGGTTGGGAAAGTAGGGAAGGGAGAACATCTGAGGGGACACAGATGGACTCCTGGACACACGGACCTGGGAAAAGCGAGAATACCTTGGGAAAGTGGGGAAGGGAGAACATCTGAGGGGACACAGATGGACTCCTGGACACACGGACCTGGGAAAAGCGAGAATACCTTGGGGAAGTGGGGAAGGGGGAATATCTGAGGCGGACAGATGGACTCCTGGACACATGGACCTGGGAAAGATGGGGATACTGGTAGCTAAGGCAGACCTTGGGAAAGTGGGGAACGGAGAACATCTGAGGGGACACAGATGGACTCCTGGACACACGGACCTGGGAAAAGCGAGAATACCTTGGGAAAGTGGGGAAGAGAGAACGTCTGAGGGGACACAGATGGACTCCTGGACACACGGACCTGGGAAAAGCGAGAATACCTTGGGAAAGGGAGAATATCTGAGGCGGACAGATGGACTCCTGGACACATGGACCTGGGAAAAGCGAGAATACCTTGGGGAAGTGGGGAAGGGGGAATATCTGAGGCGGACAGGTGGACTCCTGGACACATGGACCTGGGAAAGATGGAGATACTGGTTGCTAAGGCAGACCTTGGGAAAGTGGGGAAGGGAGAACATCTGAGGGGACACAGATGGACTCCTGGACACATGGACCTGGTAAAGATGGGGATACTGGTTGCTAAGGCAGACCTTGGGAAAGTAGGGAAGGGAGAACATCTTAGGGGACACAGATGGACTCCTGGACACATGGACCTTGGAAAAGCGAGAATACCTTGGGGAAGTGGGGAAGGGGAAATATCTGAGGCGGACAGATGGACTCCTGGACACATGGACCTGGGAAAGATGGGGATACTGGTTGCTAAGGCAGACCTTGGGAAAGTGGGGAAGGGAGAACAACTGAGGGGACACAGATGGACTCCTGGACACACGGACCTGGAAAAAACGAGAAACATTGGGAAAGTGGGAAGGGGGAACACTGAGGGGACACAGATGGACTCCTGGACACACGGACCTGGAAAAGCGAGAAAACCTGGGAATGTGGGGGAAAGGGGGGAAAATCTGAGGCGGACAGATGGACTCCTGGACACATGGACCTGGGAAAGATGGGGATACTGGTTGCTAAGGCAGACCTTGGGAAAGTGGGGAAGGGAGAACATCTGAGGGGACACAGATGGACTCCTGGACACATGGACCTGGGAAAAGCAAGAATAGCTTGGGGAAGTGGGTAAGGGGGAATATCTGAGGCGGACAGATGGACTCCTGGACACATGGACCTGGGAAAAGCGAGAATACCTTGGGGAAGTGGGGAAAGGGGAATATCTGAGGCGGACAGATGGACTCCTGGACACATGTACCTGGGAAAGATGGGGATACCGATTGCTAAGGCAGACCTTGGGAAAGTGGGGAAGGGAGAACATCTGAAGGGACACAGATGGACTCCTGGACACACGGACCTGGGAAAAGCGAGAATACCTTGGGAAAGTGGGGAAGGGAGAACGTCTGAGGGGACACAGATGGACTCCTGGACACACGGACCTGGGAAAAGCGAGAATACCTTGGGAAAGGGAGAATATCTGAGGCGGACAGATGGACTCCTGGACACATGGACCTGGGAAAAGCGAGAATACCTTGGGGAAGTGGGGAAGGGGGAAAAAATCCGAGGCGGACAGTGGGCTCCCCGGACACATGGGCCTGGGAAAGATGGGGATACTGGTTGCTAAGGCAGACCTTGGGAAAGGGGGAAGGGAGAACATTTAGGGGGCACAGATGGACTCCTGGGCACCCTGACCTGGTAAAGATGGGGATCTGGTTGCTAAGGCAGACCTAGGGGAAAATGGGGAAGGGAGAACATCTGAGGGGACACAGATGGACTCCTGGACACACGGACCTGGGAAAAGCGAGAATACCTTGGGGAAGTGGGGAAGGGGGAATATCTGAGGCGGATAGAATGGACTCCTGGACACAAAGGACCTGGGGAAAAATGGGGATACTGGTTGCTAAGGCAGACCTTGGGAAAGTGGGGAAGGGGGAACATCTGAGGGACACAGATGGACTCCGGGCACACGGACCTGGGAAAAGCGAGAATACCTTGGGGAAGTGGGGAAGGGGAAATATCTGAGGCGAACAGATGGACTCCTGGACACATGGACCTGGGAAAGGAGATACTGGTTGCTAAGGCAGACCTTGGGAAAGTGGGGAAGGGAGAATATCTGAGGGGACACAGATGGACTCCTGGACACATGAACCTAAGGAAAGCATAAAAAAAACAGTAAGTGGACCTTAAAGACACTGGCCTCCACGTGGCAAGGTCTGGTAACTCAGAGATAACTCTGAGGCTGACAGTGGTCGCAAATAATAATGACTAATTAGATTTCTTATAAACTGACATGTAATTTAGTGTTTTGGGCAGCTTTAAGAAGGAGGTGTTTTGGGCTCGACCCGGTTTATCAATTTATTAAAACATCCTTATACTGCCATCTAAAACATTTTAAGATATTGTTTTTTACATATGAACGATTATTATATAATGGAATCCGTATCAGCTGAGATGTTTGGGACTTGATTTCCTTTACTGTTTAGGAGTTATTACAGTGACATAACTTTATTCTTGCTACCTTTCCAGAGTTGAATAAAAAAAAAACAGCGAAAAGGAATGAACAGAGTGTAACCTCGTCCTGATGAGAGTGAGAACACCAGAGATCGTCCCCACAATCTAGCTACAGTAACTTTGAGGAAGGTGTCTCGCCCGGTGAAGAGATCTTGATCCTCTTCCTTCTTTCGATTCTGATTTCCTTCTATTAATTTCATAATAATCTTCCCGATCAATAAACATTAACCATCAGCTCTCTCAAAACAGTTAACACAAATAAACAAAGCACTAATATATTTTTCTTATTTACCATGGCATTTAAATGAGGGTTAATGAACTGATCAACGAGCTCAGAGAAACTCATGGCAATGAAAACTTCAAAACAACTTTTAAACTACGGGAAAAAAATCTTGAATTGCTATAATTTTAATATTTCATGTACTTTGATCTGAACACTTTACCCCAAATCACAAAATGATCTGCTCACACTCATGAATGACTGGAAAGCTACGAAAACATGACGATGGTTGAAAGTTAAGGAGGCACTGCGGAAAAATATCGTCATGAATTGGGTTTAACAAAATAATGGTTGAAAGTTACTTGTAAGTGTATAAATTTATGGAAATTTTAGGTAAGGGATGTTAATAGTTGTTTGTGATAGATGGTTGATGGTAAATTGAAATGATTTTAATGTTAATTGGGGAGTTGTGGCACTGAATCCATGGAGATATGTTATCAACTTGATAAGTTGAAAATACTGATGGTGAAAAATGATAAAAGTGTTGTGGTTTGCTTGTTTTGTAGGTGATTTAGGGGAGGGATGGTTCATATTAGTTTGAAATATAGCGATTGCTGGTTAATATTGGGAAAGAGTTAATAAATTGTTTTTTATTCTTTCGTCCCAATGCAAGATCGCTGCGCGATCCCAAAATGTATCCCCTTTTAATTGCAAAAAACCCAGCCAAACCCCTACCTTACTGTTTTTTTTTTCTGTTTTTTTCTGGGGTTTTCTGTACTGTTATTCTGTTTTACTGTATTGTTCTAACAATATTAAAGATATTTTTCATAAAAACGTCAACATTTTTGTGCCGGATTTTTCTGTTCTGGACAATATTGGGGCTTCCTGTTTTAAAAACCCAAATCCCAAATTGAAAAAAGTGAGATTTCTGGTGATAACTGTCAGTGACTGTAAAACCCGCAGCACCCGCTGTGACGCAGAGCCAAGCAGGGAAGCAGGCGCTGCTGGTAAACAGAGGGAACAGGTCACAGCAGGGGACAGGTCACCTGTATGACGTCTTTTAAATGTTCTGAATTCCCATTTCAAATTAATTAACCCACATAATATGAAGTTAAGATATTAAAAAAAATCAATACATTCATGTACTACAAATAATAATCTGTGTGGGCCTCCCTGTAATTTACTTTCGTTTTTAAAAACAAATCCATAAATTTTTGGGGAAAAGAAGTGAAAAAATTTTCCCCCCGGGAAATGTTTGTTTCACGATATGAGGGGGGCCCAGAGTGAGTTTGTTTAAGGGGTTGGGAGGGTGGAGAGGAGTTTGTTAACGGGAAATAATGGTTGAAGTAGTTTTTAAGGGGGGGGGGGGTTTTGGGGTGGAATATTTTGTTAAGGGAATGGTGATGGTTAGATGATTTGTTAAGGGTTTTGGTATGGGTGGAGGTGATTTTTTCAACGAGGATGAGGGTGAGGTGGGGTTTTTTTTAAAGGTGGATAGGGGGTGGCCAAGTATTTTTTAACGGTTGGATATGGGTGGAAGTGATTTGTTACGGAGGAGGGGGGTGGCCCAAAGTGATTTTGTTTCAAACGGATATTATGGGGAGATGATTTGTTAAGGGGATTGATATTGGAAGTATTTTTAACGTTAATTGGCCGGGGGTTTTTTTCAACATTGGGAGTTCCTGTTTTTAAAATTTAAAAATTGGAGAGTGAGTTTGTCCGGTGGGTTTGGGGGGCCAGGTGATTTTTTCACAGGGGATGGGGGTGCCAGAGGAAGGTTTTTTTAAACAGGTTGGTATGGGTGGCCAGAAGTGAGTTGTTAAAGGTTTGATTCCAATTTTATTTTTCAACAGGTTGGATATTCCAATATGTGTTTCAAAATAATTGTGGGTCCTATTTTTTAAACAATGGAGATTGGAAAAATTTGTTCAACAGGGATGATGAGGGGGGCCAGAGTAGTTTTTCAAAGTTTGGGTGGGTGGCCAGAGTAGTGTTTAACAGTGTGTTTTCCGGGGGTTTGTTAAAAGGAGGATATGGTGGAGGTGAGTTTTTCAACGGAGGATTTTGGGGGAGGTAGTTTGTTAAAAGGGTTTGGAGATTGGCCAAATTTGCAAAAAAATGATGAGGGTGGCCAATAATTTTTCCCAAAAATGAAGGGGTCCACTTTTTCAACAGATAATTTTCCAGAAAATTGTTAACAGTTTTATATGGGGAAGTGAGTTTTTCAAAACAGGATATATTTGGAAAAAATGATTTTTTGTTTAACAATATATGGGTGCCCAATAATTTTGTAAACTTGGGAGAGGGTCCAATATTTGTTAAACAAATATATTTTTGGCCAAAAAGTAGTTTGTTAACTTTGATAATGGGTGGCCAGAGTGAGTTTGTTAACATTTATATTGGCCCAGATGATTTGTCAACATTTTGGATAGGGGGCAAGATGGTTTGTTACTTTTAAAGGGGTCCAATGGGTTTTTTCAAAGGGTTATTTCCAATATTTTTCAACAGGGGGGAGATGGGTGGCAAGAGTGAGTTTTAAAAAGGGTTTGGAGATGGGTGGCAAAGGATTTTGTTCAAAGGTTGGTGATGGGTGGCCAAGTATTGTTCAACAGGTTGGTGAGGGGGGCCCCAAGTGAGTTTGTTCAACATTTGGGATGATGGGGGCAAGAGTGAGTTTGTTAAACAGGTTGGATGATGGGGGCAGAGTGAGTTTTTTCAAAGGTTGGATGATGGTGGCCAATGGGTTGTTCAACAGATGGATGATGGGTGGCCAGAGTGAGTTGTTCAACGGGTTGGATAATGGGTGGCAAGAGTTGAGTTGTTAACAGATGGAAATGAGGGGTTGGCAAGAGTGAGTTTTGGTTCAACAGGTTGGATGAGGGTGGCCAGAGTGAGTTGTTAAACGGGATGGATGAGGGGTGGCAAAAGTGAGTTTGTTCAACGGTTGGATTGAGGGGTGGCCGATGAGTTTGTTAAAACAGGATGGATGATGGGTTGGCCAAGTTGAGTTTTGTTCACAGGTTTGGATATGGGTGGCCAAGTGAGTTTGTTCAAACAGGATGGTTTAATGGGTGGCAAAGTGAGTTTCAACAGTTGGATGTTGGTTTGGCCAGAGTGAGTGTGTTCCAACAGGAGGGATATGGGTGGCCAAAAGTGATTTTGTTAACAGAGGGATTGGTGGCCAGAGTGAGTTTGTTCAACGGTGGATGAGGGGTGGCCAGAGTGGTGTTTCAACAGGAGGGTTTGAGGTGGCAAGAGTTGATTTGTTCAACAGGTTGGATGATGGGTGGCCAGAGTGATTTGTTCAACAGTTGGTGAGGTTGGCCAGGTATTTGTTCAACAGTTGGTGATGGGTGGCCAGAGTGAGTTTTTTTCAACAGGTTGGATGATGGTGGCCAGAGTGAGTTTGTTCAACAGGATGGATGAGGGGTGGCAGAGTGAGTTTGTTAAACGGGTTGGATGATTGGGTGGCCAGAGTGAGTTTGTCACAGGGGATGATGGGTGCCAGGTGAGTTTTTTCAACAGTTTGGATATGGGTGGCCAGAGTTGATTTTGTTCAACAGATGGATGATGGGTGGCCAGAGTGATTTTGTCAAAAAGGTTTGGGATGATGGTGGCCGAGTGAGTTTGTTCAACAGAGGGATATGGGTGGCCAGAGTGAGTTTGTTCACAGGATGGATGATGGGTGGCCAGAGTGAGTTTGTTCACGGGGGATGGTGGGGTGGCCAAGTGAGTTTGTTAAACAGGATGGATATGGTGGCAGAGTGAGTTTGTTCAACAGGATGATGATGGGTGGCCAAGTTGAGTTTGTTCAACAGGTTGATGATGGGTGGCCAAGTGAGTTTTTCAAAGGTGGAGATGGGGGGGCCCAGAGTGAGTTTTTCAAGCAGATGATGATGTGGCCAAGTGGTTTGTTAAAAACAGGATGGAATGATTAGTGCAGAGTGAGTTTGTTCAACAGGTTGGATTGAGGGGGGTGGCCAGAGTGAGTTTTTTCAACAGGTTTGATGATGGGTGGCCAGAGTGATTTTTGTTCACAGGTTGGATGATGGGTGCCAAAGTGAGTTTGTTCAACTGGATGATGGGTGCCAAGTGAAGTTGTTCACAGGTTGGATGATGGGTGGCCAGAGTGAGTTTGTTTAAACCCGGGATGGATATGGGTGGCCAAGTGAGTTTTTTCACAGATTGGATGATGGGTGCCAGAGTGAGTTGTTCAACAGTTTGATGATGGGTGGCCAGAGTGAGTTTGTTCACACGGTTGGAATGGGTGGCCAGAGTGGTTTGTTTCAACGGGATGGAGATGGGTGGCCAGAGTGAGTTTGTTCAACAGGTTGGATGATGGGTGGCCAGAGTGAGTTTGTTCAACAGGATGGATGATGGGTGGCCAAGTGAGTTTGTTAAAACAGGTTGGATATGGGTGGCCAGAGTGAGTTGTTCAACAGGATGGATGATGGGTGGCCAGAGTGAGTTTGTTCAACAGGTTGGATGATGGGTGGCCAGAGTGAGTTTGTTCAACAGGTTGGATGATGGGTGGCCAGAGTGAGTTTGTTCAACAGGTTGGATGATGGGTGGCCAGAGTGAGTTTGTTCAACAGGATGGATGATGGGTGGCCAGAGTGAGTTTGTTCAACAGGTGGATGAGGGTGGCCAAAGAGTGAGTTTGTTCAACGGGTTGGATGATGGGTGGCCAGAGTGAGTTTGTTCAACAGGTTGGATGATGGGTGGCCAGAGTGAGTTTGTTCAACAGGATGGATGATGGGTGGCCAGAGTGAGTTTGTTCAACAGGTTGGATGATGGGTGGCCAGAGTGAGTTTGTTCAACAGGATGGATGATGGGTGGCCAGAGTGATTTTGGGTTCAACAGGTTGGATGATGGGTGGCCAGAGTGAGTTTGTTCAACAGGTTGGATGATGGGTGGCCAGAGTGAGTTTGTTCAACAGGTTGGATGATGGGTGCCAGAGTTGAGTTTGTTCAACAGGATGGATGATGGGTGGCCAGAGTGAGTTTGTTCAACAGGTGGATGATGGGTGGCCAAGTGAGTTGTTCAACAGGATGGATGATGGGTGCCAGAGTGAGTTGTTCAACAGGTTGGATGATGGGTGGCCATAGTGAGTTGTTCAACAGGATGGATGATGGGTGGCCAGAGTGAGTTTGTTCAACAGGTTGGATGATGGGTGGCCAGAGTGAGTTTGTTCAACAGGATGGATGATGGGTGGCCAGAGTGAGTTTGTTCAACAGGTTGGATGATGGGTGGCCAGAGTGAGTTTGTTCAGCAGGAAGGATGATGGGTGGCCAGAGTGAGTTTGTTCAACGGGTTGGATGATGGGTGGCCAGAGGGGAGTTTTTTCAACAGGAATGGATGATGGGTGGCCAGAGTGAGGTTTGTTCAACAGGTTGGATGATGGGTGGCCAGAGTGAGTTTGTTCAACGGGATGGAGATGGGTGCCAGAGTGAGTTTGTTCAACGGATGGATGATGGGTGGCCAGAAGTGAGTTTGTTCAACAGGGGGAAATGATGGGTGGCCAGAGTGAGTTTGTTCAGCAGGATGGATGATGGGTGGCCAGAGTGAGTTTGTTCAACAGGTTGGATGATGGGTGGCCAGAGTGAGTTTGTTCAACAGGTTGGATGATGGGTGGCCAGAGTGAGTTTGTTCAACAGGTGGATGCTTGGGTGGCCCAAGAGTGATTTTGTTCAACAGGTGGATGAGGGGTGGCCAGAGTGAGTTTGTTCAACAGGTTGGATGATGGGGGCCAGAGTGAGTTTGTTCAACAGGTTGGATGATGGGTGGCAAGAGTAGTTTGTCACAGGTTGGATGATGGGGGGCCCAAGAGTGAGTTGTTCAACAGGTTGGATGATGGGTGGCCAAGTGGTTTGTTCAACAGGTGGATGATGGGTGGCCAGAGGTGAGTTTGTCAACAGGTTGGATGATGGGTGGAAAGAGTGAGTTTGTTCAACAGGTTTGGATGATGGGGGGCCCAAGAGTGAGTTTGTTCAACTTTTTGGGATGATGGGTGGCCAGAGTGATTTGTGTTCAACAGGATGGATGATGGGTGGCCAGAGTGAGTTTGTTCAACAGGTTGGAATGGGTGGCCAGAGTGAGTTTGTTCAACGGGAAATGGATGATGGGGGGCCCAAGAGTGAGTTTGTTCAACAGGTTGGATGATGGGTGGCCAGAGTGAGTGTGTTCACAGGATGGATAAATGGGTGGGCCAGAGTGATTTTTGTTCAACGGGTTGGATGATGGGTGGCCAGAGTGAGTTTGTTCAACAGGATGGATGATGGGTGGCCAGAGTGAGTTTGTTCAACAGGTTGGATGAGGGGGTGGCCGAGTGGGGTTTGTTCAACAGGTGGATGATGGGTGGCCAGAGTGAGTTTTAAAACAGGTTGGATGATGGGTGGCCAGAGTGAGTTTGTTCAACAGGATGGATGATGGTGGCCAGAGTGAGTTTGTTCAACGGGATGATGGGTGGCCAGAGTGGTTTGTTCAACAGGATGGATAAAGGGTGGCCAGAGTGAGTTGTTCAACAGGATGGATGATGGGGGGCAAGTGAGTTTGTTCAACAGGTATGGATAAATGGGTGGCCAGAGTGAGTTTGTTCAACAGGTTGGATGATGGGTGGCCAGAGTGAGTTTGTTCAACAGGATGGATGATGGGTGGCAAGAGTGAGTTTGTTCAACAGGTTGGATGATGGGTGGCCAGAGTGAGTTTGTTCAACAGGATGGATGATGGGTGGCCAGAGTGAGTTTGTTCAACAGGTTGGTTGATGGTGGCCAGAGTGAGTTGTTCAACGGGATGGATGATGGGTGGCAAGAGTGAGTTTGTTCAACAGGTTGGATGATGGGTGGCCAGAGTGAGTTTGTTCAACAGGTTGGATGATGGGTGGCCAGAGTGAGTTTGTTCAACAGGTTGGATGATGGGTGGCCAGAGTGGCGTGTGTTCAACAGGATGGGATGATGGGTGGCCAGAGTGGAGTTGTGTTCAACAGGATGGATGATGGGTGGCAAGAGTGAGTTTTGTTACAACAGGATGGATTGATGGGTGGCCTGAGTGAGTGGTTCAACAGTTGGATGATGGGTGGCCAAGGAGTGAGTTTGATCAACAGGATGGATGATGGGTGGCCGAGGTGAGTTTGTTCAAACAGGATGGATGATGGGGAGGCCAGAGTGAGTGTGTTCAAACAGGAGGGATGATGGGTGGGTGGCCAGAGTGGTTTGTTCAACAGGTTGGATGATGGATGGCCAGAGTGAGTTTGTTCAACAGGATGGATGATGGGTGGCCAGAGTGAGTTTGTTCAACAGGTTGGATGATGGGTGGCCAGAGTGAGTTTTGTTCAAAACTGGGTGGGATGATGGGTTGCCAAGAGTGAGTTTGTTCAACAGGTTGGATGATGGGTGGCCAGAGTGAGTTTGTTCAACAGGATGGATGATGGGTGGCCAGAGTGAGTTTGTTCAACAGGATGGATGATGGGTGGCCAGAGTGAGTTTGTTCAAAGGAATGGATTGATGGGTGGCCAGAGTGGTTTGTTCAACAGTTGGATGATGGGTGGCAAGGTGAGTTTGTTCAAACAGGATGGATGATGGGTGCCAGAGTGAGTGTGTTCAACGGATGGGATGTTGGGGGGCCAGAGTGAGTGTGTTCAACAGGATGGATGATGGGTGGCCAGAGTGAGTTTGTTCAACACGTTAAGTCTCACTGGAAAAGTCTTAGATATTATGTTTTATTATTATTACTGTTAATATCATTTGGTTATATATTTGTACAAACTTGAATGTAAAACTTTAAATATGTGTAGATGTGTACTAGAGTTTTAACTGTCCACCAGCCTGAGTACTTGTGTACATGAGTACCACTGTGGTAACTACTCTCTACAGCACCAGAAGTACTTGTATATATGAGTACCACTGTGGTAACTACTCTCTACAGCACCAGAAGTCCTTATTATCGATATGAGTTACCTCTGTGGTAACTACTCTCTACAGCCCTGAAGAACTATATATATGAGTTCACTGTGGTAACTACTCTCTTACAGCACCAAGAAGAACTTATATATATGAGTACCACTGTGGTAACTACTCTCTACAGCACCAGAAGAACTTATATATATGAGTACCACTGTGGTAACTACTCTCTACAGCACCAGAAGAACTTATATATATGAGTACCACTGTGGTAACTACTCTCTACACCACCCTAAGTTCTTGTAATTTATATACATTATGTGTACCCTGTGGTGTCTACTCTCTACAGCACCAGAAGAACTTATATATATGAGTACCACTGTGGTAACTTCTCTCTACACCACCCTAAGTTCTTGTATATATGAGTACCACTGTGGTGACTACTCTCTACAGCACCAGAAGAACTTATATATATGAGTACCACTGTGGTAACTACTCTCTCAGCACCAGGAAAAGAACTTATATATATCGTGTACCACTTTGGTAACTACTCTCTCCTACAGCACCAGAAGAACTTCATATATATGAGTACCACTGTGGGTAACTACTCTTCACCACCCTAAGTTTCTGGTATATATGAGTACACTGTGGTGACTACTCTCTACAGCACCAGAAGAACTTATATAAATGAGTACCACTGTGGTAACTTCTCTCTACACCACCCTAAGTTCTTGTATATATGAGTACCACTGTGGGACTACTCTCTTTACAGCACCAGAAGAACTTATATATATGAGTACCACTGTGGTAACTTCTCTCTACACCACCCTACAGTACTTTGTATAATGAGTAACACTGTGGTAACTACTCTCTACAGCACCAGAAGAACTTGTTTTATATGGTACCACTGTTGGTAACTTCTCTCTACACCACCCTAAGTACTTTTTTGTTTATGAGTACCACTGTGGTGACTACTCTTACAGCACCAGAAGAAACTTGTATATTTGTGTACCTCTGTTGGGTTAACTACTCTCTACTGCACCAGGAAGAACTTATATATTTGTGTACCACTGTGTTAACTACTTCTCTACAGCACAGAAGAACTTTATATATCTGGAGTTCCACTGTGGTAACTACTCTTACAGCACCGAGAACTTATATATATGAGTACCACTGTGTGGTAATACTCTCTACACCACCTAAGTTCTTGTATATAGGCAGTACCACTGTGGCGACTACTCTCACTAAGCACCAGAAGAACTTATTTATTGTGTACCACTGTGGTACTTCTCTCTACACCACCTAAAAGTTCTTGTATATATTTGTACCTCAGTGGTGACCTACTCTCTTCAGCACTGATGATCTTATATATATGAGTACCATCTGTGGTAAACTTCCTCTTCTAGCACCACCCTAAGTACTTGTATATATGAGTTACCACTGTGGTAACTTCCTCTCTTCAGACAGAAGAACTTGTAGATATGAGTTACCACTGTGGTAACTTCTCTCTGCACCACCTAAGTACTGGTGTTCATATGGGGAGTTAAAAACCACTGTTGTGACTACTCTCTACAGCACCAGAAGAACCTTGTATATATGAGTACCACTGTGGTTAACTACTTCTTACTGCACCAGAAGACTGTACTATATGGAGTGCCACATGTGGTAACTACTCTCTACAGCACCAGAAGAACTTATATATATGAGTACCACTGTGGTAACTACTCTCTACAGCACCAGAAGAACTTATATATATGAGTACCACTGTGGTAACTACTCTCTACAGCACCAGAAGAACTTATATATATGAGTACCACTGTGGTAACTACTCTCTACAGCACCAGAAGAACTTATATATATGAGTACCACTGTGGTAACTACTCTCTACAGCACCAGAAGAACTTATATATATGAGTACCACTGTGGTAACTACTCTTCTACAAACCACCCTAAGTTCTTGTTTATATGAGTACCACTGTTGGTTAGGACTACTCTCTACAGCACCAGAAGACACATTTTATTTATGAGTACACTGTGGTAACTTCTCTCTACACCACCCTAAGTTCTTGTATATATGAGTACCACTGTGGTGACTACTCTCTACAGCACCAGAAGAACTTATATATATGAGTACCACTGTGGTAACTTCTCTCTACACCACCCTAAGTACTTGTATATATGAGTACCACTGTGGTAACTACTCTCTACAGCACCAGAAGAACTTGTATATATGAGTACCACTGTGGTAACTTCTCTCTACACCACCCTAAGTACTTGTATATATGAGTACCACTGTGGTGACTACTCTCTACAGCACCAGAAGAACTTAGTATATATGAGTACCACTGTGGTAACTACTCTCTACAGCACCAGAAGAACTTGTATATATGAAGGACCACTGTTGGGAACTCCTCTCTACAGCACAGAAGAATTTTATTTAGAGTACACTGTGGTAACTTCTCTCTACACCACCCTAAGTACTTGAAATATATGAGTACCACTGTGGTGACGACACTCTACAGCACCTGAAAAGTACTTGTATATATGAAGTACCACTGCTGGTAACTACTCTCTACAGCACCAGAAGAACTTGTATATATGAGTACCACTGTGGTAACTACTCTCTACAGCACCAGAAGAACTTGTATATATGAGTACCACTGTGGTAACTACTCTCTCCAGCACCAGAAGAACTTGGTTATTGAGTACCACAGTGGGTAACTACTCTCTTACAGCAACAGAAGAACTTGTATATATGGTACCACTGTGGGTATACTATCTAACCACCCTAAGTTCCTTGTATATATGGTACCACTGTGGTAACTACTCTCTTCAGCACCTGAAGACTAGTATATATGAGTACCACTGTGGTTAACTACTACTCTCTACACCACCTTAAGTTCTGTATTTATGAGTTTACCACTGTAGGTAACCCCACTAATCTCTTCTGCACACAGAAGTACTTGTATATATGAGTACCACTGTGGTAACTACACTCTACAGCACCAGAAGAACTTGTATATATGAGTACCACTGTGGTAACTACTCTCTCCAGCACCAGATGGACTTTGTTTATTTGAGACCACTTGTTTGGTAAACTATTCTACACCACCTAAGTTCTTGTATATATGAGTACCACTGTGGTAAACTACTCTCTTCAGCACCAGATAGATACTTTGTATATATGAGATACCACTGTGGTAACTACTCTCTTCAGCACCAGAGAGTAATGTTTATATGAGTACACTGTGGTAACTACTCTCTTCAGCACCAGAAGTACTTGTATATATGAGTACCACTGTGGTAACTTCTCTCTACACCACCCTAAGTTCTTGTATATATGAGTACCACTGTGGTAACTACTCTCTTCAGCACCAGAAGTACTTGTATATATGAGTACCACTGTGGTAACTACTCTCTTCAGCACCAGAAGTACTTGTATATTTGTGTACACTTGGTAATTCTCTCTCCAGCACCAGAAGAACTTATATATATGAGTACCACTGTGGTAACTACTCTCTCCAGCACCAGAAGTACTTGTATATATGAGTACCACTGTGGTAACTACTCTCTCCAGCACCAGAAGAACTTATATATATGAGTACCACTGTGGTAACTACTCTCTACACCACCCTAAGTTCTTGTATATATGAGTACCACTGTGGTAACTTCTCTCTACACCACCCTAAGTTCTTGTATATATGAGTACCACTGTGGTAACTACTCTCTACACCACCCTAAGTTCTTGTATATATGAGTACCACTGTGGTAACTTCTCTCTACACCACCCTAAGTTCTTGTATATATGAGTACCACTGTGGTAACTATCTCTCAGACCAGAAGTACTTGTATATATGAAGTCCACTGTGGTAAACTTCTCTCTACAACCACCCTATGTTCTTGTATAATATGAGTACCACTGTGGTAACTTCTCTCTATACACCCTAAGTTCTTTATTATGAGTACCCACTGTGGGTAACTTCTCTCTACACCACCCATCGTTCTTGTATATATGAGTACCACTGTGGTAACTTCTCTCTCCAGCACCAGAAGAACTTATATATATGAGTACCACTGTGGTAACTACTCTCTACAGCACCAGAAGTACTTGTATATATGAGTACCACTGTGGTAACTACTCTCTCTCAGCTCCAGAAGAGAGATCTTAAATATATGGTACCACTGTTGTAATACTCTCTCACAGCACCAGAAGAAACTTAAATTTATTGAGTACCACTGTTGGTAACTACTCTCTTCAGCACAGAAGTACTTGTATATTGAGTACACTGTGTTAACTACTCTCTCCGCACCAGAAGAACTTTTATGTTTGTGCTACCACTGTGGTAACTACTCTCTTACAGTCACGGTAGAACTTATAATATGCGTACCACTGTGGTAACTTCTCTCTACTGCACAGAAGAAAATTATATATATGAGTACCACTGTGGTAAACTACTCTCTCCGGCACCAGAAGACTTATATATATGTAGTACCACTGTGGTAACTTACTCTCTATCACCAGAAGAACTTATATTTTTGAGTACACTGTGGTAACTACTCTCTTCACACCAGAGGAACTTAATTTATATGAGTACCACTGTGGTAACTATTCTCTACAGCCACCAGAAGAACTTATATTTATGAGTCCACTGTGGTAACTACCTCTTCTACAGCACCAGAAGAACTTAATATATGAGTACCACTGTGGTAACTATTCTCCTGCACCGAAGTAACTTATATATTTGAGTACCACTGTGGTAACTACTCTCTACGCAGCACCAGAAGAACTTTTCTTATATATGAGTACCACATGTGGTAACTACTCTCTCCAGCTCCAGAAGAACTATATTATATGGTACCACTGTGGGTAATACTACTTTCTACAGCAACAGAAGAACTTATATATATGAGTTACACTGTGGTAACTTCTCTCTACAGCTCCAGAAGAATTATATATATGGTACCATGTGGTAATACTCCTCTACAGCACCAGATGTACATGTATATATGTGTACCTGTGTGGTAACTTCTCTCTCCAGCCCAACAGAAGAACTTTATATATGAGTATAACCACTGTGGTCACTACTCTCTACAGCACCAGAAGTAACTTGTATATAGGAGTACACACTGTGGTAACTATCTCTCTACTGCACCAGAAGAACTTGTATATATGAGTACCACTGTGGTAACTACTCTCTCCAGCACCAGAAGAACTTGTATATATGAGTACCACTGTGGTAACTACTCTCTACAGCACCAGAAGAACTTATGTATATGAGTACCACTGTGGTAACTACTCTCTCCAGCACCAGAAGAACTTATATATATGAGTACCACTGTGGTAACTACTCTCTCCAGCACCAGAAGAACTTGTATATATGAGTACCACTGTGGTAACTACTCTCTACAGCACCAGAAGAGAAGAATCTTATATATATGGTACCACTGGGGTAACTACTCTCTACAGCACCAGAAGAACTTATATATATGAGTACCACTGTGGTAACTACTCTCTACAGCACCAGAAGAACTTATATATATGAGTACCACTGTGGTAACTACTCTCTACAGCACCAGAAGAACTTATATATATGAGTACCACTGTGGTAACTACTCTCTACAGCACCAGAAGAACTTATATATATGAGTACCACTGTGGTAACTACTCTCTACAGCACCAGAAGAACTTGTGTACATGAGTACCACTGTGGTAACTACTCTCTACAGCACCAGAAGAACTTGTGTCATGAGTACCACTGTGGTAATACTCTTTACAGCACCAGAAGAAACTAGTAAGTCGAGTACCATGTGGTAACTATCTCTACAGCACCAGAAAACTAGTGACATGAGTACCACTGTATGTATCTACTCTTACAGCCACCAGAAGAACTTATTATATGAGTACCACTGTTGTAACTACACCTTACAGCACCAGAAGAGAACTTATATATATGGAGTACCATGTGGTAACTACTCTCACGCCAAGAAGAACTTGTGTACATGAGTCCACTGTGGTTAAACTATCTCTACAGCACCAAGAAGGAACTAGTAAGTCTGAGTACCACTGTGGGTAGTAACTACTCTCTACAGCACCAGAAGACCTTGTGTACATGAGTTACACTGTGGAACTACTTCTCTCGCCACCAGAAGACTAGTGTACATGAGTACCACTTGGTAACTACTATTACAGCACCAGTTGAACATAGTAAAGTCTGGGTACAACTGTTGGGTAACTACTCTCTACAGCACCAGAAGAACTAGTAAGTCTGAATGTACACTGACTCTCATCTCTCACTTCTCTACTCTCTCTTTCTCTCTCTCTATTCCCTCATTTCCCCCCCCCCCCCCCCCCTCCCCCTTTTTTTGGGTAACTACTCTCTCCAGGCACCAGAAGAAACTTGTGTTCATGGGTACAATGTGGTAACTACTATCTACAGCACCAGAAGAACTAGTAAGTCTGAGTACCACTGTGGTAACTACTCTCTCCAGCACCAGAAGAACTTGTGTACATGAGTACCACTGTGGTAACTACTCTCTTCAGCACCAGAAGAACTAGTAAGTCTTAGTACCACTGTGGTAACTGCTCTCTACAGCACCAGAAGAACTAGTAAGTCTGAGTACCACTGTGGTAACTACTCTCTACAGCACCAGAAGAACTTGTATATATAAGTACCAATGTGGTAACTACACTACAGCACCAGAAAAATTTGTATATACGAGTACCACTGTAGTAACTACGCTACAGTACCACTGTGGTAGCTACACCTCTACACCACTGTAAATAAGAATTTACGTTTTTCGGGGTTACTCATCTTGTGCCACTTACAAGAATATAATACTGAACTGTTAATGTAAAGGTGAACACCAGTGTTGTTCATATCAGTGTTCAGTATAACACTGACTGTTAATGTAAAGGTGAACACCAGTGTTGTTCAAATCAGTGTTCATGTATAACACTGACTGTTAATGTAAAGGTGAACACCAGTGTTGTTCATAACGTGTTCATGTTAAACATGGCTTTTAATGTAAAGGTGACAATGTTTCCCATAACAGTGTTCATGTAACACTATTTAGTAAAGGGTGAACACCAGTGTATTAATATCAGTGTTTAGTATTAACACTGACTTTTAGGTAAAGGTGAACACCAGTGTTGTTTCATACAGGTGTTATGTTAACACTGACTATTAATGTAAAGATGAACACCGGTGTTGTTCATAACAGTGTTCATGTATAACACTGACTGCTAATGTAAAGATGAACACCAGTGTTATTCATAACAGTGTTCATGTATAACACTGACTATTAATCTACAAGTAAACACCAGAGATGTTCATGTCAATCTTCTTGCATAACATTTTCTATTAATAACACTGTTATTTGTGTTCATTCACTAAAATAAACCTAAATTATGTTCTTGTCTGCGTTCGTTGACAGTAGTGAACATTAATGTTGATAATGTTCATGCACTACACGGCCGTTTAATGTAATGGAGAACACTAGTGTAGTTCTTCACTATGTTCACTCAAATCAGTAAAGATCAGTGTTTTTCTTGTCGTTGTTCATTTACAATAGTGGACATTATTTCTTTTATCTGTGTTCATTTACTAAATTCAAAATTAATGTTGTTCATAAAATCAGTGTTCATTCACTACAGTGAACATCAGTTTTATTTTTATCTGGGTTCATTCACTTTTGTTAAACTTTAATTTTGTTCTTATCATTGTTCATTCACTATAGTGAACATTAAAGTTGTTCTTACCATTGTTCATTCACTATAGTGAACATTAAAGTTGTTATTTAATTGTTCATTTCACTATTGTGAACATTAAGTGGTTCTTATCATTGTTCTTTCACTACAGTGAACTTTAATTTGGCTCTTATTATTGTCTTTTTTTTTTTTTTTCCCCCCATTATTGGATTGTTCACTTAGTGAACATTAAAGTTGTTCTTATCATTGTTCATTCACTATAGTGAACATTAAAGTTGTTCTTATCATTGTTCATTCACTATAGTGAACATTAAAGTGGTTCTTAACATTGTTCATTCACTATAGTGAACATTAAAGTGGTTCTTATCATTGTTCATTCACTATAGTGAACATTAAAGTGGTTCTTATCATTGTTCATTCAGTACAGTGAACATTAAAGTTGTTCTTATCATTGTTCATTCAGTACAATGAACATTAAAGTTGTTCTTATCATTGTTCATTCACTATAGTGAACATTAAAGTTGTTCTTATCCTTGTCATTCACTAGAGTGATCATTAAATTGGTTTCTTATCATAGTTCATTCAGTACATCGTGAACATTAAAGTTGTTCTTATCATTGTTCATTCACTATAGTGAACATTAAAGTTGTTCTTATCCTTGTTCATTCACTATAGTGTTGTTTATGCTAGAGTTGCTTCATTAACAAACCGTTATGTTAATTTATATTTAAATGATTATCTCTAATAATGTTTCACAGGTGAATGTGTAAGGTGAACTGCAGGTGAATGTGTAAGGTGAACTATAGGTGAATGTGTAAGGTGAACTACAGGTGACGGTTTTAAGATCTAAAGGCTAAATACAAGGTGGAGTATAGAGTGAGAAAAAATAATCTGAAACAAAGGTGAAGGTGCTAGGTGAATACAAGTAGAAGGAGTAGGTGAAACTACAAGTGAAGGTGCTAGGTGAACTACAAGTGAAGGTGCTAGGTGAACTACAAGTGAAGGTGCTAGGTGAACTACAAGTGAAGGTGCTAGGTGAACTATAAGTGAAGGTCCTAGGTGAACTACAAGTGAAGTGCTAGGTGAAACTAAAAGTGAAGGTGCTAGGTTGAATACAAGTGAAGAGTGCTAGGTGAACTACAAGTGAAGGTGCTAGGTTGAACTACAAGTGAAGGTGCTCTAGGTGAATACAAGTGACGTGTGTAGGTGTGATTACAAGTGAAGGTGCTAGGTGGAATACAAGTGAAGGTTTGCTGGTGAAACTACAAGTGAAAAGGTGCTAGGTGAACTACAAGTGAAGTGCTAGGTGAACTACAAGTGAAAGGCTAGGTGAATACAAGTGAAGGTGCTAGGTGCAACACAAGTGAAGGGTGCTAGGTGACTACAAGTGAAGGTGCTAGCGTGAACTACAAGTGAGGTGCTAGGAAGAACTACAAGGTGAAGGTGCTAGGTGAATACAAGTGAAGGTGCTAGTGAACTGTAAGTGAAGGGTCCTAGGTGAAATACAAGTGAAGCTGCTAGGTGACTAAAAGTGAAGGTGCTAGTAGTGAAACTACAAGTTGAAGGTGCTAGGTGAACTACAAGTGAAGGTGCTAGGTGAACTACAAGTGAAGGTGCTAGGTGAACTACAAGTGAAGGTGCTAGGTGAACTACAAGTGAAGGTGCTAGGTGAACTACAAGTGAAGGTGCTAGGTGAACTACAAGTGAAGGTTGCTAGGTTTGAAACTACAAGTGAAGGTACGCTAGCGTGTACTACAAGTGAAGGTCCTAGGTGAACTACATAGTGAAGGTTGCTAGGTGAAACTACAAGTGAAGGTGCTAGGGGAACTACAAGGTGAAGGTGCTAGGTGACTACAAGTGACGGTGCTAGGTGAACTACAAGTGAAGGTGCTAGGTGAACTACAAGTGAAGGTGCTAGGTGAACTACAAGTGAAGGTGCTAGGTGAACTACAAGTGACGGTGGCTCGGTGAATACAATTGAAGGTGCTAGGTTGAACTACAGTGAAGGTGCTAGGTGACTACAAAGTGAAGTGCTAGGTGAACTACAAGTGCAGGAGCTAGTGAAACTGAAAGTGAAGGTGATAGGGGAAACTACAAGTGAAGGTGCTAGGTGAAAAACTAAAGTGAAGGGGCTAGGTGAAACTACAAAGTGGATGGGGTGCTAGTGCGAGAACTACAGTGAAGGTGCTACGTGAACTGCAAGTGAAGGTGCTACGTGAATTTCAGATGAAGGTGTAAGTATAAACTTCAAGTGAAGGTGTAAGCTGAACGGCAGGTGAATGTGCCAGACAAACTACACAGTATCGTGTAGGGGACACTGAGCAAGTGTGGTCACTAGGTGGAATTCACAGTATGGTGTAGGGGACACTGAGCAAGTGGATACTCGGTAACATCACAGATGGTTTAAGGGGACACTGAGCAGGTATGACACCTGGTAACATCACAGTATCGTGTAAGGGACACTGAGCAAGTGTGACACCTGGTAACATCACAGTATGGTGTAGGGGACACTGAGCAAGTGTGACACCTGGTGATATCACAGTATGGTGTAGGGGACACTGAGCAAGTGTGACACCTGGTAACATCACAGTTGGTGGAAAGGACATGAGCAAAATGTGAACCTGTTACATCACAGTATGGTGTAGGGGACACTGAGCAAGTATGACACCTGGTAACATCACAGTATGGTGTAAGGGACACTGAGCAAGTGTGACACCTGTGGTAAAACATCACAGTATGGTGTAGGGGATAGGGGACACTGAGCAAGTGTGACACCTGGTAACATCACAGTATGGTGTAGGGGACACTGAGCAAGTGTGACACCTGGTAACATCACAGTATGGTGTAGGGGACACTGAGCAAGGGTGGAACACTGAGGTAACATCACCAGTATGTGTAGGGGGCACTGAGCACTTGTGACACCGGGTAAATCACAGTAAGGTTGTAGGGGACCTGAGCAAGTGTGACACCTGGTAACATCACAGTATGGTGTGGGGACACTGAGCAAGTGTGTCACTGTTAACATTCACAGTGTGGTATAGGGGGGACACTGAGCAAGTGTCGTCACCGGTTTACATACTGTATCGTGTACAGGACACTGAGCAAGTGTCTGACACCTGGTAAACATCACAGTATGGTTGTAGGACACTGAGCAAGTGTGACACCTGGTAACATCACAGTATGGTATAGGGGACACTGAGCAAGTGTGACACCTGGTAACATCACAGTAATTCGGTGTAAGGGGACAACTGAGCAGTTGACACCTGGTAACATCACGTATGGTGTTAGGGGACATCTGGAGCAAGTTGTGACACCTTGGTTAAAACATCACTGTATGTGTAGGGGAGACATGAGCAAGTGTGACACCTGGTAACATCACAGTATGGTGTAGGGGACACTGAGCAAGTGTGACACCTGTTAACATCACAGTATGGTATAGGGGACACTGAGCAAGTGTGACACCTGGTAACATCACAGTATCGTGTAAGGGACACTGAGCAAGTGTGACACCTGGTAACATCACAGTATGGTGTAGGGGACACTGAGCAAGTGTGACACCTGGTAACATCACAGTATGGTATAGGGGACACTGAGCAAGTATGACACCTGGTAACATCACAGTATCGTGTAAGGGACACTGAGCAAGTGTGACACCTGGTAACATCACAGTATGGTGTAGGGGACACTGAGCAAGTGTGACACCTGGTAACATCACAGTAAGGTGTAGGGGACACTGAGCAAGTGTGACACCTGGTAACATCACAGTATGGTGTAGGGGACACTGAGCAAGTGTGACACCTGGTAACATCACAGTAAGGTGTAGGGGACACTGAGCAAGTGAGAACCCTGGTTACATACAGGATGGGTATAGGGGACACTGAGCAAGTGTGACACCTGGTAACATCACAGTATGGTATAGGGGACACTGAGCAAGTGTGACACCTGGTAACATCACACACTGTCGATAATATACACTTGACTTTCCCTGCTTCAAAATGTATAGCTTAAGGTTAGATTTTATTTAGCTCAGCGCAGCACAGCACAGCTCCAGCAGAAATTTCCACTCTTCATAATTCGTTTTCCCGTCTTGGCTACCCTTCCCATTTCATAGACTCTGCCCTCTCTCGTGCTAAACGTAATTTCTTCTCTCCAAACTCTCTAATTCCTGGGACTCTTCTGTCCCGGCCTTCCTCATTTTGTCTTTCTAATCTCAAAAATCTCTCCATCCTTTAGACATCAAGATTACTGTTCCACCAGACTAACACTTTCGCACTAATCTCGTTCATAAAACTTCCTCCTTCTACCGATGTTCTCGGTTGTTTCTCTATTTCTTGCTCCTCCTGCCTCTTTAATACTTTGGAGAGAAAACTGGCGATCTCTTTTAAACCAGGATTAGAGAGCACAAAAGTAGTGTATTGGCGTGCGACACTAACAATGCTCTTTTCTTCAAGTTCAGAGTTCACAGCCATCCTATTGACGGGGGCTTCTGCTAAAAACTGTCTTCCCTATTTCCAGATTAACAGTCGCCCGTCTTGTTGAATCCTCTCTAATACACAACTTTCCTTGATGATTCGTAGTCCTGGCTTTGTCTCTGTAGAGCCTTCCTCCCCATACATTGTAAAATGCTCCAACTTCAGAACACTTCGTGACTTAACCTGATTCCTCCTTTTTTATTCTTCTCCCTCTTCCCCTCTCCCTTCCTTTTTCTCCTTGGGGTGTCTTTCTTTCTTCTGTCTCGTGTGTCTGTTCTTCATTATTTATTTCACTTACTTCCCCCTTCCCCCCCCTCCTGTGCATTGCTCTCCCTCTGTGGGCACCTAGCTCCCTTGCACAGTGTCCCCTTTCTTTGTATTTGACTGGTCTCTCCTCCTTAGTCCCAACTACTATATTACTTAATATACTTCTACTACTACTACTACTACTACTACCACCACCACCACCACCACCACTACCTCTTCTAGCCTATATATACCCATCCTGTTCCACTTCTCGTTAGTGTGACTTTGTAAATGGTCCAGGTCGGACCGAAACGTCGTCGTAAGCTCCTCTCTTCTATGTGCGGGTTATTTGTGTATCGTTCCAGTCACGGTATTGGGCCTTTTTTTGTTATTAAAAGATATTACCCATAAGGAGAGTAGCTTCTCCGTACCATTACTGGCGCTGCTTCTCTGTACCAATACTGGCACTGCTTCTCCGCACCATTACTGGCACTGTTTCTCCGTACCATTACTGGCTCTGTTTCTCCGTACCATTACTGGCCTGTTTCTCCGTTCCATTACTTAGCACTATTTCTCCGTACCTTACTGGCTCTATTCTCCGTACCAATTACGGGGCCAATGTTTCTCCGTACCATTACTGGCCTGTTTTCACGTTCCATTTCTGGCACTATTTCTCCGTACCATTACTGGCACTGTTTCTCCGTACCATTACTGGCACTGTTTCTCCGTACCATTACTGGCACTGTTTCTCCGTACCATTACTGGCACTGTTTCTCCGTACCATTACTGGCACTGTTTCTCCGTACCATTACGGGCACTGTTTCTCCGTACCATTACTGACGAAATATAACCGTATCAAAGACAAAACACTCAGATCACAACGTAAGAGGTACAGACATACATGCGCATGGCTCGTGATCAGCAACATGTGATCGGTTATGAGGATGTCTTCACTAAATTCAACTTCAATAACAAAAACATACAGTGCGATCAAGTCAACCATGTCTTAAATGAAACAAGCTGGGAAGATATCCTAAACAACATGGATTCGTACCTGTGCCTAGAAAGAATTAACTCTGAGGCACTTGAGGTATGTTCAAGGCAAATTCCTTTAATAAAAAGTAAGCATAGATGCAAACTAGAAAGAGAGAGATGCTCCATATACAGGCGTAGGCGACGAATCACAGAGCTGCTGAGAAGGTACAGTATATCTGAAATACGAAGGCAGGCATTGAGCAGAGATATGGCAAATATCGAACTCAGGACGAACTAAAAGCCATAAATGAAATTGAAAGAAACCCAAAATACTTCTTTTCTTATGCCATATCTAAAGCGAAAACAACATCCAGTATTGGACCCCTGGGCAGACGAGATGGGACGTTACACAGATGACAGCAAGGAAATGAGTGTTTAGTGAGCCACTAACCAGACTAAGAGTCGACAACCTAAATGATTTTTTTATGACTGAGACTCAGAATCTGGTTAGTTCAAACATCTCTGATATTATACTAACACCACAAGACTTCAAAATGGCAATAAAGGACATGTCCATGCACTCTGTTCCAGGACCAGACTGTGCAACTCCGTGTTCACAAAAAACTGCTAAAAGCCCCTGTCATGTGCCTTTAGCATTCTGTGGAGAGGGAGCATGGACACATGGGTCATCCTAGTAACTTAAAACAACAGACTAAGCCTCACTCCACAAAGGGAGCACTAAAGCAAAAACATAGAATTACAGACCAATAACACTAACGTCCCATATCATTAAAATCTTTGAAAGGGTTCTTAGAACTATGATCGCTACACACCTAGATACCCTTTAGTTAAACCAAATCCAGGACAACAGGTTTGGAACAGACCGCTCCTGTTTGTCCCAACTACTGGATCACTATGACAAGATCCTGGATGCTCTTAAGGACAAACAAAATGAAGATGTATACACAGACTTTGTGAAATCCTTCGACACCTCAAATCCATTAACACAAAGCACAAATATAAAAAACAGTATAGAATGGGTCAAATAACTAGAGAACAGTCGAAAAGTTACTCGTCAGCACTTACCAAGTGTGACCATGGTGTATAGCTTCCTAATAAATAGAACACAAGGAGTAAGAGCAAACAGAGTAAAGTCTGAGGCGGCCACAATGAAAAGCTCTGTTACAAGGCACAGTACTCTCTCCCATCCTGTTCCTCATCCTCATATCTGATATAGACAAAGATGTAAGAGATGTAAACCACATCACAGTGTCTTTCTTAGTGGATGACACCAGAGTTTGCATGACAGTGTCTTCCATCGAAGACACTGCAAACTCCACCCACACATCTACCAAATCTCTAACTGGGCCGAAGAAAAAATATGAAGTTCAATAAAGAGAAATTTCAATTTCTCCAGTAAGGAATATTTGAGGAAATTAAAACTGTATTGGAGAATTAAACAAATTCCAACCACACAACAGAGCGAAAAAGTGAGGTGAAGGACCTAGGAATGATAACATCTGAGGATCTCACTTTCACAGATCACAACAATGATTCTCTTCAAATCTCTTGTTCTCTCTAGGCTGCAATATTGCTGTACACTAAGGGCGCCTTTCAAGGCAGGTGAAATTGCTGAAAGCCTTCAAAGTACACATAAGTACGATAAAACACCTAAATTTCTGGGAAAGGTTGAAGTTCCTTGACGTGTACTCCCTGGAACGCAGGCGGAAAAGATACATGAGAATGTACACTTGGAAAATCCTAGAGGGATTAATACCAAATCTGCACATGAAAATTCCTCCTTACGAAAGGAAAAGACTTGACAAGCGGTGCAACATCCCTCCAGTGAAAAGCAGGGGCGCCACGAGCACGCTAAGAGACAACACAATATGTGTCAAGGGCCCAAGACTATTCAACTTCCTCCTAGCATACTTTACTGGGATTACCGATAGACTCCTGGCTGTCTTAAAGTAGGCATTTGACAGGCACCTAAAGTCAGTACCAGACCATCGGGCTCTTTTTCGTACGTCAGTCTACGTGCGGCTAGCAGTAACAACCTGGTTGATCAGGCCTGACCCACATCGAGGCCTGGTCACAGACCAGGCATCGTAGGCGTTGATCCCCAAATACCTGTCCAGGTACATTCCAGGTATACCTGTTGATGTCCCTCTGGACAACTATTCTTTTACATTTTATTGTTGACGTGCAGTCAACTACAACCACTAGTCTGCTATAATATATAAAAATTGGTATTTATTTTCTCATTTATTTACTTATAAGCAAACTTTATGGATCTTATAAACTTCTCACCATATTCTCAACATATAGTATTCAAACAGGAAGAGAAAGAAATTACTTCTGAGCTTACCACAGCAATAAATGTCCTGGCATCAAGAAGCATGACTAGTTCTACTAGGTACATGATGTTTGAAGGATCGTATGGTTATGTGGATATAGCGTCGTGAATTTCGACTTGCTTCACAGCAGGTGAGCTAAAATAACATGGGTTCGATCCCCAGCCAGCCTCAGTTTGTAAATGCCACTTGTTAATACCACTTGTTAATACCACTTGTTAATACTACTTGTTTTGTGGTTACATTAATATATGGACTGCTCGTGAAGGCTGGTATTCAAACAGAAATAGAATGAAATTAGTTCTGAGTTCACCACTGCCACATGTCCCCGCATCATGAAACATGCCTAGTTCCGCTAGGTACATGATGTATGAAAGATTATATGGTACAGTGGTCAGAGCGTTGTGAATTTTTACTTTCTTCCCACGAGGCGGGAAAGATAACATGGGTTCGATCCCCGGCCAGCCACAATAAGAACATAAAAACATAAAGGAGGAACACTGCAGCAGGCCTGTTGGCCCATGCTAGGCAGGTAGTTTACAATCCATCCCACTAAAAAAACATTTGCCCAACCAATTTTCAATGTCACCCAAGAAATAAGCTCTGTTAACCCTATCCACTCATATGCAAGTCCCACTCAAATCCAACCCCTCTCACTCATGCATTTATTAAACCTAAATTTGAAACTACCCAAGGTTTTAGCCTCAATAACCCAACTAGATAGACTGTTCCACTCATCAACTACCCTATATCCAAACCAATATTTTCCTATATCTTTTCTAAATCTAAACTTGTCTAATTTGAATCCATTACTGCGGGTTCTCTCTTGGAGAGATATCCTCAAGACCTTATCTATATCACCTTTATTAATACCCATTTTCCACTTATACACTTCGATCATGTCTTCCCTCATTCTTCTTCTAACAAGTGAATGCAATTTAAGGGTCTTCAATCTTTCTTCATAAGGAAGATTTCTAATGCTATGTATTAATTTAGTCATTCTATGCTGAATGTTTTCTAACGAATTTATGTCTATGTCTATTCTGTAATATGGAGACCAGAACTGAGCTGCATAATCTAGGTGAGGCCTTACTAATGATGTATAAAGCTGTAATATAACCGCTGAACTTCTGTTGCTTACACTTCTTGATATAAATCCCAGTAATCTATTTGCCTTATTACGTACGCTTAGGCATTGCTGTCTTGGTTTAAGGTTGCTGCTTATCATAACCCCCAAGTCTTTTTCACAATCTGTATGGCTAAGTTCTACATTAATTAACTTGTAAGTGCTAGGGTTATGGACACTCCCGAGCTTCAGAACCTTGCATTCATCTACATTGAACTGCATCTGCCACTTTGCTGACCAGGTATTGAGTTTGTCTAAATACTCCTGAAGTTTCCTGATATCAACGTTTGAATCAATTATCCTGCCTATCTTTGTGTCATCGGCGAATTTGATCATTTCACTAGTAATTCCCTCATCAAGATCATTGATATATATAAACAACAACTTGTTACAGATCCCCACTCGGATTTAACCCCCATTTATGTACACTCTCTGCTTCCTGTCTGTGAGCCATGACTCGATCCACGAGAGCACTTTTCCCCCAATGCCATGAGCTGCCACTTTCTTTAACAGTCTTTGGTGCGGAACTCTATCAAAAGCCTTACTAAAATCTAAGTAAATAATATCAAATTCTTTATCGTGATCAACAGCCTCAAAAGCTTTACTGAAGAAAGTTAATAAATTGGTTAGACAAAAACGGCCTCTCGTGAATCCATGCTGAGTATCATTAATCAAGCTATGCTTGAGATGGCTTCTTATAATCTCAACTATAATTGACTCTAGTAATTTGCCTACAATTGAGGTCAGGCTTATTGGGAGGTAATTTGACGGTAACGACTTGTCCCCTGCTTTAAAAATAGTAATTACATTAGCCATCTTCCACATATCAGACACTACATTAGTTAATGGTTCACAGAGTTCCATTTTGCATTCCTTAAGAACCCCTGAAGAAAGCTCATCAGGACCTGGCGACTTATTTTATTCAGTCGGTCTATTTGTTTCATAACCAATTCACCAGTGACTGTGATGTTACATAATTTATCTTCTTCAGGCCCACTATAGAAATTAATTACTGGAATATTGTTAGTGTCTTCCTGTGTAAAAACCGAGAGAAAATAATTATTTAAAATCGAGCACATTTCATTCTCTTTATCAGTAAGATGTCCATAGTTATTTTTAAGGGGGACCTATCTTTTCTCTAACTTTCGTTCTATAGACCTGGAAAAAACTTTTTGGGTTAGTTTTCGAATTCCTAGCAACTTTAATTTCATAGTCCCTTTTAGCTTTCCTTATCCCCTTTTCAACGTCCCTCTTAATGTCAATATACTGATTTATAAGATGACCCTCACCTCTTTTGATACGCCTATAAATTCCTTTCTTATGCCCTAGTAGATATTTCAGCCTATTATTCATCTATTTTGGGTCATTTCTATTTGATCTAATTTCTTTATACGGGATAAACGTTCTTTGAGCAGCATGTATAGTGTTCAGAAAACTGTCATCTTGATAGCTCTCTTCGTTACCCCAGTCAACAGATGATAAGTGTTCTCTAAGCCCATTGTAATCTGCTAAGCGAAAATCTGGAACTGTTACTGAGTTATCCCTAATATCATACTTCCATTCTATGCTAAAGGTAATTGATTTGTGATCGCTTGTGCCGAGTTCCTCATTAATTTCTAAATTATTAATAAGAGTTTCCTTGTTCGCCAGAATAAATTGCTTCAAAAACATTCCTGAACTACTTCTAAGAAGTCATTTGATTCTAAATTCCCAGACAAGAAATTCCAATCAATGTGACTAAAGTTAAAGCCCTCTATAATTACTACATTATCGTGCCTTGTGGCCTTAACAATTTCCTCCCACAGTAATTTCCCTTGGTCCTTATCTAAGTTTGGGGGACGGTATATCACTCTTAGAATAAACTTTTTATGCCCCTCTTAAAATTCTATCCAGACAGACTCTGTATGTGTTACCTCAGACTTAATACCCGTTTTTATGCAACAGTTCAAGTGATCTCGGACATACAGTGCCACCCCACCTCCCTTACCGATATTTCTATATACTTGGAACAATTTAAAACCTTGAATGTGACATTCCGAAGGCATGTCCCGACTTTTGGAATTAAACCATGTCTCAGTGATTGCAAATACATCAATGTTACCTGCACTAGCAACTAATCTCAACTCATCCATCTTATTCCTAGCACTACGGCAATTAGCATAATATAATTTTAAAGACCCTCCTTTCTCTTTACCCTTCCTGCTCATAACTGTTTTTTCACTAAACCTATTACTGTCCTTGTCGCCTAGTGCCATTGGCTTTCCAATATCCACCTCGTTCTGCTTATTACTAGTTTCTCTAGAACTCATAATATTACTACACTGGGACTTCACTGTATTCTCGCCAAAACCCATACCACTATATATTCCTAGTTTAAATCCCTAACAGCTCCCTCCACTGCAGTTGCCAGTGCCCCCACCCCAGGCCTAGATAAGTGAACCCCATCCCTGACATACATGTCATTTCTGCCGTAGAAGAGGTCCCAGTTGCCAATGAATGTTACCGCATTTTCCTTACAGTATTTGTCCAACCAGTTATTGACACCAATTGCCCTGGACAACCATTTGTTTCCAACTCCTCTCCTTGGCAAAATACCACATATGACAGGGTTCCCACCCTTCTTCCTAATTATCTCTATTGCTGACCTATTCCTGCTAATCAGGTCCTCACTCCTACGTCTGCCAACATCGTTGCCTCCCACACTGAAGCAGATAATAGGATTGCTCCCATTACCTTTCATGATGTCGTCCAGACGGCTAACAATATCCCCCATCCCAGCCACAGGAAAACATACCCTGTGCCTCCTCTTCCTGTCCCTAAGACAAAAGGCCCTATCCATAAACTTAACCTGACTGTCTCCAACTAAAACAATGTTCTTACCTTCATTTGTGGAATTTGTCGTGACGTTCTTGATGGTCTTCATTGGGGTATCAAGGGATGTCTCACTCACATCTGCCAATGCTCCCTTGGTGCTCGTTGTGACGTTCCCAGTAGACAACCCACATTCGTCTGGTAACACCGAAAATGGGTTGGAAGTCTGCACAGCAATCTTCTGGATCTTCGTTGTTTCTGCCACTCCAACAGACTTCTTGATTTTCAGCTTTGTTCCATGTTGACCGGCCTCTGACCAGGTTCCTCTCTTGACCTGAGGACTCACAACAGGAGGATTACTTCGAATTCTCTTGTTTTCCTCCGTCAGTCGCCGTATCTCAAGCTTAGCAACCGTAAGCTCCTCTTTCAGCTACTGGTACAGTTGCTCAAGAGAGGACATCTTGTGCAGATTCACGGAGAACACACTGGACAGAACTTCACACGTCACCACTGAGCTAAGTACACGTCATCACTGGCTAAGTACAAGTCACCACTGAGCTAAGTACATGTCACCACTGGCTAAGTACACGTCACCACTGAGCAAAGTACATGTCACCACTGAGCTAAGTACATGTCACCACTGAGCTAAGTACACGTCACCACTGAGCTAAGTACACGTCACTACTGAGCTAAGTACACGTCACCACTGAGCTAAGTACACGTCACCACTGAGCTAAGTACACGTCACCGCTGAGCTAAGTACACGTCAACAATGTATTAATAGAACTTGTGCCATGGTTGCTTATATATATGTGGTGCCGAATAGGTAAAACCTGCGTTTCTGGCCTCAATAGCAACGCTCTTCTTGCCAAATAAGGCAAGCGAGAATTTGTGAATGCAATAATTTTGCAAAAATCATTCTGAACATAATGATGAAAAAATACATCATTGTGTTTGTTTATTATTAAATTATTGTAAACTTATCTAAAGTATATTTAGTTGAATTAGGCTAAATTATATTGCGCCTGTTATAATAAGGTTAGGTAAGTTTCCTAAGGTTCTTTTGGCACAAAATTATTAATTTTTAAATTTACATAAATGAAAACAATACATCTTTAAACGTATAAGAGATAATTTTAGAAAGGATTTAATTTTAAACGTGTTCTTGCTAAATGACCAATTTTACTTATTCGGCAAGACACACACACACACACCCCACACACACACACACACACACACACACACTATATATATATATATATATTATATATATATATATATATATATATATATATATATATATATATATATATATATATATATATATATATATATATATACGTGTGTGTGTGTGTGTGT
>NC_069410.1:77300732-77355627 GCF_026875155.1 Cherax quadricarinatus
ACCTTACTATACAATAAAACGTTAACAACGATCACACGTTGGGCCAGAGTGAGATGTTGGGGCCTCAAAACACCCAGACGACCAATGACCTTTTCCAACGTCCTTACTGAATTTTCCTCCCGCGCCACATCCAAATCGTCTCTATAAATAATACCACAAATCTTTAATGACATCGCAGTCGTGTTAACCACGTTACAGCTCACCATTCCACCCCCTTTCCAGGTACCCAACCCCATGATCATCGACTTTTCACTATTTACCTTCATACCCGTGGCACGTTCAAACACACAACATCTTCCAACACTTTCATAGACATCCGTTCACACACCAAAACAGTCGTGTCATCCACATAACCTATTAATGCCGGCCAATATCTCCCTTCCCCTACCCCCCCTCACCCCGGGAATTGACTGTGCTCTCAACCATCCTGTAAAAGGGATCCTGAAAACACGCAAATAAGATCTGTGACATAGGGCACCCTTGTCGTAAACCTCTACCATCTCGAAAGTCCGTCCCCATTACACCCATTTATTGTACTCTCATCTTTGCTCCCTTATACAGCGTGTTTACCCATCCAACTATTTCTTCACCGTAACCCTGTCTCCTAAGTATACTCTGCAGTGCACCTCTTTCCACTCTGTCATAGGCGGCTCGCCAGTCTAAGGCCAGTAAAGCCGCCCCTCCCCCCCCCCTTTGACTCCACAAAACTTCTTAAAATCCCGTGACCTTCTAACATCGACCTGCCCGGCAACCCAAACTGCGATGGTGAAACAACCCTCCCCACTACGCATTTCACCCTATTCCCCAAAATTTTAGCGAAAACCTTATAGTCTGCACAGAGCAACGATATTGCCCTATACTTCCCAAGGTCTGGCTGCCCTTTGCCTTTCGGGACCAGCACCACAATTGCTGTATTCTGCTTATTTCCTAACGTACCCTTCTCCTTCATACAATTTAATAATCTTACCATGAACTTTTGGGCTGAATGGAGGCAACTAAACCTGGAGGAAGTGAAAAAGCTGAAGGAAGCCATGAAAAAAATATAAAAGTGGGCAGATGTGGTAGCAGTAATGAAGGAATGAGAAGCAGAAAATGGAATGGATAAAGAAGGTAAATTACTAGTGGAGATGCTGTCAGTAGACGAGAGGAAAAGGGTGATAAAGGAAACAGCAATGAAAGCAGTGAAGACAGAAAAGGCAATCTTCAGGCAAAATAATGGGTGGAAATAAAAGAGAGGATGCTGATGATCTTTAGACTCAAGGAGAGTGAAAGGATGTCAGGAAGTAGGAGATGGGAGGAAAAAAGCATAACTGAATCTATCATTGGATGCTTAGGAGAATAAGATGAGCAATGAAAATTTTTCAAGAGAGGTATTACCGTGACAAACAACGTCGAATCAAACTATTCTTCTGGACAAATATAACCAAAAACAGAATCCTGAGACAGAGGATCGGAACAGGACGGAGACGGAGAGGGAACAGATGAGAAATTATGGCCCATCTCAAGACCCACCCCAACTTTCCCAATAGTAACAATATCCCCATAACCTTTTCCTTTATCGCCAAACGCTTTCTACTCCCCCCTATAACTGCCATCTTAACTCCTCCCCAATAATGATACATACACTGTCCCCAGCTCTTCCTACCCAACTCCTGCCAGATGCTCAACAAACAGAAAGTCTAGACCACAACAACCTGAACATCGTTAAAAAAGAAAGCTCAGTGTTATACAGTAGTTGGAATTCATTATCAAAAGAAAATGGTGAGTTTAAGAATGGATAGCAGAAGGAAACTAAGACATCATAACTATCACAGAGGTGAAAATACCTGAAATGATGGCTGATGCCAGATTCTTAGAAATCAGTTAAAAATGAATGGTATATTAAACAGAGAATGGGTAAGGGAGGCTTTGAAAAAGTGAGAAGAACAAATGAAACTGAGTTAACTGATTACATAGTAGGTTACAGTCAAGGGTAGGAGACTCAAAGTGGTGGAAGCAGTGATTTACAATAGGACACCAAGACAAGAATGTGAAGAGAAGAACACTGCAATGGTTGACACTGCAGCAGCAGCAGAAAGGAGAGCTTGTAGGGCTACACCAAACTTATTAATCAATGGTGACTCAACCCCTCCCCCCCAAAAAAATGGGAAAATTGAGACCCGCATGGGGGACTAGGAATATTGAGATGTAGGTAGTTAGGGAAAACTTTTTATATCAACATGCTAAGGATATGGAGAGAGAGAGAGAGAGAGAGAGAGAGAGAGAGAGAGGAGGAGGAGGATTCGATCTTGTGTTTACCACAATACATATGTCATAAGTGAGATAGAAAACGAGGGCTCCCTGTTCACTTGCCACCACACAGACTGAATTTCATTTTTCTTGTGGAACTAAATATTAAGGGTAGAGAAGGTGAAGTGTTTGAGGCACCAGACTTCATAAGAGGGAACTTTGAATGGAAGAGAAAAATTCTAATTATAAATGCATTGAGAATGGGAGACGGAAGGAAAATAACCGAATGAGATGGAGTAATAACGAGGAAGTGGCTGGAGACAAAGGTTGGAAAAGTTAAAAACTGTGTTCTTGGTTTAACCAGAGGTGCAGATCAGGAAGAAAAAGAACACAAGAGCCTATAAAAACTATAGAAAGGACAGTCGAAAACAGAGAAGCAAGCATACGAGTTAGAATAAATTTGAAAGGGTGAAGAGAGAGGCTGAGCGGAAATTTGAGTGACATAGTAGCCAAAACTACCTCACATCCACATAAGATGAAAGACGGCGGTAAAAGACCAGGTAATTGGATTTCAAGAATGAAGGAAAGCTCACAAGTAACTCACAAGTCTGTGAAGTGTGAAGTCTGTGAAAAGGTGTTCTCAGTGAAAATGGGCATTGCTCTCTGGTAATGCGATGGGCATTCGAAAACAGACATAACAGAGGAATAGTAAAAAAAAGGGCCTTAACAAGGTGTCACCATGAATTCCATGAGCGGGATATGAAGAACTGGTGAAGCTACATCTAGAGTCTTAAAAGTTAATTAATGGACAGTGGACAGCTGCCAGAGATCCGAAAAAGCAGCAACTGTATTCCCCATATTCAATAAAGGAGACAGACAGGAAGTTTTGAACTAAACACCAATATGACTGACTTGCATATAAGGTAATGGAGAAGATAATATGAAGGAGAGTAGAACACTTGAAATAATATGATTACACAAGAAGTAATCAGCACAGGTTCAGAGATTACATATCTTATCTTACCAACCTGTTGTAGATCTATGACAAAGTGACAGAAGTGAAACAGGAGAGAGACATGGACAGCTTTGATTTTTCTTGGACTACAGCAAAACTTTATCATGCAGGAATAACAGGAAACTTGCTCTGGTGGATCTATCTTAGCGGAAAGAAACAAAGAGTAATTATACAGGAAGAGATGTCAGAATGGGGAATGCAAGCGAGGTTCCTCAAGAATCGGTATTAGGATCGGTACTTGTTTCATGCTAGGTGAGATTAAGTCAGATGTATCTCTGCTAGCTGACGATGTCAAACTAATGAGGTACATACAAACCTACAAGAACAAGGAAAGGCTGCAAAAGTATCTGGCAAAACTTCCAGATTGGTCAGATAAGTGGATACTTGAATTCAACCCCGGTAACTGCAGTTATGAAGACTGGGGAAGGGGCGAGAAGATCAGACAGAATACTGACGCGGGGAACAGAGAATGTAGATCACTCAAAAAGAAAGGCGTAGGGGTGAACATAGTGTCAAGTATAGTGACTCACTAGCTGGCCCAGTAGCTAACGCGACGGTCTGGAGTTTTGAGACTCTCTGACCGCGGGTTCAAATCCCGCCCGTGGTATGGTTAAGTATAGTGCTCGAGGCACACATTTGAAAAAAAATTGCAGCCAGTGCTTATTTGACAAATTTAAGAATAGCTTCAGGAATCTTGACAAAGTCATTCAAGACCTTTACGTAACATATGCCATATATATCTTGGAGCACAAAGCACCAAAATAAAAACTGGAGAAAGTGCAGAGGTAAGCAACAAGACTAGTCCCAGAGATAATATGCATGAGCTATGAGGACAGGCTAAAGGAGCATAATCTGATGACATTACAGGAAAATTGAAAAAGGGAAGACATTAAAGCAGCATACAAAATACTCGGGAGAATTGATAGGGTGTACAGAGAGAGACTCTTTGAGAGGACAGAAACAGGCACATAGGGAGCATAGTTGAAAATTACAGTCACAGTTAATTCCGAGGGATCTCAGGAAATACTTCTTCAACCTCTG
Source organism: Cherax quadricarinatus (assembly GCF_026875155.1). Lineage (NCBI taxonomy): Eukaryota > Metazoa > Arthropoda > Malacostraca > Decapoda > Parastacidae > Cherax > Cherax quadricarinatus. The sequence goes on from NC_069410.1 coordinate 77,305,018, forward strand.
GATGGTCAAGAAGTAGAACGATTTGACGAGGATGTAGTGTAGGCAGGCCCCATATTTACTTTTAAGAGCAGGTACGACAGGAGGCTTTGGGGAGGGAATTTGGCAAATGGCAAGTGGAGAGATGTGTCCAGGAATTGAGACTGAATAGCTGCAACCACCTATATATAAGTAAATAGTACACACCATCACATGTGACCCGGCAAAACTTTATTCAGGAAACTGTTGGCCTTAGAGCGATGCCATTTCCTGGACCTCACAGCAACGCACATCACCGAAATTATTCAAGAAGCAAGAATTCAACATAACAGCTACCAAGAATCATTTGATACACAAGATAATGGTGCTAATTATGCCAAAGGACTTGACGGGACAGGATTCAACAGTCTTCCATATTTTCAACCTACACTCTAAATGGTTATCCATAATTGAATTCTGGGGCAAACAGGAAAAGGCATCATTGTAAGCTTCTTCAGACACTCCTCTGTACCCTGAAGTAAACTAAAGGCTCCTGAAATGGCACTTAATGTTTAATCGCATGTGTGGAAAAAAAACTATTGCAGTGTACTGCTTAGATAACACATAAATACCTATCATTTGATGGAAGTAAAAAATCTGATAGTAACAAAAATCATTAAAGCAAGCCATTTCAGCTACTCTCCTCTAGCCTGCAGTAAAGGATCTTCAAGAACAAAATGAATGACTAAAGCATAAGCTTCAGATTGTTCCTACAAACTAGAGTAACAATTAATGTTATATCACATCTGTCAGCATAAACAAAAAATACAATATAATGTATTAATTAGAAAACAGGCACCTACTGTCAGTTGATGGAAACAAATAGAATCTTATTGTAAATTTATTTTATTGTTTAAAATATTTTACAAAACATCTATACATCTAATTAAAAAATTGTCTGGTCTGAGAAATACTGTGTCAAGCACAATAGTTGAAATATTTCCTCAACTAGACTTTGAGTAATACAAGATTCTCAGATTCTCAGGCTTGGGTAATAAATTATCAACTTTCAAAGAATCAGTGTCAACTAGGTTCTAGTTACACCACTAACTACAACACGATACTTAGCACATTTCTAGATCCCCAGTGTAAAAATTGCTACAGTGTCAATGCGGTGGATGAATAATGTAAAACACACCTTTTCAGCTTTGAGAATGAACTGAAAAAAACTCATGAGAGAGTGCAGCAGCTCAAGAACTCAGAGAGTGCAGCAGCTCAAGAACTCAGAGAGTGCAGCATCAAGAACTCAGAGAGTGCAGCGCTCAAGAACTCAGAGAGTGCAGCAGTTCAAGAACTCAGAGAGTGCAGCAGTCAAGAACCGAGAGTGCAGCAGTTCAAGAACTCAGAGAGTGCAGCAGTTCAAGAACTCAGAGAGTGCAGCAGCTCAAGAACTCAGAGAGTGCAGCAGTTCAAGAACTCAGAGAGTGCAGCAGTTCAAGAACTCAGAGAGTGCAGCAGTTCAAGAACTCAGGAGTGCAGCAGTCAAGATCAAGAGTGCAGCTCAGAGAAACTCAGAGAGTGCAGCAGTTCAAGAACTCAGAGAGTGCAGCAGTTCAAGAACTCAGAGAGTGCAGCAGTTCAAGAACTCAGTGCAGCAGCTCAAGAATTCAGAGAGTGCAGCAGCTCAAGAACTCAGAGAGTGCAGCAGTTCAAGAACTCAGAGAGTGCAGCAGTTCAAGAACTCAGAGAGTGCAGCAGTTCAAGAACTCAGAGAGTGCAGCAGCTCAAGAATTCAGAGAGTGCAGCAGTTCAAGAACTCAGAGAGTGCAGCAGTTCAAGAACTCAGAGAGTGCAGCAGTTCAAGAACTCAGAGAGTGCAGCAGTTCAAGAACTCAGAGAGTGTGCAGCATTCAAGAACTCAGAGTGTGCAGCAGTTCAAGAACTCAGAGAGTGCAGCAGTTCAAGAACTCAGAGAGTGCAGCAGTTCAAGAACTCAGAGAGTGCAGCTGGTTTGGTAGCAGCATAAAGCAGCATCGAGTCTTGTGAAGAAACTCCAGATGATATAACAAGGCATGAAGAACATTATGAGTTTGACTTTCATAAATGTTACGAAGAACTTGTAGACAGTATTCCCAACAACATCACGTCACAAACATCTGTCTTGGGATCATTTTCTAAATCACAAAAAAAGGAGAACCCACAACACAAACGTGGTGGCAGTTGTGTCATCACAGACATAAAAACAGAGATTATATATGGCAGTGGTATTATTGGACAAGTAAATACTCTAGAGTGGTGAAAAGAAAATGATAGTTCTTCAGTCTCTGGCAATCCTAGCCAGTAAATATACGAATTCACCCTCTCTTCGGGAGAAAATAAACGATTGGTCACCATTGGAGAAAATAAATCTTCTCATAGGAACAAATAAGCTTCTTTCCAGAAATGTGGAGATGTTGATGTTCCTCATCTTCAATTTTAGTATTATTAATTGTAGTTATTAGAGTAATGTACATATGTAATGTTTTTTCTAGGTTTCATATATTGGAATAATGTATGTGTTTCTCTATTTTTCAATGTTTTTCATGTGCAAGAAAGGTATAAAATACCGACAATATAAAAGTTAAGACACATGTGCAACATCTGGATATCTTTATTGTAGTAGACGTTTCGCCATCCAGTGGCTTTATCAATACAGATTCTAGGACAAAATAGGAAGACAGTAGAACTATATACAAAAGATGAGGTAATCAGTCCCTCGGCCTTGGAGTTAGTGTTCACAGCATCGTGGTGGAGGAGAATCTGGAGCAAAGACAAGAAGACTGGCGGTTTATATAGGCGTCAGTGGATAGGGACGGGCAGCAGACGAGGGCAAAGTCACTGGTAGGCGGGATTCCCCAGTGGAAGTAGGTCCTTCCCAAAGAGATGGGTTAGTTGCAGCAGCCGTGAAGGTCTTGTAGATGTCCTCTGAACCAAGATTCCATGATGTTGCAGTGTCTGACAAGTTGTGCAAGAAAGGTATAAAATACCGACAATATAAAAGTTTAGACACATGTGCAACATCTGGATATCTTTATTGTAGTAGACGTTTCGCCATCCAGTGGCTTTATCAATACAGATTCTAGGACATAATAGGAAGACAGTAGAACTATATACAAATACTCGTCTGCTGCCCGTCCCTATCCACTGACGCCTATATAAACCGCCAGTCTTCTTGTCTTTGCTCCAGATTCTCCTCCACCACGATGCTGTGAACACTAACTCCAAGGCCGAGGGACTGATTACCTCATCTTTTGTATATAGTTCTACTGTCTTCCTATTATGTCCTAGAATCTGTATTCATAAAGCCACTGGATGGCGAAACGTCTACTACAATAAAGATATCCAGATGTTGCACATGTGTCTTAACTTTTATAATGTTTTTCATCAAATTTTATAAAGAAACTGTAAACTATATAATGAAAATATGTCAGTTAATTCATTTTATTAATGGAGAGAAGTGCTCAAGTTCTTAACTATAATTTTATTTCCAGTGATTACGATAAAGAACTTATTTTTCAGTTATGACGATGTTTTAAAAGCTTCAAGTTATGTACTGCTATATAATTCAGTTTCATCTTTAATATAACTGAAAATTATCAGTTTAAAAAAAAATATAGGAAAAATATCGGCCCAAATTGGGTATCGGTATCGATATCGGCAAACATTTTGGTTTCGTCTCATCTTAAGAGATTTTCCCAGTGCTGACAACTTCATTTGTCTTCCTCAGCAACACAAAAATGGGAGAGACAGACCCACCCTAATAGATCCACTGAGAGTGAGAAAATCAGATTATAGATGAGGAACAAAAATTGAAGAGGAGTAACACAGTGAAGGCAATCAGGATAATCAGCCGTCAAAATATAGTTTCCCACAGAGATGCTGACACTTTACAAGCACTTAGTGAAAATGCGCTCTGCCTGGGAAACCAGGGACACCAGCAGTTCTTACGCCTCTGCCCCATTGTGGAACAACTGTTTGTGCAAGTCTCAGACGTTTACAGATTACTTGCCGCTCCCATTTGGGGACTACATTAGGGGCTAAACTGGAATAAGATTCCAGCTCTCGGAGAGATTGCAGAGATATTCCTATCAGAGATTACGGGGTACGTAAAAAATCTTTGGCTGGTCTGATTCCTGGCAAAACTAAACTTTTTTTCTTTGGCGCACCTCTCTGTTCTTCTAAAAAGATGAAAAAATAAACTAATTGCCGTGGGCAACATTCTTTGCCGCCTCGTTTCCCAAGCTGATGCCCGAAGTATTTCACACAGAGGTGGCCATGATTCGTCAACCAAAAGATCTTGGCTTTGGGGTCCCTCAAGGAAGTGACGCAGCGGTTCAAGGAGCAAGAGCGTGTATCAACAACCTACTTGAGAACAATGTAGTAGTAAAATTAGATTTCAACAATTCATTTAAACTCCTGAAAAGAGTCGTGGTATTATCAGCTGTTAATACAGCAAGAAATCGATGCTTCTGTTTAGGGAGCACGAAATCACTTCATGGGAGGGTGTCGAGCAAGGGAATCCTCTCGATCCAGTTCTCCTGCTTCCTGGATAATGGTACACTGACAGGCACGAAGGAGTCGCTTCAAGCAGATCTTGCTCAGGTGATAACACTGGGACATAATATAGGATTCATCCTTAATTCATCCAAATGTGAAATCCTCTCAGCCAGTAAACAAGTGATCGATGCAGTGAGATCCATAATACCAGGTGCATCAATCACTACCTCATCAGTGTCTTGCCTGAACACTTCTTGGAACTAAAGAAACTGACTTAATTCTCGAGTAGAAACTAGACGATTTGAGTTGGACGAACAACAAATAGGCAGTCTAGACACCCACGATGTCTTGTATCTTCTCACAAAATGCCTGAGTCTGCCTAGGCTAACATATTTCCTAAGATGTGCACCACCAGTCGTACTCTAGATGACTGACAGTGGGACTATGCTATACTTCCAGTCAGAATGGGTGTTGTTTTCTGCAAGAGTTCACCGATTGCACTCACTGTTTTCCTGTCTTCATGTGTAGCATCCAGAGTAAACTTCTTGAAGCGATTGTCCCTAAGCACCTTAGGGACAATGTTGGAGTTCGTGACCAAAAGTTTATTGACGGATCTAGGCTCTGGGATAATCTAACTGTCTCTGCAATGAAACCTGCTCTCCCCAACAACTACAGTCACACTGGGATGGCCCAATAGTGGAGAACATAGTCTCAGGACTGTTTCAGAGTATTTTGGAGGACAGACCTCGTCTCCTAGCAGTGAGAGCTGCTCATGTGGGGCATTTCCTGTTGGCTGTCCTCAGTTCCTACCTTTTCACATTCCTCGACCCTTAGACCATTCGCACTAGTGTTTCCCTTCGCCTTGCCACTCCTATTCTCGCCGAGCACAGGAGTATCTGCGGCAATAAATCGGCAGAGCGATTCGGATACCATGGTCTTGCTTGCCAATGATCTGAGGGAAATATTATAAAACATGAAGAGGTAAATAATATTATAAAGAGAAAGAAACCTTGCAACAGCCGGATGCCCAGCCACCTCAACTATGTAGATCCGTTGGCTTCCAAAATTACCCTGCAACCTGGACAGATAGTAAGTAGGTGGTGTGGGACTACACATTTGCAACATTGGCGTTAAGTTATGCAGACTTATGTTATCATGTTTATCCTCAGGAAGGCGTGTGATGGAGGCTCATGTTATCATGTTACCTCAGGGCGGCGTGAAGGCCGTGGTGTATACAGACGTGATGCAGACACTACTCATGTTCGGCGGGGTGCTGCTGGTGGTCATCATCAGCTACATTGATCTAGGTGGCGTTGGCAACATTTGGGCTGAAGCTGAAAAAGGCTCCCGAATTGAGTTTTTCAAGTGAGTGTGATAACGTAAAAAGATTGCATTTCTACGATTCTGCTTCCAAAAGAATCCATTGCATAATGTTGTACGTTTTATAATGGAACTCACATATATCATTGTAAGAAATGCCAAATGTAAATCAGTATTTCTCTGTGTAAAAACTCTCAAGCACTGTGGATCATTACTTCACGTAAATTCTTATATTAGTGTGTGACATATCCTGCAGTGTAGATCATTATAACTGCATTGATTCATCTTGTGTGAAAGACATTTTCGTAGAACTCCGGGAACAATGCTTCGTATTACATCCTTTCTGTACCTTTGCAGTGAAATCCTAAAAATACACAACTTAATTTACAGTCCTTATACTTTTCAAAACTTGTATGCTACCTTCTCTTTCTTTAGTTATAAAAAAAATCGGAACAAGCATATATTTCAATTCAGAGAATAAAATATAGCTGAAGTTGCAGACCTCTTGAAAAAGAATACATAAGCTATGTTTATGGCGTAATTTCAAGTATTTTTGAGGACACTATAATACCAAAAATTTATACATTCTTTTACTAACGTTCCTGGTCAATGGAAGTTCATGAAGCTTCTTGCTCCCTTGTTAGGTGTCCAGGTGCTCAGACCTCACAACGCTTGTTAGTGTCCGGTGCACAGTAAGTATAACGCGGCTTGTTAGGTGTCCAGGTGCGTCAGTAACACTCGTACTACACGGCTTGTTAGGTGTCCAGGTGCGTCAGTAACACTCGTACTACACGGCTCAGTGAGTAGTCTTTATAGAACGGTTACTAATTAAGGTTACCTACGTCCTTTTATATAACATATATGATTTTATTTGCATTTATATATTTAAAAACTAAATTGTATTTATACATTTATTTGTATTTTAATAATGGCATCACTGATCTTAGACTTAAACTTCCGAGCAATTTGAAAAATGAATCGGTAAGCCATAAGTTTTTATCACCGAATCTGAGAAATTATCAAGTTATTCATTTATTCCTTATTTGTTTGGAACCCTTTTTATCACTGGCTGCCGGGTTTATCACTGCGTATAAAAATTCTTACTAACCTTGTGACAATAAACATCTTTAACTTCACTATACAGACAGCAACATCAATAATTCTTTTTCCGAAACAAAAGCTGATAGCGACCTCGGCTGTTTATTGAATTCATTTTGATTCGTCTTTTAAAGGTTATTTAACTGCAAATGTCCCTTTAGTTCATTTTGGAACTTTTTAACACCATCAAGAGAAGGTTAGGTATCAAGTATCAAGTTACTTGATATCTCACCAGGATGGAAAGAAACATCATCCAGCATGTAGTTCTAGTCTGTTATATTTATGTTTGTTCTGATCACTGTATTGGGACTTTTATTACATATTTTTCTTTTCTTTTTACATTCTTTATCTTTATTCTTTAATATCCAAAAGACCATTCCGTAAATGGAGTTTTCATAACAGAACAATGAAAGGTCATTTAGAATTTTAGATCTCAAAAGAGTTGCGCATTAGTTAACAGCTTCGAACACTCGTATGACATCTGCAAGAACTTGAATATCTTAAGTAAGGTTCAGTATTCCCAGTATCCACAAACTGCTTTCTCCAACTATACAGACTTCAGTGTCTATGTCCAATACTACCAATACTGCGTAGTGAACCGATACTTTGGGGAAACCCTACGGCGATAATTAGGTAAGGGTTTCTTTACTGCAGTCTTGGCATCCTAGAGCTCTATCACCGGTTCTTGCCACATAAACAGCGCACAAAGAAACCGAAGAGGTAGAAACTCGGATAAGAGGAAGACAGAATACAGAGCTTACTTTATAGACACTTAAGAAAGTTGATCGCGTTAGGTGACAAAGTTAAAGGAAAGTGGAATGGTCGCAAATGGTGACAGAAAAGTTTTGTAAAATTCTAGTAGAAGCATTAATACAAAACCTTAACCTAATGGCACGGAAATCTGGATTGACGGAAAGAATCATACTGTGAGAGAGGATTTTTTCATTGACTACGAACTTTCTCTGATTATACCACCGCTTGTTTCTGCGTGGTATATTGATATAAAATCGCTAATGTGGTCAGAACATCAGGAGTGGAAAATAAAATAAATGGAAAGCTTCCCTGGGGCTCACTGTTGTGCCCAGGGCTAGGAAGATACATGTAACCAGGTACCCAGGGCTAGGAAGATACATGTAACCAGGTACCCAGGGCTAGGAAGATACATGTAACCAGGTACCCAGGGCTAGGAAGATACATAACTTGTAACCTAGCTTCGTGAGGCATGTAAAATTAAGTCCTTTCTAAAATTTTCTCTTATACGTTTAAAGATATAGCATGAAATTTTTTTGAAACATCTACTAAGAAGCAAGATCGCCAACCACCTAGATACCCATCAGTTACACAGCCCGGGGCAACACGGGTTTAGAGCAGGTCTCTCTTGCCTGTTCCAACTACTGGACCACTATGACAAGCTCCTGGATGCTACAGAGGATAAACAAAATGCAGATGTAGTATACACAGACTTTGCAAAAGCCTTCGACAAGTGCGACCATGGTATATTACCACACAAAATGCATGATAAAGGAATAGCAGGAAAAGTTGGTAGATGGATCTATAACTTCCTAACATATAGAACACAAAAAGTAATAGTAAACAGAGTAAAATCTGAAGCAGCTACGGTGAAAAGCTCTGTTCCACAAGGCACAGTACTCGCTCCCATCCTATTCCTCAACCTCATATCTGACAGAGATGTAACAATAGTTTCACGTCTTCCTTTGCAGATGACACCCGAATTGCCATGACAATCCTCCATCGAAGACACCGCACGCAAGACTCCAAGTGGACAATAACCAAATCTTCAAATGGGCCACTCAAAACAATATGAAGTTCAATAAAGAGAAATTTCAACTACTCAGAAATGGAAAACTTGAGGAAATTAAAACACTAAAAGGGCATACAACGAATTCTAACCATACAATAGAGCGAAAAAGCAATGTGAAGGACCTGGGAGTGATAATGTCAGAGGATATTGCCTTCAAAGACCACAACTCTCCATATACTCTGCCCTTCTTATATCACTTCTTCTCTGTAAAAACCTCTCATAAGCGACCTTTTTCTCTTTTACTGCACCCTTTATTTCATCATTCCACCAATCACTCCTCTTTCCTCCTGCACCCACCCTCCTATAACCACAAACTTTAGCCCCATATTCTAATACTGCATTTTTAAAGCTATCCCATCGCTCTTCAACCCCCCCTCCCCCCCACTACTCATATTTGCACCAGCCGACCTTTCTGCCAATAATTGCTTATTTCTCACCCTAATGTCCTCCTCCCATACTAAATAAACTTTCACCTCTCTCTTACTTGTTGTCGCCATTTTCCTTTTGTTCCATCTACCTCTTACTCTAACTGTAGCTACAACTAAATAATGATCCGTTATATCAGTTGCGCCTCTATAAACGTGCACATCCTGGAGCCTACCCATCAACCTTTCATCCACCAATACATAATCTAACAAACTACTTTCATTACGTGCTATATCATATCTTCTTTACATATTTATCCTCTTTTCATAAAATATGTATTACTTATTACAGACCTCTTTCTACACATAGCTCAATTAAAGACTCCCCATTTTCATTTACCCCTGGAACCCCGAATTTCCCTACTACTTCCTCCACAACATTTTTACCAACTTTGAGATTCCCAACTACAAATACACTCTCACTTGGTTCACAACTCTCCATGCATTCAGTATTTCCCTAAATCTCTCTCCTCAACACTAGTCTAAAGCGTCATGCGTTTTCACTCACCGTGAGACGGGCCAAAACAGCATGGGTACAACTCCTTGGCTAGTGCAGCGTTGTTATTGTTCAATACCACTCGTATCGTGGGTACAATAATGTAATATACTGCTTGTTGAGCTAGTATACAAACAGGGGGTAGAATGAAATTAGCTCAGAGGCGTCCACACCACCGCATGTCCTTCGATGGTGGGTACAACATCTAGCTTGGCTGGATGCGCCATTGTTAAGGATAGTGTGGTCTAATGGTCTAAAGCGTCAGGCGTTTTCGCTCACCATTAGGCGGGCCAATACAGCATGGGTTAGACTCCCTGGCTAGTGCAGTGTTGTTATTGATCAATATCACTCTTTCCACCAATCACTCCTCTTTCCTCCTGCACCCACTCTCCTATAACCACAAACTTCTGCCCCACATTCTAATACTGCATTTTAAAACTATTCCAACCCTCTTCAACCCCCCACTACTCATACTTGCACCAGCCCACCTTTCTGCTAATAGTTGCTTATATCTCAACCGAACTTCCTCCTCCCTTAGTTTATACACTTTCACCTCCCTCTTGTTGTTGCCATTTTCCTCTTTTCCCAACCTACCTCTTACTCTCACTGTAGCTACAACTAAATAATGATCCGATATATCAGTTGCCCCTCTATAAACATGTACATCCAGGAGCCTACCCATCAACTTTTTATCCACCAATACATAATCTAACAAACTAATTTCATTGCGTGCTATGTCATACCTTGTATATTTATTTATCTTCTTCATAAAATATGTATTACTTATTACCAAACCTCTTTCTACACATAGCTCAATTAAAGGCTCCCCATTTTCATTTACCCCTGGCACCCTAAATTTACCTACTACTCCCTCCACAACATTTTTGCCCACTTTAGCATTGAAATCCCCAACCACCATTACTCTCACACTTAGTTCAAAACTCCCCACACATTCACTCAACATTTCCCAAAATCTCTCTCTCCTCTACACTTCTCTCTTCTCCAGGTGCATATACGCTTACTATAACCCACTTTTCACATCCAACCTTTATTTTACTCCACATAATCCTTCATCATTATTTCTACTCCTTCTTTAGCTCTAACTCTATTTGAAACCCCTGACCTAATCTATTTATTCCTCTCTACTGAAACTCTCCCACCTCCTTCAGCTTTGTTTCACTTAAAGCCGGGACATCCAGCTTCTTCTCATTCATAAAATCCAGTCATCTCTTTCTTATCAATGTCTTTGAAATTTAAATTTACAAAATAGCATACACAGTACAAATATGTAAATAAACAAAATTCCAATTAAGATACTCCAGCAGAAGCGTCATTCTCTAGTTAATGCGTAAAAAATAACTTCGTAAAAGAAAATGGTAAATAAATGTTAAGCAACTCGAAGAGAATACCGATTTTTTTTTTTGTTGTTGGAAAAGCCACTTGCTGTATAGTCCTTGTGGCTTAGCGCTTCTTTTTGATTATAATAATAATGGAAAAGCCACTCTCGGTGTAAGTTTGAACACGATTATACAGACGTTCTCCCGTTATTGCATGGAATCCCGATATTCTCCTGTTTTTTTTTATTTATGTTAGCAAAGTGTCACATTTACAGTGACGCAGAGTAAATATAATGGATACCAACTGATACTTAACCTGTATCAGCTCTTTTAAAGAATGAAGTGGTTTAAAATAGGTTAATTAAAATATATTTTTCAGTGATTTTATTTGGAAAACAATACAATTTACTAACACATAACTCTCGAATGTTTCACGCGCCCGGAAGAGACTTTTAAACTTATTGGTATCCAAAAGCTGGGTTTATATATACGTTCATAGAGCACATTAAAAAGTTTAATTAACTGTTTCATTTCCTTTCCAACGTTTAAAAATTTTAAAGCCTTTCGGATGAGGCGTTCCAAGTTTACTAGGTTTGGGGTTTTAGGTATAACAAAAGGACTTCTTCTGTTATCCAATTAGGGGATGAGATATAAAATTTTAAAATTATAGTAGTTCTGCTCCTGAAACAAGACGTAACGAAAACAAGTATTTGCTAATAATAAAAAATTAATGAATTTTTAGAAGGGCAGCAGGTGAAAGGAGACGTTTTGGCATCGCCCTGGAAACAGAAGGAAAAGAAAAAAAATTTTTTATCATTTGTTCACATGGATCAAAACCCACACTTTTTGAAACATTGAGCACTGTTAAACATTGAGCACTGCAAACATTAGCACTGCTGAAACTTGAGCACTGTGAAACTTTGAGCACTGCGAAACATTGGCACGCTGAAACATTGACATGCTGAAACATTAGCACTGCTGAAACATTGATCATGTGAAACTTTGACCCACTGTTGAAACATTGAGCACTGGAAACATTGACACTGCGAAACATTGAGCACTGCGAAAATTGGCACTGTTGAAACTTTAGCACTGCTAAAACATTGATCATTTTAAACATTGAGCACTTTTGAAACTTTGAGCACTGCTGAAACTTTGAGCCTGCTGAAACATTGAGCCTCTAAAAAAATTGAGCACGTTGAAACATTGAGCACTGTTGAAACTTTGAGCATCTGAAACATGAGCCTGGAAACTTTGACACGTTGAAACATTGAGCACGTTGAAACATTGAGCACTGCTAAAAACTTTTGAGCACTGCTGAACATTGAGCACTGCGAAAATTGACACTTTTGAAACATTGAGCACTGTTGAAACATTGAGCACTGCTGAAACATTGAGCACTGGTGAAACATTGAGCACTGCTGAAACATTGAGCACTGGTGAAACATTGAGCCGGGTGAACATTGAGACGGTGAAACATTGAGCACTGCTGAAACATTGAGCACTGGTGAAACATTGAGCACTGCTGAAACATTGAGCACTGCTGAAACATTGAGCACTGCTGAAACATTGAGCACTGCTGAAACATTGAGCACTGCTGAAACATTGAGCCTGCTGAAAATTTGAGCACTGCTGAAACTTGAGCACTGCTGAAACTTGAGCACGGGAAACATTGAGCACTGGTAAAAACTTGAGCACGCTAAACTTGAGCCCTGCTGAAACATTGAGATGCTGAAACATTGAGCACTTTTTGAACTTTGAGCACTGGTGAAACACTGAGGCACGGTGAAACATTGGCACTTTTTAAAACATGAGCACGGTGAAACTTAGCACTGCTGAAACTTTTGAGCACTGCTAAAACATGAGCTTTGGTGAAACATTGAGCACTGCTAAACCTGGCACGGAAAACATTGAACACTGCTGAAAAAATTGGCCTGCTGAACTTTGAGCACGCTAAAACATTGAGCCGGGTGAAACTGACACTGCTGAAACTTGAGCACTGGTGAAACTGAGCACTGGGGGGAAACATTGGCACGGGTGAAACATTGAGCACTGCTAAAAACTTTGAGCACGGGGAAACTTGAGCACTGCTGAAATTTTTGACACGCTGAAACAGAGCACTGCTGAAACATTGAGCACTGCGAAACATTGAGCACTGCTGAAAATTGGCACTGCTAAACATTGGAAAGCTAAACATTAGCAGCTGAACATTGGCACTGGTAAAACTTGAGCACTGTAAAAACATTGGCATGGAAACTTTGAGCACGCTGAAACTTGCAGCTGAAACATTGAGCAGGTGAAAATGAGCACTGGTGAAACACTGAGCACTGTGAAACATTGAGCACTGGTAAAACATTGGACTGGTGAAACATTAGCACTGCTAAAACATTGACACGCTGAAACTTTTGAGCTTGGTGAAACTTTTGGCACTGCGAAACACTGAGCACGGGTGAAACATTGAACACTGCGAAACTTTGACACTGCGAAAACTTTGAGCACTGCGAACATTGAGCATGCTGGAACTTGACACTGGTGAAACTTGGCCTGGTGAAACAGACATGCTGAAAATTGAGCACTGCTGAAACATTGAGCATGTGAAACTTGAGCACGGGTGAAACATTGAGCCTGCTGAAACATTGAGCCTGCGAAACATTGACATGGTAAACTTTGGCACTCTGAAACTTTGACACTGCGAAACATTGACAGGGTAAAAAATTAGCACTGCTGAAACATTGGCCTGCTGAAACATGAGCAGGGTAAAACATTGGCCTGTAAACATTGAGCACTGCGAAACATTGAGCACCTGAAACATTGAGCATGGTGAAACATTGGCACTGCTGAAACATTGACACTGCGAAACATTGACACTGCAAAACATTGAGCCGCGAACATTGGCAGGTGAAACTTTTGGCACTGCTGAAACTTGACCCTGCAAAACATTGAGCACTGGTGAAACATGAGCACGGTGAAAAATTGGCACCTGAAACATTAGCAGCGAAACAGGGCATTTGGGGAAACATTGACATGGTAAAACATTGGCACTGGTGAAACTTGAGCCTGCTGAAACATTGACCTGCTAAAACTTGAGATTGGTGAAACTTTGACACGCTGAAACATTGAGCACTGGTGAAACTTTTGAACACTGCTGAAACTTTGGCACTCTGAAACTTTTGAGCACTGCAAAAAATTGACATGCTGAAACATTGGCACTGGTGAAACATTTGAGCACTGGTGAAACTTTTGAGCACGGGAAAACATTACCCCTGCTGAAACATTGAGCACGGTGAAACATTGAGACTGTAAAAACATTGGAACTGCTGAAACATTGACACTGCGAAACTTTGAGCACTGGTAAACATTGGCACTGGTGAAACATTGAGCACTGCTGAAACATTGAGCACTGCTGAAACATTGAGCACTGGTGAAACATTGAGCACTGGTGAAACATTGAGCACTGGTGAAACATTGAGCACTGGTGAAACATTGAGCACTGGTGAAACATTGAGCACGGTGAAAATTGGCAGGGAAACATTGACAGGGTTAAACATTGAGCACTCTGAAACTTTGGCACTGGTGAAACTTTGGCACTGGTGAAACATTAGCACGCTGAAACTTGAGCACTGCTGAAACATTGACACGCTGAAACATTGATCACTGCTAAAAACATTAGCACTGCGAAACATTGAGCACTGCTGAAACATTGAACACTGCTAAACTAGCCCGCTGAAAAATTGACACTGCTGAAACATTGAGCACTGCTGAAACATTGAGCACTGCTGAAACATTGAGCACTGGTGAAACATTGAGCACTGCTGAAACATTGAGCACTGCTGAAACATTCTCAATGAATGATGGTGGTGCAGGGTGGCAGCAAACCGTTGGCTCACATTCGAGAGAGGCTGTGGTAGGTGACAAACTCGCACTGCGCTCCTCTGAGAAAGCTTCCTTTGACTCCTTCAATTGCCCTACAACTTTGCATAGCTCCTGATGACGCACTGAGAAGTCTGAAAGTACTTGAGCTAAAGATTTCCAACCCCCCGAAGCATGCCACCCTCACCACCATCACCCCAAATTGAGAATGTTTCAGCATGCTAAATGTTGCTAGTGCTCAGTGTTTGCATGCCAATGTTGCAACAGGCCAGTGTTTCAGCAGTGCTAAATGTTGCATCAGTGCTCAGTTTTTCACAGTGCCAATGTTGCATCATGCTCGTTTCAGCAGTCTCGGGTTTTTCAGCAGTGAAATGTTGCATCAGTCCAATTTTCAGCAGTCCCTCGTTTTCAGCAGTGCTAAATGTTGTCAGTGCCAATTTTTGCATCAGTGCTCAATGTTTCAGCATCTAAATTTTTTCAGCAGTGCTAAATGTTTCAGCAGTGTCAAGTTTCAGCAGGTCGGGTTCGATCCATGTGAACAAGTGATAAAAACTCTTTTTTTCCTTCTGTTTCACATGGATCGATGCCAACACGTCTCCTTACACCTGCTGCTCCTGTTCACCTGGCAGTAAGTAGGTACCTGAGTGTAATATATAGCATATGTTTCTATATAGTACGTCAATAATGCCAGCAAGGTCTCTAATAGTTTTATCATGTACTTGTAGAAATATGAGATTATTATTATCATGTAATTAATAACTTATGTTTACAGAACTTTATCAAGATAAGCTGATAAGCTGTATTTTGAGCAACACCATGCCTATACGTGAAGCTTTGCTCTGTATACGGTGTTCTTTGTTCAAACATAAGTGACATCACACATCCTTGTATAAAACCCCTAGTGACATCACACATCCTTATCTAAGACGCAGTGACAGCACAGTGTGATGTCCAGAATTCTAGAGAAAGCGGTGTATTATCAAGTAAAGTATCTTAATGACAAAAACATTCTGAATAGATAATAATCAGTTTTTAAAAGATTTTACTCGACCGATACCTTCCTAATTAATCTGATGGACTATCTGAGAATTCAAGTATCGTTAGAGAATTTCTAAGGAATGGTGACAGACTTGCAAAAGGCTTTCGATGCAGTTACTTGTCATTCATTATGTAAGAAATTACAAACTATTGGCACATTCTTTGTAGACTGGTGTAAGTCCTACCTGAGAAACAGGAAACATATTGGCAAGATCAATAATTCTGAATCGGAACCCCTGGCGACAGCAAGTGAGTTCCCTAAGTTTGTATTCTGGGTCTCTTGCTATTTTTATATGTGAATGACATGCCTATCAGTGTCAAGTTGTATGCAGACGACAGTGATCTGCTAGTCTCAGGTAAAGACATAAAAGATGTAGCTAATGCACTATCACAAGAACTAGTCCTGAAGCAAACAGTTAGTAGACAACTCTCACTACACCTCGGGAATACAGAAACCATACTCTTTGCCACGAAAAGTAAACTGAAAAGGGTAAATACTTTTAATGTTCAGTGTAATGGGGAACCCATCACTTCAGTATATTCAGTGAAATGTCTGGGAATTCCCTTTGACTCAAGCATATCAGGAGAAATGACAGTAAACAATGTAGTAACAAAAGCGAATACCAAACTAATGTTCTTCTATAGACAGGCACAGTGTCTACCTACTGAGGCTCGCAGGACTCTTAGACAATGGTTGAAGATTATTCTTATTCTTCAAGATAGGTGACCAAGGAGGTGAGATCACTGACGTTCACCTACCACTCACTCAAAACACTCGCCTTCCCCAACTCTAAACCACACGGACCTACATATACAACAAACAGAAATCCTAAAGCCAGAATGGCTAGTAGAAATGTATGTGGTTCAAGTGGGGATAATCTAGAAAACAACGTAAGGGGTATTGATTGATTAGAGAATACGTGGTAAAAAGAAAACACTTAACATATACAAAGCTAAATACAGCTACAAGCAATGAACTTAAATGGGAAAGGTGTTTCTGGACTTGCCGTAGAGATATGGAAAGCTGGACAGGTATAAGGGAAGTATTGAAAATAAAGAAAAAAGTAGATAATGTTAGGAAATTCCCGAGGAGCTTGCCAGAAATGTACAAAGAGTGGAATGATATAGGTAGGAAATACACAGCTTAAATAAGGGCGAAAACATATGTTCAGGTCATGGAAGAAGATGCGGAAATAAGGATGCAGGACCGTGAGTAATATACATAGGACAATGTACACAATATCATATTCATTACCATGATCTACCTCCTCAAACACCCATAGCCAAGCAGTGAGAGTAGGAAAACTCTCGAAACCCATCAAAGGTATACCAAAGGAATATCAAAGGCATCTGGGTTTAATTCCTGAAGTTGGGTATTTGTAAAATAAAATGCAAAGAACCATTAACAGGAGCACCAGGTATTATTTGAAGGAAGAGCTTCCATTCAGGTGATATTCCAAGAGACTTAAAACCCATTGATCAACTTCACTAAGAAGACAGCAAAACAATGACTAATAAGTCTGACCAGTAGCACTTACATCACACCTCATTAAGGGCGCAGGCCGCCGAGTTACTAACGGTTTTTTTTGTTTTTTTTATTTTTCAACCGATTTATTTAAGCTCTTTGAAAATGTATTGAAAAGCCACCTTACTGTTTTTTTTTTTTTTTTTAAGAATATCATGACCAACATAACTCAAGCCAACATGAACTTCAGGAAGATTTAGCACAATTTTCATATTATTATGACAATATTACCCAGTCTTTGGAAGAAAAATTGCAGATATGGTTTACACAGATTTTCCAAAAGTATTTAACATATATGACCAGGGAGTGATAACCAATATAACGGGAAAACTGGGAAAATAGATTTTCAATTTTTTAACAAACACAACATAGTATAAATAAGAGTCTTGTCTCAAAGCACATTGCTGCTTCTCATTCCAGAGACAAAAATTATACTAGTCACAGTTTTGTATCATCCTTTATAGACGATACCAAAATAAGTACGAAAGTTACTTCCGTAGAAGCTACAGAAAAATAACAATCACTTGATAGCAGTCTTCAGTTACTTAGCTACAGGAAAAATGAACTCAAAACAAGAACAAAATACAGAATGCAGACATACCATCTCATAGAATATAAGAAACAAGTACAACCTTAGGTATAATAATGTCTGAGATCACAATAAAACAAATGTAGAAAACGGCAAAATAATGACAGTTTGCATAATGAGAACTTTCAAAATAAGAGATATATCTCCTAAGATGGTATCTGACTGATGGGGGAAAGGGATGGAAGAAGTAAATGTGTTTAGATATTTGGGAGTGAACTTGTCTGCGGATGGTTTGTGAAAGACGAGGTGAACCATAGAACTTAGAAAGGGAAGAACATCTGTGAAGACAGTTTTCTTCTGGGGGAAAAAAATGTGAAAAAAACTAAAGAATGGTGTACAGTTGAAATTTTTCATCAAAAAATGGTTGGGAGGGAAAGTGTTTGGGAAAATTGGAAAAATTTGTTTTTTTTATTTTTTTTTTACCCACACCGGCCGTTTCCCCACCAAGGCGGGGTTTTGGCCCGAAAAAGAAAATTTAACCCCACATTCACTCCATCCCTGTCTTCCCAAAAGGGGTGTTTAACACAACTTTTTTTTAAACCGAAAACTTTAAACCCCCCTCCTTCGAGTGCGGGGACTTTTATTCCCATCTCCAGGACTCAAGCCCGGGCCTCCCGGGTTTTTCCCGGGAACCCCTTCATAAAGGGAAACTTTGCTCACACTCCAAAGCACTTTTCAAAAAAAAAAAACCCAAATTTGTCTCCTTCATCCTATCAAACACGCTCACCCCATGCCTGCTGGAAGCCCCAAAGCCCCTCGCACCAAAACCTCCTTTACCCCCTCCCCCCAAACCCCTTCCTGGGCCGCCCCTCCCCCCGCCTTTCCTTCCACTCCCGACTGATAAAACTCTTGAAGTCTTTTCTGTTTCGCTCCTTCTCTCAAATTTCCCCGAACCACCTAAAACCCCCCCTTTCCCACCCTCGGAAAACAGTTTTGGAAAACCCCGCACCCCCCTCCTAATTTTCCCCAAAAAAAACGAATTCACTGCATTTTTTATTTCACACCCAACATTCCCCTCAGAATGACTTTCCCACGGGCCTCCACCCTTTTCCTCGCTGAAAAACATTCACACCCACGGTTCCACACCCATATAAGAGCGTTGGAAAAAACTATACTCTCATACATTCCCCTTTTGCCCCCAAAGGAAAAAGGGTTTCTTTTGTCCCCACAGACTCCTAAGTGCACCACTCCTCTTTTTCCCTAAATCAATTCTATGATTCACCCATCTTTCATAGCCCCATCCGGGGACACGCCCCACCCCCAAAATATCTGAAACGTTCACCTCCCCCATACTCTCTCCCCTCCAATCGATATTCAATCTTTCATCCCTAATTTTTTTGGTTATCCTCATAACCTTACTTTTTCCTGTATTCCCCTTTTTAATTTTTCTTTTTGCACTCCTCCCAAATTCTTTCCACCAATCTCTGAAAACTTCTCTTCAAAATCTCCCAAGAGCACAGTGCCCATCAGCAAAGAGCAGCTGTGACAACTCCACTTTGGTGTAAATTCCCTTTATTTTTTAAACTCCACCCCTTTTGGGCCAAGACCCCGCATTTACTTCTCTTACAACCCCATCTATAAAAATTAAAAAAACCACGGTGACATAACAAATCCTTGTCTAAGGCCAAATTTTAAGGGAAAAAAAAATTTTCCCTTTTTTCCAAATACCTAATTTAAAGCCTCACTACCCTCGTAAAAACCTTTCACGTTTTTCAGAAAACCTCCCTCCTACCCCAAAACACTTGCAACATCCCCACATTGCCCCCCTATCCCCCCTGTCAAAAACCTTTTTCCCCAAATCCAAAAAAGCCAAAAAGGGGACCTCTTTACCCTTTTATCTAAATATGTTCCCCTTTATATGTTTCACGGGAAAAACACCTGGTCCACACCCCCCCCTCCCTTTCCTAAAGCCTCCTTGTTCTTTCTGCAAACCTTTTTCTCCGCCCTTACTTTTAAATTCTTTCAATTAAAACTCAAACCTTTAAAAAGTTTCCAGGAAAAATTCAACAGCCCTTTCCCCCCTTTATAATTTTTGCCCCTTTTTTTTTTCCCCTTTTTGCCTTTATAAAAAGGGAACTATGCATCCCCTCTGCCAATCCCTGGGTCCCTTTACCCTCTTCCATAAATTTTTTAAAAACAATTACCCAAAACCATTTCCAAAACTATAACCCCCCCACCTGCTTTTAACTTTTCTATTTTTAAATCCCATAAAATCCCGGTTTCCTTTTCCCCCCTTTCTTTTTACCTATTTCCCTCACGAATTTCCCCCAACACCAAAAACGGGCCCTCTTCCTCACCCCTAAAAAAGATGTTATTCCTCCTTGCCCCTATACACGAAATCACAGCTTCCCAACTTCATAAATTTTTTAAACCCAATTCCTCAAAATTTTCCCTTCCCATTTTCCCAAAAAACCTTTAAAACCCCTCCCTTTAATAACTCTCCTCCCCTTTTTTTTAACTGAAAAACCCCATTTGTTCTCTAGGCTTTCTTAACTTGTTAATTTTCACCCCAAAACTTTTTCTTATTTTCAAAAAAATTTGTTGAAAAAAATCTCCCCCCACCCCTCCATTTGCTCCCCTTTTTTACATTGTTTCCCACCACTCTTTTAAACCCTCTCCCTTTTTCTCCATATACTCCCCCTTTCCTTTGAAATATTTTCTATTTTTTGTAAAAACTTCTCATATGCTAACTTTTTCCCTTATACCTCTTTACATCATCATTCCCCAATCGCCCCCTTTTCCCCCCCTCACCCACTTTCCTGTAACCACAAACTTCGCGGGAAACACTCTAACATTTAACTTTTTTTAAAACCCCTTTACCCTACCTTTTTACCCCATTGCCTATGCTTCTCTTTAAAGCCCATCTATCCTCCAATATGTTTATACTTCCCCAAACTGCCTTCTTTTATTTTAAAAACCTTCACCTCTCCCCTTCCCTGATCCCTTCTATTCTCCTTTTTACCCCATCCCCTTTTATTTTGGGGGGTGAAAGCTACAACTAAAAGTGATTGATATATCTGGGGCCCCTCTATAAAATGTAAAATCCTGAATTTCTACTCAACATCTTTTATCTCCAAACAAATCCAACAAACACTGCATTTGCCCTAAATCATACGTGTATACTTTTTTACCTTTTTTTTTAAAAAATATTTTATCCCAAAAAAAAACAAAAACCCCTTTTCAAAACAAAGTTCAATCAAAGGGCTCCCCATTATCTTTTAAACACCTGGCCCCCCCAAAATTACCTCCCAAACCCCCTTCTCTTAAAAGTTTCCTATTTAGCATTCAAGTCCCCCTACCAAAATTTAAACTCTCTTTAAAACCCTTTTTCCCAAAGTCCTATACTTTTAAATTAACATCCCCCCAAAACCTCTCCTCCTTGCTTTCCTCTCTTCCCAGGTGAAATACCCCTTAATTATGACCCCCCTTCTCGCTTCCAGCCTTTACTTTAATCCACATAATTTTTAAATTTTAACTTTTTCCCATATTCTTTTTTCCCCTCCTTCCATAATGTATTTAACATTAACTGCTCCCCCTTTCCCCCTTTCCCTCTAACTCTCTCAGTTTCCCTCCAGATTTAAATCCCATTTATTTCCCCCCATGAAACTCTCCCTACCCCCTTCGCTTTGTTTCGCTTGGGGCCCAAGGACCCACCCAAACTTTTTTTCCCATTCATAACATCACCCAATATCGTTTTTTGGGTCATCCGCCCTACACCCCACGCACTTTTAAAAGCAACCCGTTTTAAAAAGTTTTTTTTCTTCTTTTTTTTAGTAATTGTATACGGGGAAAAGGGGGGTTATTTAGCCCATTGCCCCCGGCATTTTACGCCCCCATACGACACGCTGGCTTAGGGAGGAAAGTTTTTTTCCATTTCCCCCAAATGACAATAAAAAGAAAAAAAAAAAGAACAAGAGCAATTTAGAAAAAAGGAGAAAAACCTAGAGGGTAGGGTAATTATAATATGAAATTTTCGGTCTGTAAAGGGTGTGCCCAAAAGTTTTAAGAAAGGGGGAATTAGCAAGTTTCCCCTTTATCTAGCGGGGTTTATGAGACAGAAAAAAAAACCCAGCAATCCAAACCTCATGCAAAACAATTACGGGGTTTTTGTTTCAAAAATTCATCGGCGGGGACGGTAGTATTTCCCTGGGGGGGTTGCTGTCTCCCAAAACCCACTATTTTTGGGTATTTATAAAATAAAGACTTTTTTGGGAGGTCCCCAAGTCAAAAACACGGTACAAAAAGGGCCCCTTGCTGTAAAAAAAAAAAAAATGACCACTCCTTTTAAAAAAAGGTATCCGATTTTTACGACCCAAAATACGCTATTTTTTTTTACCCAAAATTTCCCAAAAAATTTTCCCGTATCTTGGGGGCCCTAAAGTTAGGGTTTGCTCATAGGCCCCACATAAGCCTAGAAATTTATCAAACCTCCTGTATATGACCCATTGATAAAATGTGTAAACTATTTAAAGTAAAAATGAAAAATAAAAAACAAAAATGATCATAAATATCGTAAAAAATTTGTTTGGCGCGGACCAGGTACATTTAAGATAAACCAACGAGGGAGTCGGGTAGACTAAGTTTTAAACCAACGAGGGGAGTCGGTAGACTAAGAAAAACCCAACGAGGGAGTCGGGTTTAAGGACAAAGGAAAACCCAACGTGGAGTCGGGTAAAACTAAGATACACCAGGACGAGGGTTTTGCCCGGGTTTAACTAAGATAAACCAGACGATGGGGGGTTCCGGGAAGACTAAGAAAAAACCAAAACGATGGTGTCATTTTAAAAAAAAGATAACCAGACGAGGGGAGTCGGGCCCAGACAAGATAAACCAGACGAGGGGTTTTCAGGTAGCCCTAAAGAAAAACCAGACGATGGTGTCGGGTTTAGACAAAGGGAAAAACCCAAACGATGGATTTCGGGTTAGCCTAAGAAAAACCAACGAGGGAGTCAGGAAAGCTAAGAAAACCAGACAAAGGTGTCAGGTAGACTAAGAAAAACCAGACGAGGGTTTCGGGTGGGACTAAGTTTAAACCAACGTGGTGTCAGGTTAGAATAAAAATTAAACCAAAACGAGGGTTTTGTCGGGTTTAACTAAATAAACCAAAGGATGGTGCCCATTTTAGACTAAATAAACCAGACGATGGTGTCAGGTAGAAAAGATAATCCAGACAAAGGGTGTCAGGTAACTAAGATAAACCAGACGAGGAGTCAGGTAGACTAAGATAAACCAGACGAGGGGTTTTTCGGTGACTAAAAAAAAAACCAAAAACGATGGAGCCCGGAAGACTAAGATAAACCGGACGAGGGTGTCAGGTAGACAAAGTTTAAACCAACGATGGTTTTACTGGGGCCCTAAGATAAACCAACAAAGGGGTCAGGTAGACTAAGATAAACCAGGCAGGGGAGTCGGGAAAGACTAAGAAAAAACCCAAACGAGGGGTGTCGGGTAAAAAACTAAGAAAACCCCCAGGAGATGGAGCCCAGGTAGATAAGATAACCAAACGAGGGGTTGTCAGGTGGGACAAAAGAAAAACCGGGCAGGGTGTCGGGTAGACTAAGTAAACCAGACGAGGGAGTCGGGTTAGACTAAAAATTAAACCCAAAGACATGGAGCGGGTAAACTAAGAAAAAAACCAGACGAGGGTTTGTGGGTAGATAAATAAAACCCAGACGATGGGGGTCAGGTGGGGACTAAGAAAAACCCAGACATGGTGCCCGGGTAGCAAGTTTAAACCAGACAAATGGTGTCGGGTTTGGGGACTAAAAAAACCGGGCAAATGGGTCGGGTTTAGACTAAGTTTAAAACCAGCATGGGGGGTCAGGTAAAAAAAAAGAAAAACCAACGAGGGTGCCCGGGTTTAGACTAAGATAAACCGGGACTTTTGGATAAAAAAAGACTAAGAAAAAACCAGACATGGTGCCCCCCCCCCCCCCCCCCCCCCAGGTAGAAAAAGTAAACCAGCAAAGGGGAGTAGGTAGACAAATAAAACCAGCGAGGGTGTCAGGTAGACTAAATAAACCAGCGAGGTGTCACTAGACAAGAAAAAACCACGATGGTGCCCGGGTTTAGACAAAGATAAACCAGACGATGGGGGTCGGGTTTAGACTAAGAAAAACCCGGGAACGAGGTTCAGGTAGATTTAAAGAAAAACCCAACGATGGGGTCGGGTAGACTAAGATAAACCAACGATGGTGTCAGGTAACTAAGAAAAAACCAACAAATGGTGTCGGGTTTAGCCCCAAAAGGGAAAAACCCAGACATGGGTCAGGAAAGCTAAGAAAACCAGACGAGGGTTGTCAGGTAGACTAAAAAAAAACCAGACGAGGGAGTCGGGTTTAGACAAGATAAACCAGACGATGGGTCGGGTAATAAGAAAACCCGGCCCGGATGGTGTCGGGTAGACTAAATAAACCAGACGATGGATTTCAGGTTAACTAAGAAAAACCAACAAAGGTTTGTCGGGTTAGACTAAGTTAAACCAGACGAGGGAGTCAGGTAGACAAAGATAAACCAACAGGGTGTCGGGTGGGAACTAAGAAAACCCGGGGACGAGGGTTTGGTCAGCTAACAAGAAAAAAACCGGGACGATGGGTCGGGTTAGACAAAGGGTAAACCAGACAGGGGAGTCAGGTAGACTAAGAAAAAACCAGACGATGGTGTCAGGTGGGACTAAGAAAAAACCAGACAGGGTGTCAGGAAACTAAAAAAAACCCGACGATGGGTCAGGTAACAAAATTTTAAACCAAAACGATGGTGTCAGGAAAGCCCAAAGAAAACCAGACGTGGGGGCCCAGTAGCTAAGTTTAAACCAACAGGTTCCCAGGTAGACTAAGAAAAAACCAAAAACAAATGGTGTCGGGTTTTAATAAGAAAAACCCCCAGACGAGGGGGAAAAGTCGGGTTTAGACTAAGATAAACCGGGAGATGTGTCGGGTAGACTAAGTTTAAAACCAGACGATGGTTCGGATAGAACAAAGTTTAAACCAGACGATGGGTCGGGTTTAGACAAAGAAAAACCAGCGGATGGTGTCAGAAGACTAAGAAAAACCAAGGGGATTTCCAGGAAGACTAAGAAAAAAACCAGACATGGGTGTCGGGTTTAGATAAAAAAACCAGACGAGGGGTTTTCAGTTAACTAAGATAAACCAACGATGGTGTAAAGGTAGATTTAAGATAAACCAACAAATGGAGTCATTTGGGGGACAAAGATAAACCCCGATGGGGGTCGGGTAACTAAGAAAAAACCAGACGATGGATTTTTCCATTTAAAAGATTAAAAAATAAAAAAAACCAACAAATGGTTCAGGTAGATAAGATAAACCAGGACGAGGGTTTTTCAGTGACTAAGATAAACCAGACGAGGGTTGTCAGGAAGACTAAGATAAACCAGCCCGATGGTGTCAGGTAGACAAGAAAAAACCCGACGTTTTTTTGGAGTCAGGTAACAAAGTTAAACCAACATGGGGGCCCGGGTTAGACTAAATAAACCGGGACGATGGAGTCAGGTAAAAAACAAAGATAAACCAGACGATGGGTCTTTTTAAACAAAGATAAACCGGGGACGATGGGTCAGCTAGACTAAGATAAACCAGAGAGGGTTTTCCGGTAGATTTTAAAGAAAAAACCAACGATGGAGTCGGGTAGATTTAAAAAAAACCAGACGATGGTGTCGGGTAGACAAAGGGATAAACCAAAAACGAGGAGCCCGGGTAACTAAGAAAACCAGACATGGTGTCAGGTGGGCCCAAGAAAAACCAACGAGGGGTGTCGGGTAGACAAGTTTAAAACCAGACGATGGTTTGAAAGGTAGACTAAGAAAACCAGACGAGGGGTTCAGGTAAAAAAGGTAAAACCAACAAAATGGTGTCGGGTAGACTAAGATAAACCAAAAGGTGTCGGGTTAGACTACAAATAAACCAGCCCAGGGTTTTTCAGGTAGACTAAAAAAAACCAGAGGGAGGGTGTCGGGTAGACTAAGTTTAAACCAGACAAATGGACTTCCCTTTATTGATTTTGGGCGGGGGTCGAGCCCAAGCTCCTGGCCCCGCCTCTTCACGGTTTCCTACTGGTCACTCTCCCTGAACCATGACTTTATCGAAACCTCTGCTTAAAGCTTGTAGGGGGATCCTGACTCCCCCTACAACCTTTCCCCAAAAACAAATTCCACTTCCGACTACTCTGTGGCTGAAGAAATTTCTTCCTAACATCCCTTTGATTCATCTGTGTCTTCAAATTCCCACGGGGTCCCCTTGTTTAAAATGTGTCCAGTCTCTGGGAAAATCCTGTCTTTGGGCCACCCTTTTCAATTCCCCTCAGTATTTTTTAAGTCGTTTTCATGTTTCCCCCCATCTCTCCTGTTTCCCCCAGTGTGTCAGGTTGATTTCCCTTAACCTCTCCCCGTTAGGACAAACCCCTTAGCTCCCGGGAAAGTTTGTTGCAAAAAAAATTTTCACTTTCTCTAGTTTCTTTACAATTTTTGGGTAGGTGTGGGTTTCCCAAAATGGTGCCCCCATACTCCAATATGGGCCCAAAAGTACCCCGGTGGAAAAGGGGCCTGACGTTTTTTCCCTTTTTAAGATGTCGGAAAGCCCGTTTTGGGTTTGGGTAGGCGCCCATATGCTGCAGCATAAATTTTGGTTTTATGTGCGGGTTCAGGAGATGTCCCGGGGGGTTAAACTCCCCCCCAAGATCTTTTTCCTTGAGTGAGGTTTGTAGTCTCTGACCCCCTAGGGCTGAAATCCGTCTGGGGGCCCCTTTTTTGCCCTTCCCCCCCAAACTTCATGACCCTTTTCACTTGGGGGGGATTGAACTCCCCGGGGGCCAATTGCTGGACCAGGGCTGCCGCCCCGTCCAGATCCCTTTTTTTAGTTTGCCTGGTCTTTGATCGAGGGGTATTTTTCTCATCAAAATTCACGCATCTGCAAACAGGGACACCTCAGATCTATTCCTTCCCTCATGTTGTTCACAAATACCCGAAACACACTGGTCCTCAGGGCTGACCCCTGCGGGACCCCCCTGGTCACAGGGGGGCCCACTCGACACCCGCCCCGTTTCCCCTGACTCGTTTCTGGGCTTCCCGACAAGTATTCCCTGATCCATTTTAGTGCCCACCCTGTTATCCCTGCTTGGTCCTCCCCGTTTTTTTTCACCAATCCTTTGGGGTGGAACTGTGTCAAAACGCCTTCTGCATCCCGAAAATGGGAAACCACCCACCCCCTCTCTCTCTTGTCTTACTGCTTTTCACCCTGGTTTATGAACTCCCTAGGTTTGTGACACAGGAAATTTCCCCCCCCCTTGGAAAAAAATGTTGGCTGCTGTTGATGAGATCATTTTTTTTCTAGGTGTTCCACCCACTTTTTCCTGATAATTTTTTTCTCCATGATTTTTTTAACTATACATGTCAGTGACACTGGTCTGTAGTTTAAAGCTTTAGTCTGTTCCTTTTTTTTTAAAATTTTGGGGCTTTCATTTGCTGTCTTTCATGCCTCAGGGAAACCCCTGTTTCGATAGAATTTATTGAATATTTTTGTTAGGGGACACATTGCGCCTCTGCTCCCCCCTCTCAAAACCCATGGGGGGGGGTGTTACCCGGGCCCCCTTTCCTTTGGGGGGGAAAAAAGGGTCACTCAGGAAGCCTATTTTTACTTCTTCCTCGGTTTTGGGGGCACTGTGTTCCCCCTTGGTTTGGTTTTGCCCCCCAAAAACCCCCCCCCTCCGTCCCTTTTTGGGGTCCTTCTGTCTCCTTGTAAAACTTCTTTTGAATCTCTTGTTGAGTTCTTCCCATACTTTACGGTCAATTTTTTGTTGTCTCTCCTCCCCTTCCCCTTTCCCTTTGCCTGATTACCCGGTCCTTTACTGTTGTTTTCCTCCTGATGGGCTGTACAAACGTTTCGGGTCAGATTTTGGCCCTTTCCCCTGCCCATGCATTTTCATTTTTGTCTTTGGGGCCCCCCTTTTTATCTGTGAAAATTTTGTTTTGGCTCAAAACTGTTTCCTTATTCTCCTGGGTCCCCCTTTTCCTTCTTTTATTTCTTCCTTTCCCCCAGCACACTTGGTTTTTTCCTCCCCCGCACCTTTTTGGGGAAACCATGGGGTCCCTCCCGGCTTTTTCCCTTAATCCCGTTACCCTTTGGGGACAAACCTTTTCCCCCAGTCCTTGCATTTTTTTGAAAAATTCCACATCTCAATTTAAATTTGGGTTCCCCGCCAGTTTCCTGTCCCAAGAACCCCGTTCAGGTTTGTTCCTCCCTTCCGTGTAGTCCCCTTTTTTTGTAGTTTTTGGGTTCATTCGTCCTTTGGGCCCTTCCCGCTTCCCCTTCCTTGGGAGCTCTACTGTTTTATTTGAAGCTTAAAACCACATGGTCACGGCCCCAAGGGGGGCTTTTATATTTGATTCCTCGATATCTGCACTACTGAAGGTGAATACTAAGTCCGCCCTTTCTGGGTTTATTTCCCCTCCTCTCTCTCTTGTAGGGCCCTTACGTGTTGGGAAAATTTAAGTTCTCCGTACCCCTCCATCATCTTTTGCCCCCTCCATGTTTCTTGGCCCCCATGTTTGGGGCCAATTCTCCCCCCAACGATTTCCTTGTGGTTAAAGTCACCCATGATCAGGACTTTGGGCCCCGCATGCAGGGGCTTTTGGGGCCCCCTCTAGCCAGTGTGTCAACCATCCTTTTATTGCTCTCGTCGTACCTTGGGCCCTTTGGGCCCCCTGCTGTTTTGTGGGTGGGTTTACATCCCCTGCTATTTTCCACCTTGGGACCTCCAGAGTGAATGTTCCACTATGTAAACACTTTTTCTCCCCCCTATCCCCTCCCCTCCAATTTAAACAAAATTTCCCGCGATTTTTTTATCAGCAACGCCACTTTCCCCCACCCCCCCCGTTTTCCCCCCTGTCTTTCCTCAGGATTTGGGATTCCCCTTGGAAAATGGGCATCTGTTATCAACCTGGGAAGCTTGGTTTTTGGAGAGCTATGATGTCCGGGGAAGGGTTTTTTGACTCTTTTATGCCCACTCCTCCCCCCCTTTTTTTTATTCCATTAGGCCCTTTTTGTACCATCCTTTTAGTTTCCTTTCCAACACTGTGGTTTAGGGGGCCCTTTTGAGGGTGGGGAGACCTGGTGGGATACTGTGGGGTTCTATAGCCGGTGTTGGGGGGGGAGGCTGTGGGGATGGGTTGTATGGGGGTGTTTTGGAATGGTGTGGGTAGGGTTTTATGGTTTGAGAGTAGTTTGTGTTGCTTGCCCCTTTCTTTTGTCCTGCTCGACTGACCTGTGTTGTGTGTGTGTGGTTTTCCTTTTTGTGTCTGTGTGTCCTTAAAGTCTGTGTCTGTGTGGCCTGGTTTTGAGTGGGCTTTACTCCCTATATTTGCTTGCCCGGGGGCGATTCATAGCTCCTGGCCCCCCCTCTTTTACGGGCGATACTAATTTCCCCTTTTCCCCTTGCTCCATGAGCTTTATCATAACCCCTTTTTTAAAGCTATGTTTTAGAACTTGCTTCCCCTATTCCCCTCTCCAAGTATTCCACTTCCTGACAAAATCTAAGGCTAAAGAAATACTTCCTAACATCCGTATGACCCCATTGGTTTTTTAGCTTTCCCAAATTTTGTCCCCCCCAATCCTGTACCCCAAACTCGAAACATTCGAGCCCATCCCCTTGTCCAAAGCCTTCAATTTTAAAACGTTGTTATCATTTTCCAACCTTTTTTTCCCCCCTGTCCTTAGTGAAATTTGGTTTATTTCCCTTAACCTCTCCCAAAAAGGCATTCCCCCCAGTTCCGGGGGAAATAATCGTTTTGCAAATTTTTTTCCCCCCCTTCTCCAAATTTTGTGACGTGTTTGAATAGGTGAGGGTTCCATACTGACGCTGCATACTCCCCGTATAGGCCTTACCTACACGGGGAAAAATGTCCCTTAATGCTCAGGGGTTTTCCATCCCCCCATTGCTGCAGCAGTTATTTGATAAAAGTGTGCCTCCCGGGTTTTGTTCGGGTTTTAAAGCTTACCCCAAAAATCCTTTTCTTTAATTTACGGGGTTTTCAGCCCTTTTTAATTTTCCAAAACGTGTACGCCCTCCGGGGGTCTTTTGTGTCCTTTTCCCCCAAACTTAAAGACTTTTACACTTACCTGGGCAAAATCCTGGGGGCCATTTTTCGGGCCAGACTTTTAGTCTTCCCAGATCACCCTGTTTAAACTTAATTATCCTCGGCCACTTTTATTCTCCTCACAGTTTTACATCCTCAGCGAACAGTGACACTTTGGGAAACTATTCCTTTCCAACCGCATTCACGTATACAAGGAAAAAAGCAAACCGGGCATAGGACCCGGGAAACCCTTTGGAAACCCCCTCGACACATTTAGTCCCCCTCCCGAACTTCACACGTAAACCCCACTCGTTGGGTTTCCCCTTCCCGTCAGGTTTTTCCCCGACCCCTTGCAGTTAAATTTCCCTGGGTTTTTCCTGCCCGCTCCCCTAATTTTTTTTCCCCCAGTCTCTTTTTGTGGGGAAATGTGTCAAAAAGCCCTTTTTGCAGTTTAAAAAAATCAAAACCCTATCCCTCTCTCTTTCCCGTCTTACTTTTTGTTTCCTTATCGAAGGAAAATCAAGTTTTTATTTGTGAACAGGCCAAAATTTTCCCCGGCAACCCCCTGCTAATTGTCATGTATGAACCCAATCCCTTTTTCCCTGTGTTCCCCCACTCTTCCCCCTGATAACTTTTCCATGACTTTACATACTATAAAGTCAATGACCCCTGGTCTGTAGTTTAAACGCTGCCTGTCTGTCTCCTTTCTTAAAAAATTTGGAAAATACATGTGCTGTCTTTTCCCCGCCTAGGGAAAATCCCCAGTATCGATAGATTTAAAAAGAAATTGCCGCTACCCGGGACACACAGTTTTTCTGCTCCCTCTCCCCAAAAATCCTTAGAATGTTTTTTTGGGGCCCCCCGCCTTTTGAGGTTCCCAAATTTGTCTAGTCGTTTATTTCACCTCTACATTGGTTTTTGTAATTGTGTCCAGCACCTG
Source organism: Cherax quadricarinatus (assembly GCF_026875155.1). NCBI lineage: Eukaryota > Metazoa > Arthropoda > Malacostraca > Decapoda > Parastacidae > Cherax > Cherax quadricarinatus. The sequence goes on from NC_069410.1 coordinate 77,336,054, forward strand.
CTAGTGCGCCCTACCTCCACAGTTCGCTGGAAGCATTCCTGACTATTGTGAATACTTCTCTAAATCTTTTGTTTAGTTCATCACATACTTCTTGGTCACTCTTTGTGAGCTCCCCTCCTTCTTTCCTCAGCCTGATTACCTGGTCCTTGACTGTTGTTTTTCTCCTAATGTGACTGTATAATAACTTTGGTTCAGATTTGGCTTTTGATGCTATGTCGTTCTCGTATTGCCTCTGGGCCTCTCTCCTTATTCCTGCATGTTCGTTTCTGGTTCTTCTGCTCAGCTCCTTGTTTTCCTGAGTCTTTTGCCTTCTATACCTTTTTCCATGCTCTAGCCCACTTGGCTTTGGCCTCTTTACACCTCCAGTTAAACCATGGGCTCACTCTGGTCTTACCACTTTTTCTGTTGCCCTTTGGTATGAACCTCTCCTCTGCCTCCCTGCACTTAGTGGTCACTATTTCCATCACTTCGGTTATTGTGCTTTCATCTAGTTCTCTTTCCCACTGCACTTAATGCAGGAAACTTCCCATTCCTATGTAGTCCCCTTTTTTGAAGTTCGGTTTCTCTCTTTGTTCTCATGCTGCTGCATTCTCCACTGTTAACTCTACAAGATATTCAAAACTCAGGACATCATGATCACTAGCGCCAGTGGGTCTTTCGTGGGTGATATCCCCTATGTCTGAACTATTCAAGGTGAATATGAGATCCAGCCTTGCTGCAACATCCTCTTCTCTCTCTCTGGTTGTATCCCTAACATGTTGATGCATGAAATTCTCCAATACAGTCTCCAACATCTTAGCCCTCCATGTTTCTGGTCCCCCATGTGGCTCTAGGGTTTCCAAGTCAATCTCTTTATGATTGAAATCGCCCATTATAAGCAATTTTGTCCTACCCATATGAGCCCTCCTGGCCACTTCAGCTAGTGTATCCACCATTGCCTTATTGCACATATCATACTCTTCTCTTGTCCTCCTGCTGTTAAGTGTTGGGTTATACATCACTGCTATCATCATCTTTGGACCCCCAGTATGAAGTGTTCCTACAATGAAGTCATCTGTTTCCCTTCTTTCCATCCCTCCCATCTCTTGAAAACTCCACTGTTTTTTTGAGAGCAATGCTATTCTTCCCCCTCCTCTGTTCTCTTTCTCTTTCCTCATAATCTGATATCCAGGTGGAAAAATTGCACGTGTTATCATCCATGTTAGTTTTGTCTCTGTTAGTGCCATGATGTCAGGTGGTGCATCAATGATGTGTTCTTGCCACTCTTCACTCTTATTTGTTATTCCATCTACATTGGTGTACCATACCTTTAGCTTCCTTTCCATTACTGCATTTTCGGAGATGGAAGAGGAAGGTGCAGGCTGGGAAGGTGGGAGGCAGGGCACAATATTATGGGAGGCTGCTGTGATTGTGGAATTAGTGCTTAGCGGGGTGGAGGCTATGGATTGAGGTTTGTTTCTGTTTACTGTGTTTGGTTGATATGTGGTGACAGCGGTTGAGAGGTTTCTGTAAGCATTTGCATTTGGTGTTCCCCCAAAGGCTGAGCTTTCCTGTCTGTCGTTGCTTGTCCTGTCTCTCTTTCCTTCCACTGGTTTTGTCTTGCTCTCACTTTCATTTGTTCCCTTTCCTTTTGTGTTCTGTCTCGAGTGAGGAACACTTTTTGATAATCTGAAGAGTCCTTTAACAGTGGTTTCTGGTGTAGTATCCTCTTCTGTACCATATCTGTCATGAATGTCAATTTGATTGGTTGATTTTTTTCCCACGAATACCCCCCAAGTCTGTGAAAATTTTCTACCTGAGACATGTCCGTCTCTTCTGCTGTTGCAATGATGTTCTTAATCTCTGTTTTCTCTCAATGCTTTCTTTCACCATAGGTCTGCCCTTCAGCCTCCTGAAGCCGATGAATAATTATTGACCTCTCCCTCTCCTCTTCCCATTTCTTTTCCCTCTGTATCTCTGTTTCCCTAATCATCTCCCAGACACCCTGATGGCCTGATATTACTGCTACAAAAGACTGCTTAGCCCCATCCCCTCCCTCAGTCTCCTCGCTGCCTGCTGTTCCCATTTCAGTCATCTTGCTCCTTTTGGACCTCATTTTTAGATCCTTCTTCAGCACACCCATTTCTTCCTCTAGTCTCTGTATCTTTGCCTCAGCTACTACAACTCTTGATTCCAACTTTTTGCTCTCTGCAGATATTTGCTCTAATATGTTATATCAAAGCTTGTTTAACCTTTCCTCCTATTGTTGTTCCATTTTGTTCTTGATTCGTTCTACAGATTCTTCCTTTTCCGACCATCCATCATCGGTTCCCTTGCCTTTATGTCCTCCCTTTTGAGATCCCATTTTGTTTTTATCCTGTTGGGATGTTCTAGCTGCTTCAGCTTATCGTAAAAATGTGTATGTGTGGTGGGGGATTTATGAGCTGTGTTAGGTTAGGTTTGTCTATGTGTGTGTGTGTGTGTGTGTGTGTGTACTCACCATTGTACTCACCTATTTGTGGTTGCAGGGGTCGATTCATAGCTCCTGGCCCCGCCTCTTCGCTGATTGCTACTAGGTCCTCTCTCTTCCTGCCCCATGAGCTTTATCATACCTCGCCTTAAAACTATGTATGGTTCCCGCCTCCACTACGTCACTTTCTAGGCTATTCACGGCGTGACTACTCTATGAATGAAGAAATATTTTCCAACATCCCTTTGATTCATCTGAGTCTTCAACTTCCAATTGTGACCTCTTTGTCTGTGTCCCTTCTCTGGAACATCCCGTCTTTGTCCACCTTGTCTATTCCGCGCAGTATTTTATATGTCGTTATCATGTCTTCCCTATCCTCCTGTCCTCCATTTTCGTCAGGCCGATTTCCCTCAACCTTTCTTGTAGGACAATCCCCGTAGCTCTGGGATTAATCTTGTTTCAAGCCTTTTGCACTTTCTCTAATTCTTGACGTGCTTGACTAGGTGGGATTCCAAACTGGGCGTAAACTCCGTATGGGCCTGACGTAAATGGTATACAGAGTCTTGAACGAATCCTTACTGAGGGATCGGAACGCTATCCGAGGTTTGCCAGCGCCCGTATGCTGCAGCAGTTATCTGATTGATGTGCGCCTCAGGAGATTTTGCTCGGAGTATACTCACCCCCATATCTTTTTCCTTGAGTGAGGTTTTCAGTCTTTGGCCATCTAAACTATATAGTGTCTGGGGTCTTCTTTGCCCTTCCCAATCTTCATGACTTTGCATTTGGCAGGGTTAAACTCAAGGAGACAGTTTCTGGACCAGGGTTGTAGCCTGTCCAGGGTCCTTCGTAGTCTTGCCTGATCCCCATCCGATTTGATTCTTCTCATTAACTTCACATCATCTGCAAACAAGGACACTTCTGAGTGTTTTCCCTTCCGTTATGTCATTCACATATACCAAGAAACAGCACAGGGCCTAGGACTGACCCCTGTGGAACTCCGTTTTCGCAGCGCCCACTCTGACACCTCGTCACGTACCATGACTCGTTGTTGCCCCTGTCAGGTAATCCTCTGAACCACTGCAGTGCCTCTCCTGTTATGTGGCCTGATTCTTCTAGCTTTTGCAGTAACCTCTTGTGAGGGACTGTGTCGAAGGCCTTCTTGCAGTCCAAAAAAATGCAGTCGATCCATCCCTCTCTCTCTTGTCTTACTTTTGTCACCTTGTCATAAAACTCCAGTAGGTTTGTGACACAGAATTTTCCTTCCCTGAAACCGTGCTGGTTGTCAATTATACACTTGTTTCTTTTTCCAGGTGCTCCACCACTCTCATCCTGATGATCTTCTCCATGACCTTGCATATTATACACGTTAGTGATACAGGTCTGTAGTTTAGTGCCTCATGTCTGTCTCCCTTTTTAAAAATTGGGACTACATTGTGTGTGTGTGTGTGTGTGTGTACTCACCTAGTTGTACTAACCTAGTTGAGGTGCGGGGTACGAGTCCGAGCTCCTGGCCCCGCCCCTTCACTGATCGCTACTAGGTCACTCACTCTGAGCCGTGAGCTTTAATCATACCTCTGCTTAAAGCTATGTGTTGTGTGTGTGTGTGTGTGTGGTGGTGTGTGGTGTGTGTGTGTGTTGTGTGTATGTGTGTGCATGTTATGTGTTAGTGGTATAGGTGTATGTGTGGTGGCGCATGTGCGTGGGCCACGCGCTTTTGTATAGTCTTAGAAAAGGGGTGTTCATATATCACACAAGGCTATAACGCTCCTTTTGAAGATTATAGAAATTATTTCACACTCAATTCCTCATTAAAATACACTAATTATATCTTACGTATAATATTCCTGTTTTCACGTGTGTTTGTGTGTGTGTTTCTACCTTGTTGTTTCTTTGTAAAAAGGGGGGGCAACGTTAACACACTATTGTTGTTGTTGGTTCACACGTTACTCTCCCGCCCGGATCTTTGTTGTTTTTTGTGTTCACCGGTACCTCCTCCTACCCGGATCTTTTGTTGTTGTTGGTTCACCGGTTAATCTCTCCTAGACCCGGATCTTTGTTGTTGTTGGTTCACCGGTACTCTCCCGCCGCATCTTGATTGTTGTTGGTTCAACGGTACTCTCCCTCCCGCATCTTGTTGTTGTTTGTTGCAACCGGTATCTCCCGCCCAGATCTTTGTTGTTCTTGGTTCACCAGTACTCTCCCGGCCCGGATCTTTGTTGTTGTTGGTTCAACGGTAACTCCTCGGCCGGATCTTTGTTGTTGTTGGTTCACACGGTACTCTCCCGGCCGATCCCCCCCCCCCTTTGTGTTGTTGGTTCACCATACTCTCCTCCCGGCCGATTCTTTGTTGTTGTTGGTTCACGCGGTACTCTCCTAGCCCGGATCTGTGTTTGTTGTTGGTTCACCGTACTCTCCCCGGCCGGATCTTTGTTGTTGGTTTCACCGTAACTGCTCCCGCCCAGATCTTTGTTCTTGGTTCACCAGTATTCTCCCGGCCCGGTGCTTTTGTTGTTGGTTCAACCGGTACTCTCCCGGCCCCGGATCTTTGTTGTGTTGGTTCATCACCGGTTATTCTGCCCGGCCCGGATCTTGTTGTTGTTGGTTCACGGTACATCTCCCGCCCGCATCTTTGTTGTTGTTGGTTCACGTACTCTCCCGCCCGATCTTTGTTGTTGTTGTTCACGGGTACTCCCCCCCTTTTTCCCTAGCCCGGATCTTTGTTGTTCTTGGTTCATCCGGTACTCTCACCGGCCCGATCTTGTTGTTGTTGGGTTCACCGGTACCTCTCCTACCCGGATCTTGTTGTTGTTGATTCACCGGTAGTCTCCCGGCCCGGATCTTTGTTGTTGTTGGTTTCACCGGTACTCTCCCGGCCCGATCTTTGTTGTTGTTTGTTCATCCGGTAGTCCTCCCGGCCGGATCTTTGTTGTTGTTGGTTCACCGGTACTCTCCTAGCCCGGATCTTTGTTGTTGTTGGTTCACCGGTAGTCTCCTAGCCCGGATCTTTGTTGTTGTTGGTTGCACCGTACTCTCGCTAGCCCGGATCTTTGTTGTTGTTGGTTCACCGGTACTCTCCTAGCCCGGATCTTTGTTGTTGGTGGTTCACCGGTACTCTCACTAACCTCACGATCTTTGTTGTTGTTGGTTCAGCCAGTACTCTCCCGGCCTGGATTTTGTTGTTGTTGGTTCCCCGGTACTCTCCTAGCCCGGATCGGGGGGGGGTGTTGGGATCACGCGTAACTCTCCTAACCCGGATCTTTGTTGTTGTTGGTTCACCGGTAGTCTCCTAGCCCGGATCTTTGTTCTTGGTTCACCGGTACTCTCCCGGCCCAGATCTTTGTTGTTGTTTCTTTCACAAATACTTTCTCCAGACATTGTTTACATGTGAACAATTTCATACCTTTGTCAACACTGTCTTATCGTTTAACATTAACTACTAATGTCTTAATCTTATTATTGTGTATGTATACTACTCAAAAAAACAAAAAAAAATAAAAAACTGACTGCTGAATAACACAAATGGCTAACAATGTATAATGCAATACCGCATGTTTGGCAGCATTACTGCCTACTAGATTACATTACTGCCTGCTGGATTACATTACTGCCTACTGGATTACATTACTGCCTACTGGATTACATTACTGCCTGCGATTACATTACTGCCAACTGGATACATTACTGGCCACTGGATTACATTACTGCCTGCTGGATTACATTACTGCCTGCTGATACATTACTACTGCCTACTGGATTACATTACTGCCTGCTGGATTACATTACTGCCTGCTGGATTACATTACTGCCTGCTGGATTACATTACTGCCTGCTGGATTACATTACTGCCTGCTGGATTACATTACTGCCTGCTGGATTACATACTAACCCTGCTGGATTACATTTACTGCCTGCTGGATTACATTACTGTCTGCTGGATTACATTTCTACCTGCTGGATTACATTACCGCCTGCTGATTACATTACTACTAACCATGCTGGATTACATTACTGCCTGCTGGATTACATTACTGTCTTGCTGATTTACATTACTGCCTGCTGGATTACATACTGCCCTGCTGGATTCATTACTACCTGCTGGATTACATTACTTATGCTGGATTACTTACTGCCTGATGGATTACATTACTACCTGCTGGATACATTACTGTGCTGGATAACATTACTACTGCTGGATACATTACTACCTGCTGGATTACATTACTACCTGCTGGATTACATTACTACCTGCTGGATTACATTACTACCTGCTGGATTACATTACTGCCTGCTGGATTACATTACTACCTGCTGGATTACATTACTGTCTGCTGATACATTACTACTGCGGATACATTACTACCTGCTGGATTACATTGCCTGCCTGCTGATTACATTACTACCTGCTGGATTACATTACTGCCTGCTGGATTACATTACTGCCTGCTGGATTACATTACTGTCTGCTGGATAACACAAGTGGACAATAATGTAACAAAGATAAAAAAATAACACTCTTGTAAACAAAATTATCCCAGAAAACATTTTATAACCTCATTATGATAACTGAGTTACTGTAACATGGTACAACATCATTATGTAAACCTGAGTTACTGTAACATGGTACAACAACATTTGTTAACTTGAGTTACTGTAACATGGTACAACATCATTATTTTAACTGAGTTACTGTAACATGATACAAATACATCATTATGTTAACTGAGTTACTGTAACATGGTACTACATCATTTATGTTAACTGAGTTACTGGCAACATGGTACAACATCATTAAAAAAATGATAACTGAGTTACTGTAACATGATACAACATCATTATGTTAACTGAGTTACTGTAACATGGTACAACATCATTATGATAACTGAGTTACTGTAACATGATACAACATCATTATGTTAACTGAGTTAACTGGTAACATGTAACAACATCTTATGTTTAACTGAGTTTTACTGTAACATGATACAATCATCATTATGTTAACTGAGTTACTGTATCATGGTACAAACATCATTATGATAACTGAGTTACAGTAACATGAAACAACATCATTATGATAACTGAGTTACTGTAACATGGTACAACATCATTATGTTAACTGAGTTACTGTAACATGATACAACATCATTATGTTAACTGAGTTACTGTAACATGGTACAACATCATTATGATAACTGAGTTACTGTAACATGATACAACATCATTATGTTTAACTGAGTTACGTAACATGGTACGAACATCATTATGTTAACTGATTACTGTAACATGATACAACATCATTATGTTTAACTGAGTTACTGTAACAGGTACAACATCATTATGTTAACTGAGTTACTGTAACATGGTACAACATCATATATAACTGAGTTACATGTAACATGATAAAACATCATTATGTTAACTGAGTTACTGTAACATGGTACAACATCATTATGATAACTGAGTTACTGTAACATGATACAACATCATTATGATAACTGAGTTACTGTAACATGGTACAACATCATTATGTTAACTGACGTTACTGTAACATGAACAAATCATTATGTTAACTGAGTGTTAGCTGTAACATGGTACAACATCATTATGATAACTGAGTTACTGTAACATGATACAACAATCAATATGATAACTGAGTTACGTTAAACATGGTACAACATCATTTATGTTAACTGAGTTACTGAAACATGATACAACATCATTATGTTAACTGAGTTACTGTAACATGGTACAGACATCATTAAACTGGAGTTTATCTGTAACAGATACAACATCATTATGATAACTTATACTGTAACATGTATAACATCATTAATGATAACTGATTACTGTAACATGATACTACATCATTATGATAACTGAGTTACTGTCACATGGATACAACATCATTATGATGACTGAGTTACTGTAACATGATCAACATCATTATGTTAACTGATTACTGTAACATGATAAAACATCATTATGTTAACTGAGTTACTGTAACCATGATACAACATCATTATGTTAACTGAGTTACTTGTCACATGATACAACATCATTATGATAACTGAGTTTACTGTAACATGGTACAACATCATTATGATTAACTGAGTTACTTGTTAACATGATACAACATCATTATGTTAACTGAGTTACTGTAAACATGATACAACATCATTATGTTAACTGATACTGTAACATGGGTACAACATCATTATTGATAACTGATTACTGTAAACATATTACAACATACATTAGTGGTGGGGGGGGGTGAACTGAGTTACTGTAACATGATACAACATTATTATTTAACTGAGTTTACTGTAACATGATACATACATCATTATGTTAACTGAGTTACTGTAACATGATACAACATCATTATTTAACTGTTACTGTAACATGGTACAACATCATTATGATAACGAGTTCTGTAACATGACACAACTCATTATGTTTAACTGATTACTGTAACATGTACAACATCATTATGATAACTGAGTTACTGTAACATGGTACAAACATTCATTATGTTAACTGTGTTACTGTAACAGGATTACAACATCATTAATGTTAGCTGAGCTTACTGTAAACATGATACTACATCATTATGTAAGCTGAGTTACTGTAACATATACAACAACATTTATTTAACTGAGTTACTGTAACATGATACAAATTCATTTATGATAACTAAGTTACTGTAACATGATACAACATCATTAATGTTAACTGAGTTTACTGTAACATGATACAACATCATTATTTACACTGAGTTACTGTAACAGGTACAACATCATTATGATAACTGAGTTACTGTAACATAGGGTACAACATCATTATGTTAACTGAGTTACTGTAACATGGTACAAACATTATTATGATAACTGATTACTGTAACATGGATACAACATCATTATGTTAACATGAGTTTACTGTAACATGGTAACAAACATCATTAATGATAACTGAGTTACTGTAACATGATCAACATCATTATGTTAACTTGAGTTACTGTAACACGGTACAAAATCATGATTATGATAACTGAGTAACTGTAACAGGTACAACATCATTATGTTAACGAGTTACTGTAACATGGTACAACATCATTATGATAACTGAGTTACTGTACAATGGGTACAACATCATTATGTTTTAACTGAGTTACTGTAAGCCATGGTACAACATCATATTTAACTGAGTTACTTTAACATGTTACAACATCATTATGTTCACTGAGTGTAACTTAACATGAACAACATCATTATGATAACTGAGTTACTGTAACATGGGTACAACATCATTATGATAACTGAGTTACTGTAACATGGTACAACTCATTATGTTAACTGACGTCATACTTTAACATGTACAACAATCATTATGTTAACTTGAGTACTGTACATGAACAACATCATTATGTTAACAGAGTTTACGTAACTGATACAACATCATTATGTTAACTGAGTTAACTGTAACATGATACACATCATTATGTTAACGGAGTTACTGTAACATGATACAACATCATTAATGTTAACGTGTGTTACTGTAACATGATACAACATCATTAGGTTAACTGATTACTGTAACATGATACTACATCATTATGATAACTGAGTTACTGTAAACATGGTACAGACATCATTATGGTAACTGATTACTGTAACATGATACAACATCATTATGTAACTGAGTTACTGTAACATGATACAACATCATTATGTTAACTGAGTTACGTAACAGATACAAATCATTATGTTAACTGAGTTTACTGTAACATGATTACAACATCATTATGTTTAACTGAGTTAACTGTAACATTAAACAACATCATAAGATAACTGATTACTGTAAACATGGTACAACATCATTATGTAACTGAGTTACTGTAACAGGATACAACATCGATTATGTTAACTGAGTTACTGTAACATAATACAACACATTATGTTAACTGAGTTTACTGTAACATGATACAACACATTATGATAACTGAGTTACTGTAACATGGTACAACATCATTAAGTTAACTGAGTTATGTAACATGGTACAACATCATTATGTTAACTGAGTTACTGTAACATGATACAACATCATTATGTTAACTGAGTTACTGTAACATGATACAACATCATTATGTTAACTGAGTTACTGTAACATGATACAACATCATTATGTTAACTGAGTTACTGTAACATGATACAACATGAACATTATGATAACTGAGTTACTGTTACAATGATCAACATCATTATGTTTAACAGAGTTACTGTAACATGATACAACATCATTATGATAACTGAGTTACTGTAACCTGGTAACAACATCAATATGTTAACTGAGTTTCTGAACATGAAACAACATCATTATGTTAACTAGTTACAGTAACCAATGGATACAACCATCATTATGTTAACTGAGTTACTGTAACATGATACAACATCATTATGTTAACTGAGTTACTGTAACATGATACAACATCATCATGATAACTGAGTTACTATAACAAGAAACCACTGGGATAACAGAAGTAAATCGCAAAATTTCCTTACGGGAAAATAAATTTTTCATAACATAAATATAAATAATATGAAAAATAAAACATTGTGGAACTACACATTATGAATATCCCAGGATAAACTGTCATCCTTATAACATAATTCAAAAATACATTTAATTGTGCAGATAAGCCGGCCTCCATGGGCTCCCTATGTGTTTGAAAGCTATTTTTGATGCCTTGGAAAACTAGCCACGTAAACACTGGGCAACGTTATCGCCCAGTTTTGACAGAGGCTGCAACTCGTACAGCTGGCATTGCCCTTTGACAAGTCTATAATTTTTTTTTATATTTTAATTTAAAACCAACAATAACAATATACAAAAGGAAAAAACCTAAAGATGAATATATGAACAATAACTGAAAAACGTTACTTAGATATTAAACGTAACGAATAACATTACAATATAACAAAAATACCACTATTACCTACATATAAAATCTGATACGCGAAGTTTTTTCGTTAAAATTGTCCTAAACTAGCTACTGTGGCTAAGTTAACTTTCCCAAAAACATGCAAACCTAATATTAACTCTTCCTCAAATTAATCATCCCAATGTTCTTAATTTGCACTAGAATAATAAAATACAAGTTACTTTCATTATTTTTCGTTATACAGACTAAATTCCCTTTCTGCTCTGGACACGGAAAGAAATTATAGGATAATTAACGCAATGATGCAAAACACATCCAAGCGAATACCTACACCGACCATACAGGTCCGTGAGAACATGCATCGGTCCGCGCAGCTGCTCGCCTCAGGTGTGGCACATGTACAGTTATATAATCATCATTCATCGTACCTACCATTAGATTCTCATAGCTCAACATTATTTCATAGATGCCATACGTAGAAACATTCTACCCCCAATTTGTATAATAAAAAGCATTTGAATCAAAGACATTCACAATTATCATAAATTTACCCTAACCAAGCCTAGTATTTCTATCTGTATTATAAATGTCTAATCACCACGAAAATTTTACCACATACCTCTAACCATATTTGTGGTGTACATGATACAACTTGTATTACCATAAAGAAAAAAAGAAACCAATAAAAAGGAATACCCACTCTTCACTTAAAAATCAGACTTCAATTTACCATTCATGTACATACATATAAATAAGTATATAAAGTATGTTGTCTAATTGAACACAATCACTTCAACATCAGTTTATAATATTTAACTCAACCTCAACCATGAATAACTTCATCCACTTCTTACAACTTCAAGGTTCGTAAAACTCTTAAACTACATACATAGTTTGCCACCATCTTAGACAAATTTAAAAGAAAAACAAATTTAATTCAAATATATCAAAACACAACTATGCATCTATGGCAAACCAATCAATTGTGCTTACAAAAATACATTGTAAATTAAACTGAAACATAAAAAACCATTTGACATTACACATTGTATCAAAATCATAAATGCGCATAGAAAATATTAACGAATATCAATTGAAAATTACATGAGAAAAACCATTAAAGGTATATACAAGAAAGTAACATACATACAAACAACATAAACATATATATATATATATACATATATATATATATATATATATATATATATATACATATATATATATAATAATATTATAAATGATATATATATATATATACTATACATACACATATACATACATAAAACATACATAAACATACATACATACACATACACACACACATACAACACAGTGCAATAATACACACATACACATACATAAGTGTAGAAGTCGAGCAATTCCAAATATAACTGTATTGTACTTGAAACGACTCGGAACAAATAATGTTAAAATTGCACCCCAACATACCTCATATAACATTCCAACAAACTCATCACGTTACCGCCCAATTCTATGAAACCAGCCCATTATCATCCACCCTTAACCTGCCTTCAACTCCCTAAATCATCCGTAAAGTGAAATTCCTATAACCCCACTAAGTCCTTCTCCCATCTCCCCCATACACCTCCTTATTCCTACAACACTTGTCCCCTATAAAAGTTGCTGTTAATGCATTAATTCTTTTCACACACGTTTCGCTCCTCTCATAGCCCAAACATATAAATTATAATCCGTAATTATATACCCCTACCGCCATTCTCTTCATTTGATTACACTCCCACCCTATGTCTAATCTATAAAACCCATCACACTCTGCAAACCCCCCACTCCCACTAACCTTTAATTACCTTACCGCACCCAAACCTTATTAGTTCAATACATTCGCAAAAAATACAACCATATGGAAAACAAGTCTCCCCATCCACCACAACCTTGCATATCCCATCCCCCGTATTCTTTATGAAATAAACCATCCAGACGGTAAGATCCCGATGTAAAATCTATACATTACTTCTCGTACTTTAGGGTTTTAAACGTAATTTTGTTCAAAACGCCGCCCCCAGATATTATACCAATCATACATCGGATAAAACCCCTTCTACCAACTGCTAACCACTGGCCTTACCTCACACCCCATCAAGGTTTCCCAATTTAATATGTGAAGGATCGCTCATGTTTTATGATGACCCTAACATTTCCTCAACCGATTATGAACTCCTACCCACCCATCACCGTTTGCATGTCCTGACTCCATCTTATGAAGTCCGCCTTCCTCGCCCCCCCCCCTCCTCGCTTATAACCTACGTTTCAAATACACACTCATAATCTCTTTTCAACAGGTATAAAGAACCCAGCCCTCCTCGGCCAACCGGGAGTGTGACAACCAGCTCTATACTTAACCCATTCCTTCCAGTACCCCAAAGAATCTAAAAACGCGCTTTTGTAACCTTGTTTTCTCACTACGAAGTATCGGATATATGCTGCTACATATACATAATCAAAGATACTATATAATAGGACATTCGTTGTAATTACTCTTGATGCAAAGTTAAGTGTGGCAGCTCGTAAACCACTTAATGCGCTTCCAGTACACCATCTAAAATACGCACTGAATTTATTTTGTTGTGCTTAACTTGGATATCACTTTACATAAACGATCCCACATATCAAGTAATTGGTCCACCTTTTTCCACCTTTCAACTACTTCACATTCCTCACTTAACCCATTCCCAAGATCCATATACTTCGTTTTCTCCCTTATAATATGACATGCAAACCTTTTCAAAAACATTTACTAACTTTTCCACCCGAGGCAAATCCCTTCTACCACTTACCTAAAATAGATCGTTGTGGTCATCAACTATCCAACAATGCCACCCCCCCGACCCATTTCGCACCAACCCCATTTGCTGCCAATAAGACCCTAATTCTCTATAAATAAGGGATCCCCTGTAAACACGCAAAAAATATTTTGTGAAAGGGGACACCTTGACGTAGACCATTCTCATCTGAATTTGTTCTCCTAACCTTCCATTTGCCCTCCACCCGCAAGGATGCATCTGATACAATTAATTTGGCCCATGATATAATTCCTCTCCAAACCCTCTGCCATCTCATAATCTTCAATAACGCTTCCCCTTTCTAACACTATCATATGCCGCTCCCAATCTTAGCCAACACCCCCCCCCCACTCCCAAATTTACTCTTTCTTCAATAAAACTTCTAAACAAACAATGCCCGTCATACATAGACCTTCCCGAGCACCTCATATGCCACCTTATCAATCACTTTAAACCCAGACCTTTTTTTATTCTGTTAGCTTAAAATTTCTTGGCAAAAATCTTATAATCACCTCACAATAACGAAATAGCACGATAGTCTATGAACTGTTAATGGCTCACCTTAGGCACTAGAACGACACAGCCCTCCGGCTGCTGTGCCCCTAAAACCCGAATCCCGCTTAAGGATATTGAATAATCTTACCAAAAATTCTTTTAAACCCCAATTTTGGCGAAAAAAGTCACTGGCAAAACCATCATTCTCGGTCCTACCTAATTGCGCCCCGGATAAAGCTTCCCATGTTCTCGCACTCCGTTATTCGCCCTCCAAAACGAATCGATCATGCTTGTCAACTCACACTGCACAAACCTTCCCAATTGACTGTGAAAGCTATTTCCTTATCTCCCACACATTGCGTTTTCAACTAACCCAAGCATCAATATACCCACTCATACCCTCAGTCGTCGTCAACACCTTGTCCACTTTATAACCCTTGCATACCTACCTGAACATTCAAACCCCATTAACTCCATTGCCTGGCGACGTGTGTGTTGACTCCGCAACACACACGCCGACGCCGATCTCCCCACAACAAAACCTCCTTCAAACCCGCCCTTAAGCCTTTCCCCATCAAACCTCTCATTTTGTAAATTCGGATATTTTCCTTCAAACTTCAATTTCAATTAACAGGTATATTAGCATTAATTTGTGCATAACAGTCGCGCAACTGCCCCTCTAAATATTTTTGAAAACCGTATTGTAACTGAATTATATCTCTTCCCTCCGATTAATATAATATTCCTTAATACGCTTTTTAGCTATGTTCACCACCAATTAACATGGCAACATCCCCTGGTGCTTCATACCACTAAACGATCGCCACAAGTCCAAGAGACAAAAGACTATCCTCCTTCCTTTAATAACTTTACATTCAATTTTCAAAAATGATGGACCCCTCCGAGGCACAAACCCATTAATTCCACATCTATTACCACGCCTCTATGATCCAAAAAACCACATCTATCACATTCATCACCCTCGCGCACAGTAACCGCACAAAGGCACGTACATTCGGGTCCAACCTCGCCCGCATAACCTCGTTTAATGAAGGTATGCTCCTACCATCCCTCCCCCCCCACAACACATCCTTTAACCCCCACCCCGGTCAATATATCCCCCAATATACCAAACAACACACCCGCACCTCTGGGGGCTCCCCACATCCTTTAAGCGACGTATCACGCAATTCCAATCTCCGCCTATTATTGCACATTCGGTAAACCACGTAAAAAATAGACACAGCAACGTCCGAACAAATTTAGTTTTAATACTCACGTCACCCTCGCCGGACCAATACACATACTACTAAACTAAATGGAACCCTAACCCCAATTTCCAACCATCTAATTACCCTCCCCTCCCCCCTTCACTATACGCCTTATACTATAAACGGGCAGTTTCCTTTACCAAAATGGCAGCCCGCACCTTTCAAAATCGTGTCAGCATGTTCCATGTACACATTATAACCACTCATATCCAACTCATAACCAGGGCTAAATAATGTTTCCTGTAAGAATACCACATCCACAACCAAGTCGCACCAAATACTCATTAAACCACTTAAGCTTCCTCTCAGCTCTCCAACCCGTTAATATTTATAGTAAAACACTTGAATTCAACAAATGGGTTTTCCTTTTGCTTCCCCCCTCGGCATTGACTTTACCCCAGTTCGTTTTGCAACACCTCCTGTCACTCCCCCCTTTGTTGGGAATTCACCTTTGCAATCCCTTGATCTTGGGTTCAACATTCCTCTCTTCTGTACCTCCACTCCAAGACTTTTCCCAGGGCGTGGCAGGATTAGGCACATCATCAGAATCCGATGATGCGCAGTCCTCTCTCGTGTCCCGCCCTCCAACAGCATTTTGACATCTGAATCACCGTCCTGATCACCTCCACCTCTACTGCATCACCTTCATCCTTTTAGACTCTCCGTCGACAACCGTCATCTTCTGCCATACCTTCATTCACAGCCGTCCCCAGAACAAGCCTGGTCTTCCACCCTGATCTAGGACGATTCCTCTAACAAGTCATCCAATCGCTTTACCAAAGACCGCCGCCACTCTCACGCCCATATTTAGGTAGTCTCTCCTCAAAAACCTTATGTATGCCAATGACTGAGATTCTCCTTGAAGCGTTACAATTGGAGATTCGGAGCTCATTACTTTGTCCATCCCCTCCTCACTCCATGACAACCGTTGTTGGGCGGTGTAGCAAGAGACTGTTTCTCGCCAACGCTACCTCGTCCACTGGCTGCTGTTGCTGCTGTTGCCGTTGCTGTTGTGCCGGTACCCACTTCGGTTTCCCACACTGCGCTCGGATGTGGTCATATGAACCACATTGCCGACACGTACGTGTTGGCCATCCGCATAATGTTTACCATAGAACATAGACTTGATCCGTAATTCTTTTCAACACAATATATGAAAAAAAAAAAAAAGAATAGGGGTCGAAGAGTCCATTTTAACTGTATACGCGCCATCCAGCGCACCTGCATATGGTCCAGTTTGCCCATCTCCCTGCTGTGGCTACGTGAACCGTCCCATAAGTACGCATTCACTGGTAATATCAAAATCAGTCGCCGCAAAAGGGCACATTCCTGATTTTCACACCAAGTGTATGTCGAGATACATCATGGAGTCTCACCGACACAGCTGTATTAACCGGTAATGGATGTCTCCTGATACTTGTCGACCACTGCCTCGTAGACTTGTGCAGACGTCATTTAACGAAGATTCTTCAGTCATTCCATTTATGCGACACCACGTATCTCCTCATTTGCTATAGACCATAGTAGACTCGAATGATCGCTGGTAATAATAAATCCATGTTGGATCCTGTGACAGCACCGCGGATCATCTCAATGCAGGCAGTGTTGATTCTTCTTCATTGCTATTCCAGCGCCATGTTGGAGAAAATAAAGTTTCCACAACCAACCGCTAGGGGCAGCTCAATCAGTAAACTGCGCAAAAACAAACAAAACTCAAAACAGGAGGCGTCTTCTCGCAGCTTGTCCACTACGCGGCTCGGAGGCGATGAGGACAAATGTATAAGTTTATTATTATGAGAGTGGTTCAGTACAAGCACACTCTCAGCTAAGGAGACTAACTCTCACGTTTTTACTTGTTTGACTGAACTGCACATTATTAGCATAATTGGGAGCTAGAACTTCTCCATTCTGAATTACCAATACCATTTAACTGTTTGAGAGGGCAATGCCAATTGTGTGCGTGTGATGAACGTCGAATAAATTGTGAATCTCGTGTAGCCCACGAAAAGACATGATTATTTAATGTTTTTTCTTGAACTTAGACGTTTAATTATTAGTCGATGTTTTTATAGTATTATTGGAAATATTGAGATCTGCAATAAGTTATAGGTAGCTAAGACTCTTTGCCCTCCTTCATTTGGGGTGATTTCCTGCTCAAATAAAGGGTTTAAACGGGATACGACTCATTCACAAGATTGAATGATCTTTTCAAAACGTAATATGCCCATAGAACTGGTGAGGCAATTTACTTAAGAGAAAGGGTTAGGTACACATATATCATTGTCCTCATCGCTCTCGGGCCGTGTGGACCTACTGTGCAGACGCTACTCAGTATCCTGGCTGCAGTGGTGCGAGGTGGTGCTGTTGCGCCTCTGTTGACACCTCAGGAAAATTACTGCTGTCAACATGGCGGTTTGTCATAGGCGCCGCATTAATACTATTGGTATTGAGCTTCTCCCGGGGACGATTTCACCTAGTTCAACGCAGGTTCTCTTACCTAAGATCATCAGAGAGACGTATGGAATTCAAGATGGAGAATTATATGGAGTGGCTTTAAATGGAGCGCATAGATTATTATTATAATCAAAAAGAAGCGCTAAGCCACAAGGGCTATACAGCGCTGCAGGGTAGGGAAGGAAGCAAGGGAATAGGATGGCAGAAGGGAGGGGGGATGATCAGCAGGTTACAGAAAACAGCGGGGCAGGGGATAGTACGGGGGTAGAAGGTAGCAAGAGATTGAAGTAGAAAGGGCTGAAGGTATCAGAATTTGTGAAGTAAGTCAGTCGTTGTCAAAAAGTCAATGAGAGAGTCCGGATGAAAGGTGGGTCCATCAGCGAGAAGGGAAGGTAAAGAGAGAGCAGCGGAGCGAAGACGACGACAGAGGTAAATTCTGCGTGCTCGTTGATAAGTGGGCAGTCCAACAGAATGTGGACTGACTGATAATGGAGCTTGGCAATTCTCACAGAGAGGAGCAAGACGCCTCTCCATGAGATATCCATGAGTAAGACGAGTATGGCCAATGCGAAGACGGGAGAGCGTAGTCTCCCAACCTCGACATTGGTGATAAGAAGACGGCCAGTGACCTATACTCGGTTTAATAGACTGAAGTTTGTTGTCGAGCATAGTAGACCAACGTTGTTGCCAACGGGTGTGAAGGTGGGAAGATATTGCAGCAAAATAGTCCGTAAATGGAAATACCTCTATAAGAAATGGTAGGTCATGTACTGCTGACCGCGCAGCAGTGTCTGCCTGTTCATTGCCCTGTACGTCAACATGACCAGGGACCCAACAAAAAACAATATCTTTATGCTTGGTAAAGATGCGGCGTAGCCAAAGTTGGATACGGAGGACTAAGGGGTGAGGTGTATCAAATTTTTGTATAGCCTGTAAAGCACTAAGGGAGTCTGAGACAACCACAAAAGATGACACAGGCATAGATGCAATACGGATAAGTGCTGTAAGGATGGCATATAATTCAGCAGTAAAAATACTAGCCGAAGATAGTAAATGCCCTCGTACGACGCTGTCCGGAAACACTGCTGCGAATCCTTACGCCGTCAGAAGACTTAGACATCGTGTAAAACAAGGGGGGAAAAAGG
>NC_069410.1:77356127-77371310 GCF_026875155.1 Cherax quadricarinatus
ATTTTATAAAAAAAACTTTTAAACTATATAATGAAAATTTTGTCAGTTAATTCATTTTATTAATGGAGAGAAGTGCTCAAGTTCTTAACTATAATTTTATTTCCAGTGATTACGATAAAGAACTTATTTTTCAGTTATCACGATGTTGTAAAAGCTTAAAGTTATGTAGTGCAATATAATTCAGTTTCTTCTTCGATATAACTGAAAATTATCAGTTTAAAAAAAATATAGGAAAAATATCGGCCAAAATTGGGTATCGGTATCGATATCGGCAAACATTTTGGTTTCGTCCCATTTTAAGAGATTTTCCCAGTGCTGACAACTTCATTTGTCTTCCTCAGCAACATAAAAATTGGAGAGACAGACCCACCCTAATAGATCCACTGAGAGTGAGAAAATCAGAATCTAGATGAGGAACAAAAATTGAAGAGGAGTAACACAGTGAAGGCAATCAGGATAATCAGCCGTCAAAATATAGTTTCCCACAGAGATGCTGACACTTTACAAGCACTTAGCGAAAATGCGCTCTGCCTGGGAAACTAGGGACACCAGCAGTTCTAACGCCTGTGCCCCATTGTGGAACAACTGTTTGTGCAAGTCTCAGACGTTT
The DNA here is from genome assembly GCF_026875155.1 of Cherax quadricarinatus. NCBI lineage: Eukaryota > Metazoa > Arthropoda > Malacostraca > Decapoda > Parastacidae > Cherax > Cherax quadricarinatus. The sequence goes on from NC_069410.1 coordinate 77,356,738, forward strand.
ACAGATTATTTGCCGCTCCCATTTGAGGACTACATTAGGAGCTAAACTGGAATAAGATTCCAGCTCTCGGGGAGATTGCAGAGATATTCCTATCAGAGATTACGAGGTACGTAAAAAATCTTTGGCTGGTCTCATTCCTGGCAAAACTAAACTTTTTTTCTTTGGCGCACCTCTCTGTTCTTCTAAAAAGTTGAAAAAAAATAAACTAATTGCCGTGGACAACATTCTTTGCCGCCTCGTTTCCCAAGCTGATGCTCGAAGTATTTCACACAGAGGTGGCCATGATGCTTCAACCAAACGATCATGGCTTTGGGGTCCCTCAAGGAAGTGACGCAGCGGTTCTAGGAGCAAGAGCGTGTATCAGCAACCTACCTGAGAACAATGCAGTAGTAAAATTAGATTTCAAGAATTCATTTAAACTCCTGAAAAGAATCGTGGTATTATCAACTGTTAATACAGCAAGAAATCGATGCTTCTGTTTAGGGAGCGCGAAATCACTTCATGGGAGGGTGTCGAGCAAGGGGATCCTCTTGATCCAGTTCTCCTGCTTCCTGGATAATGGTACACTGACAGGCACGAAGGAGTCGCTTCAAGCAGATCTTGCTCAGGTAATAACAGTGGGACATAATATGGGATTCATCCTTAATTCATCCAAATGTGAAATCCTCTCAGCCAGTAAACAAGTGATCGATGCAGTGAGATCCATAGTACCAGGTGCATCAATCACTACCTCATCAGTGTCTTGCCTGAACACTTCTTGGAACTGAAGAAACTGACTTAATTCTCGAGTAGAAACTAGACGATTTGAGTTGGACGAACAACAAATAGGCAGTCTAGACACCCACGATGCCTTGTATCTTCTCACAAAATGCCTGAGTCTGCCTAGGCTAACATATTTCCTAAGATGTGCACCGCCAGTCGTACTCTAGATGACTGACAGTGGGACTATGCTATACTTCCAGTCAGAATGGGTGTTGTTTTCTGCAAGAGTTCACCGATTGCACTCACTGTTTTCCTGTCTTCATGTGTAGCATCCAGAGTAAACTTGTTGAAGCGATTGTCCCTAAACACCTTAGGGACAATGTTGGAGTTCGTGACCAAAAGTTCATTGACGGATCTAGGCTCTGGGATAATCTAACTGCCTCTGCAATGAAACCTGCTCTCCCCAACAACTACAGTCACACTGGGATGGCCCAATAGTGGAGAACATAGTCTCAGGACTGTTTCAGAGTATATTGGAGGACAGACCTCGTCTCCTAGCAGTGAGAGCTGCTCATGTGGGGCATTTCTTGTTGGCTGTCCTCACTTCCTACCTTTTCACATTCCTCGGCCCTTAGACCATTCGCACTAGTGTTTCCCTTCTCCTTGCTACTCCTATTCTCGCCGAGCACAGGAGTATCTGCGGCAATAAATCGGCAGAGCGATTCGGATACCATGGTCTTGCTTGCCGATGATCTGAGGGAAATATTATAAAACATGAAGAGGTAAATAATATTATAAAGAGAAAGAAACCTTGCAACAGCCGGATGCCCAGCCACCTCAACTATGCAGATCCGTTGGCTTCCAAAATTATGGTGCAACCTGGACAGATAGTAAGTAGGTGGTGTGGGGCTACACATTTGCAACATTGGCGTTAAGTTATGCAGACTTATGTTATCATGTTTATCCTCAGGAAGGCGTGTGATGGAGGCTCATGTTATCATGTTACCTCAGGGCAGCGTGAAGGCCGTGGTGTATACAGACGTGATGCAGACACTACTCGTGTTCGGCGGGGTGCTGCTGGTGGTCATCATCAGCTGCATTGATCTAAGTGACGTTGGCAACATTTGGGCTGAAGCTGAAAAAGGTTCCCGAATTGAGTTATTCAAGTGAGTGTGATAACTTAAAAAGATTGCATTTCTACAATTCTGCTTCTAAAAGAATCCATTGCATCATTGTAAGAAATGCCAAATGTAAATCAATATTTCTCTGTGTAAAAACTGTCAAACACTGCTGATCAGTACTTCAGGTAAATTCTTACATTAGTGTGTGACATATCCTGCGGTGTAGACCATTATAACTGCATTGATTCATCTTGTGTGAAAGACATTATCATAGAACACCAGAAACAATTCTTCGTATTACATCCTTTCTGTACATTTGCAGTGAAATCCTAAAAATACACAACTTAATTTACAGTCCTTATACTTTTTAAAACATGTTTGCTACCTTTCTCTCTCTTTAGTTATAATAAAAATCGGAACAGCCTGGACACCAGCCCCTTCCTGCGTCACACCTTCCACAGCCTTGACACCAGCCCCTTCCTGCGTCACACCTTCCACAGCCTTGACACCAGCCCCTTCCTGCGTCACACCTTCCACAGCCTTGACACCAGCCCCTTCCTGCATCACACCTTCCACAGCCTTGGACACCAGCCCCTTCCTGCATCACACCTTCCACAGCCTTGACCACAGCCCCTTCCTGCGTCACACCTTCCACAGCCTTGACACCAGCCCCTTCCTGCGTCACACCTTCCACAGCCTTGACACCAGCCCCTTCCTGCGTCACACCTTCCACAGCCTTGACACCAGCCCCTTCCTGCGTCACACCTTCCCACAGTCTTGACACCAGCCACTTCCTACGTCACACCTTCCACAGCCTTGACACCAGCCCCTTCGTGAGTCACACCTTCCACAGCCTTGACACCAGCCCCTTCGTGAGATCACACCTTCCACCAGCTTGGACACCAGCCCCTTCCTGCGTCACACCTTCCACAGCCTTGACACCAGCCCCTTCGTGCGTCACACCTTCCACAGCCATGACACCAGCCCCTTCGTGCGTCACACCTTCCACAGCCTTGACACCAGCCCCTTCGTGCGTCACACCTTCCACAGCCTTGAAACCAGCCCCTTCGTGCGTCACACCTTCCACAGCCTTGACACCAGCCCCTTCGTGCGTCACACCTTCCACAGCCTTGACACCAGCCCCTTCGTGCGTCACACCTTCCACAGACTTGACACCAGCCCCTTCGTGCGTCACACCTTCCACAGCCTTGACACCAGCCCCTTCGTGCGTCACACCTTCCACAGCCTTGACACCAGCCCCTTCGTGCGTCACACCTTCCACAGCCTTGACACCAGCCCCTTCGTGCGTCACACTTTCCACAGCCTTGACACCAGCCCCTTCGTGCGTCACACCTTCCACAGCCTTGACACCAGCCCCTTCGATCGTCACACCTTCCACAGCCTTGACACCAGCCCCTTCGTGCGTCACACCTTCCACAGCCTTGACACCAGCCCCTTCGTGCGTCACATCTTCCACAGCCTTGACACCAGCCCCTTCGTGCGTCACACCTTCCACAGCCTTGACACCAGCCCCTTCGTGCGTCACACCTTCCACAGCCTGGACACCAGCCCCTTCGTGCGTCACACCTTCCACAGCCTTGACACCAGCCCCTTCGTGCGTCACACCTTCCACAGCCTTGACACCAGCCCATTCGTGCGTCACCCCTTCCACAGCCTTGACACCAGCCCCTTCGTGCGTCACACCTTCCACAGCCTTGACACCAGCCCATTCGTGCGTCCCACCTTCCACAGCCCTTAATACCAGCCCCTTCGTGCGTCACACCTTCCACAGACCTTGACACCAGCCCCTTCGTGCGTCACACCTTCCACAGCCTTAACACCAGCCCCTTCGTACGTCACACCTTCCACAGCCTGGACACCAGCCCCTTCGTGCGTCTCACCTTCCACAGCCTTGACACCAGCCCCTTCGTGCGTCACACCTTCCACAGCCTGGACACCAGCCCCTTCGTGCGCCACACCTTCCACAGCCTTGACACCAGCCCCTTCGTGCGTCACACCTTCCACAGCCTTGACACCAGGCCCTTCGTGCGTCACACCTTCCACAGCCTTGACACCAGCCCCTTCATGCGTCACACCTTCCACAGCCTTAACACCAGCCCCTTCGTACGTCACACGCCTTCCACAGCCTGGACACCAGCCCCTTCGTGCGTCTCACTTCCACAGCCTTGACACCAGCCCCTTCCTGCGTCACACCTTCCACAGCCTTGACACCAGCCCCTTCGTGCGTCACACCTTCCACAGCCTTGACACCAGCCCCTTCCTGCGTCACACCTTCCACAGCCTTGACACCAGCACCTTCCTGCGTCACACCTTCCACAGCCTTGACACCAGCCCCTTCCTGCGTCACACCTTCCACAGCCTTGACACCAGCCCCTTCCTGCGTCACACCTTCCACAGCCTTGACACCAGCCCCTTCGTGCGTCACACCTTCCACAGCCTTGACACCAGCCCCTTCCTGCGTCACACCTTCCACAGCCTTGACACCAGCCCCTTCCTGCGTCACACCTTCCACACCTTGACACCAGCACCTTCCTGCGTCACACCTTCCACAGCCTTGACCACCAGCCCCTTCCTGCGTCACACCTTCCACAGCCTTGACACCAGCCCCTTCCTGCGTCCACCTTCCACAGCCTTGACACCAGCCCCTTCCTGCGTCACACCTTCCACAGCCTTGACACCAGCCCTTCCTGCGTCACACCTTCCACAGCCTGACACCAGCCACTTCCTACGTCACACCTTCCACAGCCTTGACACCAGCCCCTTCCTGCGTCACACCTTCCACAGCCTTGACACCACCCTTCCTGCGTCACACCTTCCACAGCCTTGACACCAGCCCCTTCTGCGTCACACCTTCCACAGCCTTGACACCAGCCCCTTCCTGCGTCACACACCTTCCACAGCCTTGACACCAGCCCCTTCCTGCGTCACACCTTCCACAGCCTTGACACCAGCCCCTTCCTGCGTCACACCTTCCACAGCCTTGACACCAGCCCCTTCCTGCGTCACACCTTCCACAGCCTTGACACCAGCCACTTCCTACGTCACACCTTCCACAGCCTTGACACCAGCCCCTTCCTGCGTCACACCTTCCACAGCCTTGACACCAGCCCCTTCCTGCGTCACACCTTCCACAGCCTTGACACCAGCCCCTTCGTGCGTCACACCTTCCACAGCCTTGACACCAGCCCCTTCCTGCGTCACACCTTCCACAGCTTGACACCAGCCCCTTCCTGCGTCACACCTTCCACAGCCTTGACACCAGCACCTTCCTGCGTCACACCTTCCACAGCCTTGACACCAGCCCCTTCCTGCGTCACACCTTCCACAGCCTTGACACCAGCCCCTTCCTGCGTCACACCTTCCACAGCCTTGACACCAGCCACTTCGTACGTCAACTATAGTGCTGGGAGTCAACTTGATGTTAAATTCCATGGTTTTCAAGCAGTCATCTTACCAGAGGTCAGCCTCCGTCAGCACCCAGTCATCTTACCAGAGGTCAGCCTCCGTCAGCACTCTTAAGTTAGCACAGAGGTAAGTTGATTTGTTTTAATTTATCTTTTTTACATTGGAACATACAGAGAATGTTAACTTTGAAATTTACGCAGAGAATGTTTCTTCCATGAAAATATAGAGAAGATCTCAGTTACAGTATTGAGGAAATGCTGAAGATCAACTCGTATAGAAGATTACCACCAAGAAAACCGAAAAGGAAATACCACTAAGCAAAATATAAAATGTATAACACCCAGAAAATATACACCACCTCGCAAAATATATAGAGTTTATGAATTTAGTATCACCGTGCTTATGGTACCGTGTAATTAGGTCGACACACACTGTAGAATTCTGGAGTTCCCGGGCAAACTTCCGATATAAGCTCAGGGCTTCTGTTTCCGAAAGATATGGAAAGAGATGGAACGTTTCAGCAGAATTTTCAGTTTCTGTTGTTCGGTAGCTCAAGACTCAATTTCTCTTTTGCGAAACTTAAATAGCGAGGATCTGTAAGTTAGCACTGGTAAGTAGTCCAATAACTCAAGATGCAAACTTGTAAGAGTATCAGAACCTGCAACGCAGCTCATTCACACTCATATTTTTTCTAGGCCACCGAGACCAAGCACACACACACACACACACACACACACCACACACACACACACACACAGAGGGTGAGTATAACACCGAACACATCTCCTACGACATCTCAGTAAGAGTCGTTCAGGACCGTGTACACCGCGTACATCAGGCCCATATTGGAGTATACAGCACCAGTTTGGAACTCGGAACTGACCAAGCACGTCAGGAAATTAGAGAAAGTGCAAAGGTTTGCAACGAGACTAGTCCCCGGAGTTAAGCCGTATGTCCTACAAGAATAGGTTAAGACAAATCGACCTGACGACACTGGAGGACAGGAGGGACAGGGAGGGGGGGTCATTATAACGACATATAAAATACAGAGAGGAATCGACAAGATGGACAGAGACAGGATGTTCCAGCTAAAGACTCAGATGAGCCACAGAGATGTTAGGAAATATTTTTTCAGCCATAGAGTTGTCAGAAATTGAAACAATCTGGAGAGTGACGTAGTGGAGGCAGAAGAGGAAGAAGAGATACGATAAAGCTCATGGAGCAGGGAGGGAATGGACTCAGTAACGACTAGTGAAGAGGCAGGACCAGGAGCTGTAATTTGACCCCTGCAACCACAAATAGGTGAATACAAATAGGTGAGTAAACACAAACACAACACACACACTACTAATACTTTAGCACGGGCCAGTTAGGGTTCTTCAGTGCTAATAATTTTTAATATGGTATCATTACCTATATGTTGACTCTGTATCACTATATTGTTTGTAACAAACTTACAAAACTCTGCAGAGCGAAACGTTGCACAATAAAATTCCACGTTAACTGAGCATGTGTCTTTTTATCTAACAAGGAACTGTTTTGCAGGTGCTGGATATAGCATAAATTGAAAGTGATAACTCGTCTATGGTGTCAACCTGCCATTCTGTAGCCAATCAACAGGATTGTCCTTAAATATTATTCAAACCATCTTCAGGTAGCTTTAGAAATTGGTTCTACAAGTGGATCAGTGAGACGGGGTGGATCAGTGAGACGGGCTGGATCAGTGTGACGGGCTGGATCAGTGTGACGGGCTGGATCAGTGAGACGGGCTGGATCAGTGAGACGGGCTGGATCTTACTGTTTCGTCGTGTTTTTATGTTTCTCATTGTAATCAAATATTTTCCCGCGGCAATAATTATAGTCTGCTGTCTGCTAACCATTAATTCACCGCAACACTGCCTCATACTGTGTCAACCGAAGCAACACTCACTGCAACACTGCCTCATACTGTGTCAAGGGAAGCAACACTCATCGCAACACTGCCTCATACTATGTTAATTAAGGGAAGCAACACTCACCGCAACAGTCTCATACTGTGGAAGAACAAGATAATGTGCAACACATAGGTGTCTTTATTGTTGAAATGTATCGCAGCAAATTTCTTTAGTCGAATACTGAGGTTGTTCAGTTCCTCGGCCTCGTTGGAAATTGTTCATTCCCTCAGCCTTGATACTCTCCACCACTACGCGAAGGTCACAAAATATTAGGTGTCCAGTGAGAACACTAGAGATGTCGCCTCTAATGCTTGGCTCATTCGAGGAGTGATAAGCTCAAAGACTTATTTCATTCTCCTGCTATGACTTCCAGAGTTTATCTAGCTTCCCGGGAGACTATACGTTCACTATACGACTTTTTTCCCCTTCATGCGATTTAACTGAAATTTTTACCATAGACTCTAGGGCATGCCATAGTTTATGCAGTATAAGTTGCATCAAGATCGTCCAATAAATAATGATAAAAAAATAAATATTAGCATTTGGACATGGCAACATTTATGGCACCGTTATGTAGTGGCAATGTCGAATTGTTTTTGATACCTACAATGATAAAGCAATGCCATATTGATTTTCTAATGGATTCCTTTATGTATTATGCACTTATTAGTAACCAAAAAAAAAATAGTAATTATGTCTTGACATGTTTTAACACCATTCTTGCATTCCATACCCATGGTATGCCAAAATGGAAGGGATGATTACCCAAAGGGAGTCCATTTGCTTGTAGAATAATGTCCCCTGAATAAGCAGTGTGAAAATAATGAAGATCGGTTCATAAATAACTGAGATACTGTTAGATATATGAAAATAATGCACTTCCGAGATAAATGAAGAAATATATTAGGGCTTACTATATCTGGGTAAAAATCTCATGGTGCCTTCTTATGTTTATTGATAGTAGAAACAAGTGTATAGAGTATATCCCTGAAGTTCCATGCAGATCCCTGCATCCTGAAGTTCCCTGGAGATCGGCCAATCACAATGCTCCATGCATGCCAACCTGAAAAGAAGGAAATACATTCTCAAAATCGTATTGCCAGTGATTATATACACAGATACATGTAATTACAAGTATGTCATATTTATACACATACAAATATACAAGAAAATCACATGAATTACATACCTTTGAGTAGGTGTTGGTAAGGACATCAATGATCATCTAATGTCCTCCACCAGACGATTCTACGTCTGAAAAAATCCATTAGTTCACTAGCAGTGAACAATGTTTGGTCTTAAGAGGAGTGTGATGGCGTCACGTGCTCCAGCCGCCGCCTCTCTCGCTGCTGCTTTCCTCTTCGCTTTTATAGCTCTACGAATTCCTTCTAAGAGCTTTCTTCTCTTCACGGTTAACTTGCGAGAGAATGATTTCTTCTTGTGAGCCATTGTGTGTAAAAATGCAAAGAATGGAGGGTCAGATTACGGGTCCCAAGGGTCAGCCGCGGTCAATCAGAGCAGCACACCTCCTCTCCCTTCAGACCTATGGTCGGCACTGACTTGCTAGGGAAGAGAGTACCTCTTCCTACAGCCACCCTAACAGTTACCAATTAGTATTTCGAAGATTCTAGCACAAAATCGTAAGAAAAATATTACGAAAAAAATACTAATAATGAAATCAAGTATACTATTGTTATGGTGCGCGTCAGCTGTCAAACTAATGACGCAATTACCTCATTTATTATAATTACGATAATTACTCGCAGAATTATCGTACAGACACGAGACATACACCAAAATGTTGCCAGATTTTTTAACTATTTTTCGGTAAGATTAACTCATTTTTTTTTTTCGATTTTTTTGGTATATTTGAGCCGCCACGTGCTATTACCCCTTTAAATACTCGGGTTTGAATCTTGATCAGTCGCAGTATGTTCTTTGTATATAACCACTTGTTTCTGTGGAGACAATGATTTGTGTACTGCTCCTAAGAGTGAAATTCAAATGGGTGGATCTCCCATTTGGATACCAATCTTCCACCACATCGCAAAGGCTTAAACCAAATTTTCACCCGGTCATCTGCAAGTGGCAGCAGAAACGCGATTTGTCAGACCAGGAAAAGTTTTTCAAATCTTCACCTGTTCACTTATGATGAGTGTTCAGTGGTCAGTCGTCACGTGAGGTCACAGACCCTGAGCTGCTTTGGGGATTAGCGTGGACGGTTACAAAGCATGGCTTGCTTCTGCAGTGTTTTAAAAATTGAGGTTGGAGAGTTGAAGGAGGAGGTCTTGCTTCTCCAGGAGGAGATTAGGAGGCTGAAGGTCCACCTCAATGGGTCTGGGAGAGAGTGTGAGGTGGCTGGAGTTGTGGGGAATGAGGCTTCTAGCAGTGAGGTGCAGTCTGTCTCTCGCTGTGAGGAGGCTGTAGGTGGGGAGGTAGCAACGGCTACCAGCAGTGAGGTGCAGTCCAGCACCTGCTACAAGTGGCGAGTGGTTCACAGTAATGGAAGGCGCATCAGATAAAGGGAAAATTAAGAGTGAAGATCTGAAGGTAGGAAATCTCTTCTCTGTTCTTCAGGATGAATGTACTTCAGTGCCAGTGAAGGTAAGGGCACTACTGCCCCTGCTAACAGAGGTAAGCGCATTCTTGTGGTTAGTGACGCTCAGGTAAGTATTATTGACCGTGCTTTTTGTAATAGGAATAAGAAGATGAAGATAGAGTGTGCTTCCCTGGAGCTGGTGTTGGGGACATAGTTAACAGGCTGGATAATATCATGTCAGGTAATGGGAAAAGTGAAGGCTTACTCATGCCCTGTAACAACTTCAGATAGTATTACTCAGGCTGGCTCCTCCTCAGGAAAATTAATGAATAGAAAAATAAATAATAATTCACAAAGATAAAACTATTTATTAAATCAAACAAACAACAAAACAAGAAAGGTATATCCTATTTGAAAGAAAAATGAAAAATAAAAGAATAAAATAACATTTGAACTCAACACTAATATCTTCAATGGTGTCTGGTGTTGGTGACACTGTTGTTGAAACCGTAGCCATTGCTGATGATAAGGGGGGTCGCAGGTGTTGGTGACCATCCACTGGCTAGTTCTTCACAGTATACCAGTGAGTATTCTATCCCGAAGACAGGAAAGCAGGTTCTTTCCCGCTGCAATGCTGTGGAGTTACGTCCTGCAATTTCATACAGGTGCACAGGTACTTCAATACAACCTGGAGAAGTCTCTGGAAGTTAGTCCTTCTCCTGTTCTACTCGTTGATTGCCAGGTGACCCTCTCTGACATCCAAGCTGGAAAGATAGACAGGTTACCCACTGCTTAAATAATCACTCTTCATGGTAGTGTACAATATTCAAAAGACGTGGTGATTATTACAACAGTCAACCTAGAGCAAGACTGAAAGGACTAAGTTTATTATTGGTCAAAAGTGAAGCTTTCAACCAATAAATCCACTAGAATACAAGGCAGGCATGTACTTACAGTAGAGTTGGGAACTGTGAGTCTAGTGATTTACTGTTTAACCAGAGCCCCACACCCCACCTTTCAGGGGGGGGAGGAGAAGAGGTAGGGGACGGGATAGCGGGAGCTAGACTGACCCTACCTTAACAAGTAGCCGGCAGACAAACTATCAATTTCAGGGAGGGGGAGAAAAGGCGGGAAAAACGGGAGCGTGACTTACCCTACCTTAACTAGTAGCCGGCAGACAAACTATCAATTTCAGGGAGGGGGAAAAAGGTGGGAAAAATGGGAGATTGACTTACCCTACCTTAACTAGAAGCCGGCAGTGAAACTACTGATACTATATATATTCCCTCTACACCTATCTATTGAACTTTTCCCTCACAGGGAACAAGCCCATTATTTGTCTCAGTGCTGGTGGAAATGATATTGGGAAGGGTAGGAGAGAAGAGCTGCTAGGTAAGTACAGGTCAGCTATAGATTTCATTAAGTCTAAGGGAGGGGTCCCAATCATATGTAGCATCTTGCCTAGAAGGGGAGTAGGAAATGAATGGTTGTCTAGGGCAATTGGTGTAAATTGCTGGCTAGACAGATACTGCAAGGAACTTGCAATCCCATTCATTGACAACTGGAACAACTTTTATGGCAAACATGATATGTATGCAAAGGATGGGGTACATCTCTCCGGGGCTGGGGTGGTAGCACTTGCAAACTCAATTGAGAAGGCCATTGGTGAAATGCCTATGATTTTAAACTGATTGAAGATAGAGGTATGGGTGTGTGTGGGAAACAAGCAGGTTGCAACTCTGGGGTTGAAACAGTAATTGTATAAAAGGCATACAGCATGTAGTTATAAATAAAGACAATAGCCTGCAGCAAACAAAGGGGGACAGCAGAGGGACAGCAAGGGATAGCTCCCGTTAAAGTTTACTATACTAATAGAGGAGTGTAAGATATAAGATAGATGAACTAAGATTAATTGTAAGGTGCAGGAAAATAGATATTATTGCTATAACAGAGAAATGGCTAAAATCTGAAAGATGAGAGATGCCCTCTGAATGTCACATACACGGACTATAAATTATTCCACACTGACAGGGTCAACAGGAAGGGGCGGTGGAGAAGCGATGTATGTCAAGAGACACATTTATAATGTTGTGTTAGACCAAGATATAAAAGTAGATGAGTCAGCCACTGAATCTGTTTGGTTTACAGCTTCTCGGAGGGCCCGAGAAAAAACTAATTTGGGTGTGATTTTTACAAGGGCCCCAAATCTTGATAGTGAGTGCAGTGTAATATTCTATGGGACGAAATTAGTAAGGCATTCTACATACGATAAATGTTGTTGCTTATTGGGAGATTTTCAACTATAGACAGATTGACTGGAGCAATTTGACAGGAAATTTAGGAGTCAGGTGACATTTTGATACGATCCAGGATTGTTTTTTAAAACAGTTTGTGACAGAGCAACTAGGGGAAATAACCTCCTTGACTTGGTTCTTTGCCAGTAGGAAACACTAATTAATTTAATCTTGAGGTTAATGATGAGCTAGGGGAGGAATTGATCAACAAATCACTCAGTTTTAATATATCATGGAATTCCCCTATTAATGGCAATCCAAGTCTCCATCACCTGATTTTCGCATGGCTGATTTCATAGGACCTGAGAATTATTAGGTGAAGGGCTCCTGAAACTGGAATGACCTGAACTAAGGGTCAGATAGGTGGTGAGGGGTAGTTGCCGAATGATGACTTTCCAGGGATAGTTCTATGCTGCTCAGTCAATTATGTTCCAAATAGGGAAAATCTGATCAAACAAAAATGATCCTAAATGATGAACATTAGATTAAAAATATCTGATTGGTAAAAAGAGAGGCATATATAGGCAAATCAAAAGAGGAGAGGGGCAATTAAGAATCGATATATTCGTTAAAGAGAGAAATAAAAAAGGGAATTAGAAAAGCAAAAAGAGATTATGAGGTTTAAAAGTTGCAAGAGAATCGAAAGACTAACCCAAAAGGATTCTTTCAGGTTTACAGAAGTAAGATCAGGGACAAGATAGGCCCACTCAAAAGTTCCTCGGGTCAGCTCACTGACAGTGATTTAAAGGAAATGTGTAAATTTTTAACACTTATTTCCTCTCATTTTTTTACACAGGAGGATACCAGCATTTTCCAGATATGAAAATTATGTAGAACGGACTTAATAAATGTGCCGATTGGGTCAAAGTGACATGGTCCTTGGCAATAGAAAATTAAAACCTAACAAATCCCGGGGCCCTGTTGAACTGTAGCGGGGTTTTAAAAGGGAAAAGGGGGAGTTAGCACCCTTGGCTAATTTTTTCAAAATCACTAAAAACTGGCATGGTGCAGATAAGTGGAAAGGGCAAAGTGATCCCTATTTTTAAAGCGGGTGACAGGTTTTTAGTTTCGAACTTAGACCAAAAGCCTAACCTCCATAGGGGGAAATTTATGGAAACAAATAATTCCCGAGGATTCGTACCACTTGAAAACATAAATTTAATCAACGAATTTCCAGCATGGTTTTACAAAGAGGCTTCCTCCCTTACGAATTTTTTAATTTTTTTCCAAAGGGTATTTGAGGAGGAGATCTGGTAATGAAATGATTTGTGTTATGGACTTCAGAAAAGGCTTTTGACGGGGTCCCCATCAGAACATTGGGAAAATTAAGGCAATGGAAAGGAGGAAATTTTTTTTCCTGGATAGAAGCATGGTTGAAAAAATAGGCAGCAGAGATTTTCTTAAATGGGGAGAAATCAGAGTGGGGAAGGTCACCGGGTGTTCCACAGGGGTCAGTGTTGGACCCCTTTGCTGTCCACTCTAAAAAACGAATGAGAGGGTATAAAAAGCGCTGGGCTTTTTTTCCAAGACCCAAAAAAGGGCCTAAAATTCATTCTGACGAGGACATTCGAGCACTCCGAAGTTTGAATTGACTGATGCGTGGTCGGAGGAATGGGGGATGCAGTTTAATAAAACAAATGCAAAGTTTTTAATTTTTGGACAGGACAAAAACATGCCACATATAACAAATAAAGAGATCTTAATATTACGGATTGCGAAAAAAAAATTTGGAGTTCGGTTTGCAGTAAAAATGAAACCAAGAAACAGTCATAATGTTTTTGCAATAAAGCTAAAGAATCTTTGGGTTCATATCAAAAAGCAAAATAATAGGAGTCCTCAGGTTGTTCTTCAAAACCATACTCCTTAGTTAGGCCCCCTTTTTGATTATGCGCACAGTTTTGGGCACCGATTTAAGAAGGTAAAAAGCTCTGGAAAATGTACAAAGGAGGATGACAAGTTGTCCCATGTATCAGAAACCCTTCCCCTTTAGGTAAAAAGGGGGCCCCGAATCTGCCTCTTAGAAAGACGTTAAATTTTGGGGGGATATATGGTGTATAAATGGAAGACGGGAAAAAATAAAGGGATGTAAATAGTGTGCTGAAAATATCTAGCCCACAGGGCTCGCAGCAATGGTTTTAAGTTTGGAAAAATTTAGATTCAGGAAGGATATAGGAAAGTATGTTTGGGAAAAAGGTTGTGGATGAGGCAAAAAACTCCCAAGTACCGTTATGACCAGAACGTTTTGAGCTTTTTAAAATAGGTTGGATAAAAACATTTGGGATGTGGGGGGTGGAGTTGGACCCGATACTTTTGTATCAGGTCGGTTGCCGTGTTTTCCCCCCTTAAGTCAATGGAACCCCACCACTAGGTTTGGGTGCATTGGGGTTAAGCCGGTAGGAGACTTGGATTGCCTCACATGGGCCAGAGGCCCTTTTGCATGTCCTTTGTTCTTATTTCTTTGTTTGTGGCCACTGTAGCCTCAGTTTGTGCCCCTTAGCCACAGTTTGTGGCCATTTTGCCTCAGTTTTCAGCCACTGTAGTTCAGTTTTTTTTCCGT
>NC_069410.1:77371810-77386932 GCF_026875155.1 Cherax quadricarinatus
ATAACAATTTTGGTCTTAAGAGATGTGATGGGTCAGTGCCCAGCCGCCGCCTCTCGCTGCTGCTTTCCTCTTCGCTTTTATAGCTCTACGAATTCCTTCTAAGAGCTTTCTTCTCTTCACGGTTAACTTGCGAGAGAATGATTTCTTCTTGTGAGCCATTGTGTGTAAAAATGCAAAGAATGGAGGGTCAGATTACGGGTCCCAAGGGTCAGCCGCGGTCAATCAGAGCAACACACCTACTCTCCCTTCAGACCTATGGTCGGCACTGACTTGCTAGGGAAGAGAGTACCTCTTCCTACAGCCACCCTAACAGTTACCAATTAGTATTTCGAAGATTCTAGCACAAAATCGTAAGAAAAATATTACGAAAAAAATACTAATAATGAAATCAAGTATACTATTGTTATGGTGCGCGTCAGCTGTCAAACTAATGACGCAATTACCTCATTTATTATAATTACGATAATTACTCGCAGAATTATCGTACAGACACGAGACATACACCAAAATGTTGCCAGATTTTTTAACTCTTTTTCGGTAAGATTAACTCATTTTTTTTCGATTTTTTTGGTATATTTGAGCCGCCACGTGCTATTACCCCTTTAAATACTCGGGTTTGAATCTTGATCAGTCGCAGTATGTTCTTTGTATATAACCACTTGTTTCTGTGGAGACAATGATTTGTGTACTGCTCCTAAGAGTGAAATTCAAATGGGTGGATCTCCCATTTGGATACCAATCTTCCATTCCACCACATCGCAAAGGCTTAAACCAAATTTTCACCCGGTCATCTGCAAGTGGCAGCAGAAACGCGATTTGTCAGACCAGGAAAAGTTTTTCAAATCTTCACCTGTTCACTTATGATGAGTGTTCAGTGGTCAGTCGTCACGTGAGGTCACAGACCCTGAGCTGCTTTGGGGATTAGCGTGGACAGTTACAAAGCATGGCTTGCTTCTGCAGTGTTTTAAAAATTGAGGTTGGAGAGTTGAAGGAGGAGGTCTTGCTTCTCCAGGAGGAGATCAGGAGGCTGAAGGTCCACCTCAATGGGTCTGGGAGAGAGTGTGAGGTGGCTGGAGTTGTGGGGAATGAGGCTTCTAGCAGTGAGGTGCAGTCTGTCTCTCGCTGTGAGGAGGCTGTAGGTGGGGAGGTAGCAACGGCTACCAGCAGTGAGGTGCAGTCCAGCACCTGCTACAAGTGGCGAGTGGTTCACAGTAATGGGAGGCGCATCATAGTAAGGAAAGTTAAGAGTGAAGATCTGAAGGTAGGAAATCGCTTCTCTGTTCTTCAGGATGAATGTACTTCAGTGGCCAGTGAAGGTAAGGGTACTACTGCCCCTGCTAACAGAGGTAAGCGCATTCTTGTGGTTGGTGACTCTCAGGTAAGATATATTGACCGTGCTTTTTGTAATAGGAATAAGAAGATGAGATAGAGTGTGCTTCCCTGGAGCTGGTGTTGGGGACATAGTTAACAGGCTGGATAATATCATGTCAGGTAATGGGAACAAACCCATTATTTGTCTCAGTGCTGGTGGAAATGATATTGGGAAGGGTAGGAGAGAAGAGCTGCTAGGTAAGTACAGGTCAGCTATAGATTTCATTAAGTCTAAGGGAGGGGTCCCAATCATATGTAGCATCTTGCCTAGAAGGGGAGTAGGAAATGAATGTTGTCTAGGGCAATTGGTGTAAATTGCTGGCTAGACAGATACTGCAAGGAACTTGCAATCCCATTCATTGACAACTGGAACAACTTTTATGGCAAACATGATATGTATGCAAAGGATGGGGTACATCTCTCTGGGGCTGGGGTGGTAGCACTTGCAAACTCAATTGAGAAGGCAATTGGTGAAATGCCTATGATTTTAAACTGATAGAAGATAGAGGTATGGGTGTGTGTGGGAAACAAGCAGGTTGCAACACTGGGGTTGGAAACAGTAAATGTATAAAAGGCATTCAGCATGAAGTTATAAATAAAGACAATAGATCATGTCAGCAAACAAAGGGGGACAGCAGAGGACAGCAAGGGACTAGCTCCCTTAAGGTTTACTATACTAATAGCAGGAGTGTAAGAAATAAGATAGATGAGCTAAGATTAATTGTAAGTGCAGGAAACATAGATATTATTGCTATAACAGAGACCTGGCTAAATCTGAAAGATAGAGAGATGCCCTCTGAATGTCACATACAAGGCTATAAATTATTCCACACTGACAGGGTCAACAGGAAGGGTGGTGGAGTAGCGATGTATGTCAGAGACAATTTAAAATGTTGTGTTAGACAAGATATAAAAGTAGAAGCGTCAGCCACTGAATCTGTTTGGTTACAGCTTCTCGAGGGCCGAGAAAAACTAATTTTGGGTGTGATTTACAGGGCCCCAAATCTTGATAGGGAGTGCAGTAAACTTCTATGGGACGAAATTCGTAAGGCATCTACATACGAAAATGTTGTGCTAATGGGAGATTTCAACTATAGACAGATTGACTGGAGCAATTTGACAGGAAATTTAGAGTCAGGTGACTTTCTTGATACGATCCAGGATTGTTTTTTAAAACAGTTTGTGACAGAGCCAACTAGGGGAAATAACCTCCTTGACTTGGTTCTTGCCAGTAGGGAAACACTAATTAATAATCTTGAGGTTAATGATGAGCTTGGGGAAAGTGATCACAAATCACTCAGTTTTAATATATCATGGAATTCCCCTAATAATGGCAATCAAGTCTCCGTCCCTGATTTTCACATGGCTGATTTCATAGGACTGAAAAATTACTTAGGTGGGCTGAACTGGAATGACCTGACTAAGGGTCAGATAGGTGGTGATGGTTGCCGATATGATGCTTTCCAGGGCATAGTTCTAGCTGCTCAGTCAAATTATGTTCCAAATAGGGAAATCAGATCAAACAAAAATGATCCTAAATGGATGAACAATAGATTAAAATATCTGATTGGTCAAAAGAGAGGCATATATAGGCAAATCAAAAGAGGAGAGGGGCAATTAAGAAATCGATATATTCAGTTAAAGAGAGAAATAAAAAAGGGAATTAGAAAAGCAAAAAGAGATTATGAGGTTAAAGTTGCAAGAGAATCGAAGACTAACCCAAAAGGATTCTTTCAGGTTTACAGAAGTAAGATCAGGGACAAGATAGGCCACTCAAAAGTTCCTCGGGTCAGCTCACTGACAGTGATAAGGAAATGTGTAGAATTTTAACACATACTTCCTCTCAGTTTTTACACAGGAGGATACCAGCGATATTCCAGAAATGATAAATTATGTAGAACAAGACGATAATAAACTGTGCACGATTAGGGTCACAAGTGACATGGTCCTTAGGCAAATAGATAAATTAAAACCTAACAAATCCCCAGGCCCTGATGAACTGTATGCAAGGGTTCTAAAGGAATGTAAAGAGGAGCTTAGCAAACCTTTGGCTAATCTTTTCAACATATCACTACAAACTGGCATGGTGCCAGATAAGTGGAAAATGGCAAATGTGATACCTATTTTTAAAGCAGGTGACAGGTCCTTAACTTCGAACTATAGACCAATAAGCCTAACCTCCATAGTGGGAAAATTTATGGAATCAATAATTGCCGAGGCAGTTCGTAGCCACTTTGAAAAGCATAAATTAATCAACGAATCTCAGCATGGTTTTACAAAGGGGCGTTCCTGCCTTACGAATTTATTAACTTTTTTCACTAAGGTATTTGAGGAGGTAGATCATGGTAATGAATATGATATTGTGTATATGGACTTCAGTAAGGCTTTTGACAGGGTCCCACATCAGAGACTATTGAGGAAAATTAAGGCACATGGAATAGGAGGAGAATTTTTTTCCTGGATAGAAGCATGGTTGACAAATAGGCAGCAGAGAGTTTGCATAAATGGGGAGAAATCAGAGTGGGGAAGCGTCACGAGCGGTGTTCCACAGGGGTCAGTGTTGGACCCCCTGCTGTTCACAATCTACATAAACGACATAGATGAGGGCATAAAAAGCGACATCGGCAAGTTTGCCAATGACACCAAAATAGGCCATCGAATTCATTCTGACGAGGACATTCGAGCACTCCAGGAAGATTTGAATTGACTGATGCAGTGGTCGGAGAAGTGGCAGATGCAGTTTAATATAAACAAATGCAAAGTTCTAAATGTTGGACAGGACAATAACCATGCCACATATAAACTAAATAATGTAGATCTTAATATTACGGATTGCGAAAAAGATTTAGGAGTTCTGGTTAGCAGTAATCTGAAACCAAGACAACAGTGCATAAGTGTTCGCAATAAAGCTAATAGAATCCTTGGCTTCATATCAAGAAGCATAAATAATAGAGTCCTCAGGTTGTTCTTCAACTCTATACATCCTTGGTTAGGCCTCATTTAGATTATGCTGCACTTTTTGGTCACCGTATTACAGAATGGATATAAATGCTCTGGAAAATGTACAAAGGAGGGTGACAAAGTTGATCCCATGTATCAGAAACCTTCCCTATGAGGATAGACTGAGGGCCCTGAATCTGCACTCTCTAGAAAGACGTAGAATTAGGGGGGATATGATTGAGGTGTATAAATGGAAGACAGGAATAATAAAGGGGATGTAAATAGTGTGCTGAAAATATCTAGCCTAGACAGGACTCGCAGCAATGGTTTTAAGTTGGAAAAATTCAGATTCAGGAAGGATATAGGAAGTACTGGTTGGTAAAAGAGTTGTGGATGAGTGGAACAAACTCCCAAGTACAGTTATAGAGGCCAGAACGTTGTGTAGCTTTAAAAATAGGTTGGATAAATACATTAGTGGATGTGGGTGGGTGTGAGTTGGACCTGATAGCTTGTGCTACCAGGTCGGTTGCCGTGTTCCTCCCTTAAGTCAATGTGACCTGACCTGACTAGGTTGGGTGCATTGGCTTAAGCCGGTAGGAGACTTGAACCTGCCTCACATGGGCCAGTGTTCCTTCGTTCTTATGTTCTTATGTTTGTGGCCACTGTAGCCTCAGTTTGGGGACCACTGTAGCCACAGTTTGTGGCCATTGTAGCCTCAGTTTGCAGCCACTGTAGTCTCAGTTTTCGGTTCTTCACTGACTGAAGTGGAACCCAGTGTGGTCTTCTGCTGTCACCATCCATTTCAAGCTTCAATGTGTTTTACATTCAAAGATGCTCTTCTGGCCACCTTAGACTGCCCACTTTATCAACAAGCACGCAGAATTTACCTCCGACGTCGTCTTCGCTCCGCTGATCTCTCTTTACCTTCCCTTCTCGTTGATGGACCCACCTTTCATCCGGACTCTCTCATTGACTTTTTGACAACAACTGACTTACTTCACAAACTCTGAAGATACCTTCAGCTCTTTCTACCTCAATCTCTTGCTACCCTCTACCCCTGCACTATCCCCTGCCCCGCTGTTTTCTGTAACCTGATCATCCCTCCCCCCTTCTGCCGCCCAATACCCTCGCTTCCTTCCCTACCCTGCAGCGCTGTATAGCCCTTGTGGCTTATCGCTTCTTTTTGATTATAATAATAATCTGGCCACCACTGGTGTAACACTTTTTTTTTAGTTACTATCGTCTTTCTATCAGCCTGAACTAGTCTGGCCATTCTCTGACCTCTCTTAATAACAAAGCGTTTTTGTGCATAGGACTGTGGCTCCCTGGATGGTTTGTGTTTTTCTCTAGAAACTTTATGTGAAAATGACTCGTCGGGCACCAACACTCATTCCACCGTCAAAGTCTCTAAGTAAAAATACCCAGGTATTTTAGATGTGTCTAATTCATCTAATGATACTTGTCTGACACAAGAGCACCATTGTTATGACCAAGGTCATAATGTGATTAATTTATATGTATTATCCACTTAATATTATACTCGGGGTTTCTTTAATATTAGCTAAATTAAAGATTCCACTAGTTTATAATATTATCTGATTTAGGAATAAGTATGCAGATTACGAGGCAGTTAAGAAGATCATTTTAAGGGAGTATGACTTACTTCCTGTAAGTTATCAGCGCACCTTACGCTCTCTAAGAAGACTGCCCGGCCAAACCTGGGTAGAATTTGCCCGGCAAAAGAAGGTGGCTCTAGAGCGATGGTTGAGGTCATCTGGGTGTGATACTATGGAGCGTCTGATGCAGTTGATCTTGCAAGAAGAATTTCAGAACTCTCTGACGGGAGATGTACGCTCCTTTGTTATCGAACACCAGACTGCAGATGTGTTGGCCTCTGCTTCTCTAGCTGATCACTTTGAGATGACCTCTCAATTGACCAAGGAAAAAGGGTCTAGAGAGAAAGCCAGGTTATGTTCTCCTAAGAGTCAGTCTTTCTCTCCTAGGAAAATGGATCAGCAGACCTCTCCTCCTCATTAAGCAAAAGCCTACTCGAGCGTCGTCCATAGTAATGGTAAAGGAAAACCATCTTACGAGGGAAATGCATCAAGAAGAGGCCCAACTTGCTCTTATTGTCAAAAACCAGGCCATTGGAGGCGCTCATGTTTCCAATTAAGTCGAGACCGTAGGCGGTCAGGTTCTGAAAAATTACCTGTACAGATGACGTCTTCCTCAAAATCGAAGTGCCTAATTCCCTATGAGTCGTTCGCAGACAAAGTTTCGGAAGCCATGTTGCCTTACTTCTTTAAGGGTAAGGCTGGTGTTACAGAGGACCAAATGGTGGACATAGTATCCTATCGGGATACGGGAAGCTACCTGACCTTACTGAGAAAAGGAGTACTTCCTCTAAATGATGACACTTATATTAACCTGGATGTTCCGCTAGAAGGTTTACGGTGGCACTATCACAAGAGTACCCTTCATAAGGTATATGTGAACGTAGATTCATATCAAGGTGAAGCTGTTGTGGGCCTTTCTGAAACTGATTTTCCCATTAAGAGTGTAGATCTATTGGTGGGTAATGATTTAGGAAGAGGAGGAATTTGCCAGAACCTTATGTTATAGAGAAGTTCTCTGGAGAGAATTACGCCATTGAAGGGTGTAAGGAAGGTCCTCGTCTATTCCCTCTTACAGCCATAACCAGGGCTATGGCTAAGAATTTGGAACCACTGCCTACTCCTGATGAACCCTCAGATTGGGGTTTGGATGCTCTGTTCAGTGCCAGTGATCAACAAGAAGTCGAAAATCAGCCTCAAAAATCCCAAGTGGTAGATTTTGCCCCATTACGGAGTAGCGACTTTAATCGTGAAAATTTAGTAAAAGAACAGCTTGAAGACCCGTCGTTGAAACAGGCAAGGGATCAAGCGCTTACTGAGATGGAAGCTGAAGGTAAGGAAGAATGTTTTTATTACTCTGACGGTATCCTGATGAAGAAATTTCCGTCGACTTCAGTTAATTCATGTCTCAAGCCAAAACAGCTCTTGGTTTTACCTGTCCGATTTCGGGAGTTAGCATTGGAAGTGGCACATTCTAGCCCCATGGGCAGACATTTGGGGATAAGAAAGACTCTAGGAAAATTAGCCCGATATTTCTTCTGGCCCAAAATGAAAGATACCGTGACTGAGTACTTGAGAAACTGTGCTATTTGCCAGCTCGTTGGAAAGCCTGCACAAAAACCTCCTCCTGCGCCCCTCTTACCTATTGCCGTAGAAGGCGAACCCTTCTCTCGGCTCGTAATAGACTGTGTGGGACCTCTCCCAAAAACTAGGCTTGGCAATCAATATCTTCTTACTATAATGGATAAGACTACTCGGTATCCAGAGGCTGTGCCCCTACGCAAGATTAGTGCCAAGGCTATTGTGAGAGTCCTATTTAGATTCTTCGCACAGTTCGGATTCCCTAAGGAGATTCAATCTGACAGAGGGACGAATTTCACATCAAAGATTTTCCGTGAAGCTATGTCCAGGGTCGGAGTTAAACCCATTGTTTCAACAGCATATAGACCCCAAACCCAGGGTGTCATAGAGAGGTTTCACCAAACCCTGAAGATCATGATGAGGGCATACTGTGAGCAGTTCTCAACAGACTGGGATGAAGGTATTCCTTTCCTCCTCCTTGCCTTAAGAGAGAGCGAACAGGAGAGTTTAGGATTTAGTCTTTTTAACTCATTTATGGTCATGCGGTCCGAGGACCGTTAGTAATGCTAAAGGACGTTTTGGTCTGGGAAAGTGGAGCCTTCTTTATGTTTATCTCCCACGGCAATGCAAAAAACACTTGGTTTTTACTCGGCAATTGGCCGCCTGACAACCTCAGACAAGCTCAAAACCGTATGAAACAACATTATGACAAGACTGCTGTTGAGCGTTCATTAAATGTGGGAGACAAAGTGTTAGCTTTAAAGCCGGTGCCAGGCCATACCTTGCAACCCAAGTATGAGGGTCCAATGGAGGTGATTAAGAAGCTGAGTAAGGTAAATTACGTGGTAAGAACACCAGGAAGAAGAAAGTCGACCCGAACTTACCATATTTAAAAACAGCTAAAGAAATACTACGAGGGACTTGTCCCTGTGGCTGCGGGAGGTCACGGAAGGTGACTCGAGTAAAGAAGATTGTTCACGTGGAGTAGAGATAAGACTGAAGAACTCGGAAATAATGGAAACCTTAGATGATTATCTCGGTAACTTAGAAAAGGAAAGATCAAGTGAAATCCGAGACTTGATTTCCACTTATGGAAGTCTCTTTGGAGATATCCCCAGACAGTGCACCATGGGGATCCACGATGTTGACGTGCAAGGAGCTGCTCCGATTAAACAAGCTCCATATAGAGTCATCCCATTAAAGAATAAAGCGCTGCGGGAGGAAATAAGTTTCTTGTTCGGTCATGGGTTGATTGAACATAGCAAAAGCCCTTGGGCTTCACCGTGTGTCCTTGTACCTAAGTCGAACGGTTCATTTAGAAAGTGTACCGACTATCGGAAAGTAAATTCCCTAACAGTGCCTGACGGATTCCCTCTTCCTAGGGTTGATGACCTAATAGACAGCGTTGCCAGTGCTAAGTATGTCAGTCGTTTGGACCTCCTGCGTGGTTATTATCAAGTGCCGTTATCGCCCAGAGCGCAGGAGATTTCTTCTTTCAAAGTGCCTGGAGGCCTGTTCAACTACAGGGTGATGCCCTTCGGGCTCTGCAATGCTGCCTCGACCTTCCAGAGGCTTATGAATCGGCTAATGTACGACTTGGAAGGAACGGAAGCCTACCTAGATGATCTGGTAGTATTCAGCGATGACTGGCCTCAACACCTGATTCGGCTGGAAGCACTCTTGAAAAGGCTAGATGAACACCATTTTACCGTCAACCTTGCCAAGTGTGAGTTTGGTCAGGCCCGGATAAAATATCTGGGATTTAATATAGGGCAAGGCACGGTTGCCCCCGTTAATGCAAAGATTCATGCTATTGTGGATTTTCCTGCTCTGCAAGACAAGAAAGGTGTACAGAGGTTTCTAGGGATGGCCGGTTACTACCGCCGGTTTTGCCCTAATTTTTCGCAAGTGGCAGCACCGCTGTTTGAACTTACAAGTTCCCAAAGTTCCTTTTAAATGGACGACTACAAGTGAGTTAGCCTTTACTCGTCTAAAGCGTCTACTTGGTTCCTCTCCAGTTCTACAGTCCGGTGTTTGACGCTCCCTTTACTTTACAAGTGGATGCCAGCGAGTATGCAGTCGGTGCTGTACTTCTACAACCTTCCTCCTCTTCTGATCTTTTACACCCAGTCTGTTATTTTTCTGCAAAATTGAAACCCCATCAATTAAGTTATGCAACCGTTGAAAAGGAGGCACTAGCAATGGTCTTAGCCTTGGAACACTTTGAGGTCTATCTCGGGACTACCCCTCATAAAATTAGAGTAAAAACAGATCATAATCCCTTAACCATTTTAAACACCATGAAGGCTAAGAATGCTAGAATACAAAGATGGTCCCTTAGGATACAACCTTTTTCTATAAGTATTAACCACATTAGAGGAGCTGATAATGTGATTGCTGACACTCTGTCCCGTCCATAAGACATGTAATTAAATTTGAATTTACAAAAGAGGATTTATAGTACATTTTTATAAGTATGTATTTGTTTAATGCAATTTTTAATGCTATTTGTTTACTTACAGTCATCTGATTCTTGAAACCACTAAGGAGACCTGTCACGTAAGCCACCATATGGTATCCAGAACTTATTTCTGCGGTGGTAGTCTCCTGTTGTCTTACCCTGACTTCTCCTGCTGCCAATGGTCACTTAAGGCCTCTTTATGAGAAACGCCTCTTCTACCAGAAGCTCTGGTTACGTGGTGTCTACACATACGTGGTTTGGGGACACAAGACTTTTAATTTTCTTATTGGAGAAGCAGCATTTGTCATCAGGGTCTTTGTCAGAGGAATGACTTGTATTCTGGTTTATATTCTGTTTTTGAAGGCCTCTTTTACGGCGAAGTTTAGTCCCCGAAATGGGGGGGGGGGTGTTATGACCAAGGTCATAATGTGATTAATTTATATGTATTATCCACTTAATATTATACTCGGTTCTTAATATTAGCTAAATTAAGATTCCACTAGTTTATAATATATCTGATTTAGGAATATACCGGGTAATATTATATATATATATAATTATATATTATAATATTATATTATAATATATATATTATATATATATATATATATATCTTGAGTAATGTGTTAGGTAGGTACACCTGGCTAAGGTTTATAACAAGGTATCTCCATTGGTGGGTAGTTTGCACCGCTCTACCCTCTCCCCCTTTTGGCGAGTTGATGTCATGAAGGAATTTACTGTATATGGCAGTTCACTCTCTCTGCCGACTCAGTGTACATTGACTGAGCTACCCTCCTAGTACTCCGCCTTATTCTCACTTGGATAGAGAATTGTGTTATAGAAATTCCTGAACCAGCTTGTGGTTTATTGTGAAGTCTGCTGACAATTATATACTGTTATCTTCAGGTTACGATGTGACGACCAGTGTCAAGCTTAGAACTTTGTGATATATTCCTTATGCCAGGGAGTTACTCAGTGAAAGTGTTAATTCTCAATATATGTACTTGCACACAAGTAATGTTACTATTGAGGAAGCGGTAATATTCCTCTGATCATTATCAAGTGTAGTGACCATATTGACATGTACATTCTATTTAAGAGTTTCTTGTGTGAAGGAAAGTTTCTGACAGTGATATTTAATAGATATTTATGAATATCTAAAGTATTTAAGCTTTTAAATAAAAAGAAACTTGAAAAGACTGAGTAACTATTATTTGTGCCTTACATTTCTAAGTTTGGAACCATATCCTCTCATTCTATGAAGTGTGTTGTTACGGAGTGCACTAACCTGGCTAAAGATTAAGATTTGAACCGTAACAACCATGAACTCTTCCAACAGTGAATATCATCTTCCACATGTGAGCCCCGCCTACATGCGACTACGTCTTCAACTGCTGCATTTCTCAGCTTCTTTCATTGACCTAAGTATAAAAGTCTCCTTCCTCACGCCTCTGTATTAGTTTGATAAAGTCTGCCATATTAGAGAAACGTCTCAAAAATGTTCAGGTGATACACATGCATGTATACACCCTATACATCGCTTTGTGAATAAGAGATAATATAAATGCTCTGGAAAACGTACAGAGGAGGATGACAAAGATGATCCCATGTATCAGAAATCTTCCCTATGAGGATAGACTGAGGGCCCTGAATCTGCACTCTCTCGAAAGGCGTAGAATTAGGGGATATATGATCGAGGTGTACAAATGGAAAACAGGAATAAATAAAGGGGATGTAAATAGCGTGCTGAAAATTTCCAGCCAAGACAGAACTCGCAGCAATGGTTTCAAGTTGGAAAAATTCAGATTCAGAAAGGATATAGGAAAGCACTGGTTTGGTAATAGAGTTGTGGATGAGTGGAACAAACTCCTGAGTACAGGAGTTATTCAGGCTAAAACGTTGTGTAGTTTTAAAAATAGGTAGATAAATACATGAGTGGGTGTGGGTGGGTGTGAGTTGGACCTGGCTAGCTTGTGCTGCTGGGTCTGGTACAGTGCTCCATCCTTTAGTGGAGATGATCAGAAAGGATGGGTATTGGGCTAATCCGGGGGGGGGGGTCATTGGTTAATCCTGTGGGGGGGACATGCACCCCCTCCGTTTGGGTTTAGTAGGGCCCGTTGCAGTGTTTTTTATTCTTTTTTTTATGTGAGGAGTTTTGAGGGAAAGTTGTGAAAGGGGTGAAAGGCCCTGGGGGGAGTTTTGTGGAAGGCGACGGGGAAATGCTGGAAAATTTGGGGAAAAAGGGAATGTCACAGTGCGAGGTTGGGAAAAAAAGGAGGAAAGGGGGGAAAAGGAAGGATGAAACGAAGATGACCATTTTGGGAAACGTAAAAGGGAAACCACGTCAAATCGGGGAAAATTTGGAAAGGTTTGTATAATTCCTCTCATTGCCTATCTAAAATGTGTATTTAAATTCCCCCCATTGCCCACTATAAAATTTTGTTTAATTCCTCTTATTCCAATATAATTTGGTGTATAATTTTCCCCTCATTGCCCCACTAAAAATATGGGGTTAATTCCTTTTCATTGCCTACTTAAAATTTTGTATAATTTCCCCTTTATTACCCCCTTTTAAAGGTGTATAAATTTTATTTTATAAAAGGGGGGGTAAAAATTTCAATTGTTACTTTTTAACATGGTATTTCCCCAAAAAAACCCCCCCAACCTAAAAATTCCTTAATATGTTAATTCCTCTAAATTTTCCCCATAAATTTTGGGTTAAATTCCCCTTTATTGCCTCTAAAATGGGGTATAATTTTCCCCATTTCCTCTATTTATTTGTATAATTTTTTCATTCCCCCTAATTTTGGTTTATAATTCCTTTCATTTTCCTCCCAAAAATATGGTGTATAATTTCCCCTCATTGCCTCTATTAAATTGGTGTATTTAAACCTCTATTTCCTCCCATTTAAAATGGTGTATAAAATTTTTTTTCATGCCCTTTCTTAATATTTTGTATTTAAATTTTTCTCATTGCCCACTATAAATTTTGGTGTATAATTCCTTCCCTTTCCTTTATTTATGGTGATAATTTCCCCTTATTGGGGGGGCCTTTTTTTATAATTTTTGGAAAAAAAATTTTCCTCTCATTGCCCCTATTTAAAATGAGTATAATTCCTCTCCTTTTCCCACTTTAAAATTGTATAATTCCTCTCATTGCCTACCCAAAATTGTTTTTAATTCCTTCCCCATTGGGCCCACTATAATAGGTGTATAATGCTTCCCTTCCTTTTTATTAAAATGGGGTTAATTCCTCTTAATTTCCTTTTTATTTAAAATGGTGTATAATTCCCCTCTTGCCAATTAAAAGGGGGGTATAATTTCCCCTCATTTTCCTTTATAATATGGTGATTTAAATTCCTCTCATTTGCCCCTTTTTAAAATGGGGGTTTTTTCCCCTCATTGCCTGTTATAATTTGGTGTATAATTTTCATTTCCTGTTATTAAAATGGTGTATAATTTCCCCTTTTTTGGGCCCGTTATTTATGGTTTTATAAATTCCTCTCATTGCCTGTTTAATATGGTTTTATACTAAAGATAAAATTTTTTGAAAAAAATACAGATTAAAAAAGTAAATAAAATGGGATTACTACAACATATTAGGTAAAAAGAACACATCAGTATATCGTGTTCTTTTTTAATTTTTGTAGATAATTTCCATTAATTTCTAGGAATTAATTACAGAGACATAAAGGAAATAAAATTATTTAATTACTAAAGTCAAAGCCCCAAACTACCTGCATTTGGGTTTAGGTTAATTTACTTAAGATATTTTACAGTAGTTTCTGGCACTATGTCTGGTTGTTTGGAACTTTATCAGAGGCAAAATGTGACACTCAAGCTCCTCTTGATAAATGAGAAGATGCTAAAAAATGTTCAGAAATAATTACGGTAAAATTCTTCTGTAGCTACGGCAGTTTCAGAAGTTTCCTTTCAGCACTGAAAGTTATAATAATTGTTACAGTGAAAGTTATAGTGACTGTTACAGTGAAAGTTATAATGCCTGTTACAGTGAAAGTTATAATGCCTGTTACAGTGAAAGTTATAATGCCTGTTACAGTGAAAGTTATAATGCCTGTTACAGTGAAAGTTATAGTGACTGGAGTCACTTTGGTTACAGTAACTATCATTTTATTGTAAATATTTGACAATATTTACAATAAAACGCTTGTGAGAAAATCTAAGAATGTGGAAACAAGTCAAATACAACCCGGGGCTCTTTACCATATGAAACCAGAAATAATAATTTAGTAAATAAATAAGTTTCTCTTTCTTCTTATCTTTTTCACACTTCATTTATAAACAATATCAAAAATAATCAAAAAATTTATAGAAAATATAATTTACCATTCAGAGACACCTTACCGCAATGCTGCTCCTTTTACCACCTAAGTCAGCTCTCACCCTGTTAACTACACAATAATTTATGTTAAAACCCCGTTTTATCACTTGAACTAATTGTTTCATTTGTTTGGTGTTGAGACCAGCCTTTTCCTCTTTAAATTAAATGTGATTTTGGGCCTCTTGACTTATCACGCTATTTTTCTCGTGTTTTCGGGGGAACATTATTAACTGTTAATTTTTAATTTGCGACCACTGTCAGCCTAAGAGTATTTATTTTTTACAGCCCCGCCATGGGGGCCAGTGGTTAATTTTTAATGTTGCCTCCTTTTCCACTTCCCAAGGTCCACCTTTTCCCTGCCTTCTCTCTGCTTGCGGTTCATTTTCCGGTCTTCATTTGTGGGCCCCGGTGTAACCCCCTTTCCACACTCCCACTTCTATTTTCTTTGGGGCTTCCCAGGTTTTTGCATTTTGTAGCTTTTGGCCCTTTCGTTTATCTTGCGGTTGCAAACTTGGTCTTTTTAGCTGGGTCTTGTCAGGTGGGTCGCAGTCAGGAGTGGTCATAGTCAGGAGTCATTATAGATGTTTCGTGTTTCTGTTTCCTTTTTTCTTTATTTTATTCACCACTTCCCCTTCAGACCTCTGTGCGCTTGCTCTCCTCTGTGGGTATCTAGCTCTTTGCAGTGCTCCCTCCTTTGATTTGACTGGCTCGTCTTTCCTATTTCCCCCTTTTTAAATACCACTACTATACCTCTTCTTTACTACAACTACTGATGAAATTAAGACCCCATGTGCGGGGTCTTTTTCTTTTTTTT
>NC_069411.1:0-5000 GCF_026875155.1 Cherax quadricarinatus
ATTTTTTCACCAGTTAAATAATAACAAAACGTGTTTTTTGGGGGGGGTGTTTTGTTTTGGGGGTGGGTGTTTTTGTAATTTGGGTTTAATTAAAAAATTGGTTGGGGGGTGTGTGTGGTGTGGTTGTGTGGTGTTGGGTGGGTTGTGTGTGTGTGTGTGTGGGTGGTGGGGTTGGTTGTGTGTGGTGTTGGGTTTTTGGGTGTTGGTTGTGGTGTGGGGGTGGGGGGTTGTGTTGGGCGTGTGTGGTGTGTGTGTGTGTGTGTGTGTGGTGTGTGTGGTGTGTTTGTGTGTGGTTGTGTGTGTGTGGTGTGTGGGGTGTGCGTGTTGTGTGGTGTGTGTTGTGTGTGTGTGTGTGTGTTTTTTGTGTGGTGTTGTGGTGTGTGTGTGTGTGGTGTGGTGTGTGTGGGGGGTTTGGTGTGTGGGTGTGTGTTGTGTGTGGTGTGGGGTGTGTGTGGGGTTGTGGTGTGTGGTGTGTGTGTGTTGTGTGTGCGTGTGTGTGTGGGGTGTGTTGTGTGGGGTGGTGGGGTTGTGTGTGTGTGTGGTGTGTGTGTGTGTGTGTGTGTGTGTGTGTTTTGGTGTGTGTTTTTGGGGTGTGTGTGGGGTGTGTGTGTGTGGGGGTGTGTGTGTGGTTGTGTGGGGTTGTGTGTTGTTGTGGTGTGCTGTGGTGTGTGTGTTGTGTGGGGCGTGTGGGGTGTGTGTGGGTGGCGTGTGGTGTTGGTGTGTGCTTTGGGGTGTGTGTGGGGTGTGTGTGTGTGTGTGGGGTTGTTTTTGTGTGTGTGGTGCTTGTGTGTTGGTGTTGTGTGTGTGTGTGGTGTGCGGTGTGTGTGGGGTGTGGGGTTTTGCGTGTGTGTGTGCTGTGTGTTGTTGCGTGTGTGTGGTGTGTGTGTGTGTGCGTGTGTGTTGCGTGTGTGTGTGTGTGTTGTGCGTGTGTGTGGCGTGTGTGTGTGGTGCGTGTGTGTGTGTGTGTGTGCGTTGTTGGGGGGTGTGTGTGCGTGTTTTGTGTGTCGTGTGGTGTGTGTGTTGGTGTGTGTTGTGTGGTGTGGCGTGTGTGCGTGTGTGCGTGGTGGTGTGTTGTTGTTGTGGTGTGTGCGTGTTTTTGGGTGCGTTGTGTGGTGCGTGTGTGTGTGTGTGTGTGTGTGTTGTGTGTTTTGTGTGTGTGTGTGTGCGTGTGTGTTGCGTGTTGGTGTGTGTGTGTGGTGTTTGCTGTGTGTGTGCGTTTTTGGGTGTGTGTGCTGTGTGTGTGTGGTGTGTGTGTGTGCCTGTGTTGTGTGTGTGTGTGTGGTGTGTGGTGTGTGGTGTTGTGTCTGTGTGTGTACCACCTATTTGGGGTTGCGGGGGTCGAGTCCAGCTCCGGCCCCGCCTCTTCCCCGTTGCTACGGCCCTCTCCCCCCCCCCACCCCATGAGCTTTATAAAACCTCGTCTAAAAGTGTATGGTTCCCCTCCCTCCACTACGTCATTTTCTAGGTTTTCCCCACTGCCTTAAAAACCTATGACTGAAAAAATATTCCTCTTCTCTCTGACTCATTTGTTTTTCAACTTCCAATTGGGCCTCTTTTTTTCTGTTCCCCCCCCTCGAACACCCGTCTTTGTCCACCTTGTCTATTCCACGCAGATTTTATATGTCGTTATCATGCCCCTCCCCCCTGCCCTCCTGCCTCCAGTGTGGCAGGCCGTTTTTCCCTTAATCTTTCTTTTGGGACTTCCCCTTAGCCGGGAAACAACCTTTTCCAAACCTTTGTATTTCTCTAGTTTCTTGAGTGCTTATAAAGTGCGGGTTCCAAACAGGTGCGCATACTCCAGTATGGGCCGACATCACGGTGTACAGTGTCTTAAATGATTCCTTTAAGGTTCGAATGCTGTTTCTCGGGTTTTGGGCCGGGCCCCCATATGCTGCAGCATTATCGATTGATTGGTTCCGGGGACATCTCGGTTAACTCCCCCCAAGATCTTTCCCCTTGGTGAGGTTTCGTTTTTGGCCACCTACCTATACTCTGTCGGGTCTTCTGTGCCCCCCCCATTTTCATGACTTTGCATTTGGCAGGATTAAATTCGAGAACCTTTGCGGGACCAGGTGTCCATCTGTCCAGGTCTTTAATCCTGCCTGGTCCTCCAGATTTAATTCCCCATTAACTTCACATCATCTGCAAACAGGGACACTTCTGAGCAAAACCCTTCCGTCATGTCTTCACTATCCCAAAAAAAAACCTGGCCCAGGCCCGCCCCTGGGGCCCCCGCTCGTCACAGTGCCCCTGTATACATCATACGTACCATGATCGTTGTTGCCTCCCTGTCGGGTTTCTCGATCCATTGCGGCCCTTCCTTTTAATCGCCTGATGCCTAGTTCGCATAATCTTGGGGGGGAACTGTGTCAAAGGCCTTCTTGCAGCCCAAAGAAATGAAATCAACCCCCCCCTCTCCTCTTGATTTACTTCTTTTTTTTTTTATCAAAAAACTCCGAAGGTTTTGTGACCAGGATTTCCCTTCCATGAATCCGTGCTGGTTGGCTTTTTATACCCCCTGTTCCCGTTCCGGGTGCCCCCCACTCTCCCTGATAATCTTCTCCAAAATTTTTGCATACTATACACGAAATGAAAGGTCAAAAGTTTTTAGTGCCTTTTTCTGTCTCCTTTTTTAAAAATGGGAACTAATTTCCGTCTCCATACCAGGTGTTGCCCAGTTTCCGGGATGTGTTGAAGATTGTGGTAAGGGCTGCAAAAACTATTGCCCTCTCTAAAAAACCCACGGGAGATTTTTTTCGGTCCCATTCCTTTGAGGTATGATTCCTTGCATTTCTTCCCTCCTCCTCATCTGTATTTTGTCGCCCAAACCTTTTGGGTTTTAATTCCTTGCTGGTGCCCCATCTGGTTGTCCCCCCAGAGTCCTTCCCTGTCTCTACTGAAATACTCCTTTAAAATCTTTTTGAGCTCCTCAATCCCTCTTGATCGTTTCTTGTGAGTTCTCCACCTTCTTTCCTCACCCTTTTATCACCTGGTCCTTGACTGTTGTCTTCCCCAAGGGCTATACAGCATTTGGGGTAAATTTTGACTTTCGATGCTATGTCGTTTTCATACTGTCGCGGGGGCCCTCCCTCCTTATCTGTGCAACCGTTTCTGGCTCTTCACTAACTCCTTTTTTTCCGGGGTTTTTGCCTCCTGCCCCTTTTCCCATCTCTTTGCCTTAGTTTTTGCCCCCCTACACCTGGGGTAACCAAGGGACCTTTTGGGTCTTTTATTTTTCCGTTTCCCGGGGAACAAAACTTTCCTCTCCCTCCTTGCACTTTTTTGCCACATATTTCCATCACTCTTTACGTTTTCCTACCATTTCTCTGTCCCCACTGAACCTCCTGCAGGAAGTTTCTCATACCCTGTGTATCCCCCCTTTTATATTTTTGGCCTGTCCCCTTCATTCCCTTTACCTTCTCCACTTGTAACTCTTATATTAAAAAACTCAAAACCACTGATCGTACCCAAAGGGGGTCTCATAAGGATGTCCTAATGCCTGAATGCTCAGGGTGAACACAAGATCCAGTCTTGCTGGCTCATCCCCCCCTCTCTTTTGGTTTGCCCCCTGACATTTTGGCATGAGTTTTAAAGTCCCAACATCCATCTCTTGGCTCTCCAGTTTGGGACCCCCATGGGGCTCCGGTTTTCCCCAGTCGATCCCCCTTTGGTTGAAATGCCCATTCCCGAATTTGCTCTGTCGAGTGACTCTTCTTGCCCCTCGCCAGTGTGTCCACCATCACCTGTTGTTTTCTTCTACTCCTTTTTTGGGCCTCCGCATTTTCTGTGGTGGTTATCATCACTCCAAGACTACTTTTTTTTTTTTTCCCCGGGGACTAAAATTGCCTACAATGTATCCTTTTCTCCAACATTCCATCCCTTCCATTTCCTCAATCCCCATCGGTGTTTTATGACAGTGCAACCCCTCCTCCCCTTACACCACTTCCTCAGGACTGATTCCGTTGGAAGTTGTGCCTTTATTGCTAGCGATTTTTTTTCCTGTGATGCTATGTTTTCGGGGGATTTTTCACGATTCTTTCATTCCCTCCTCATGTTTTTTCATTTTCCACCCCCCGCGTTTTTTGTACCAACCTTTAGTTTTCTTTTCTACATTGTGGTCAGAAAGAATTTTGGGGTTTGGGGGGAGCGAGAGCCCTTGGGGGGGGCCAATGGGGCTGTGGTGTAGGTGGGTTTTTTTTGATGGGGGGGGGGTCAGAATCCCAAAGGGACAGCTGTTGGGGGGAGGTTTTTGAAAGGGGGTTGGGGGCAGAGGCACATGATGGGTTTTTAGTATGGTTGCTCGTTTTTTGGGGTGTCGGGGGGTGAGTCTTTTGGGGGGAATTCTGTGGGGTGGTTTGCCCTTCCTCCGGGGTTGGGTCCCCGCCATTTTCATTGCTTCTCGTCCTCCTTGCGTCTCTGTACCCCTCTTTCAGTGTAAATCCTTTTTCTTTTGTTCTGTCGCGGGCGAGGTATACCTCTGGGACCCCCTCTTTGTCCCTCAGTCTTGCTTTTCTCTTGCAGAAACCTGGTTTTGAACTGATTCTTCCTTGAAAGTTTTCTCTGACAGGCCCATCCTTCCACTCGCAAACCACCCCCCTTCTCTGAAAAAATTTTCCCTGGGTCATTTGCCCTCCCCTATTGTTTTTTATGTGCCTTCAATCATTTTTTTCTCCTCCGTTTTTTATTCCAAAGTTGGCCCCCTTGGCTTTTGGAGCAAGTACACAAAAAAATGACCTCGCCCTTTCCTCCTCCCACGACTCCACGCCTCCCTTAGGCATTTTATTTCCTTCCCTTGCATGTTTTTTGCCTTCAGTCCCCCGTCATTCTGAAACTTTATTCCGTGGACTGTCTTCCCCGACCCCTGTCCCCTTGCTACTGCAGTTGGCTGTTAGAATCTTGCATAAAAGCATACCTTCATTGTCTTGGACCTGTCGTTTGATCTTTGTGTGCTCGTCTCTTTTCCCTGGGGCCACGTGGGTCTGATGGGCCTTCATGTAGGG
>NC_069411.1:10000-17500 GCF_026875155.1 Cherax quadricarinatus
ACCTTGTCAATTCCTCTCAAAATTTTATATGTCGTTATCATGTCACCCTATCTCTGCTGTCCTCCAGTGTCGTTAGGTCCATTTCCCTTAACCTCTCCTCGTAGGACATACCCCTCAGCTCTGGGACTAGTATTGTTGCAAACCTTTGCACTTTCTCTAGTTTCTTTACGTACTTGGCTAGAACTGGGTTTCAAACTGGTGCCGCATACTCCAATATGGGCCTAACATACACAGTGTACAGGGTCCTTGAACGATTCCTTATTAAGATGGCAGAATGCTGTTCTTAGGTTTGCTAGGCGCCCATATGCTGCAGCAGTCATTTGGTTGATGTGTTACTCAGGAGATATGCCTGGCGTTATACTCACCCCAAGATCTTTTTCCTTGAGTGAGGTTTGTAGTCTCTGACCCCTTAGACTGTACTCAGTCTGCGGTCTTCTTTGCCCTTCCCCAATCTTCATTACTTTGCACTTGGTGGGGTTGAACTCCAGGAACCAATTGGTGGACCAGGCCTTCAGCCTGTCCAGATCCCTTTGTAGCTCTGCCTGGTCCTTGTCCGATTGAATCCTTCTCATTAACTTCACATCATCTGCAAACAGGGACACTTCGGAGTTTATTGCTTCGATCATGTCGTTCACGAATACCAGAAACAACACCGGTCCTAGGATTGACCCTTGTGGATCCCCACTTGTCACAGGAGCCCCCTCTGACACCTCGCCTCATACCATGACTCGCTGCCGTCTTCTTGACAGGTATTCCCTGTTCCATTGTACTGCCTTCCCTGTTATCCCTGCCTGATCCTCCAGCTTTTGCACTAATCTCTTGTGTGGAACTGTGTCAAACACTTTCTTACAGTCCAAGAAAATGCAATCTACCCACCCCTCTCTCTCTTGTCTTACTGCTGTCACCCTGTCATAGAACTCCAGTAGGCAGTAGGTATGTGACACAGGATTTCCTGTCCCTGAAACCGTGTTGGTTGTTGTTGATAAGCTCATTTCTGTCGAGATATTCCACCAGTCTTCTACTGATAATCTTCTCCATGACTTTTCATACTATACATGTCAGTGACACTGGTCTATAGGTTAGTGATTCTTGTCTGTCTCCTTTTTTAAAAATTGGGACCACATTTGCTGCCTTCCATACCTCAGGTAATTTCCTTGTTTCGATAGATGTGTTGAATATTGTTGTTAGGGGTACACATAGTGCCTCTGCACCCTATCTCAGGACCCATGGAGAGATGTTATCTGGCCCCATTTCCATTGAGGTGTCTAGCTCGCTCAGCAGCCTCTTCACTTCTTCCTCGGTTGTATGTATTGTGTCCAACACCTGGTGGTATACCCCGCCTCTATGTCTTTCTGGAGTCCCTTCTGTCTCCTCTGTGAACACTTCTTTGAATCTTATGCTGAGTTCCTCACATACTTCTCGGTCGTTTTTTGTGATCTCTCCTCCATCCTTCCTTAGCCTGATTACCTGGTCCTTGACTGTTCTCCTGATGTGGCTGTACAACAGCTTCGGGTCAGATTTGGCTTTAGCTGCTATTTCATTTTCATATTGTCATTGGGCCTCCTTTTTACCTGTGCATATTCATTTCTGGCTCTACGACTGCTCTCCTTATTCTCCTGGGTCCTTTGCCTTCTATACTTCTTCCATTCCCTAGCACACTTGGTTTTGGCCTCCCTGCACCTTTGGGTGAACCATGGGCTCATCCTGGCTTTTTCATTATTCCTGTTACCCTTAGGTACAAGCCTCTCCTCAGCTTCTTTGCAAATTGTTATCACATATTCCATCATCTTGTTTACTGACTTCCCTGCCAGTTCTCTGCCCCACTGAACCCTGTTCAGAAAGTTCTTCATTCCCGCATAGTCAGTCTTCTTGTAATTTGGCTTTATTCGTCCAGCTCTTCCTTCTCCCCCCTCCACCTTTAACTCTACTGTGTATTCGAATCTTAAAACCACATGATCGCTGGCCCCAAGGGGTCTTTCATATGTGATGTCCTCAATATCTGCACTACTCAAGCTGAATACTAGGTCTAGTCTCGCTGATGAAGTTTTCCAGTACCGCCTCCATCATCTTAGCCCTCCACGTTTCTTGGCCCTCATGTGGCTCCAAATTCTCCCAATCGATTTCATTGTGGTTGAAGTCACCCATGGTCAGTAGCTTTGCCCTGCTCACTTGAGCCCTTCTTGCCACTTCAGCCAGTGTGTTAACCATCACTCTATTACTCTCATCATACGCCTTGGCATCCTGCTGTTCTGTGGTGGGTTATACATCACTACAATTACCACCTTGGGACCTCCAGACCCTGGAGGTACCTCTGTCTTTCCTCAGGATCTGATATCCCATTGGAATGATGACATCTGTTATCATACCTGTAAGCTTGGTTTCTGTGAGAGATATGTCCGGTAATGCCTCTTTGACTCTTTCGCGCCACTCCTCACACTTATTTGTTATTCCATCAGTGTTTGTGCACCATACCTTCGGTTTCCTCTCTAACACTGTGTTTTGGGGGGTCTGTGAGGGTGGGGGACCTGTCAGTGTACTGCGGGATGCTATAGCTGAGTGTTGGGTGGGAGCTGTGTGTGTGGATTGTGGTTTGTGTTAAGATAGCATTATTGATTGTGGGTTTCTGGGGATGGTTCTGTGCACTTTGTGAGGGAAAAGTAGGTGTAAGTGGGGTTAAGGTTGTTCGGGCAACCAGGAACCATTAGTTACGTCGCGTGCACCCCCCCCCCCTTCTCTCTGGCGGGCTGGGGCGAAACTAGTTCCTGGTGTCCGATTTGTTAAAGTTTCTACTCCTGGTAATATTGACCTTACCTGGTGTGGGTTGAGGTTTGGAGAGTCACTTCACCTCCACTCTTCTCCTAATCAGGTAGGGTGATATACCAGGAGTATCACTGTTTGTTTCTTTATTTTGTTTGCTGGTTACCAGTAATGATTTTGGCATTTATAAATTCTTTTCAATTCTTAAATGTTATATTATCATAACTATGGGTAACCAGTTTATTTTCTCTTATTTACCAGCTCTGTTCCTGGCGTGGTCTTCCAGGATAGACGCCAGATAAAGGAGCAAGACGTTTTTAATAATACTTATTAACATTATTCTACAACTACCGCCCTTACCTATTCTACTTGTGCTCCATCCAAGTGGTAGGAGATTCCAGAACATCGGATTACCATCTGCCCAGGATAACCTACATAAATAACATCAGAGGAACTATCCAGGGCCATACCTACTCCTACCCAACTACATGAACTGAAGGCCATTTTTTTTTATTATATTTAAATTTTAAGTAAAATTCTCAAATCATTTTTCTTGTTTTTCCTAAATCATTTCTTCATTTATTTATTTTTCCATTAGTTTCTTTTGTTCAGTAGGAAGGCGTTCCACTGACAATGGCGACCTTGCCAGGATCCGACTCTTGAAGCAACATCGTCCTGATGGTTCAACTGGTTGTGAGTATAACATTTAAGATAGAAAAGGGTGAGTTAGTTGAGGTGTCAAGTCATTACTGGTAGTCTGGTTGACTTACCGTTGTTTGGTTCTAAGGTTCGGTTTAGAAGTTTACCTATTTGTTGGACCTGGGGAACTTTGATAATAACCCCTCCTGTGTGAACCGTGTGTATTTTGCTTAGTGAAGGCTATTGAGCCCACAAGTGTATTCTTCCAGGGAGAAATATTTATTTCATTTTCTACTTTGGGAAGTTTAAAGTGTGCGGACTGTGTCCCTCTTTTGTAACAGACGTTACTGTTAATTTTAAGTAAGTCAGTTGAAGTTGGGTGCTTAATATTTCTTTTTACAAGATGGATTCTTTAGATTTCTGGTTGAAAGCTGGAAAGGAAATGGATTTACTGACAAAGCCTTGATAGTTACATTACTGCTAAAATGGCTATTGAAGAGAAAAAGGAACAGGAAAGACTAGCTCGAGAAGAGAAAAAGGAACAGGAAAGACTAGCTCGGGAGGATAAAATCGAACAGGAAAGGATAGCTAGAGAAGATAGAGTTCAGGCAAGAGAGGTAGCCTTCAAAATGAAGGAAATTGAGTTAGAACAATCAAGATTGGAATTAGAAGCCAAGAAGGTAGAACTATCTAAGCAGAAAATAGATGAAGGGGTACTGGAATACCCTTCCCAAGAACCTAATATTAGGATGCCTCAAATACCACCTTTCTCAGAACAAGATGACATAGCGGCATATATTACGAGATTCGAAAGTACTGCTACTCTCTGTGACTGGCCAGTAGATTCTTGGGCTACTAGGCTTGGCTTACTACTGTCAGGTTCAGCACTAAACGTCTATTCCACTCTACCCTCTGATGTTATTTCTAGTTATAGCCTGCTGAAGAAAGCTATACTCCAGGCTTTCAAAAAAACTACTCATCATTACAGGTCGGAGTTTAGACACATTAAAATAACTCCTCATCAAAATTACATGCAATTCTTAACAACACTTTTCAGATTATTTGATTCGTGGATTGATAGTGCTGAGGTTGACCACGATTTCGAATCTTTACGAGACCTGATGGTAAGAGATCAATTCCTTTCTTCTGTAAACTCTGACTTACGAATATTCATTAAAGAACGAAACGTTCATACGGCTGCAGAAATGGCACAAGCTGCTGATATATATGCGTGCGCTCATAATAACTACCCTAAAGAGCGTAGCAGATATAAGCCTGTTGTGCCTAAGCAATCTGAGGGATCCAAACCCTCCGTACCTAAGAATTCCACGGCCTTCACAGTAAAGTGTTTCAACTGTAATGAGTGGGGTCATAGACGTCCCGACTGTCCTAGAAAAAAAGGTGAAAATGTCGGTAAATGTTTCACTGAATCAAACATAAACCACCTTTTAGTGAAGGTACAGTCAATGGTATGAATGTATCAACCATTCTTAGAGACACAGGATGTTCCTGTATTGTTATCTCGAGTAAGCTTTTCCCTAACCTAGATTCTTCACGTTATAAGTCCACTAAATTAACTGACTATTTAGGAAGAAGCGATTCTTTTCCAACAGTCAGATGTTTTGTTAGGTGCAAATGGTTCTCAGGATGGGTAGATGCTGTAGTTGCCCCGATAACCTCATGTTCTGTTTTGGTTGGGAACATACAAGGGGCTACTTTCCCATCTGAGAAGGACTGTTTGGAATTTGGAGTTTCCAAGGAAGGGTTGGAACCTAATATCTCTGTTTCTTCACAGATAGTTCCAGATGAGATTCAGTTGGGTAACCTAAATCAGAGAGCTGATGGTTACAAAACTCCGGTAACACCTTTAGTAAGTCAGTCACTTGAACTGGACAACGCAGACGCCAGTGGGAAACTAC
Source organism: Cherax quadricarinatus (assembly GCF_026875155.1). Lineage (NCBI taxonomy): Eukaryota > Metazoa > Arthropoda > Malacostraca > Decapoda > Parastacidae > Cherax > Cherax quadricarinatus. The sequence continues at coordinate 15,316 of NC_069411.1, forward strand.
GTGTGGCACAATCTATACAACAACTAGACTCGATTAACGTCGTTACCAGAGCTCAGTCTAAGGTAAAACCTATCCACCCATTAGTTCTTTCGAAAGGAAAGCCAATCGAGCTGTCTCATATAGATTTAGAGGGTCTTCAAAAGACTTGTCCTTCCTTAGAGGAATCTCGGAAGTTAGCTTTAAATGGCAAGGTGACCCAGAGAAAGAAATTTTCTTACAAGTTTGAGTTCAAACACGATCTTTTGTACAAGACTATAGTGTCTGCGGACAAGCCCAACGACGTTGGTCGAAGCCTGTTAGTCATTCCGCAGGATTGCCGTGAAACTATTTTAAAGATTTCTCATGACTTGCCTGTCTCTGGCCATTTTCACATAGAAGACTATAATAAAATCAAAGACCTATATTTCTGGCCTAGCATGTCCTCTGACATCTATAAGTACTGCAGATCGTGTCACGTATGTCAACTTTCCACGCAGAAGGGTAGAACTAGGAGAGTTCCTATGGTAAAGATGCCAATTTTCTCAGTCCCTTTTGCAAGGGTTGCAGTAGATATAGTTGGTCCTATCACACCTCGCTCATCAGGGGGTCATAAATATATTTTAACTATGATTGACTACGCGTCCAGCTTCCCAGAGGCGGTACCCTTAAAATCCATTACGTCCATAGAAGTCGCAGAAGCCTTATTTTCTATTTTTTCACGTGTAGGTATACCTCGTGAAATTCTGTCGGATAAAGGGGCTCAATTCACTTCAGAATTAATGGAACACGTTTATCAACTTGTGGGTGTTAAACCTCTTTTCACTACACCTTACCATCCGATGTGTAACGGAAGAGTGGAACGACAACATGCCATCCTAAAGTCAATACTAAAAAAACTATGTATTCTTAAACCAACAGACTGGCATAGATTTTTACCATGTGCTCTTTTCGCAATGCGCGAGATTCCAAGTGATTCCCTTGGTTATTCCCCTTTTGAATTGCTTTATGGGAGACAAGCTCGTGGTCCACTATCTATTTTGAATGAACTTTGGTCCAAAGATATCAAACCTGAGGTTCAAAACAGCTATCAGTTTCTTTTAGATCTAAGGGAAAGGTTGGAGGAAACCGCCGATTTGGTCAGTAAAAACCTAGAGATGTCTATGGAAACGTACAAGACCTATTTTGACCATAAAAGCTCCAAGCGTACGTTTAATGTTGGTGATGAAGTTTTAGTTCTCCTACCTGACAAATCCAACAAATTGCTAATTACCTGGCGCGGACCGTATAAAGTAGTGAAGGTCTGCAATAAGGTAGATTATATCTTGGATGTCAAGGGTAGAGAGAGAATGTATCACGTCAATATTTTGAAACGGTACCATAGAAGAGAAGTTAATCTTTGCGTAAATGCCTTTGACGAAGATACTTCTTCTTTCAGCTTGGATACAAGTGGTGATTCGTACGAATGTAGAGTTTGTATTATAGATGACGAGTCTTTTACAGAATCGAAGGAACTACTGGATATCTTAACGCATGATCCCTCACCAAAGAAGTCAAATGTCAACATTAACAACGACTTATCAAATAAACAAAAGTCTCAAGTAAGTGCCTTAGTAAATTCATTTTCTGACGTATTCACAGAGGTACCAGGACTTACCACCACTATTGTACACAAGATTGAATTGTCGGATCATGAACCAGTAAAGCGGAAAGTCTACCCTGTTCCCGTTCACTTACGGAAAACTTTTGATAATGAGGTTGACAAACTATTTAACTTAAATATCATAGAACCTTCGAAATCAGCTTTCTGTTCACCAGTTGTTATGGTTAAGAAACCCGATAATTCTTACCGACTTGCCCAAGATTTTCGTTATTTAAATACTATAACTAAATGGGATGCAGAACCCATGCCAGTAATTGATCATGACTTGTATAAATTCCATGACTGCAAATTCTTCTCGGAATTAGACATCTCACAAGCATACCATCAAGTGCCATTACACCCAGACTCTAAACAATACACTGCTTTCCCTACTCATAGAGGTCTAATGCAATACCGCACAATGCCTTTCGGCTTGGTTACCGCATGTGCCACGTATATTAGGCTTATGAGAATAGTTCTTTCTGATCTAAAGAATGTATCAGTGTATTTTGATAATATTTATATCATGACAAATGCCTGGGAAGACCATCTAAATACACTATCGCT
>NC_069411.1:22500-52500 GCF_026875155.1 Cherax quadricarinatus
AAAAAAGTGTTTGTAGACGAAAATTGATCGTAGACTGAAGTGTTTATAAGCGAAATGGATCAAGATGTACTTTATTACCTTTGTGCTTTTATGTATATTCTACAAAGTGTGTTGGATATAAATATATTAAATACTTTGATGCTGATAATGCTTGTCAGGAATCAAGACAAGTGTTTCCTGACGCGGATCTTAGTCATACTATCACCCGCAGTTGGAGCTTTTGGTCATCTGGTCGAGGCCTCCCGCTGGCTTACTGGTTCACCCCTTAAAAATTATAGTTGTGATTATAACCATTTCTTATAAGTACTTAAGGCGAAGTGCTTGTTTTAATATAACCTAACTTACTCTTATTCAAAGTAAGATAACTGCTATTTTTATAAGTGCCCCTCCGGGTTAAGTTAGAGTTTATTGAATTGGTTTATCTTACTAATAGTATTAAAACAAAACTTCCTTCCAGTTGGTTTATAATATAGCCGAGACGATTGCATAAACCCCTTTAATAAATAAGAATTTACAATTATATGAGAGTCATGTTGCCTATTATCACCTAAATAATTTCTACGGGAAATTATTTTCCCCATGTACAAGATAACAAGATTGTTTTTATAATATATAAAGTAAACTGTCTGTTGTGACGGGGAGGATCTTCATGACGACCGCGAGATGTGTTTTGTAGACCCAGCTGGAGCACCTGGGACCCAGCACAACCTGGGTCCCAGCACCACATGGGTCCAAGCACCACCTGGGCCCCAGCACCACCTGGGCCCCACACCACATGGGTCCAAGCACCACCTGGGCCCCAGCACCACCTGGGCCCCAGCATTACCTGGGCCCCAGCATCACCTGGGCCCCAGCACCTGGGTCCAAGGACCACCTGGCCCCAGCACTAACCTGGGTCCAAGGACCACCTGGGCCGCAGCACCACCTGGGCCACAGTATCACCTGGGCCCCAGCATCACCTGGGTCCCAGCACCACCTGGGCCCCAGCACCACCTGGGCCACAGTATCACCTGGGCCCCAGCACCACCTGGGCCCCAGCACCACCTGGGCCCCAGCATCACCTGGGCCCAAGCATCACCTGGGCCCCAGCACCACATGGGCCAAAGCACCACCTGGGCCCCAGCACCACTTGGGCCCCAGTTCCACCTGGGCCCCAGCTCCACCTGGGCCCCAGCACCACTTGGGCCCCAGCTCCACCTGGGCCACAGTATCACCTGGGCCCCAGCACCACTTGGGCCCCAGCTCCACCTGGGCCCCAGCACCACCTGGGCCACAGTAGCACCTGGGTCCCAACACCACCTGGGTCCCAGCACCACCTGGGTCCCAGCACCACCTGGGTCCCAGCACCACCTGGGTCCCAGCACCACCTGGGTCCCAGCACCACCTGGGTCCCAGCACCACCTGGGTCCCAGCACCACCTGGGTCCCAGCACTACCTGGGTCCCAGCACCACCTGGGTCCCAGCACCACCTGGGTCCCAGCACTACCTGGGTCCCAGCACCACCTGCCATCTACAATCATAGGTAGGTGAATTTCATTTTACTATGTGAAGGTAACATGAACAGCTCCACTACATCCTGAGAATTATTTACATGACATAAACTGTTGTGTAAATTTAATTTTTATGTAAATTTTCCAACACTGACCTGTGCAATGGAGATATTTATTTCCGGCCTATGACACAAAATGATATTTTTGGTCGACAGACCAAATGTAATCAAACCCAAGCTAGCCAAAAATGTATTAGAAAAAGTTATATAATTTGAACATAAGAACATAAGAAGGAACACAGCAACAGGCCTAATGATCCATGCGGAGTAGATCCATGTCCCCCCCGGATTAGCCCAAAAACCCACCCAGTCTGGTCACCTCCACTCAAGGAAGGAGCAAGGCACCAGACCCAGCAGCACAAGCTAGTCAGGTTCAACTCACACCCACCCACACCCACTCGTGTATTTATCTAACCTTTTTTTAAAACTACACAACGTTTTAGCCTCTATAACTGTACTCGGGAGTTTGTTCCACTCATCCACAACTCTATTACCAAACCAGTGCTTTCCTATATCCTTCCTGAATCTGAATTTTTCCAACTTGAAACCATTGCTGCGAGTCCTGTCTTGGCTGGATATTTTCAGCACGCTATTTACATCCCCTTTATTTATTCCTGTTTTCCATTTATACACCTCGATCATATCCCCCCTAATTCTACGCCTTTCGAGAGAGTGCAGATTCAGGGCCCTCAGTCTATCCTCATAGGGAAGATTTCTGATACATGGGATCATCTTTGTCATCCTCCTCTGTACGTTTTCCAGAGCATTTATATCCATTCTGTAATACGGTGACCAAAACTGAGCAGCATAGTCTAAATGAGGCCTGACCAAGGATATATGGAGTTGAAGAACAGCCTGAGGACTTCTATTATTTATACTTCTAGATATGAAGCCAAAAATTCTGTTAGCTTTATTGCGAACACTAATGCACTGTTGTCTTGGTTTTAAATTATTGCTAACCAGAACTCCTAAATCCTTTTCGCAATCAGTAGTATTAAGAGCAACATTATTTAGTTTATATGTCGCATGGTTATTTCCATTCCAACATTTAGAACTTTGCATTTGTCTATATTAAACTGCATCAGTCTATTTAAATCATCCTGAAGTGCTCCAGTGTCCTCATTAGAATGATTTTTTTTTTATATTTTATTTAAAACTCAGGTACAAAATATATATGGGTACATAAATTAATATGTCAACGAGATACCAGGCACTAACAAGATTATTATTATATAATAAATAATAAAATAAAAACACTGGAAAATATAAAGACTATACAAAAAACAATGTGACAAAAACGAGCACACAAAATTACACACATACACAAGCAATCACGTATTATACAACATGATACTACATCTGGCATATAACTAGGCATGGCTTCCGCCTGCCAACACACAACGTATCCAAGACTTAATCTAAGAACTCAGGTGCCTTAAAGAGCACAACAATACGTTAATTTGGGCGACTACCACGGAGTCTTATCATTGACTCCTCTTCAAGGGGGGGGGGGCTCCTTGGCGTGGTGAAGAGGCTCTTGGTCTGAGGAATTAGACCTGTCGGTCTCCTTCCTCAGACCGAACCTAATTACCCCCCAATCCCCCCTTCCCTATCCCATCCTCCCCATCCTCCCCTTTTCCTTTTCCTCCTCCCCCTCCCCACCCCTCCCTCTTGCCCTTCCTCGTTTTGGCCTTTGGAATTTTTCCCACAAGCGTGCTAGTTCCTAGGTAGGGGAAAGGGTACTGGGGTTCATCCCATTCCGTTGAGGTTCTTGGCGGTGGCGTAGTTTGCCGTGGAATCTGAATCGCCTGGGGATGTCCCGATCCCTCTCCGGTATCCTGGAGAGAGGCTTTGGGTGTCTTTCGGGCGATGGGTGTATCTCTGGAAGCCACCTTTCGGATTCCGGGGGTGGTGGCTGAAGGAGGTATGCTTTGTGGCGGATATCCAGCCGCCCTCTTTTGTCCACCGAGGTAGCTTGGCAGATGTGAGGTTGCTATCCCGGATTGCTGGTTTACTGGCATGAAGGGTAGGGTATGGCACGGGTTCCATGCTGCATCTACGCTACTTGCGGTGCTGAGGTCCTCTCGGGCGCAGAGGGAGATTTCTGACCCTTTCATTCCTCCTAGGAACTATCCCTCCCCAGTCCCCCCTTTTTTTTATTCTTTTCTTATTTTTATTTTCTTTTCTTTCTTTTTTTTCTTAAAAACAAAAAGAAAGAAGTAACCTAACCATGGAGAACCCAATCCATGAACCTGCTACCCCCGGACCCCTTCTTGATACCGCACCCCGTTCTGACCCCGCCTCGTCTTTGGACCACTCTTCGGACACTCCTCATGCCTCTGTACCTCTTGCCGGTGCTGTTTCCTCACCAGCTTCAGGTACTGAGGTCTCGACTGACTCCTTTGATTTATCTGACCTCCGCTCTCCTTTGACTATGCTTCCGGCCTCTCCCTCTACAGTGCAGCAATTTTTGAATCGCCGGCCCGTTCCACGTCGGACCAACTCTGGTCCCACGCCTAAACGCCAATGACAATTACCTGCTGATGATACTTCTCCACCTTCTCGTTCTTCTCAGAAAAGATCGACACGTCCTGCACTCCCTTTCCACGCTCAGTTTCAGACTGCACAATGGACTAAATTCTTCACTTTATGACCGACTTCCTCTGCCGCCTATCTTTCTGACCACAGTATTGGCAAGGCACTCCTACGCCATGTTGGCAAAGATATTTCTTTTCATGCTCTTAAGAGTGGTACGTGCATCATCACTACAGAATGCTACCCAAGCTCATGATCTTTCTCTTCTTTCCCATATAGATACTGTTCCTGTCACTATTGAAAACATCTTTCCCCTCAATTCTTGTAGTGGTACCGTCTTTTCTGCCCCATACCATAGTTCAACAAAATTTCCAGACATGTAGCAATCACATTCTTGAACAGCTGGAACCCAAGATCTCCCAAATCCTCAAGGTAGACACTTATGCTCTTCCTGCCCGGGCGGAGACGATACCCTAGCAATGTGGCTCGTTTAACTTTTGAGGTCCGTGAACTCCTCAGTTTATGCAGCAGGACATCGTTACAAGTTCGAAAGGTGTCCCTACACCGCAACAGTGTAGAAATTGCTGGCGATTTGGCCATCCAGCGAAATATTGCAGATCCATAGCCGAATGCCCAGTCTGTGGTGCCGATGACCATTCTAATTACGTCTTGCAATCGACCTCCCTCTTGCCTTAATTGTCATGAGCTCACCCTTCGTACTCTCGCCGTTGCCAAGTCTGCTTAAATGAGCGGGATATCCGTTACCTCAAAGAGGCAGAAGGTCTCCCTTATGCCATGGCAGTTTCTCATCTCCACCTCCAAGGGAGACTACCTCGTGTTTCTTATTCCCGTGTTTCAAAACGTCCCCCCACTTCTGGGGTCCCATCTTCTGCAGTCTCCTCTGTGGTTACCTCTCCCATAGTCACTCCTGTATCTAATTCTTTTGCTGTCCTAGGCTCAGACGTCCCTACTTCAATGCCTCAGTCTGTTCTCGCTTCTTCGTGTTATCCCTCACAAGCCTCAGTATCGACGAGACCTCGTGCGACACCTCCCAATCGTCCCTCTACTTCTCAGAAGTCAAAAAAAGGTCCTTTAACCCCTCCTTCCCTTCTTCCACCTCCTCATTTTACCTTCCCTGTCTCTGTACCGGGTTCTTCCCCTCTCACTGGCTCTGTTACAAGTGTAGAGGTTCACCCTCCTCCTCGTACTATACCTACCTCCCCTGTTCCCTCCCAAGTTTCTTCCTCTTCTGCCACCTCCCAGGTTTCTGCCTCTTCTGTCCCCTTCCACGAATCTTCTCCAGTCCCCTCCACCCTTTCGCCCCTCCCCTACCTTGGTACAGTCCATTGCAGTTCCAATCTTTACTCATCCTTCCCCTACCATCTCCAATATTGTCTCCTATACGACGTCTCTGAATTCCGAAACACTTGAAGCAATCTCTGAATATATTGCAGAGACCAAACCGTCAATGGACACTGATCCACCCTCTGTTCCTTCTCTCTCCTCTCCTCCATCTGCGCAACTCCTTTCTTCGCAGCACACCGTTCCTTCGCTGCTTGAACGTTTTCCGCTGCCTCTGCATGTGAACTTTTCTAACCCCTCTAGTCTGTAGGAACCCTTACCTGCGGATTTCAGGTATCTTTATCGTTGTCAATCATGGCCTATTTACAGTGGAATATATGCGGCCTCAGGGGTAATCGGGGTGAGCTTCAGATGTTACTCCTCCAGTTTTACCCTGTTGCTGTTTGCTTACAGGAACCAAAATTACACTCTGCTGTTTAACTCTCCCATCTCAGGCTATAATTTATTGTATTCTTCAGATCCTTTTCCTGATGGGACCTTTAATGAAAGTGCCCTTCTTCTACGCACTGATATTCCATACCATCAGCTATTTGTTCGTACTTCGCTGCATTACACAGCAGCCCGTATCCACTTGCATAGGTGATATATGCTCTGTTCTTTATATCTCTCTCCTTCTCGGGCATTATCTATTCCGGATATTGCCTTTCTTGTTTCGTCATTGCCACCACCGATTCTGTTACTTGGCGATTTTAATGCCCATCATTTTCCTCTGAGGGGTCTCACTGTGATTCCCGTGGCATTCAGTTAGAGGCTTTTCTTGCCAACCCACCCCCTCCATGTTTTAAAAACAAGGTACTCACACCCATTTTGATCCTCGGACTCTCACATCTCTCTTGCATCGATCTCTCAGTCTGCTCTTCCTCCGCCGCATTAGACTTCACCTGGTCAGTTTCTCCGGATTTACATGACAGTGATCATTTCCCAATCATTCTTACTTCCCCTTTCATATTCACCACCTCTTCGTAACCCACGCTGGCAATTTGATCAGACAAATTGGAACCTTTACTCACAACTAACTGTATTTAGTGAGGTTCCTTCTTTGGCCTCCATTGATGAGCTTTTACACCTCTTCTCGTCCTCCGTTTTAACCGCAGCTTCTCATTCTATACCCCAAACTTCAGGCAGGCATTCTCAGAAATGCGTGCCTTGGTGGTCTCCTGCTTGTGCTCGTGCAGTACGTTTGAAATGCGCTGCATGGGGCAGGTACTGGTACAATAGAACCATGGAGAGACTTCTTGATTTTAAGCAGAAGCGTGCGATCGCTCGCCGTGTCATCCGTGACGCTAAACGCACTTGCTGGCGAGATTATGTCTCCACCATCACCTCTGCTTCCTCTATGAGTGCAGTCTGGAAAAAAGTACGAAAACTGAGTGGTAAATATTCTCCTGACCCGGCTCCTGTTCTGCGGGTTGCCGGTGTTGATATAGCAAACCCACTAGATGTTGCCAATGAAATTGGCAATCATCTGGTCCGTATTTCTCAGGGGCTCCATCTATGCCCCTCGTTTCTTTCCTCAAAGTCTGCCAGAGAGTTAGCACCCAAGGACTTTTCTTCTCTCAGAGAAGAACAGTATAATGTGCCTTTTACACTTCAAGAACTAGAGGTAACACTCTCAGCTTGCCGATCATCGGCAGCTGGGCCTGACGACATTCATATTCGTATGCTACAACATTTACATCAGTCAGCCCTTGCAGTCCTATTACACCTTTTCAATCTTATTTGGTCACAAGGAGTTCTTCCACAGCTGTGGAAATCTGTCATTGTTCTCCCTTTCCGCAAACCGGGCACTACGGGACATGTAGCCTCCCACTATCGTCCCATTGCTCTTACCAGTGCAGTTTGCAAAGTTATGGAACGCCTGGTAAATAGACGTTTAGTGTGGTATTTAGAGACACAACAGTCTCTCCACTCGTCAATATGGCTTTTGTAAGGGACGTACTACAATAGACCCCTTACTACACTTGGATACGTATGTTCGTAATGCCTTTGTGAATAACCACTCAGTTCATATTTTTTGACCTTGAGAAGGCATATGACACAACTTGGAGGTATAATATTTTGGCCCAAGCCCACTCCTTGGGCCTCCGAGGCAATCTACCATCCTTCCTTAAGAACTTTTTAACTGATAGACATTTCCGTGTTCGGGTTAATAATGTGCTCTCCCCGGACTTTATCCAAGCTGAAGGTGTCCCCCAGGGATGTGTTCTGAGGACAACACTTTTTCTCCTTGCTATTAATGATTTGTGTGTGTGTGTGTGTGTGTGTGTGTGTGTGTGTGTGTGTGTGTGTGTGTGTGTGTGTGTGCGTGCGTGTGTGTGTGTGTGTGTGTGTGTGCGTGTGTGTACTCACCTAATTGTGGTTGCAGGGGTCGAGACTCAGCTCCTGGCCCCGTGTGTGTGTGTGCGTGTGTGTGTGTGTGTGTGTGTGTGACTCAACAATCAATATTTGCACCAATAACTCATTACAGTTGTGACCGGGTGTGGAAGTGTGAATTGCTCATTTACACTATAATTTGTTCATGATTGTAGCCATGTATAAACGTAAGTAACCATTCTTACGGAATTCATTACCTTTGTAACTTGTGAGCTCATTACCTTTGTACCTAGTTCAGCTATCAAAACTTTGGGGGCCCAGCCCCCGGGAACCCATTCCCGTACCTCTGAAATTCTGTAAATCCCTTTGGTAACTTGTCATGATTGTGCCCAGACCTCCCTGGGGGTTCATTATTTTTGTAAATTTTTTTAAAGTTCTTTCCCCTTTTGGAAAAATTGTTTTTTCCCTTTCCCTCTGTAATTTGGGCTCAGCTACCAAAACTTTGGAGTCCATCCCGGGAAAAAAATTTATGAAACCTCTGAAATCTTTAACAACCCCCCCCACAGGATGGTATGGGGGCATAATAAACATTTTAAAAACTAACTAACTTTTAAAAATGATTTGGCATCTGGGGTCCCCACCCAAATTTTTGGGCCACACCTATGTTGATGACATCCCCTTTTTGCCTGTCAGTTGGGCCCCGAGGGGTTTGAGGGGAAAAAATGTGTGTGTTGAGTGAAGTCCTAGGCCTTCTATATCAGAACTGCTTATCTCACCCGACTGAAAACTCATAAATGCAACAAATATCTTTGGGGAGCCAGCGTTTTGCGCGGAACTCTTAGTTGAATTTTTGCCCAATGATAACCAAAGTGAAACAAAAACATTTTGATTTGAAGGGGTGTGGGAGGCTAACCCCTTCACTCCCCCCTCGCCTCCCCCCCCTTCCTTTCCTCTTTTTGGGGAAACTCAGCCATTCGCCCCCTATTTACTTATGGTTTTGGGAGGGGGTTTTTTGGCCAAAACCAAAAATGCTTGAGGCCCGTGTCAGCCCTCTGTGCCGCCCCCCTCCACTCCCCTTTCCGAATAAGTCTCCCTGTGTCCCCTACCTCCCTGCTACAAGCAAATATCCTAGTGGTTGTGTTAATTTGCGGCAGTTTTTGTTGAAACTATTTCCCAACGGTTTTTTCACTGACTTAGGACATTGTGCTCCCCATAGTACCTTCGGGGGGTTTAAAAAGAGTGGGGAAATGTTTTGGCCTGCGGGGTGACCTTGGAAAGGGGCACAAAAGACTCGCAGGCCACTTAAACCCCAAAATGCGTGTGCCCAATTGAGGTGAATGCCCCCTTCCTCGATTTTCCCTATTCACCTGAAACCCCTTTTAGCTCGTCCCCATTATCTACAAAAGAGAAAAGGGGGTCGAGTTTAACCGATCCAGGCTAAACACACCCCCAACCCGGGCTTGCCAAGGTCAATTTACACGCATTTTTACATCTTTTCCCAAAACCCCAAAGAATGCCTTTGTAAACTTTCCCCTACAGGGGTTCCCCGGCCTCCCCCTTGGGTTTTTTTAGAACTCTTGTGGGGAGTTGGGGCCCTACCTATTTAAAACACGGAATTAGTTTTCCTTTTTAAAAAGCAGTACCGGGTAACTCCTTCGGAAAAGGTTTTTTAAACTGAAAACAAGCCGAGGTTCATCTATAAACATATTAAGTTTGTGCTGATTTTTTTTTTTTTTTTGTCCAAAAGAGTGAAATTTGTCTGTCCTTCCTAGACACGTGTGCTACTGTGTTAAGTGCTGGGGGTTTTTGGAGTAAAAAACGAGTAGTGCAATTTGGGAACTCTCGAGAGGGACTGGGGCCCCGGGGAAATGACCTTAAAAATCGCACTCCCCCCAAAGGCCACTACCCCCCCAAAATTGCCTGTGCCCAAGCGAGGTGAATACCCCTTCCTTTCCCTTCTATTCCCCGGGTATCCTTTAGCCCATCCCAGTGTGAAACTCCTGCCCAGCTGATATACGAGGGGTTGACTTTAGATGATGGTAAAGGCAATTTAAAACATTTTTAGTAAACGGGCTCGGAAAAAAAAACGGGGTTTTCCAAAAAAGTTTGCTGAAACAATACAGTGGGCGCACACCCTTCCCAAAGCTGCCCAGTTAGACCCCCCTAAAAAACACTGATAAGAACCAAGTTTAACTGTTTTTTTCAAAACTTTTTTAAAAAATTTCTAAAAAACGTTTAAAGTTTGCCCCGCGATGAGGAAAACTACGCCCCTTTGTCCCTAATGATTCACTTTTATAGAAAAATTTCTCACCCGAATATCCCCAACATCAAACCCCAAACTGCCCCCCCAAAGGGCACCAAAAGTGTTTTATTGTCATTTTACAAGTCAACAACACTTGAACCCTAAAAATATCTGGCGTCAGGGGCAAGTTAAAAAACCCCCTTTCGTCGCTTTAAACTCTTCGATATTAGCTGAGGGGCCCTGGCCAGGGGACTCTGCCACGCAAATATTCCCACTCCCGTGCAGCCCTCAACAAAACCCCTATTACATTCTTTTGTACAGACCCCTAAAAGTCGATTTTTATAATGTAAACGCTGGGGCCAAAAACGCCGGGAAATCCCCACTAAGTCAAAACTGTGTGAAGTTTGTCCCAAATTGCTCACCCCTTTTTTAAACGGTGTTATGCTATGAAAAAACCCAGCAACAGCCCTGTTCCCTAAACAATTACCCAATTGGGAAGACCTCAGGAGTCACAGCAAACTCATGCTGACCCCCAGTGTGAGGGCTGATCGCATCCCCAGCCAAACCCCACTTCCCCCGTCCCCCCATAATGGCCCCCCGGGCTACCGGGTACCTCGGGGCTGAATACTGGGTCATGCCTGCCCTCAGACAATGGGGTTTAGCAACCCCCCCTGGGGGAAACACTCAACAGAACCCCCATCACGTCGGCTGCAATACCCCGCCTAGCTAGTCAGGTTTACAGTCAGCCAAAAAGCTCAGCTGACCGGACTTTTCCGGGCTCCAATGTTTCCAAGTCTTGCTCCTTGGTATACAAACCTGAGGGCGCGCCCAAAAAATACTGGAAAAAACAAAAATTTTCCCCGAAAAAACAAATTGAAACAACACAAGGGAAAAATGTGTAGAGTGTACCAATAACAAAAATTTTCACAATTTTTGAAAGAAAATGTAAGGCGCGAACAAGGGGGGTGGTGGTGTTCTTTAACACAGAAATGACGAATATAATACTGGGGTTTAAAAAACTGTAGTGAGCATCATAAAGAAGGCTTGGGGGTCAATGATGTTAGGAATAGGGGATGACCCCAAAAATAAGTGGTTTTTGAAGATTGTGATGAGGGCAAAGGGTCATAAAGTTTAAAATAGGATGAGCGTAATTTTAAGGGGGGTGAAGAGTGTGATGAGAGCGGTGGGGGTCAAAAAAAGTTAAATAATAGTGATGACAAAAAATTAAATGGGGGTTTCAGAAATGTGATGAGGGTTGTCACATAGACCTTAAAGTTTAATACAATACCCGTTTCAAATGTAAAGAAAAAAAGGGGGGGGGGGGGGGGGGGGGGGGGGGGGGGGGGGGGGGGGGGGAAGGGGGGGGGACCAATTTTAATTCCCTTAAACAAATTGTATGTTTTGGGTTTGTAGTGAAGGGAAATTTAGGGTGGTTCCAAAACCTACAATACATTTACACATAAAAGGTCTGCTTTTTTAAAAACTTTTTTAGGGCCCAAACTGGAAAATTGGCACTTTACAAAACTCAAAATGGAAAAAGGTACATTTTTGGACATTTGAAAAAAATTCCCGCTAAAATTTTAAAAAAAAAATTTTTTTCTTAAAAAAAGCGAAACCCCGGCAAATCCCAAACACCCCCAAATTACCAAAAGTTAACAAAATTTTAATTAACTAACCTTTGCATATAAAAAAAACTTCCCCAACTTTTACAAAAGCACCAACCAAACCCCGGTGTTGGTTTAAAGGGAATCCCCTAAAAAACCCCAACCCCTAAAAATTACCGGGGTCCAATTTTTTCATTTCAACCCCCAAATCATTTTTTGGGGGTTAAATTAAAAAAAACATTAAACTTTTTGAACACGGAAAACGAGGGCCCTCAAACACGGTTTAGTTTAAATTTTGGGAACCCCTTTTTCCCCCAAAATATTTAACCCTTTTTGCCCTGGGGTTAAATTAAACGACTTGGGCTTTCCCAAAAAATTTGGTTTTTCATTTCCCCCAGCCCAACCCCCTTAATTTTGGGAAAATTTTTCCCTGGGGAACCAAAAAAGGAAACTTTTTGGTTAATCGAATGGTTTAATTTGTTGCACTTCTTAACAGGTTAAAAATAAAAGTTTTTTCCCTTGAGTTTGACCTGAACCCAACAAAATCTTTGGGGGCCCCTCCATCTGTACCCTGGCTTCAACCCCCCTTCCATTTATCCTTTCCTTTAAAAAATACGTTTTTGATCAAAATTTCCCTGGAAAAACCCCTCCAGATATTGTAAAGAAAAATTCCCCAGGTGGGTTTCCAAACGTTTTAAGTTCCCCCGGGGAAAACATGAAGACTTTTTTGGGGAAAAATGGGAAAAATTTTTCCCTTTTTAATAATTTTCCCCAAGGGGGGACTTTAGAATTTTAAATGACCCGTGAGCAGATTTGGAACCCCAACCTTTAAAGGGCCAAGGAACCTTCTTGGGGTACTCTAACCCAAAAAACCCCCATTAACCTACCCCCTTAAAAACAAAAAAAATTTTAAAAAGATTCAAAAACCTTTTTTTCCCCCCAAAAAGGGAATGTTGCAACACCTTCCTTTAAAAAATGAACCCTTTACCCGAGGGGTCTTCCCAAAAACCCTTGCCTGAGGAGGTTTTACAACCGGGGGAAAACCGATTGGGAAATTTTTCAAGGGCCCAAGGTAACCCCCCTTAAGGGGTTAAATTTAAAAAAAATTAAGGGGTTCCCCAAACTTGGGGCCAAACCCCCCGCCTAACATTTCCAATTCCTCCCCGCCCCCAAATTAAAACAAAAATGCAAAATTTTTTTTTGCCCCAATATTCCTTCCCTTTTTCTAATTTGCTTTTAGGTAAAACAATTTGAGAGAATTTAATTCCTTAATTCGTTCCAGTCCAGGAAATTCAAAAAAAACAAAAAATTTTTGGGTCTCCTTTTCCGGCCCTAACAAAAGTTTCCCAAATTTTTTAATGGGGGGGGGGGGGTTTTTTTGGGGGGGGGGGGGTTTTGGGAAGGGAGCGGCATCATTGCATAAGGGCCCCCTTTCTCACCCTGCACACTGACAGCTCCCACACTACCTTTCCCTTTAAACCTTTAAACCCGCTTTCGATGTTGCCAACCGACTGTAATAATTAGTGAACCCTTTCCCCCCAAAGGATGTTTTGGGGTGGCTTCCCCCTGTTAAAGCTACCTGTCCAACAGAAAAACGTCTGTGTTTTTTTCCAGGGGGCATAGAAAATGAAAATAAAGCCCTTTTAAATTTGGGGGAAAACCCCCCAGGGAGGGGTGCCATTTCCCCCCCTGGTTTTAATAACTAATTAATGCATACTTAATTTCTTTTGCCTAGTCAGCCCCCAAATTTTTGGTTTATTTTTTTCTGAAGATATAATTTTTCACACCACCGGAAATTTTCCAACACCCCAAAACCCTTTCTTAAACATGTACCCAGCCCCGTGTCAGGACCTGGGGGTTTATAATCCCTACTGATAAAAAAGATGATACTCCAAAAGGGGGTCCCCTCGACACCAGGGCACAGTTTTTGTCAAACCCCAAAAAGCATGAGGGTTTCCTTTTAGAATATGTAAGCAGATACAGGTATTTTAGGCTTTTTAGGGGTTTCCCCCCTTGGGCCTGTTGTAACAAGACATTTTTTCGCCCCCAAAACAAAGAACACCTAAAAAACACTTAAGGGTTTTGGGGGAGGGCTTCCCCCAACCCCCGGTATGGTGCTAATGTTAAAATTGTGAAAATGATGTTCTTGCTTTTATATTAAAATCATTGGTTGATTAAGCTGGGGCCCCCTCCCTTTCTCTTGTGTCTGACTGGAAGCTTTGGGGGGCTTTAAAAAAATGCAGAAAAGAAAAAACCCTGAGGATCCCAGGGGTGCCCTCTTTCTGCCAAAATTTTTTTAAATAACAAAAAAAACTTGATATTCCAAGGGACGAATCGTGTTACTGAAAAAAATAAAACCTAATTGGGGTTTTTTTTTTGCCCCCAGGGGAACTCAATTAAAAACCCCCGCCCAGAAGCCCTCCAAACTTTTCCCAGCACCCGGGGAACACTCCCCCCAGATGGATCGAAAAAACTGGAACCGACCTCCGCCCTTAAACAGATACATGAAACATGTCAAAAAGGGAACAGCGGGACTTCTCCGCTCCATGGGAAAAATACCCCATTTCCAAACCCACCATTCCTTTCCCTTTCCCCCCCAAACTACTTCCCCTTTAAAACACAACCCAAAAAATTCGCCTTTAAGCCAAACATGAACCTTTAACTTATTGGGTAAAATTAGTCACACAGCAAAACCCCCTCCCCGCAAAATTTTTTTACGTTGATGGTTCTGTTCACCAATTTCCCCTGGGCAGCCCGGTAGTGCTGCGTTGTGTACAAAATGAAGGGTCCCCTTAAAGAAAATTTAAACACGCAAAATAATTGGGCCCCAAAACCCCTTTAACAGAACTGTTTTTTCCATACTCCTTGCACGGAAAATGCATCTATGTATCAAAGATTGACAGTTTAATTGTAACTGGGGGTTTTCTGTCATCCATAAACCCTCCCAAATCAATTTTAACATAAATTTTGGCAAAGCTTTTTGTCAGAAGTCCAGACACAGGATGGTAGGGTTGTTTTTCAGGGAGTCAGAGTTCACAGCTGTGGATTCCATCTTTACATTGGACCCCGATGCATGATTTGAACGATAAATTGGCCCAAGCTGTATCTTTTAAAGAGGGAGTAGATTACAATCTTGGGTTGTCAGGTAGTATTTGAGAAAAATAAAACAAAAGAACTTCACTGAATTTTTTGGACTTTAAGGGTCCCGGAGAAATTTACACCAAAAGAGTCCCCTAACATCATTCTATCAAAAAAAGGGGGACCACATCCCATGTGCATCCCAAAAAATTTTGCAGACTCTTTGGGTGTCCCTACCGCCCGGCTCCGGGTGGGGTTTCAAAATATCTTTTGGAAAGGTTTAAAACACCCCCCAAATGTTTGACCAAA
Organism: Cherax quadricarinatus; assembly: GCF_026875155.1. Classification (NCBI taxonomy): domain Eukaryota; kingdom Metazoa; phylum Arthropoda; class Malacostraca; order Decapoda; family Parastacidae; genus Cherax; species Cherax quadricarinatus. Next base: position 37,493 of record NC_069411.1, read on the forward strand.
CAAATGTAAACTTTGCCCCTGGGGTTTTTGTCACCCCCTGCTCATTATTACTGGTTTCGATAAAAATTTAAAGAATTTAGAAACAACTCCCTCAGAAGTGTTCAAGAAATGGCTAAGTAAATTTTATCCACATTGGGATAAAATTTTCCTTTGGGGTTTTTCCGAGAGAGGGTTTCCCGGGGGTCAACGCCCCCGCGGCCCCCCCTGAGACCAGGGCCCCCCTGGTGGATCAGAGGGCCCGATCAACCAGGCGTTGCTGCTGGCTGCACGCAAACCAACATAAGGAACCACAGCCCCGGGTTATCCGGAACTGGACTTTAGGGGGCTTTCCCCGTGCCAGCTTTAAGACTGCCAGGGGCTGTTGGAAAACCCCCCTTAAAGTGTGCCCGGGAACATTTGAACAGTCCCCGGCCCCTGAAAACTTTTGGGATGGTCCTCTTAAAAGTGCTAGTGACACCCCTGCTTTTTATTGGGGGAGGGGCACGTCTGCCCAAATCTTTTTTCTTTCTAGTGGGGGGGTTTTTCGTGTGAAATTTTCGGTACTAGTCCCTCTGGGATTTTCCAGGTTATATAATCATGTATCTCCCCCTCCTGCGTTCCGGGGATACGGTTTAGGAACCTCAAGCGCCCCCAATAATTGAGGGTTTTATCTCCGTTATGCGCGCCGTGAAAGTTCTCTGTACATTTTCAGGTCGGCAATTTCCCTGCTTGAAAGGTGCTGTTGTGTGCAGCAATATTCCACCCTAGATAAACAAGTGATGAAAGTTCATCGGGGAAAATACCCGACTTTGCTAGCTGTAAAAAAGCATTCCCCACATATGTGATGTGGTGGTGTGTGGTGTGTGTGGTGTGTGTTGTGTGTGTGTGTGTGTTTTTGTGAGTATGTGTATGTGTGTTTGTGTGTGTGTGGTGTGTGTGTGATGAGTGTGTGGTGTGTATGAGTGTGTTGCGTGTGTTGTATGAGTGGAGTGTGTGTGTGTGTGTGTGTGTGGTGTGTTTATGGTGGTGTGTAAAATTTTGTATGTGGTGTGTGTGTGTGAGAGAGAGAGAGAGAGAGACTCAGAAATCAACATTTGCCCCAAATAACTCCAAAGTTGTGACCGGGTGTGAAGTGTAAATTTTCCATTTATTTAAAATTTTTGTTCATGATTGCAGCCATGTTAAACGTAATAACCCATTCTTACAGTATTCATTACCTTTGTACTTGTGAGTTTTCCCTTTGTAACTTGTAGTTCATACCTTGTACTATTCACCCATAAAAAACTTTGGAGCCCTTTCCCCTGGACCCTTGTGTCCTCTGTAATCTGTAATACCTTTGTAACTTGTCATGATTGTGATAGACCTACCTGGAGTTCTTCCTTTTGTAAATTGTGATTTCATTACCTTTGAAAATTTTTGAATTCATTACCTCGTAACTTCTCACTATCAAAATTTTGGGGCCCAGTCCCTGGACCCTTTAGTACCTCTGTAATCTTTTACCCCGCCCACAGGAGGGTATGGGGTGCTAATAAAATAAAAAAACTATTGCCTGTGCAGGCGTGACTGTCACCTCATTACAGTTTCTCTCCAAGAGGTCGACCGTGTTTCCCAAATTGGGCCACCAACATGGGTTTAAATTTTTCCCGCACTAAAACCCACCAAATTACTTTCCTAGACGCTCTGTCATCCCCCCATCATCCCTTTTTGCCTCTATGGCTCCGTACCCTGAACGTGAAACAGTCAAGTTTCTGGGCCTCCTCTTTGACCGTAGGTTATTCTGGAAACCTCACATTACCTCTCTGAAGGAAACTTGTCACAGCCGGCTGAACCTTCTTAAAACCCTTGCTCATCTTTCATGGGGAGCTGATCGTCGAACCCTCCTTCGCCTACATTCCACCCTCATTTTATCGAAACTTGATTATGGTGACCAGATCTATTCAGCGGCATCTCCTGCTACTCTCTCTAGCCTTAACCCCATTCATCACCAAGGATTACGTTTATGCCTTGGTGCTTTTCGCTCTTCCCCTGTTGAGAGCCTCTATGCAGAAGCGAACGTTCCATCCTTATCCAATCGCCGTGATGCCCATTGCCTTCACTACTATGTATGCTCTCATGATCTCCGCAATCCTTCCATTTATAGAATGATCACTGATATTAGTAGACATTCTTTATTTGTTCGCCACTCCTGTTTACTCCATCCCTTCTCTCTTCGACTTCATTCGCTCTCTTCAATTACCACCTTTCTATGTTCATGTAGCATCTCACTTTTCCCTACCCCCCTGGGAAGTTCCAGCTGTTCGAATCTGTTCTTTCTCTCTCCCTTGCTCGAAAGCCCAACTGTCTACGGTTGCTTCCCGCTCTCTTTTTCTTGACCACTTCCACTCTCATTCTCATGCCATTGCTGTGTACACAGATGGCTCTAAGTCTTCTGACGGCATAGGATTTGCAGCAGTGTTTCCGGACAGCGTCGTACGAGGGCATTTACTATCTTCGGCTAGTATTTTTACTGCTGAATTATATGCCATCCTTACAGCACTTATCCGTATTGCATCTATGCCTGTGTCATCATTTGTGGTTGTCTCAGACTCCCTTAGTGCTTTACAGGCTATACAGAAATTTGATACACCTCACCCCTTAGTCCTCTGTATCCAACTTTGGCCACGTCGCATCTTTACCAAGCACAAAGATATTGTTTTTTGTTGGGTCCCTGGTCATTTTGACGTACAGGGCAATGAACAGGCAGACACTGCTGCGCGGTCAGCAGTACATGACCTACCAGTTTCACATAGAGGTATTCCATTTACGGACTATTTTGCTGCAATATCTTCCCGCCTTCACACCCATTGGCAACAACGTTGGTCTACTATGCTCGGTAACAAACTTCAATCTATTAAACCGAGTATAGGTTACTGGCCGTCTTCTTATCACCAGTGTCGAGGTTGGGAGACTACTCTCTCCTGTCTTCGCATTGGCCATACTCGTCTTACTCATGGATATCTCATGGAGAGGTGCCCTGCTCCTCTCTGTGAGAATTGCCAAGCTCCATTATCAGTCAGCCACATTCTGTTGGACTGCCCACTTTATCAACGAGCACGCAGAATTTACCTCCATCGTCGTCTTCGCTCTGCTGCTCTCTCTTTACCTTCCCTTCTCGCTGATGGACCCACCTTTCATCCGGACTCATTGACTTTTTGACAACAACTGACTTCACAAATTCTACCCCCATACTATCCCCTGCCCCGCTGTTTTCTGTAACCTACTGATCATCCCTCCTCCCTTCTGCTGCCCAATACCCTCACTTCCTTCCCTACCCTGCAGCGCTGTATAGCCCTTGTGGCTTAGCGCTTCTTTTTGATTATAATAATAATAATAATTATCATTGACAAAGAATAGGCATTACAGTTCAAAGGTGGATCAGGATGACACTACAATTCACAACAATGAAAATATCTAATATAACAAAACGAAACTACACTGTGATATTTGACATCTCAAATAAACACAAAGAAAAGACAATGCAAGCAGCTATAAGTGAACTTATACACTGACGAGAGACAAACATTGAAAAATACTGCTTCCACATATAGTTCAAGCTCCATCACAGCTTACAGAAAAACAAACACTTGCATATATACATACACTATTGAAAAGCACATGAACTCGGCATAAAGTATAAACAGAAATAAGAAAACGTTCAACTGTGCTAGGAAGCACACCATATACAAAATGTACACCAATGACTTGTATTGAGGCATAAATGACGGAAAACATTCCTAAAAGCTGTATATACAAAGCCATAAAGATATATCATCGTCACCGTCACATAGGAGACTCACATAAACACGGAGTTCACAAAACATTCACACACTTGACGTACACAATTAGACACAGCTGACCAGCCCGTTAGATTACCCACTGAACACACAACTATCTCAAATCTCGTAACTCCAAGGCTTTATATTCAGGCGGGAAGTCTCTCTCCCATCTCCCCTCATATACCAACTTATTTCGACATTTTGTTCTATAAATCGTCCTCGCTAAAACCCTAATTCTACTGTTACCTTCAACGTGCCTCATAGCCCATGACACGAAAATACAATCGACCACAACGTACGACACCGCACGTTGTACACGCAAGTCAACCCCACCTACATCAAAACTCAACGCCCGGAGCACCGACAACCTCCCCCCCCCCACGAAACGCAAAACCCTACTGAACCACTCTCGTACCATACCTAAAGTCTCACAGAAATACACAACGTGAAAAGCAGATTCCTCCATCTCGCACGCCGGACAACCCAGTCTTCCCCCAAAACGTTTATTATACAACACCACCCCGGACGGCAAGATTCATGTAAAACTTTAAACACCACTTCCCGTACTTGAGCAGGCAGACGCAACTGTTGAACCGCCTCCATATATCACCCCACGCATACATGGATACATTCCTTCAACTCGAAACCACGACTATCTCCATACCCACCCTTTCTAAGTACAAAATTTTACACAGCGCACGTCCCTCATGCGCAATAATACACGGAGCATCGTGTCGCACCTAATTAAATTCCTCCCTCCCCACCACCTGCACAGGTCATGATACAATTCACTTAACCCACCATGCATCCTACCCAGTCGGAGAAAACGACGCTTCACGTAACATGCCATGACACGAGCCTCTAGAGGAATGAGACCCAACCCTCCCTGATGCATTGGTGTCTCCACCACCGCTCTTGTGAGCCAATCGCAACCTGAACCCCACAAAAATCGATAAACTCTATGCAAAAGACGTTTGACGTCCCCCTGCAACAGAGGATACAGTGCAGCAACATGCCATACTTTGCTATAAAGTAGGACATTAATGACCACCGCCCTCTGATGCAGGGTTAAATGTCATGGCTGTAGACTATTTAAGCGCCCCAAGACACTATGTACAACCCTCCCCGAATTACACGCCCTCATCTGATCGACCTCCCGCATATAATGAATACCACATATAGTGATACGATCAACCACAGTCCACCCCTCTGCATCCACCCCATCCCCCACCCACTCCCCCCAACTCCATAATCTTCGATTTTTCTCTATTAACACACATCCCCGTAGCCTTGCCAAATATGTCAACAAGTCTCCCAACAAAACCCAATTGCTCCCGTGAACGTAATAACACAGTAGTATCATCTACATAACCCACAAGGGTCGGTCGACCACTACTCGGACCCCACGATGTCTCTACTCCCCGTCCACAAACAGCCCAGTAAAAAGGGTCCTGCATACATGCAAAAAGCATTTGAGACATGGGGCATCCCTGACGAATGCCCCTACTCAAGTGTACAAAAACACCTAACTTCCCATTAACTTGTACTTTAAATCCCGCTCCATTGTACAACGAACGGGCCCACATGACGACCTCATTTCCAAAACCCTGCCATCTCATAAATTTCCACAGAACCTCCCTTTCCACACTATCAAAAGCGGCTCGCCAGTCTAAGCCCAAAACACCACCCCCACCCCTCACCCGCATTCCTCAACAAACTCCCTGATATTCCCATGACCATCATACATTGACCTACCTGGCACACCAAACTGACTCTTATGGATTACCTTATCAAACACTTTCTTAATTCTATTCATCAAAATTTTCGCATATAGTTTATAGTCACTACACATCAACAATATGGGACGGTAGTCCTTAATCACTAACGGCACATCACATTTCCTAACTAAGACCAAAAACTGCCGTACGCTGAGACAGACCTAACACCCCCCCCCCCTCCTTCATCGCATTGAGTAAACGAACCATAAAAGTCCGTATTACTTCCCAATGTTTGATATAAAATTCACAAGGGATGCCATCAATGCCTGGTGCCTTCCCCTTACTCATTCCTTGTCGTACCTCCGACACCTCTATCTCAGACATAGGCCCACCCATGAGAAGGCGATCATAATCATTTAACTCGCATCGTACTCCTCTCTCCAATTCCTGTATTGCATGCTCACTCACGTCTTTACTTTGCATCTGGAGCTTACTCCATGTATCGACATAAAAACTTATCCCCTCAGTTGTTGTTAAGACCTGTCCCTCACTATACCCGTCAACTTCATCCTGCACGACTAAACTCACAATTTCAGTCGCCTTTCGCCTTTGTGTCTGACTTCGTAAGACACAAGCAGACGGCTTGTCACCCCACAAAGCCTCCTCCACCCCACCCAAAATGCGCCCCCATCGAAAACCTTATTTTTTCAATACCTAGATTTGTTCTTTAAGAGCGTCAATCTCGTCCACTGGGTAAATCCCAGATGTCTCTCACTGCGCATAACATTGTCGTAGATGACCCCCAGGTACCTCAGAAAACCATACTCCAAGCGAGTGGCCTCCTTACCCTGATGCACATAAAAATCCTTAATTCAAGGCTTCACAACCTCATCCCACCATCGCACTAAATCCCACCCCTCCCATGAGTCTACTCCCATAGACGCCCATAAGTCCGTGAATAGTGCCCTATCATCTGCACTTTGTAGCATCCGCATATTCAATTTCCAGTATCCCTTAAAACGATTCGGGAGACCCCCCCCAGTCGAGCTCTACAAAAACTCCCCGGTGGTAGGAGAAAAAGACATTCAACACACGCACATTGATTACGACCACCCGCCGAGACACATTCACCCTATCTAAACGTGCCGCATAGCCACTACGCACAAAAGTGTGCTCAATCCCCAAGTCACGTCCTCCATGTACATCTACCAACCACAGCTCAGACAACAAGTCACCCAAAATAAGCGAACAGAAACCCGCCCTCCTCGGTTCAACGTCTTTATGGCGCACCACACAGTTCCAGTCACCACGGACCACTGTAATTTCCGGCAGGGACCTCAAATAATACACTAAGACATCTCTAACAAAAGTATTTTTAATATTAACATCATGTTCATCTGGCCCATATACCCCTACGAAACCAACCCTTCTACTACCCCAATCCCCCACGACTCGCACCACACAACCCTCCCCCCCTTCCTCCCAATGTCTCGTCACAAACGGGCTGGTCGCTTTTATCAACACAGCCACTCCACCTTTCAGACGTCTTGAGTGAGTCACATAAATGTCATAACCATCCATCTCAAACAAACTTCCTACTTTATGGTTATGTTCTTGCAAAAAACACACATCCACAGCAAAACGATTCAACCACTCACGCACCTGCACACACTTTCTGACAGATTTCAGACCATTAACATTAATAGTTACACACCTAACTGTGCTAAAGGTGGCTTTCCTCTAGGGGCCACCACTCCCTTTTTCTCTTTGCGTCGGCAAGCACCCAAGGCACTCCCTGCACCACACCTTTGGCAATCCCAGTGATATTACCTGCTGTCCTGGACTTGCGCGAGCCCCCCCCCCCCCACCCGTGATTTTCGACCACGTCTTCTTCCCTGAACATTGTCCAGGGGTCAAGACGTCATCGGAGTCGGACGGGGTAGCCACACGCTTCCTAGAAACAGCATCTTCAGATATGTCAGTACTTGGAGTGTTCTCCTTGTGAATGTCTGCCTCAACAGTATGAACCCTTGAACTCTCCAAATCTCGCACTTTAGCTATCTGATCAGCATCATCTACACGTAATCTCACCTCATCAGAACACTTCAACAAAGGCACACACGGCACAGAATCAGACTCATGTGATGCTAAAAGGTCACTCAACGCAGATACAATATCGGCCTCCTTATCACCTGCCTCTCTTACTAGAGGGATCTCACTGCTCACATGTTCCACCTCGTCAAGGGAGGCAGTCCCAGGTAGAGTCACACAAGATGACTCTAGTAGCATGGCCTGATCAACCTCAGCACTCCAAGATGTCAGACGCGGCGAGTCCTCGGCAACCTCTTCTTCCGGAGCCTGACGGGGTACCTCGCCGTCAGGACGACGACCACGCCCCGAGGGCGGCTGGCACTGAACACATTGAGCCGCCATGTGATCCAAAGCGCCGCAGAGGTGGCAAGTTCTTCTCTATCCAGGATACGTAACGTACACCTGGGAACGAAAATCCTCCAGGTGTACGTACGAAGGAATCGGCTGACGCAGGGACATTTTCAAAGTAAATGACCCCTCCTGTAGACCAGCATAGAGGCCATCAGACCACCTACTCATGGTGACCAGGTGGCTCTTCCCATAACGTTCAAAAACGTCAAGTACATCGACTTCATTGGCCTCAAAAGGCACGTTTCGCACACGTACCCACGTATAGTACCGTGAAACGTCATGCAACTGGACAGTAACAGCTGGGGTGACTTGCTTACTTATATCCTGGTACTGGGTCACAATCTTCTCGTAAATCTGCGTATCACAAAACTTGACGAAGATCCGTGAAGCTCCATTCAAGGCGACGCCACACAAGGATTCACGCTGAATGCCATATGTATCACGAATGATTGCTGGCATTAACACATTCATTGATTCGCTGGTGATAGAGCCCTGTGTCAGTTGAATACAAACAGTATTAACACGCCGGCGAAACGCAGTCGCCATTGTTGTTGATGTAGCAAAAGCTCCTCCACCAGGTGTCGGGACTGAGGAGAAGCAGCTGACAACCGCTCAGCATAACGTCTGAGCAGAGAAATGTTAGAATGAATTGGATGGACTATTTTGGTGTCATCAGCAAATTTGCTTATGTCGCTATTGATTCCCTCATCTATGTCGTTTATGTAAATTGTGAACAACAACAGGTCCAACACTGACCCCTGAGGAACATGCCCCCATTCTGATTTCTCCCCATTTATGCAAATTCTCTGCTGCCTATTTATCAGCCATGCCTTTACCCAGGAAAAAATTCCTACTCCTGTTCCGTGTGCCTTAAGTTTCCTCAATAGCCTCTGATGTGGAACTCGAACGAAAGCCTTACTGAAGTCCATATACACAATATCATATTCATTACCATGATCTACCTCCTCAAACGCCTTAGTGAAAAATGTTAGTAAATTCGTAAGACAGGAACGCCCCTTTTGTAAAACCGTGTTGAGATTCATTAATCAATCTGTGCCTATCAAGATGGCTACGAATTACTTCGGCAATTATTGATTCCATAAATTTTCCCACTATGGAGGTAAGCCTTATTGGTCTATAGTTCGAAGCCAAGGACCTGTCACCTACCTTGTAAATAGGTATTACATTTGCTATTTTCCACTTATCAGGCACTATGCCAGTTTGGCTGATTTAGATTAGGTACCACAGTCCAATTTTTCCCAATTGATACCGCCATTGTACTACCATTTGTACATTAATAAAATATATAATAAAATCTAGGAAATTAACGTATAACTTGGGATTCTTTCTGACGTTTTAGATAAAGGTTGTAAGTTTCAATTCTTCAAGTTGTGGATCAAGGGAATATTTCGGAATCTTTCTGAAGTTGTCTGTGGCAGGTATAACTTGGGATACTTCCTGAATGTGTGGATGAATGGTATAACTTGGGATACTGACGGTGTGGGTGAAGGGATAACTCAGGATACTTTCTGAAAGGAAGAAAGCTATAACTGGGAATGAAGGTTGAGGTTGGAAGATATGACTGCAGACTGACGGTGCCAGCTGAGAAGTATACATGGCAGTGGGACTTGTGCATTAATAAGTCTTTGTTTACCTTGCAGGTAAGTGACAACTGACACGTCGTCGAGGGACAGTTGATACATCAGAAGGTAAGTATATATTTTACAAAAGTTGCAGCAGACACAGCTATTGTTCCGCTGAGGAGAATAAGTTAATGTGTAACGCGAAATACGAATATTTGCGTTGAGGATAAAATGGAATAGTTTGCATAACCCTTCATTACAAAGGGCTCCGCTTCCTCCCTCGCTAAGAGGTCAGCAAAGTTCTCTACTTTCCTTAACAGTGGAGGTGGACCTGGGATGTCTTGTCCATTGCCAGAGAGGATATGGAAGACCTCAGGTCCTTATCTTTAATAAGGAGGGAAAGGAAGACCCCATGTCCTTGCCTTTGTCAGGGAGGACACGGAAGACCCCATGTTCTTGCCTTTGTCAGGGAGGACATGGAAGACCCCATGTCCTTGCCTTTGTCAGGGAGGACACGGAAGACCCCATGTCCTTGCCTTTGTCAGGGAGGACATGGAAGACCCCATGTCCTTGCCTTTGTCAGGGAGGACAAGGAAGACCCCAATTCCTTGCCTTTGTCAGGTAGGACATGGAAGACCCAATGTCCTTGCCTTTATCAGGAAGGACATGAACTCATTCCCTCCTGCGAGTCAGTTTACAACACTGCTTCACAAGCTCCTTGTGTCCACGTCGCAAAAATTTGCCGTCACATTCGCCTGGTGACATAAACGGTACTAAATTGTATTTATCACTTATGCGGCGCTGGTCACGAATCTGTTCATCATCTCGTCATGCTGTAGATTCCTTTTTGTATTTTTTTTTTAAATTTACTGTTTTTCAATATGGGAGTTGAGACTCTCCAGCACCCAACAGGTGGCACTCTTGTACAACACCTGTGTCTCTTCTAGGATTCCATGGTCTTGCTGTTTCCATTAGATCAATGGTATAACATCAGGCTAATGTACGTTACAACATCATGGAATCTTAAGATTCACAAGTGTTGCACACGATTCTTGTTCATCAGATTTACGATATTACGTCAGAGAATGTTCTCGCAACCCAAATTTGGGATCCGACCCTGAGTTTAGGAACTCCCGTTTTAGCTTTGGAGAGCAGGGTGGTCAACCTCAAAATGTTGGCTTATCTGGGCATGAGGTTCGCGGGTCACAAATGGTAATTTTCATTTATAAAACGTAATAGCATGTAAGACTAGCGGCACTAGCCTACACAATAGCAATGTTTGATAGGTTCACATATTGTGGCCGTAAAACACACTGCAAACAGTTCTGGTGTAGTGGAGCAGCTTGCAGTACTAACAGGCCGCTTTATTGTAATGAATAACTTTAACTGCATTTTGTTTTGACTGGGTACTTGATGTGGCAGGGTAAATATACAAATTTATTCCTCGAAGTTCGATGAACATGAATAAAACTGATAACTAATGGACTGAAATGTGATAAAAGTAAAATGAATAGAACAAATTACTATTATACTAGCGCTGATTTTATGCTTGCGTAGTAATGGGAAGTCTGCATTAACTGGAAGAATGTATCATTATCAGTGTTCATGGTCAAGTGGACAAGTCTCCAGTGTGTCATTTCCCACTTAGTCTCGGGTCTTTGATTTCAGTTGTTTTATCATTAAAAGTAATTCTACATAAAAGTTCACTGCAGAATATTGAGTTTATCTTGAGTTTAATATAATTTAGACTGACAAAAATGATCGTTGCAAACCTGTTTCAAGAAACTATGAAAACTTTTATCTTTCTGGTCAGCAAAAATAGGCAAGACTAGATAACAGAGTTCATGCTGAATAATTGTCTACTGAATTGTGCTGGGATTGTTATATAAGTGGAGACTCTGAACATCACCTGTTATATCCAAATTTCTCTCAGTTCAACAATTAGTTTTATTTTTCCGTAAAACATTAAAAGGTTGCCAGATATCTTCCTTTATTTGGCGACAAGAAGTCAGCGCTGCATGACCCTTGTCGGTTTAGCGCTTTCTTTGATTATAATAATTTGACAAGAAGCATAATAATGTGCAAGAATTACAAGATCATTCTTCCTAAAACACAAACGTTGAGTACCTGCGAGTGAGTTGCGGTGTTGTGCTGGGAGACCGACGGAACCAAGAACCTGCGAGTGAGTTGCGGTGTTGTGCTGGGAGACCGACGGAACCAAGAACCTGCGAGTGAGTTGCGGTGTTGTGCTGGGAGACCGACGGAACCAAGAACCTGCGAGTGAGTTGCGGTGTTGTGCTGGAGACCGACGGAACCAAGAACCTGCGAGTGAGTTGCGGTGTTGTGCAGGGAGACCGACGGAACCAAGAACCTGCGAGTGAGTTGCGGTGTTGTGCTGGGAGACCGACGGAACCAAGAACCTGGGAGTGAGTTGCGGTGTTGTGCTGGGAGACCGACGGAACCAAGAACCTGCGAGTGAGTTGCGGTGTTGTGCTGGGAGACCGACGGAACCAAGAACCTGCGAGTGAGTTGCGGTGTTGTGCTGGGAGACCGACGGAACCAAGAACCTGCGAGTGAGTTGCGGTGTTGTGCTGGGAGACCGACGGAACCAAGAACCTGCGAGTGAGTTGCGGTGTTGTGCAGGGAGACCGACGGAACCAAGAACCTGCGAGTGAGTTGCGGTGTTGTGCTGGAGACCGACGAACCAAGAACCTGGGAGTGAGTTGCGGTGTTGTGCTGGGAGACCGACGGAACCAAGAACCTGCGAGTGAGTTGCGGTGTTGTGCTGGGAGACCGACGGAACCAAGAACCTGCGTAGTGAGTTGCGGTGTTGTGCTGGGAGACCGACGGAACCAAGAACCTGCGAGTGAGTTGCTGTGTTGTGCTGGGAGACCGACGGAACAAAGAACCTGCGAGTGAGTTGCTGTGTTGTGCTGGGAGACCGACGGAACCAAGAACCTGCGAGTGAGTTGCGGTGTTGTGCTGGGAGACCGACGGAACCAAGAACCTGCGAGTGAGTTGCGGTGTTGTGCTGGGAGACCGACGGAACCAAGAACCTGCGAGTGAGTTGCGGTGTTGTGCTGGGAGACCGACGGAACCAAGAACCTGCGAGTGAGTTGCGGTTTGTGCTGGGAGACCGACGGAACCAAGAACCTGCGAGTGAGTTGCGGTGTTGTGCTGGGAGACCGACGGAACCAAGAACCTGCGAGTGAGTTGCGGTGTTGTGCTGGGAGACCGACGGAACCAAGAACCTGCGAGTGAGTTGCGGTGTTTGTGCTGGGAGACCGACGGAACCAAGAACCTGCGAGTGAGTTGCGGTGTTGTGCTGGGAGACCGACGGAAACCAAGAACCATGCGAGTGAGTTGCGGTGTTGTGCTGGGAGACCGACGGAACCAAGAACCTGCGAGTGAGTTGCGGTGTTGTGCTGGGAGACCGACGGAACCAAAGAACCTGCGAGTGAGTTGCGGTGTTGTGCTGGGAGACCGACGGAACCAAGAAATGCGAGTGAGTTGCGGTGTTGTGCTGGGAGACCGACGGAACCAAGAACCTGCGAGTGAGTTGCGGTGTTGTGCTGGGAGACCGACGGAACCAAGAACCTGCGAGTGAGTTGCGGTGTTGTGCTGGGAGACCGACGGAACCAAGAACCTGCGAGTGAGTTGCGGTGTTGTGCTGGGAGACCGACGGAACCAAGAACCTGCGAGTGAGTTGCGGTGTTGTGCTGGGAGACCGACGGAACCAAGAACCTGCGAGTGAGTTGCGGTGTTGTGCTGGGAGACCGACGGAACCAAGAACCTGCGAGTGAGTTGCGGTGTTGTGCTGGGAGACCGACGGAACCAAGAACCTGCGAGTGAGTTGCGGTGTTGTGCTGGAGAACCGACGGAACAAGAACCTGCGAGTGAGTTGCGGTGTTGTGCTGGGAGACCGACGGAACCAAGAACCTGTGAGTAAGTTGCGGTGTTGTGCTGGGAGACCGACGGAACCAAGAACCTGCGAGTGAGTTGCGGTGTTGTGCTGGGAGACCGACGGAACCAAGAACCTGTGAGTGAGTTGCGGTGTTGTGCTGGGAGACCGACGGAACCAAGAACCTGTGAGTGAGTTGCGGTGTTGTGCTGGGAGACCGACGGAACCAAGAACCTGGGAGTGAGTTGCGGTGTTGTGCTGGGAGACCGACGGAACCAAGAACCTGCGAGTGAGTTGCGGTGTTGTGCTGGGAGACCGAGGGAACCAAGTACCTGCGAGTGAGTTGCTGTGTTGTGCTGGGGGCCGGGGGGAAACCCAATTACCTGCGAGTGAGTTGCGGTGTTGTGCTGGGAGCCCGGGGGAAAACCAAGTACCTCGAGGGGGAGTTGCGGTTTGGTGGGAAAACCGAGGGAAACCCAAAAAAAAAAAGTTGTCATTTTTCCGTTGTTCTTGAGTAATTGTGTGTCGCAAAGTTCCCATAATAATTAAAACGATTTTTTCCTTAGGGCAGAAAAAATAAAAGGGAACGTTTTTCCCGCAGTCTGGTCCCGGGAATTTAAAATTATTTGTTAGATCCCTTCCCGGCAGCCCTTTTTAAGGAAAGAAATAAATTTCCAAACCTGGGGTTTTGGAAATTAAATTTTAAATTTTCCCCAGGCAACACTTCCCAAACACATTTTTAAAACCCCCAATATCTTGTCCCTTATACATTTTGGTGAAATATGGGGTTTAGTTAAAATGCAATTTAATCCTTTTTTACCCTTTTTTCTGTACAACCGAAATAATCCTACTTCACTCCCAAGTTTTTAAATTCTTGTACCGTCAGATTTTATAAATCCAAATTCATTACAGTTTTACTCAAGTTTTGCATAAATACCTGAATATTTTTCATTTAACCCAGAAAATTTTTTTCCATTACTTCATGTAGCCAAAAAATGTCCCTTCAGTACGTGTAAAGGTTTTTATCTATATTTCCTCAAAAAAAAAAAAGAAAAAAAGGGTTTCCCTTGCTTTAATATTTTAGTGTTTTGGGGGGAAAAAAAAAAGTTCATTCATTTTTTTCTTGCTTCTTGCAATTGGGTTTTAAAAGGGCATTGATTCAATTTCCAAATTTTGGCTTTTATTTTTTCCCCCGATCGATTGTAAGATTTTCCTCAAATTTCGGTGTCCCATATCCCAATAACTTTTTTCCAAAAACAAAAAGAGAAAGTTCATATGATGCTGTGAAAAATTTTCAAATTTTTTCTTTGTAAAAGTTAGAGAGTGCAGCGTCCCTTTTGTGATGTTTGGTTTGATGTTTTTTATACCACAGTTTTTCAGTTTAAATTTTTTATATACTAGACATACTCTGTTCCCTGTCTGTGATGCTGCTTTTAAAATGTCCAAATTTCACGAAAATAAAAACAGGGCAGATTATGGAAATAAGAAATGATAGTTTAAAAAAAGGTCCAGGGGGCGAGAAATCGCTAATTTAGTTAAGTCATGATGGCGCATTGGTTTTCGTATTTTT
>NC_069411.1:65000-177500 GCF_026875155.1 Cherax quadricarinatus
AGATTCTTTTGGTGCAAAATTAAAATTTTTTTACATTAACATTAATGAAAAAAAAATATATTTTTAAACGTATAAGAGAAATTTTTAGAAAGGACTTAATTTTAAATGAGTTCTTGCTAATTGACCAGTTTTACATATTCGGCACAACATATATATATATATATATATATATATATAATATATATATATATATATATATATATATATATATATATATATATATATTTATATATATATATATATAAACAATATAGGGAGGTACCACCCCTGGAACTCGACTAGGGACCCTCATCATCAGAGAAAAGAATAAACTTACTTCAGGGAAAACTCAAGGGTCTTCCTGGAACTTTTTGAATATTTTCTTCTCCTGCAACCCCTTATATTCTATGTAGACTTTATTTAAAGACAAAATACATTGACGAAAATACAATAGGGGGTAGAACAACATAGATAACATCTCAGAGCTATATCTCGAATACTTCGTCCAGCTACCCGGCGGTGGGCCGCGTGCCCAGAATGCTGCAGGCATATTCCCAGTGGATCGTAACACTGAGTCTCTGAAAGAGGAAGCTGTCTGCTCTGTAATCCTTAGTATCTGTATGTGTATATATATATATATATATATATATATATATATATATATAATATATATATATATATATATATATATATATATATGTCGTGCCGAATATGTAAAACTGGTCAGTTAGCAAGAACTCATTTAAAATTAAGTTCTTTCTAAAATTTTCTCTTATACATTTAAACATATATTTTTTTCATTAATGTTAATGTAAAAATTTTTAATTTTGCTCCAAAAGAATCTTAGAAAACTTACCTAACCTTATGATAACAAGAAGAATTTATTTTAGATTAACCTACCTAAATATATTTTAGATTTGTTTACAATAATTTAATACTAAACAAACAGTGAAATATATTTTTTTCGTTAGGTTCAGAATGATTTTGGCGAAATTATTGCATACACAAATATTCACTTGTCCTATATGGCAAGATGAGCGTTGCTATTTAAGCCAAGATCGCAATTCTGCCTATTCGGCACGATATATATATTATATATATATATATATATATATATATATATATATATATATATATATATATATATAATGTATGTATGTATGTCATGCCGAATACACAAAACTTGCGATTTTGGCTGAAATAGCAACGCACCTCTTTCCGAATAAGGCAAGCGAAAATTTGTGTATGCAATAATTTCGCAAAAATCATTCTGAACCTGATGGAAAAAAAATGTATTTCATTGTGTTTGTTTATTATTAAATAAATAGCGGTTGTTATAAGAGACTTAGGTCTCAGACACTCCCAAGACAGGGAACCAAGGCCCGGGCCGGGAGAATATCGGCGAATCTTTAATAATAATAATGTAAGGTAAGTTTCCTAAGGTGCTTTTGGTAGAAAATCATTAATTTTTATATTAAATGATAAAAATGTATCTTTAAATTTAAAAAAAAGAACTTAATTTTTAATGAGTTCTTGCTAATTGGCCAGTTTTACCCATTCGGCACAGGACATATATATATAATATATATATATATATAAATATATAATATATATATATATATATATATATATATATATATATATATATATATATATAAGAGGTAGTAGGCTGGTAGACAGCAACCACCCAGGGAGGTACTACCGTCATACAAAGTGAGTGTAAACGAAAGCCTGTAATTGTTTTACATGATGGTAGGATTGCTGATGTCTGTTTTCTATCTCAAACATGCAAGATTTCTGGTACGTTTTGCTACTTCTAATTACACTTAGGCCACACTACACATACATGCAAATGTTTATGTATGCACACTCATCTGAGTTTTCTTTGATTTTATCTTAATAGTTCTTGTTCTAATTGCTTTTCCTTTTATATCCATGGGAAAGTGGAATAAGAATCTTTCCTCCGTAAGCCATGCGTGTTGTAAAAGTCAACTGAAATGCCGAAACAATAGGCTAGTAACCCTTTTCCCGTGTAGCCTACTGAAATGAAAGAAGAAAGCCGTCAAAATGGAATGTTTGAATGTGCATGGATGTTGTGCTAATGATAAAAAAAAGAGATAATTGTGGATGTTTTGAATGAGAAGAAGCTGGATATCCGGGCTTTAAGTGAAACAAAGCTGATGGGGGTGGGAGAGTTTCAGTGGGGAGAAATGAATGGGATTAGATCAGGGATTTCAAATAGAGTTAGAGCTAAAGAAGTAGCAATAATGTTGAAGGATTAGTTATAGCAGGGAAAGAGGGACTATAAATGTATAGATTCAAGGATTATGTGGAGTAAAATAAGGGTTGGATGTGAAAAGTGGGTTATAGTAAATGTTTATGCACCTGGAGAAGAGAGAATTGTACAGGAGAGAGAGAGAGAGAGAGATCTTGGGAAATGTTGAGTGAGTGCATGGGGAGTTTTGAACCAAGTGAGCGAGCACTTGTGGTTGGGGATTTCAATGCTCAAGTGGGCAAAAATGTTGTGGAAGGAGTAGTAGGTAAATTTGGGGTGCCAGGGGTAAATGAAAATGGGAAGCCTATAATTGAGCTATGTGTAGAAAGAGATTTGGTAATAAGTAATACATATTTTATGAAAAAGATGGTAAATAAGTATACAAGGTATGATATAGCACGTAATGAAAATAGTTTGTTAGATTATGTATTGGTGGATAAAAGGTTGATGGGTAGGCTCCAGGATGTACATGTTAATAGAAGGGCAACGGATATATCGGATCATTATCTAGTTGTAGCTACAATTAGAGTAAGAGGTAGATGGGACAAAAGGCAAATGGCAACAGCAACTATGAGAGAGGTGAAAGTGTATAAGCTAAGGGAGGAAGAAATTAGGGTGAGATATAAGCAACTACTGGCAGAAAGGTGGGCTAATGAAAGTATGAGTAGTGGGGAGGGGGGCGGGGGGTTGAAGAGGGTTGGGATAGTTTTAATTTTAATAATGCAGTATTAGAATGTGGGACAGAAGTCTGTGGCTATTGGAGGGTGGGTGCAGGAGGAAAGAGGAGTGATTGGTGGAATGATGAAGTAAAAAGTGAGAAACAAGATAAAAACGTAGCTTATGAGAGGTTTTTACAAAGCAGAAGTGTTATAAGAAGAGCAGAGTATATGGAGAGTAAAAGAAAGGTGAAGAGAGTGGTGAGAGTACAAAAGGAGAGCTGATGAAAGAGTGGGAGAGTCACTGTCAAGAAATTTTGCTGAAAATAAAAAAAAATGGAGTGAGATAAACAAGTTAAGAAAGCCTAGGGAACGAATGGATTTGTTAGTTAAAAACAGAGTAGGGGAGTTAGTAAATGGGGAGCTGGAGGTATTGGGTAGATGACGGGAATATTTTGAGGAACCTTTAAATGTCGATGACGAAAGGGAAGCGGTAATTTTATGCACTGGTCAGGGAGGTATAACACCTTTCAGGTGAAGACGAGCAGGATGTGAATGTGGGGGAGGTGCGCGAGGCATTATGTAGAATGAGAGGGGGTAAAGCAACAGGAACTGAAGAGATCATGACAGAAATGTTAAAAGCAGGGGGGTATATAGTGTTGGAGTGGTTGGTATTTTTGTCTAATAAATGTATGAAAGAGGGGAAGGCACCTAGGGAATGGCAGAGAGCATGTATAGTTCCTTTATATTAAGGGAAGGGGGACAAAAGAGATTGTAAAATTTTTAGGGGAATAAGTTTACTGAATATACCAGGTAAAGTGTACGGTAGGGTTATTATTGAAAGAGTAGGAATGCAGATGAACAAAGAGGCTTTAGAGCGGGTAGGGGATGTGTACATCAAGTGTTTACATTGAAGCATACATGTGAACAGTATTTAGATAAAGGTAGGGAAGTTTTCATTGCATTTATGGAGTTAGAAAAGGCATATGATAGAGCGGTATTGGATCAATGTGGCAGATGTTGCAAATGTATAGAATAGGTAGTAAGTTACTAAATGCTGTAAAGAGTTTTTGTGAGGATAGTGAGGCTTAGGTTAGGGTGTGTAGGAGAGAGGGAGATTACTTCCCTGTAAATGTATGTCTTAGGCAGGGATTTGTAACGTCACCTTAGTTGTTTAATATATTTAAAGATTGGGTTATAAAAGAAATGTTAGGTTGTTGGGGAGAGGGGTGGGATTAAATTATTGGGAATCAAGTACAAAATGGGAGTTGAGACAGATACTTTTTGCAGATGATACTGTGCTTATGGGACATTCTAAAGAAAAGTTGCAAAGGTTAGTGGACGAGTTTGGGAAGGTGTGTAAAGTTAGAAAGTTGAAAGTTAACATAGATAAGAGTAAGGTGATGAAGGTATCAAGTGATTTAGATAAAGAAAAATTGGATATCACATTGGAGAGAGGGAGTATGGAAAAAACAAATGTTTTCAGATATTTGCGAAAATTTGTGTATGCAATAATTTCTCAAAAATCATTCTGAATCTAACGAGAAAATTTATTTCTATTGTTTATTATTGAATTATTGTAAACCTATATAAAATATATTTAGTTAGATTAGGATAAATTAAATTGCGCTTGTTATAATAAAGGTAGGTAAGTTTCCTAAATTTCTTTTGGTACAAAATCGTTAATTTTATTTATTAACAAATAAAAAAAAATCTTAAAATATATAAGAGAAAGTTTTAGAAGGGGTCTTAAGCTCAGTTTAATTTAGCCTAATCCAACTAAATATATTTTAGATAAGTTTACAATAATTTAATGATAAACATAATGAAACATATTTTTCTCGTTAGGTTCAGAATGATTTTTGCGAAATTATTGCATACACAGATTTTCGCTTGCGTTATTCGGCAGGAAGAGCGTTATTATTTAAGCCAAAATTGCAAGTTTTACCTATTCGGCACGATATATAATTTGTTACAGTTGGAACAGTCTATAGGTTATCTCACACAAATTCTTACACGTTTAGTAGCAACCTAAAAAATGTAATTCACTCAGAGATGAAAAAACACTACCTGATATGTGATAAATGGTTTAAAACCGACAAGCTGAAGATTGAAACACTTATGCAACATATGGGAACCTTTATTGAAGAAACGTTTCACCACACTGTGACTTCATCAGCCGATACAAAGCAGGTGATACGTGCTGGTGACTTCATCGTTAACTTCCTCCATTCAGTGGACCCCTCAAGCAGCCGACTTCACAAATAATGCAAGCGCATTGAGTTTTTACGAAGGCCAAGTCGGGCACTGGGAATATAAGAGAAATTTGTGTGTCTAGTGTTGTGTCTATGAGATCAGTGGCAAGTATCAAGTGTTTCAGGATGGTAGTGATATTAGATTTTAATGTCCTGTCAATGTAGTAAGCACAATAGTAAGAGTGAGTGTTGTGTATGTTAAGGAGGTTTAGAATTTTAAAAAACTGGGGACTGTTTTGCGTGGCAGTAGAGTGATTTAGTCAATCTATTCAGGTACAGGCACACACAAGTCCAATTTCACACATAGTGTGCCTAGGTTAATCCAAAAAAAAAAGTGAAACAAAGTGACTAATTTTCAATGGGGTCCTTGATTTCCATTCGTTCTGCCGCTTTTTGTTGAGTTATTACTGGCTTATTATTGTAGTGGATTCCGGCACACATAGCTTAGGTAAGGTAGCGATAAATTAGTGAGTCAATGGTCACCATTTATTTTCTGGCCAATGATATTCCATCGATTTTAGGGTAAATCTGTGGTGCTGATTCCGAATGTAATTAACTTTATTTGATCGACTCTAGCTTTTTTTTTAAAATTTGGTATCCCATTGAAAAACATAAAAGATGTGATAAATATATTGATCAGGCCGGGCTAACTTACAAATCGTATTGAAATTATACTTTAGATCATGCAGAAGTCAAATTATGTAATACATACTAGCACTTCATTCTCTATAATAACAGATTACATCAACATCGTAAGATAATTCAGATACCACTCATGACTGCATATGAAAACGTACAATTCTCTACTTTGTTGGTCATCAACAAAGTTTTGTTGAGTGAGCAATTGGAAGAGATGCATAATGGTTACCATTGTGCAATAAGACACATTTCAAGCTTCTAATGGAGCTGTCTATAAACAGCCGCCAACCTCCTGGTCGATATTCAAGTCACATTAGATGAAGAAGTTCAGGGATGTTATTGCAGTATACAAGATCATCTTGGCTGAAATAAGGAAGGAGTCCAATCCTCTCTTGCCCGATAAGCTGGTATTTTAACTTCTGGATACTAAAAGTTCAGATGCTTGCTTTTATGACAGACTGAGGTCGTGTATCAATACATTTCATTGTGTTTGTTTATTATTAAATTCTTATGAACTTGTATATAATACATTTAGTTGGATCAGGCTAAATTAAATTGCGCTTTTGTTATAATAATGTTAGGTAAGTCCCCTAAGGTTCTTTTGGTACAAAATCGTTAATTTTTATATTAACATACATGAAAAAATGTCTTTAAACGTATAAGAGAAAATTTAAAAAAGAACTTAATTTTAAATGAGTTTTTGCTAATTGACCAGTTTTACCTACTGGGCAGCAAAAGGGCACCTGGCAAACCTGAGAATAGCGTTTCTATATATAAGTAACGAATCATTCACAAAACTGAATATTGGTGTTAGTATGCAGCACCAGTACAGAACCCACACCTGGTCAAACACTTGCATAAATTAGAGAAAGTGCAAAGGTTTGCAACAAGACTTGTCCCAGAACTGAGGGGTTTATTCTACTGGGAAAGGTTAAGGAAACTCAACCTGAGAACACTGGAAGACAGGAGGGATAAGGGGAGAACATGATAACAGCATATCAAATACTGAGAGGAATTGACAGGGTGGGCAGGGACAGAATGTTTCAGATATGTGACACAGCAACAAGGGGTCACAACTGGAAGTTGAAAAATCAGATGGGTCACTGGGATGTTAGGAAGTATTTCTTCAGCTGTACAGCTGTCAGGAAGTGAAACAATTTGGAGAGTGGACCTAGTAGCGACAGTGAAGAGAAGGGGCCAGGAGCTATGACTCGACCCCTGCAACCACAGTTACACACACACACCAAATCCGACACCTTAACACATGCAGCACACCACACGGATTCGGGGATACTCTTTTGAGATCGTTTGGTAGGTTGAAGTAGAGCAACAACTTAGGGAGACGTGAATCCTTTCTGGGATCTTTGATTAAGAACATAAGAACAAAAGATGCAGGAACACTGCAAGGCCCCATACATTGGCGGTCCTTTACAATCCTAACAAACATTTGCTCAACCTGAATTTTCAATGCCACCCATGAATAAGCTCTAAACCTATCTCAACCTCATATGCAACTCCCATCAACGACCCTCTCACTCATAAGAACCTATTACAAACAATATGCCACATCACTTTTAGCTGAACTTGGCCCATTAATTGCAGGTCTTTACAATTCTCCCCGTAACAAACATTTGACCAACCCATTTTTCAAATGCACCCAGAACAAGCTGCGATGTGCTAGTCTCGTGGAAGTCATCCCTCCACCAGTCTTCGAAACCATCTCAATTTGGAAAGTACAAGCACCTAGCCTCAATAAACAATAGGTATAGACTGTTGCACATCAATACCCTAAATCAAACCATACTTCTATGGCCTTTCTAAATTAAACTTATAATTTAAATCCATTCTCGGATACGATCATTTGGAAGATAATCCAAGGACCTTGGTAATATCCCTTAGTAATACCTATTTCCACTTATACATTCGATCAGTATCCCCTCATTATGTCTAAAAAGGGGAATGATAACTTCAAAAGTCATTTTTTATAAGGAAGATTTCTAATGCTATGTATTAATTTAGTCATCCTACGCTGAATGTTTTCTAACGAATTTATGTCCATTCTGTAATATGGAGACCAGAATTGAGCTGCATAATCTAGGTGAGGCCTTACTAATGATGTATAAAGATGCAGTATGACCTCTGGACTTCTGTTGCTTACACTTCTTGATATAAATCCCAGTAATCTATTTGCCTTATTACGTACGCTTAGGCATTTCTGTCTTGGTTTAAGGTTGCTGCTTACCATAACCCCCAACCTATATTTGAAACTACCCAAGGTTTCAGCCTCAATAACCCAACTAGGTAGACTGTTCCACTCATCAACTACCCTATTTCCAAACCAATACTTTCCTACATCACTTTTAAATCTAAACTTGCCCAATTTAAATTCATTACTGCGGGTTCTCTCCTGGAGAGAGCATACTGAAATACTTTTCTCAAATAACTGAGGTAAAGGCGGCCTGGCTCTTAGGATTTCGGGAATGTTTTTCCCCCCCCCTTGGGTTCCACAGTGTTCGAAACACATTCGTCATTATTTGGATGGATGGGGACGAGGCAGTCATAAGGACAAAAAAATATTGGACATTACAAACTTTGGCGGCAGAAAATACCTGGAACAGGAAAACATCTCACTGGAAAAAACAGTGAAATAGAAAATTGTTGGTTCCGATAAACAGAACAATTTGAGACAGAAAAACAATGGGACACAGAAAACACTGGGACATGGAAGTATTGATGTAGGGAAACAGTGACACAGAAAATCTTTGATAAAGGAAAAAAATAGGTGGGGAAAAAAAAGAAAACATTGGTAGAGGTAAAGAATGTAACAGGAAAACATTGGAACAAGAAAATATAGGTACAGGAAAATGCTGGGTTGGGTTACGGGAATTCCAAAACGTATTTTTCCTGGTCCTATTAACCCTTCACTTCCCAGGTATCTTTTACACGAGGGTGACCTCAAAGGGGTAACAGTTTAATTAGATTCGGTCCTGTTGAGCTTGCAAAAACTACAACCAAAATTACTTACCGCTTTATTTTATGGGCATCTTACTGGTAATAACAATTATTGTTACAATAATAAAATAATAATCAGAATAAAAATAATTATATCTTCTCAATGCTACTCGATATTAACATTACGAGACGTCTCCATAGTAGACCGACTAGATGAAAACAGAATGAAGGATAAGGATAAGAGGGATAAGGGAAATAAAATGGTTATTTCTTATTACACAGATTATCAAAGTAAAATAAGCGATTTAATTTCGTTGTAATCCTTCATGGAAGATGCAACGTATTTACAACACTTCATTTAAAATACTATTGCGCGATTTTTCCGGATTTAGTCAACAAATTTATTCCCTTTATGTAATCGTTTCCAAAGACGCACAAGATTAACAATCTGTTAAGATTTTTAATTTTTACTAGAGACAGTTGGTTAACATAAGACCATAAAAACTTGAGAAGCACTGCAGCAGGCCTACTGGCTCATATTAAGCAGGCTATTCTCAAACCTAAACACTAACAAAAATGTTAGTCCAACCCATTTTCCAGGTTTCTCCAAGAAATGAGCTTTGACAACTCGACTAACTCCTGCTGTACAAGTGTCACTCTAATCCATGTATTTATTCAACTCACATTTTAAGCTACCCAAAGTTATGGCTTTAATTATCCTGCTTGGTAAACTGTTCCACTCTATTTCCAAACCAGTACTTTCCTACACGTCCTTTCTAAGTCTAATCTCATCAAATTTGAATCCATTATTTCGAGTTCTTTCTTGGAGAGATATCCTCAGAACATTATTTGTATCACCTATATTTATGCCCATCTTCAATTTACATTATGGTACCGAACACCTACTCCAATACTGAGGGACCGACTACCTCATTTGTATTGTCTTTTCTATATTATTCTGCTAGGCTGAGTGACTAATTCCCTTCACTTCCAGTCTTCCACAGTGTGCTGGCCGTTGTCGTGTGAAGACGTGCCAATTGAGTTCTCAGTTCCTGGCTAAATGACGTTGTGGTGATGGCTTCCCTCAACTTTGAAAAGCTGTACCTTCAGGTTAAGGCAGAATTAAAAGAAGCTGGAAGAGGGGTTCAACAGCTTAAATGGATGTGCTAAGATTTTCCATGGAAAACGGACGTAGACAACAGCTGCGTCGATGATCGTGCAATGGGCTGGAGGCTGGTAAGAACGAATGAGGCGATGGTAAAGACGAAGAAAATCCAGAAGATTGCTGTTGAGACCAAAAATTATTTTTCTGTGTTAACAGACGAGTGTGGAGTCGATGATTCAGGACTTCCCAATAACGACTGTTGAGAACATCACGATGAAAGCCGATTTTGAAGTTAAGAACATTGTTCTTGTCGGGGACAGTCAGATTAAAATTATGGAAAGGGCATTTTATGTTAGATATAGGAAGAGGAGGCAGATGGTGCGTTTTCCTGGATATTGTTAATCGTCTTGACAAAATTATGAGAGGTAATGGGACAAATCCTTTTATCTGTATAAGTGCAAGAGGCAGTGATGTTGGGAAGTGTGGGGCTGAGGACCAGAAGGGAAGTGGCCCTGTAATACGTGGTGTTTTGCCTAGAAATGGTGTTAGAAATTAATAGATATCCAAAACAATTTATATTAATAGTTGGCTGGACACACAAACACTAAGGATATTGAGGTGTCATTCATCGACATGTTGTGGAAAGACAAAGTTGAACAGGGAAAAGGTATAGAAGAAAAATCATCTTTATGAATTTTATGTTAGTAATCGAAGCGACAGGAATAAGGTAAATGAATTAACTCTTGTTGTATGTGAAAGCAGATGTTAAAAAGATTGTGTTGGTTGGTCAGTGTTCGATAGATTTTAAAACGAAGCTCATGGTCGGCTCTGCAGAGAACATCAAGTAGAGGAAGAGTGTTATCGACTTTTTCTAGCGTATATTGGATTGAAGACTCAACCTAGTTGAGCTTGTGTTAGAAAGTAGGAATGTTGAAGCGTTTAGTAGTTATGAAAATTATATCAACATAGCGGAGTCAGATGATTGAAGAGGAAATAGTAGAAATCCGATCGGCTTCGAGACATTCCATGTACAGGTCGCCAATACAGCAATTAGTGGAGAACCCCTTGGGAGTCCAGAAATCTACTGAAAGATCATTTTCAATAGAGAAACATATGAAATCAACACATCGTTCAGTATGTGCACGAAATTGTTAGCTGGAACAGGAAGGTCGAGGGAGTCGTCAATTTTCCGGCGCAGACCACTGGATTATGCTATGGGTACCTTGCTAAATAGCAATGTCACGTCTAGGCTAGAGAGTTTCTTGTTCCTGACATTAATGTTGTGGATGCGGTTGAAGAGATCACCAGAGTCTTGAATATGTGTTTGAATGATTGTGCCCTAGAGTTTAGAAAGGTGTTTTAGTAGAATCCCTGAGAGCTGGTGGGGCACTGCCTATTACAGAGACAGACAGATCTCAGTAGAATTCCTGGCTTGTGAGTCTTCGGCAGGCCGTACATACTGGCAGGTCTGAGGTTGCTGGGGATTGTGTATTGAAGCTTCTTCCCTTATTCTGAGGCTTGGTTAGGCTGTCCACTTGGTGCGTTGTGAAGTTTGCATGTGTTCGGATCGTTTAGTAGACCTAACATTTTGTTGGTGTAGTCGTTAGTATTCAAGACAACTATACCACTACCTCTTTATTAGTAAAACACGTGAAATTGCTAAATATCTCTATTTCAAAACATTTCGGTTACATAGTAGGCATCTTCAATCTAATATAGAGGAGGTATCTTTGTACATAGCATATCCCCTGACAATTTCATTGCCTGATTACTAGTTTTGAGTGAGAAAAGTTGAATTAGACAGAGTCCTACTTAGCACTGACCAACAGGCTTCCTACACACATGAACCATGTTGAGACCCACTAATCAAATTATACTCACCAAAGTGGCTTCGTATTATATCGGCTATAATCGATTTTAATAATTCGTCAACTATTGACGTCAACCTTATTGGGCTATAATTTGATGGGAATGACTCATCTCCGGCTCAACATCAGTTTGGATTTATGCTGTAACAGAGTTATTAGCGACTAACTTCTCACTTAAACTTCTTAAGTACCCTCGAAAACAGTTTGTCGAGGCCTGGG
This sequence comes from Cherax quadricarinatus, assembly GCF_026875155.1. Classification (NCBI taxonomy): domain Eukaryota; kingdom Metazoa; phylum Arthropoda; class Malacostraca; order Decapoda; family Parastacidae; genus Cherax; species Cherax quadricarinatus. The sequence goes on from NC_069411.1 coordinate 76,949, forward strand.
AATTTATTTTGTTTTAGTTTATCTACTTGTTTGATAATTATTTGATAATCATTCAGGTCCTCAGGACCTGAATGATTATTAATTGCTGGGATATCATTTATTTCTTTTTGTGTGAATACTGACAAGAAATAACTGTTAAAAAGACAGAATATTTCCTGCTTATCAATAAGCTGTTAAGACGTAGTTCTCAGTGGTCCTATTCCCTCATTTATCTTTGATTCATTAGCTACTTGAATTTCATAGTCGAATTTGGCGTTTTTAATCTCCTTCTTTACTTCTCTCTTGATATTAACATATTGGACAAAAAAGTTAGCCTCTTCCATTTTGATGAGCCTATAAATTTCTCTCTTCTCTCCTAATAGATGCTTTAGTTTCCTGTTCATCCACTTGGTGTAATTTTTATTTGGCCTAATTTCTCTCTGGGGAATATACATGGCGTTACAAAAAGATGGACTCAATTTAAAAGCAGTATATATTGAAACTGGGTGTATATCCTTTGAGCACATCGTATATTAGTAAGAAAAAAGTTATAATTGCAGTTTCTTTCGTTATTGTAAGCATAATCATCGTCAACAGAATCACTGGACAGTTAACCCAAATCAAGATATTTCCATTATAATAGGCAGAACGAAAATCAGGGACTTTTACTATATTATCCTTATTCTCCTGCTAATTTGAGATCGCTTTCCACCAAGCTCTTCGTTGATCTCTAGATTATTTACGAAGGTTTTCTTATTTGACCAATCCAGGTCTAGCAGATTATTACCTCTGGTAAGTTCTTACAAACTGCTTCAAAATGCAGTCCAGAACTACTTTCAGGAAGTCACTGGACTCTAAATTACCGGTCAAAATAGTCCAGTCATGACTAGTAGCCCTGACAATTTCGTTCCAAGAAGTCTCCTACTGTTGCTTTCTACGTTTGGGGGCCAGAATATTACACCTAAAATATTTTTATTGCCTTTCTAGAAATTCTACCCAAAGAGATACTTTGTCTAATCCATCAATTTTAGTACCCGTTTTTGTGCGCAAATTCATGCTTTCTCGGACATTCAGTGCCACTCCACTCCCCTTTCCTGTTATATCTATCTATATGAAACACTTTAAACCTCTGAACGTAGTACCCGGCAACCATATCCCGACTCTTTAAATTTTACCATGTTTCAGTTATTGCAATAGCATCAATGTTCCTTGCACATGCGGCCAGACGCTATTCATTTATCTTATTCCTGGCACTTCAACTATTAGTATAAAATGTATGATATTTATTTTTCTCTATATCTTTCCAATACTCAACTTTGCCTTTCCACATTTTCTATTACCATCTTAATTCAGTGTTACTTGATTATCGTAATTCTTAAAATTCGTGATATTAGAGCCTAAATCAATACTTCCACAATCCATTTTCCCCCTACCAAAACCCATACTGTATCTATTTTTAGTGTAAATCACTAACAAAACCCTGCCCTGAACTTGCCAAAGCACCCACACCAATCTTAGACAATTGAACTTAATCCATGGCTGACACGTCATTTCTGCTGTAGAAGTGGCCCCCGTTATCGATGAATGGAACGCCAAAGTCCATACAGTGTTTAACCAGCCAACAAATAGCACAGATTGCTCTGGACAACCATTTATTTCCAACACCCCTTCTATAACAAAATTCCACGTTTTATAAGATATCATCCCTTCTTTTTTTTGTCTATCACCGACCTTAATCAGGTCTCACTCCTATGTCTGCCAACATCTGAGACAGATAATGGGATTGGTCTCGTTTCCTTTCGTGATGTTGTAAAGATGGCTAACAATAGCCTACATCTCATTCCCCAGAAAGAACAATTTTCTTACTTTCGAAGTGATGTAGTGATACAGTAATATTCTATTTGGTCGTTGTAGGGATGTTCAGGATCGTCGACCACACTCGCCTATTTACACAGAGAATAAATTATTGATCTCCTCAGCAGCCTCCTAAACCTTTCTATTCTTCAGCTTTATGCTATTCGTTCCTGTCAGTTTCTAGTCTTTGGTCCCATCATTCAAGCGGCTGTTTTCAACGTCCTTGCTTCTATCCTTTTAAGACACCGAATCTTTTGTAGTATCCTCTAACTCAGCCTTAATCTGATGATATAGTTGTTCAAAGATGAGAGAAGCCATCATAATCTCAGACAAGAACGAAAAACTCGCTAGGCTCATCCGTCACACGACTGTTGCTCAAGATTTACATTAATGACTTCGTCGAAGGAATAACATGGTTGATGAATGTTGCAACAAGGAGAAGGCTGGAGGCAGTAGAGACGTCATGTCTGAGGGCAATGTGTTTGGAGTGAATGTAATGCAGAGAATCCGTAGTTTGGAGATTAGGAGGAGGTGTGGGATTACGAAAAATATTATCCAGAGGGCTGAGGAGGGGTTATTGAGGTGATTTGGACATATAGAGAGGATGGAACGAAATAGAATGACTTGGAGAGTGTATAAATCTGCAGTGGAGGGAAGGCGGGGTAGGGGTCGGCCTAGGGAAGATTTGAGAGAGGGGGTAAAGGTGGTTTTGTGCACAAGGGGCTTAGACTTTCAGCAATCAAGCGTGAGCGTGTTGGACAGTAGCAAATGGAGACAAATGGTGTTTAGGATTTGACCTGCTATTGGAATAAGAGCAAGATAACATTTATGAATGGATTCAGGGAGACCGGCAGGCCGGAGGGGTGAAGGAGGGGTGTTAATGAGCTGAGAATATTTCGTAAATCTGGTGGAAATATGTACCTTGCTACTCTAAATTTGGAGGAATTAAGTTTGTCACTGGCTAACCTTGATGATATTTTAAACATCTCAAATAACATACAAGATGTTCACACTTAGTGTGAACATCTTGTATGACTATGATAAAATTCGCACAATCATTGCCAAGCCATAGTTGTTCAATTACATCAAAGGAATACAGCGTTTATTTTAAACTGATTAATTTTAGAGGCTAAAAGGTGCTATCCTAATCTCCTTTCGAATTCCAGTCCTATTAAAGGTATACTACCTCCCTCGAGATGCCACTCACAACTGTCAATAACACCCAGGTACCTACTACTCCTAGAGGAACAGGGACAGCAGGTGTAAGGAAACACGTCAAAAGTTTCCACTTTTGCTGGGGGATTGAGCCATGGATCCCACAGTATGTCAGCTGAGGGCGCTGTCAACTGACCCATGTGTGTGTCTAATATTTCAAAATGAAAAAAAAATATTGTTGATGTCCTTTACAATGGAGACCACATCATATTGAATAGTGCTGGTAGTTGTAGTTGTAGTGGTGGTAGTAATAGTTGCTAGTTCTCTGCAGTATCACCTGGTTCAGAACAAGGGGTTTGTCAACTGGAGTCCACCATAGTTGAGTGTAAATGTATAATGATACAATGATGAGAGAAGCTACATAGCATTTACTTTTTAATTTCCCCCCTACTTATATTCAGAGTTTTGAATCATTGAAGCTCGCCAGATGATTAAACAGCTTCCTATGACGCACACGCATTGTTCCTCTTATCAGTTTAAGCTTCGTATTTATGCTGATTGACGTTGTCGGCAACTCATCATCAAACCATTTTGGCCACCTATTTAAATTTAAGGTTTTGTTACTAACACGGATAAATTTAACTATTTGTATACACAATAACCAAGATTATCTCTAAAACAAAACTTGCGTCCATTCTAGCTTTCCAAGGCTGTAATTTGCTTGTTAGTTACTAACTTGAAGAATACGTTATTCTGTAAAATGTGCATCATCATATACACCCATTATGTATTTTTTCCCCAAAACCCAGCCAAACCTATCATAACCTAGTCATTTCGAAAAAATTCTCTTATGGTTAGGTTTTTTAAATTTAGGTAAGATTATTAACAAAAAATCAGACTAGGATACAAATTTACGGTATAAAAACGTTTGACAAAAACCAAACCCAAGTAAAAGAAAGAACAAAAATATAAAATGGTAAAGAGGTTAGTAGAGGAAAAAGGCCGGGTTTAAAAAACATGTTTTCTAAATTTTAAGAGCTTTTTGCAATGTAAGAGAATGGAGGGCTTTAAACGAGAACCAGAACTCGGCTAAGATTCTGACTGGAATGTTATGTGATGCTTCAACAAGGTAGAAAAGGTAGACAGTTTTGGAGGGACCATTATTGTATAACAAAGGGGAAAGCGAAACCCCGTAGGATTATGCGCGCCTGTGGGGGGATGTGGAAGGTATTCGGGTTTTTTAATTCGGAATCTGGGTAAAAACCCAATTCCATGATCAAGAGCCCTCCCGCATCAAGGACCTTCCTTGAGGGGGGAAGCAGAGGACCGGGTAAACGGGAAAGAAAATGTCTAAAAACAGAAAAAAGCATTGTAGGGGCGGTAAGGTTAAAAACTTCTCGAAAAAAAAAATAGTAAGTTGGTGCGCCCGATGGGGAAAAATAACACATAGTACAGCCCCAGCACATTTTTATGGGAAAAAAATTTTCATCACTCATGGCTGACCTTCATTTACAAAAGTGTTTTAAACCTCTTGTTAAACATTCCTTATACATAACTTTCCCTAATATGAATTTAGCCCGGCCTTCACTCTACGTCCCCAATGCTTAGTTTCAAAACACTTGTGACTTGAGCTGTCCTTCATCTCCCCCTTTTCCCTTACTTCTTCACCTTTCCCTATTTTTCATTGCTTTTCCCACTTCTTAAAATGGTTCCGCCCTTTTCTCCCCCCGGTGAGAATGGTAGAGCACTGCGTACCTTGCTCCAAGGTTCGTAGGTTCGAGCTCCTTCGGCCGAGACAGTGATTATATATAATATATATATATATATATTATTATTTATATATATATATTTATATATTTTTATTTGTGTGTGTGTGTGTGTGTGTGTGTGTGTGTCGTCCCAAAATAGGCAGAAACTTGCTCTTGGTTTAAATATTTTATTATAATAAAAAAAAAAAGCGCAACCAAAAGGGTTTTTATACAGTTGGATTAAATAGCACCCCCTCTTCCCTATAGGACAAGCGAAAATTTGTGTTGCAATAATTTCGCCAAAATCATTTGAAACCTCCCCAAAAAAAAAAAAATTTTTTTCAGTGTGAGTGTTTGTTTAAATTACTGTAAAAAAATCAAAAATATATTTGTTGGATTGGCTAAATAAATTGTTCTTGCTATAAAAAGGGTTTTTTAAGATTTTTTTGGAGCAAAATTAAATTTTTTTTTTTTTTTTTTACTTTTCTTTAATAAATATTATATATATTTTCTTTAAACGATAAGAAAAATTTTAGAAGGACTTAATTTTTAAATGAGTTTTTGTATTTGACCGTTTTTACATTTTCGGCACGATGTGGTCAGTCATCAATCTTAAAATGAATACGGATATGGAGAGAAGCAGCTTTAAAAAGTAGGAGGAGGGGTGCAGCAGTCGTGGTGGTGTCACCTTCCTGCCATAGGGTTTTATAAGCTGCTTCTCCGTAATGCCGTATTCTTTTCAAGATTGATGGATGACCAATAGACTCAATTTTTGAGGAACTGTTCCCTCTTTTCCCCCTCCCTGTTGTTAAGTTTCTCCTTTTTTTGGACTTGAACCCATGTTTGGGAAATTTTCCCTCAAAAAAGATCCCCCAAGATTTGCAATTTATCAACTGCGGTTCTGAAAACCATTATCTTAAATAAATTAATTTTTACTCTTTTAAAATTGGAAATGGGACCTTTGTTAGTGAATTGGGGGGAAACCCTTTGGTTCAGTAAACACATGGTGCTGAGGTTTGACGCCGATCAGAACGAAATTTGAAGTGGTAGCTGCTCGGGCATTAAACATGAAAAAGTTCCAAGGGAAAACTGCTAATGATTTTTTTTTTACTTTTTTTTACAGCAAGAAACTGAGTTTTAGCTTTTTTTAAAAGAACAAGCCACTTGGGGGATAAAAAATTTTAGCTCTAGATCTTTCACACTCTCGGGCGTTGTCAGGAGCATGCAATTTTGAAAGACAGAAAACAGATAAGGGGGAAAATTCTCTGAAGCAAAAAGGGTTTTCACACTACCTTCTGTTTGTCTCAGAGAATTCCTCCGTTATTATTTTCTTAACTAAGCGCTGTCCTCCTGTCTGTTTATGTCTTGCAACAATACATTTTCGTGACAACGCCGGTGGTGAAACATCTGAGCTAAAAACTTCAAAACCCCTGTGCTACTTCTGATTGTATTACATAAAAAATATCAACTCTATCCTCACACCTGAATTTTACTCAGCGTCGGTGAATTAAGGGGAATTTTTGATTGTTTGAAACTGTGTTTCCTGGAGTGTTTTTTTGGGGTTTTGCCCCCGGGGCCCGTCTGTGCCAGGCCTCGCCCGGTCTGTGCAGGCCCCGAACTATGCCACAAGAAGTGGTTTTTAGCAGGGTTAAAAAACAGTGACGACATGCACTTTCTTATTGTTCCATTACATACCAAGCTCGAAAATTACAAGCATATTGGATGAGGCTTCTCGGATTATGTCGAAAAAAAGAAAGTTAGAGTTAAAAAAAAAAAAAATGAAAATACTTAAAAAACCCCTCTGGGATACCCAATAATAAGCATATAAGGTTTTTGGAATCCTACACCTGCAACACTATGATCAATTTGATTTTATCCCTATCAGAAAAAGCGTTGTGTATTACTTTTCACCTATATCCTAAATTAAACGTAATATTTCGCACGGTACACAGACATGCGGTCACTACCTCACCCAACACTAAATGATCACGTCGCTGAATGTAAGGTTAAGGTTTTGAGCGACTAAACCGCTTTGTCTCTCAAACCCCAAAGGTCCCCCCCCTGTCAAGTGTTTTGTCATATTTTTTTAACGCGGCTGTTAGTGGTCAAAAGATATATTGGAATTATTTGAAGATATTTATTAACATTTTTTTTCGTTTATTTTATTACGAATTTAAACTAAATAACTATGCTGGATATCAGAATGCTTCACTGACCCAAAAACCATTTTCACGCCCTTACTAAGGAAATTCACCCCTGCTAAGACAAGTGTTGTACCCAACTTTGATAAAGTGTTTAAAACTCTGGCCATATGTTAAGGTTGTATTTCCCCAGAGTATTTTACATGTGAGGCATTACTTTTTAAATTCTATTTTAGTTTTTTGAATTATTTATGATGTTGTAGACAGCTTTCCAAGCAGCCTTTATAACCCGTGTGTAGCTGATGCCGAAACAGTGCATTTTCTTAGTTTATATTTCTAAATGTTTTTCAAAAATAATTTTAGAATTTAAGGTTTTTTGGTGATAAGTTTTAATCCCCTTAAACCCGCCAACTTTAAAACAGTTTTAAGAAAGGAGAGATGATCACCTTACGATGACTGACGGCAGATAACGTCAAAAATGCTTCATCATGTTTTTAGTCTTCAATGAATTCGACCGTAGAGCTTTTGCAGGGCGTAAAGTAACGGTATAAAAGAAATTGTGTTTTTTCCTCAGTCACCACGTACACCACACACCACACAACACACACACACACACACACACCCCCACACACACACCCACACAACACACACCCACACAACAGAAGTCGAGGATATTTAGGAAGTATTTCTTCAGTCATAGAGTTGTCAGGCGTGGAATAGCTAGAAAATGATGTAGTGGAGGCAAGAACCTACATAGTTTTAAGACGAGGTATGATAAAACTCATGGAGCGGGAGAGAGAGGACCAGTGAAACCCGGGGAAGGGCGGGGCCCGGAGCTAAGACTCGACCCCTGCAGCCACAATAGGGAGTACAAAAAAGGTGAGTTCCACACACACCGGATGTAACAGATGCAATCTTTCCACCTGGGTACAAATCCTCGGAAAGACGAGGGAGGGGGGGAGGAGGAATTGCATGTCATTAAAAACCAGTGGGGTTTTGAGAAAATGGAAGGAATGGATGGCATGGGCGAAATGGACTACTTAGTAGGAACAATCCACCCTGAGGACCATAAGGTGATAATTGCAGTAATGTACAACCCGCCATAGAACTGCAAGAGGCCAAGAGAAGAATACGACGAGAGCAACAGAGCAATGGTCGACACACTAGCCGAGGTGGCCAGAAGAGCTCACACGGGGGAGCAAAGTTACTAGTTATGGGTGATTACAATCACAAGGAGATTGACTGGGAAAACCTGGAGCCCCATTAGGATCCCGAAACATGGAGAGCCAAGATGATGGATGTGGTACTGGAAAACCTCATGCATCAACATGTTAGAGACACTACCAGAGAGAGAGGTGAGGATGATCCAGCAAGACTGGACCTTGTATTCACCTTGAGTAGTTCAAACATCGAGGATATCATGTATGAAAGGCCCCTAGGAGCTAGTGATCATGTGGTTCTGTGCTTTGACTACATAGTTGAGCTACAAGTGGAGAGAGTAGCAGGAATAGGATGGGAAAAAACAAAAACTACAAAAGGGGGGACTACTCAGGCATGAGGAACTTCTTGCAAGATATTCGGTGGGAGAGAGAACTGACAGGAAAACCAGTACAAGAAATGATGGACTGTGTGACAACAAAAGTCAAGGAGGCAGAGGAGAGGTTTGCTTGCATGGGAAACAGAAATAATGGGAAGACCAGAACGAGTCCTTGATTCACCCAAAGGTGTAGGGAAGCAAAAACTAGATTAACTAGAGAATGGAAATGGTACAGAAGACAAAGAACTCAGGAAAATAAAGAGATAAAGGGCCAGAAACGAATATGCACAGATAAGAAGGGAGGCTCACGACAATATGAAAATGACATAGCTTTGAAAGTCAAGTCTGACCCGAAGCTGTTGTATAGCCACATCAGGAGGAAAACAACAGTCAAGGACCAGGTAATCAGACTGAGGAAGGTTGATGAGTTCACAAGAAACGACCGAGAGGTATGTGAGGAGCTCAACACGAGATATAAAGAAGTATTTACTGTGAAAATCGGTAGGACTTCAGGAAATCAGAACAGAGAGGTACACCAACAAGTGTTGGGTGAGGTACACATAACCAATGAGGAGGTGAAGACGCTGCTATGTGAACTAGACACCTCAAAGACGGTGGGAACAGACAACATCTCTCCGTGGGTCCTTAGAGAGGGAGCAGAGATGTTGTGTGTGCCACTAACAAAGATCTTCAACATATCCACTAAAACTTGGCAAATGTAGTCCTAATTTTTAAAAAAGGAGACAGCCATGAGGCATTAAACTACAGACCTGTGTCACTAACGTGTATGGTAAGCAAAATCATGGAGAAGATCATCAGGAGGAAAGTGGTGGAGCACCTGGAAAGAAACAAGTGTATAATCGACAACCAGCACGGTTTCAGGGAAGAAAAATCCTGTGTCACAAACCTACTGGAGTTTTATGACAAGGTGACAGAAGTAAGACAAGAGAGAAGGGTGGATAGACTGCATTTTCTTGGACTGCAAGAAGGCCTTCGACACAGTTCCTCACAAGGGGTTACTGCAAAAGCTAGAGGATCAGGCACACATAACAGGAAAGGTATTGCAATGGATCAGAGAGGGAGGCAACAACGAGTCATGGTACGTAACGAGGTATCAGAGTGGGCGGCTGTGACAAGCGGGGTTCCACAGGGATCAGTCCAAGGACCTGTGCTGCTTTTGGTATATGTGAATGACATAACGGAAGGGATAGACACAGAAGTGTCCTTGTTTGCAGATGATGTGAAGTTCATGAGGAGAATCAAATCGGTCGAGGATCAGGCAAGCCTGGTCCAGCAACTGGCCCCTTGAATTTAACCCTGCCATATACAAAGTCATGAAGATTGGGGAAGGGCAAAGAAGGCCGCAGACACAATATAGTCTAGGTGGCCAAAGACTGCAAACCTCACTCAATGAAAAAGATCTCAGGGTGAGTATAACACCGAGCACATCTCCTGAGGAGCACATCAATCACATAACTGTTGCAGTGCACGGGCGTCTGGCAAACCTAAGGATAGTGTTCCGATACCTCAGTAAGGAATCGCTGAAGATTCTGTGCACCATCTACGTCAGGCCCATACTGGAGAATGCAGAAACAGTTTGGAATCCACACCTGGTCAGACACGTCAAGAAATTAGAGAAGGTGCAAAGGCTTGCAACAAGACTAGTCCCAGAGCTAAGGGGATTGTCCTACGAAAAAAGGTTAAGGGAAATCGGCCTGACGACACTGGAGGACAGGAGGGTCAGGGGAGACATGATAACGACATATAAAATACTGCGGAATAGACAAGGTGGACAAAGACGGGATGTTCCAGAGATGGGACACAGAAACAAGAGGTCACAATTGGAAGTTGAAGACTCAGATGAATCAGAGGGATGTTAGGAAGTATTTCTTCAGTCATAAAGTAGTAAGACAGTGGAATAGCCTAGAAAGTGACGTAGTGGAGGCGGGAACCATACATAGTTTTAAGACGAGGTTTGATAAAGCTCATGGAGCAGGGAGAGAGAGGACCTAGTAGCAATCAGTGAAGAGGCGGGGCCAGGAGCAATGAATCGACCCCTGCAACCACATATAGGTGAGTACAAATAGGTGAGTACACACACACGCACACTCACATACACCACACACACACACACACACACACACACACACACACACACACACACACACAAGGTAATGGAAGTAGGACACGAGAGAGAGGTGGGTAGATTGCATTTTCTTGGACTGCAAGACCTTCGACACAGTTCCTCACAAGAGATTAGTGCAGAAGCTAGAGGATCAGGCACATATAACAGGAAGGGCACTGCAATGGATCAGAGAATATCTGACAGGGAGGCAACAATGAGCCATGGTACGTGACGAGGTATCAGAGTGGGGGCCTGTGACAAGCGGGGATCCAGATGAGTGCTACTTTTGGTTTATGAGAATGACATGACGGAAGGGATTAGACTCAAAAGTTTTCCCTGTTGGCAGGGTGATGTGAAGTTAATGAGGAAAATTAAATCGGATGAGGATCAGGCACGACTACAAAGAGACCTGGACTGGCTGGAAATCTTGTCCAGCAACTAGCTCCTTGAATTTAACTGTCATGCATATCGGGGAAGGGCAAAGAAGATCGCAGACAGAATATAGGCTAGGTGGCCAAAGCCTGCAAGCCTCGCTAAAGGAAAAGGATCTTGGGGTGAGTATAATACCTAGCACATCTGAGGCTCACATCAACCAGATAACTGCTGCAGCATATGGTCGCCTGGCAAACTTGATACCTCAGTAAGGAATCGTTGAAGACTCTGTACACCGTGTACGTCAGGCCCTTACCGGAGTATGCAGCACCAGTTTGAAACCCACACCTGGTCAATCACGTCAAAAAAATAGAGAACGTGCAAAGGTTTGCAACAAGGCTAGTTCCAGAGCTACGAAGATTGAGGGAAATCGGCCTGACGACACTGGAGGGCAGGAGGGTTAGGGGAGGCATGATAACGACATACAAAATACTGCGTGAAATAGACAAGGTGGACAGAGACAGGATGCTCCAGAGATGGGACAGAAACAAGGGGTCACAATTGGAAGTTTATGACTCAGATGAGTCAAAGATAAGTTTGGAAGTGTTTCTTTAGTCATAGAGTTGTCAGGAAGTGGAATAGTCTGGCAAGTGATACAGTGAAGGCAGGAATCATACATAGTTTTAAGACGAGGTATGATAGAGGTCATGGAGCAGGGAGAGAGAGGACCTAGTAGCGATCAGTGGAGAGGCGGGGCCAGGAGCTATGTATCGACCCCTGCAACAACATGTAGGTGAGTGCAAATAGGTGTGTACACACACGCGCACGCGTACACACACACACACACACACACACACACACACACACACACACACACACACACACACACACACACACACACACACACCTCCCCCCCTCTAACATCTCTCCCCCTCTAACATCTGTCCCCTCCCATTATCTCTCCCCTCTCCCTTTCCCCACCTCTCTCCCATCCTCCCCTCCCTCCCCCCCTAGCCTCTCTCCCCTCTCGCTCTTCCATCTCCCCCCTCTTTCCCCCTTCTCCCCCTCTTTGCCTTCCCTTTCTCCCTCCTCTCCTCCCTCCTCTCTCTCTCTCTCTCTCTCTCTCTCTCTCTCTCTCTCTCTCTTCTCTCTCTCTTGCCTCTCTCTTGCTCTCTCTCTTCTCTCTCTCTCTCCTCTCTCTCTTCTCTCTCTCTCTCTCTCTCTTGCTCTCTCTCTCTCTCTCTCTCTTGCTCTCTCTCTCTTTGCTCTCTCTCTCTTGCTCTCTCTCTCTCTTGCTCTCTCTCTCTCTTGCTCTCTCTCTCTCTTGCTCTCTCTCTCTCTTGCTCTGCTCTCTCTCTTGCTCTCTCTCTCTCTTGCCTCTCTCTCTTTGCTTCTCTCTTCTCTCTCTCTTTTCTCTCTCTTGCTCTCTCTCTCTTCTTGCTCTCTCTTGCTCTCTCTCTCTCTTGCTCTCTCTCTCTCTTGCTCTCTCTCTCTCTTGCTCTCTCTCTTGCTCTCTCTCTCTCTTGCTCTCTCTCTCTCTTGCTCTCTCTCTCTCTTGCTCTCTCTCTTGCTCTCTCTCTCTCTTGCTCTCTCTCTCTGCTCTCTCTCTCTCTCTCTTGCTCCTCTCTCTTGCTCTCTCTCTCTCTCTCTTGCTCTCTCTCTCTCTTGCTCTCTCTCTCTCTCTCTGCTCTCTCTCTTGCTCTCTCTCTCTCTCTTGCTCTCTCTCTCTCTTGCTCTCTCTCTCTCTCTTGCTCTCTCTCTCTTGCTCTCTCTCTCTCTTGCTCTCTCTCCTCTCTTGCTCTCTCTCTCTCTCTTGCTCTCTCTCTCTTGCTCTCTCTCTCTCTCTTGCTCTCTTCTCTCTTGCTCTCTCTCCTCTCTCTTTGCTCTCCTCTTCTCTTGCTCTCTCTCTCTCTCTTGCTCTCTCTATCTCTTGCTCTCTCTCTTGCTCTCTCCTCTCTCTTGCTCTCTTCTCTCTCTTGCTCTCTCTCTCTCTCTTGCTCTCTCTCTTGTCTCTCTCTTCCTCTCTCTTGCTCTCTCTCTCTTCTCTCTATCTCTCTTGTCTCTCTCTTGCTCTCTCTCTTTTCTCTCTCTACTCTTGCTCTCTCTCTTCTGCTTCTCTCGTCCCATTTCCTTCTAACTCTCCCCTCTCTACTCTTCTCACTCTTCTCCCCTTACTTCCCTTCTCTCTCACAAAAAAAAAAAAAAAAAAAAAAAAAAAAAATGGTGGGGACTCGCAGGAACCAAGGATCAGATGAGAATGGTTCGGGTAGGGAGGAGTGGATGGAGGAGCAGTGGAAAAGGATGGAACAAGAGTGGGAGAGAAAATTAGGAGAGCTTTCTGAAAAAATGGAGAAAGAGCTCTCTGTGAAATTGGAAAGGAGGTTGGAGAAGGAGACAAAGAATTGGGAGGCACAAGTCGAAACTGCAGTAGCCAAGATAAGGGTCCTAGAAGTTGAGATAAATAGGCTGAAGCGAGTTACAGGGGCAGTGACCAGAGAAGACACAGCATATGAAGCTGCGAGGCTGAACAGGAAGGAAGGAATTATGAATTATGCTAAGGTCACATCAATCTGCCAAGGAGGACCAAGGAGTGAAAGGGAAGATCAGCTGGTTGCAGATGGAGAGGGTGATAGGTCGAATGCTGAGGCACAACAAGGCTATCAAGAGCCACTGGAAAAATCAAGGGAGAAACTGACCACTTACAGGCAGGATCCAGAGTCACAGAGGGTGAGGCAATGGAGGAAGAAAGGGCAAAATCAGTGTTTATCCATGGGCTTCAGGAGAGAGAGGAAAGGACACACACTGAAAGGAAGCAGGAAGAAAGAAAGGAGATTGAGAAAATCATCACGTAAATAGGTGAAGAGATGGACGAGATTGTAAATTTTCAGGGGAATAGGGGGGTACTCGAAGGGGAGAAACCGACCAATCAAGCTGATTCTCAGGACGGAAACAGTGCGGAACAGGATCCTCCAAGAGAAACCACGATTGAAATACTCGGAAGAGTACAAGAGGGTGTTCCTAGACAGAGACAGAACAAAATCAGAACGACAGCAGCTGAGGGAGATGACAAAAAAGCGAAAGGAGCTAGGAAAAGAGACAAGGAGGGAACCAGCAGAGGTCAGTCAGAGCAGGACAGAACAGCAAGGGCAAGCACACACACAACTACTCTCAGAATCATACAACCTATCACACCATCCCAACACACACTACAATCCATACCCACAGCCTCCACCCAACACCGAGCTATAGAATCCCACAGTATGCCACCAGGTCTCCACCCTCACAGTCCCCAAACCACAGTGTTGGAAAGGAAACTGAAGGGATGGTACACAAACGCTGATGGAATAACAAATAAGTGGGAGGAGTGGCACGAAAGAGTCAAAGAAGCATCACCGACATCATAGCTCTCACAGAAACCAAGCTTAAGGTATGATAACAGATGCCATCTTTTCCAACGGGATACCAAATCCTGAGGAAAGACAGAGGGAACAGGGGGGGTGGAGGAGTGGCGTTGCTGATCAAAAATCGCTGGAATTTTGATGAGCTGGAGAGAGGAGATAGCGGAGAAGAAAGTGATTACATAGTGGGAACACTTCACTCTGGAGGTCCCAAGGTGGTAATAGCAGTGATGTATAACCCACCACAGAACAGCAGGAGGCCAAGGCAAGAGTAGACGAGAGCAATAGAGCGATGGTTGACACACTGGCTAGAGTGGCCAGAAGAGCTCATGCATGCAGGGCAAAGCTCCTGATCATGGGTGACTTTAACCACAAGGAGATCGAATTGGGAGAACTTGGACCCACATGGGGGCCAAGATACATGGAGGGCTAAGATGATGGAGGTGGTACTGGAGAACTTCATGTACCAACACGTAAGGGACACACAAGAGAGAGAGGAGAGGATGAACCAGCAGGCTGGACTTTAGTATTCACCTTCAGTAGTGCAGATATCGAGGACATCAACATATGAAAGACCCCTTGGGGCCAGTGACCATGTGGTTTTAAGCTTCGAATACACAGTAGAGCTACAAGTGGAGGGAGGAGAAGCAGGAAGGCCAGGACGAATGAAGCCAAACTACAGAAAGGGGACTACACAGGAATGAGGAACTACCTGAACGGGGTTCAGTGGGACAGAGAACTGGCAGGGAAGCCAGTTAATGAGATGATGGAATATGTAGCAACAAAATGCAAGGAGGCTGAGGAGAGGTTTGTACCCAAGGGTAACAGGAGTAATGAAAAAGCCAGGATGAGCCATGGTTTACCCGAAGGTGCAGGGAGGCAAAAACCAAGTGTGCTAGGGAATGAAGAAATATAGAAGGCAAAGGACCAGGAGAATAAGGAGAACAGTCGTAGAGCCAGAAACGAATATGCACAGATAGAAGGGAGGCCCAAAGACAATATGAAAATGACATAGCAGCGAAAGCCAAATCTGACCCGAAAACTGTTTGTACAGCCACATCAGGAGGAAAACAACAGTCAAGGACCAGGTAATCAGGCTAAGGAAGGAAGGAGGAGAGACAACAGGAAATGACCGTGAAGTATGTGAAGAACTCAACAAGAGATTCAAAGAAGTGTTCACAGAGGAGACAGAAGGGACTCCAGAAAGACGGAGAGGTGGGGCACACCACCAAGTGCTGGACACAGTGCACACAACCGAGGAAGAAGTGAAGAGGCTTCTGAGTGAGCTAGATACCTCAAAGGCAATGGGGCCAGATAACATTCCCCATGGTATTGAGAGAGGGAGCAGAGGCGCTATGTGTACCCCTAACAACAATATTCAATACTCTATCGAAACAGGGAGATTGCCTGAGGCATGGAAGACAGCAAATGTAGTCCCAATCTTTAAAAAAGGAGACAGACATGAAGCATTAAACTACAGACCAGTGTCACTGACATGTATAGTATGCAAAAATCATGGAGAAGATTATCAGGAGAAGAGTGGTGGAACACTAGAAAGGAATGATCTCATCAACAGCAACCAGCATGGTTTCAGGGACGGGAAATCCTGTGTCACAAACCTACTGGAGTTCTATGACATGGTGACAGCAGTAAGACAAGAGAGAGAGGGTTGGGTGGATTGCATTTTCTTGGACTGCAAGAAGGCGTTTGACACAGTTCCACACAAGAGATTGGTGCAAAAAACTGGAGGACCAAGCAGGGATAACAGGGAAGGCACTACAATGGATCAGGGAATACTTGTCAGGAAGACAGCAGCGAGTCATGGTACGTGGCGAGGTGTCAGAGTGGGCACCTGTGACCAGCGGGGTCCCGCAGGGGTCAGTCCTAGGACCAGTGCTGTTTCTGGTATTTGTGAACGACATGACGGAAGGAATAGACTCTGAGGTGTCCCTGTTTGCAGATGACGTGAAGTTGATGAGAAGAATACACTCGATCGAAGACCAGGCAGAACTACAAAGGGATCTGGACAGGCTGCAGACCTGGTCCAGCAATTGGCTCCTGGAGTTCAATCCCACCAAGTGCAAAGTCATGAAGATTGGGGAAGGGCAAAGAAGGCCGCAGACGGAGTACAGTCTAGGGGGTCAGAGACTACAAACCTCACTCAAGGAAAAAGATCTTGGGGTGAGTATAACACCAGGCACATCTCCTGAAGCGCACATCAACCAAATAACTGCTGCAGCATATGGGCGCCTAGCAAACCTCAGAACAGCATTCCGACATCTTAATAAGGAATCGTTCAGGACCCTGTACACCGTATACGTTAGGCCCATATTGGAGTATGCGGCACCAGTTTGGAACCCACACCTAGCCAAGCACGTAAAGAAACTAGAGAAAGTGCAAAGGTTTGCAACAAGACTAGTCCCAGAGCTAAGAGGTATGTCCTACGAGGAGAGGTTAAGGGAAATCAACCTGACGACACTGGAGGACAGGAGAGATAGGGGGGACATGATAACGACATACAAAATACTGAGAGGAATTGACAAGGTGGACAAAGACAGGATGTTCCAGAGATTGGACACAGTAACAAGGGGACACAGTTGGAAGCTGAAGACACAGATGAATCACAGGGATGTTAGGAAGTATTTCTTCAGCCACAGAGTAGTCAGTAAGTGGAATAGTTTGGGAAGCGATGTAGTGGAGGCAGGATCCATACATAGCTTTAAGCAGAGGTATGATAAAGCTCACGGCTCAGGGAGAGTGACCTAGTAGCGATCAGTGAAGAGGCGGGGCCAGGAGCTCGGACTCGACCCCCGCAACCTCAACTAGGTGAGAACTAGGTGAGTACACACACACACACACACACACACACACACACACACACCACACACACACACACACACACACACCTCACACATGCACACCTACACACAGATGTTTGTAACACAACTAGTCCCTGAACTAAGGTGTATGTGCTATGGGGAGAGCATAAGGAAACAACGTGACGACACTGGAAGGAGGACTATATTGTATTATGTGATAAATGGTTTAAAACCGAGAAGTTGAAGACTGAGACACTTTTGCAACATAAGGGACTCTCTATTGAGGAAACGCTTCGCCACACAATGGCTTCATCAGTCCAATACAAAGCAGAAAGGTGTAACGAGAGGAGGAGTTTGAGGTAATCAGTCCCTCAGCCTGGAGACGATGTGTTCAGTCGATCAATCTTGTAGAAACTACAGCACAGGGGCGTAGGAGTGGCTTATATACTGTAGTCAGGAGAGGCGAAGCAGAAGGAGGAGGCGGGATCATAGCGGTACCATCCACTAGTCGAAGTGGTGTTGCATACTGGAGTATGCAGCACCAGTTTGGAACCTACACTTGATGAAGCATGTCAAGAAATTAGAGAAAGTGCAAAGGTTTGTGACAAGGTTAGTTGTAGAACTAAGAGGAATGTCCTGTGAAGAAAGGTTAAGGGAAATCGGCCTGACGACACTGGAGGACAGGAGGGTTAGGGAAGACATGATAACAACATACAAATTACTGCGTGGAATGGACAAGGTGGACAGAGACAGAATGTTCCGGAGAGGGGACACAGAAACAAGGGGTCACAATTGGAAGTTGAAGACTCAGATGAGTCAAAGGGATGTTAGGAAGTATTTATTCAGTCATAGAGTAGTCAGGAAGTGAGATAGTGGAGGCAGGAACCATACATAGCTTTAAGACGAGGTATGATAAAGCTCATGGAGCAGGAAGAGAGAGGACCTAGTAGTGTTCAGTGATGATTCAGGGCCAGGAACTGAGTATCGACCCCTGCAACCACAATTAGGTGGGTACAATTAGGTGAGTACACGTCGGGGACAGTTGGTCACAGTGATGCAATTCTATAAAAAGGTGAAAAGAATTCGAAACAAAGATGAAAAGACACCCGAATCTGCATGACAGCGTCTTCCATTGCAGACACTGCAAGGCTCCAGGTGGACATCAACCAAATCTTTCAGTGGGCTGCACAAAAACAATATGAAGTTCAACGATATGAAATTTCCATTACTCCGATATGGTAAACATGGACAGAATTGACACAGACACAGATTCTGCTTTTGACTCTCGCCTCGGCAGGTCATAGCAGCTCTCCTTACTTACTCAGTCTCCCTACGATCCGCTTTGGGGAGGGGAACCTTTACCAGCGTTGTCTTTACCTTGACTTGCACGATGAGCTACGCAAATCGTGTAAAGATCAAGCCAAACAGTGGTACCGTTGATGATTCAAAGAAGCTTGCTCTTGCAACTGTTGTGCAGGGAGCATTGTATGTGAAATTCAATGCTATTCTGTCACTCAAAGAAGCATTCATTGTTGTAAGTCACGATGATGCTGAAGCAGAGAAGTTACTCACTACAGAAGCCACCACTACTCTTACTGCTCAAGGGTTTACTGTTACATCTTCTCTTGCCCTCAGGGCAAGAAA
This sequence comes from Cherax quadricarinatus, assembly GCF_026875155.1. Lineage (NCBI taxonomy): Eukaryota > Metazoa > Arthropoda > Malacostraca > Decapoda > Parastacidae > Cherax > Cherax quadricarinatus. The sequence goes on from NC_069411.1 coordinate 95,721, forward strand.
ATCAGTATTACTGAAAAAACTGGATAAGATTCTGACTTCCCAACCAATTGCTGAACTTAAGTCATCTATTGAAACTCAAAATACTTGGGCTACTGTTGACAGTATTACAAAAATCCCGAATGCATCGTCTATGCTCAAGGTCACCTTTACCGACGTGAACATGGCTGCCACTGCTCTGAACGAAGGTCTGGCTGTATACTACAACTACATCAGTCCCACCTACATAGAAGCTGAGAGATACCACTACATCCAACATTGCTGGAACTGATATTCTTATCTTCACACCACCAAGAAAAGAAGTTCTGCACTACATGTGGTAGTGAGGGACACCTTCAGTTCCTGTACCGCTGCTGCTCCAACACAACCAGCGTGTTTAAACTGCAAAAGTAATGATCACCATACACTGGCAGCAAAATGTCCTACTAGAAAGGATATTATGAAGAAAACACAAAATGCAGCAAAGAAAAAACCTACTAACAACACACCAACGTATGCCGCAATTGCAAAGTTATAAGCAGACACTACAAAATTACTTCAAGCATCTACTCAACCCGCCTCCACCACCACCACCATCACTCCAACATGTGACGTAACGAAGATCCACTATTGTCTACTATACGCTCACATGCAGAACATGGCTGTACCTGGATCCTTTAACTCTACCATCAACGAGTTATTTGCATTAAATAACATGCCATCATTTACATTTCCAGCATCTCCACCTGAAGAAATTCTCAAATTCACCAAAGACTTAATCACCACCTCTGCTGCAGAAGCTCCATCACCACCACCAACAAGTGACGTCACTCCAACAACGTCCAATGAGAAGCCTCCACCGCCACCACACCTCACTGAATTCAACCAATCAGAAGCCTTGCCACCAGAAACATCTTCCTATTCGTCTATTGAAGATGACAACGAATCTTCAATTCCACCTTCAACACCACTCAACACCCTACCTCCGCCATCAACACCACCTTCCTCAACTCCACCACCGCCTTCTCGACCTCACTCACGTCGATTACGTGGAACACTGTGGGTTAAACACAAAGGACTAATGTTCTTCACCACGACACAATACCCCAGCCCAATGACTCGCCTAGAACTCATCCAACATCTCCAAGACAACACTGCAACGTACACCACCGACGAAAAGCCATTCCCTACCGTCAACCAGATAATCCACCAACTCCAAACCAACGAACTCTTCTACAGCTCTCCCATATGTGTGACAACTCTCTAGAACAAAATTCAAAGCATTAACAACCGGATCAAGAGAATAACTAATTCATCCTGCTTGCTGCCTACTGACACTCTCAGCTCCTGCCGCTGCCTTCGCCATCCTCTCCTAGAGAGCCAAGTAACGACATCATTCAAGCCTCTCCATCTACGCCAACAGTACTTCAGTACCACATGTCCCAAAGTGGTTGGGCCACTTGCCTTGATTCCTCCTCTTCCCCTCCTTCCCATCCTTTTCCAGTTATTTCCATCCTTCCTTATCCTTCTTCCTTCATATCTCACGACAGCTCTCGTCATCTTCTTCCATTCGATTCGATTCGATGGTAAACATGAGGAAATTAAAACTTCATCAGAGTACAAAACAAATTCCTTCCACGAAATAGAGCGAAAAACCAACGCCAAAGACCTGGGAGTAATCATGTCGGAGGATCTCAAGTTCAAGGACCATAACATTGTATCAATCACATCTGCTAGAAAAATGACAGGATGGATAATGAGAACCTTCAAAACTAGGGATGCCAAGCCTATGATGACACTCTTCAGGTCACTTGTTCTATCTAGGCTGGAATATTCCTGCACACTAACAGCACCTTTCAAGGCAGGTGAAATTGCTGACCTAGAAAATGTACAGAGAACCTTCATGGCACGCATAACAGAGATAAAACACCTCAATTACTGGGAGTGCTTGAAGTTCCTGAACCCGTACTCCCTGGAACGTGGACGGGAGAGATACATGATTATATACACCTGAAAAATCCTAGAGGGACTAGTACCGAACTTACACCCGAAAATCACTCACAACGAAAGCAAAAGACTTGGCAGACGATGCGACATCCCCCCAATGAAAAGCAGGGGTGTCATTAGCATGTTAAGAGACAATACAATAAGTGTCAGGGGCCCGAGACTGTTCAACTGCCTCCCAGCATACATAAGGAGGATTACCAATAGACCTCTGGTTGTCTTCAAGCAGGCACTGGAGAAGCACCTAAAGTCGGTACCTGACCAGCCGAGCTGTGGCTCGTACGTTGGATTGCGTGCAGCCAGCAGTAACAGCCTGGTTGTTCAGGCTCTGATCCACCAGGAGGCCTGGTCACAGACCGGCCAGCGAGGGCGACGACCCCCGGAACTATCTCCAAGTAAACTCCAGGTAAACACTGATATTTGATTACTGTCAGAGGCAGGGAAACTTGAGATAAAAGTAAGTAAATATGTATATATATGTAAAGAGGCCAGGATAAATGTTAATGTTGAATATCAATAATACCTGTGAAGTATTGAAGTATCGCAAATGTTAACTGGTGCCATGAGTATATTTACAGGACAACACCTGACAGTGAGAGACATAAATGTTAACTGGTACCATGAGTATATTTACAGGACAACACCTGACAGGGAGAGACATAAATGTTAACTGGTACCATGAGTATATTTACAGGACAACACCTGACAGTGAGAGACATAAATGTTAACTGGTACCATGAGTATATTTACAGGACAACACCTGACAGTGAGAGACATAAATGTTAACTGGTACCATGAGTATATTTACAGGACAACACCTGACAGGGAGAGACATAAATGTTAACTGGTACCATGAGTATATTTACAGGACAACACCTGACAGTGAGAGACATAAATGTTAACTGGTACCATGAGTATATTTACAGGACAACACCTGACAGTGAGAGACATAAATGTTAACTGGTACCATGAGTATATTTACAGGACAACACCTGACAGTGAGAGACATAAATGTTAACTGGTACCATGAGTATATTTACAGGACAACACCTGACTGGGAGAGACAAATGTTAACTGGTGCCATGAGTATATTTACAGGACAACACCTGACAGGGAGAGACATAAATGTTAACTGGTACCATGAGTATATTTACAGGACAACACCTGACAGGGAGAGACATAAATGTTAACTGGTACCATGAGTATATTTACAGGACAACACCTGACAGTGAGAGACATAAATGTTAACTGGTGCCATGAGTATATTTACAGGACAACACCTGACAGGGAGAGACATAAATGTTAACTGGTACCATGAGTATATTTACAGGACAACACCTGACAGTGAGAGACATAAATGTTAACTGGTACCATGAGTATATTTACAGGACAACACCTGACAGTGAGAGACATAAATGTTAACTGGTGCCATGAGTATATTTACAGGACAACACCTGACAGTGAGAGACATAAATGTTAACTGGTACCATGAGTATATTTACAGGACAACACCTGACAGTGAGAGACATAAATGTTAACTGGTACCATGAGTATATTTACAGGACAACACCTGACAGTGAGAGACATAAATGTTAACTGGTACCATGAGTATATTTACAGGACAACACCTGACAGTGAGAGACATAAATGTTAACTGGTACCATGAGTATATTTACAGGACAACACCTGACAGTGAGAGACATAAATGTTAACTGGTACCATGAGTATATTTACAGGACAACACCTGACAGTGAGAGACATAAATGTTAACTGGTACCATGAGTATATTTACAGGACAACACCTGACAGTGAGAGACATAAATGTTAACTGGTACCATGAGTATATTTACAGGACAACACCTGACAGTGAGAGACATAAATTGTTAACTGGTACCATGAGTATATTTACAGGACAAACACCTGACAGTGAGAGACATAAATGTTAACTGGTACCATGAGTATATTTACAGGACAACACCTGACAGTGAGAGACATAAATGTTAACTGGTACCATGAGTATATTTACAGGACAACACCTGACAGTGAGAGACATAAATGTTAACTGGTACCATGAGTATATTTACAGGACAACACCTGACAGTGAGAGACATAAATGTTAACTGGTACCATGAGTATATTTACAGGACAACACCTGACAGTGAGAGACATAAATGTTTCTCTGTGCTTCGTAAGTGTAAGTATATTTCTCAGTACTTCATAAGTGTAAGTATGATATTTCTCATTGCTCCATAAGTGTAAGTATGATATTTCTCATTGCTCCATAAGTGTAAGTATGATATTTCTCATTGCTCCATAAGTGTAAGTATGATATTTCTCATTGCTCCATAAGTGTAAGTATGATATTTCTCATTGCTCCATAAGTGTAAGTATGATATTTCTCATTGCTCCATAAGTGTAAGTATGATATTTCTCATTGCTCCATAAGTGTAAGTATGATATTTCTCATTGCTCCATAAGTGTAAGTATGATATTTCTCATTGCTCCATAAGTGTAAGTATGATATTTCTCATTGCTCCATAAGTGTAAGTATGATATTTCTCATTGCTTCGTAAGTGTAAGTATGATATTTCTCAGTGCTCCATAAGTGTAAGTATGATATTTCTCAGTGCTCCATAAGTGTAAGTATGATATTTCTCAGTGCTCCATAAGTGTAAGTATGATATTTCTCAGTGCTCCATAAGTGTAAGTATGATATTTCTCAGTGCTCCATAAGTGTAAGTATGATATTTCTCATTGCTCCATAAGTGTAAGTATGATATTTCTCAGTGCTCCATAAGTGTAAGTATGATATTTCAGGAATATATTTATAACCTTAATAAATTACTGAAATACTAAATGTACTTTTAAGAAAGACACTTCTATGGGAGACACATATATAAGAAAGACACTTATAAGAAAGACAGACCTCTAGGAAAGACACACATAAAAATGACATACCTATAAGAAAGAAACATTTGAAAAAAAGAAATACTTCTAAGAATGGCACACATCTAAGAATGACACACTTCTAAGAATGACACACTTCTAAGAATGACACACTTTTAAGAATGACACACTTCTAAGAATGGTACACATCTAAGAATGACACACTTCTAAGAATGACACACTTTTAAGAATGACACACTTCTAAGAATGGCACACATCTAAGAATGGCACACTTCTAAGAATGACACACTTCTAAGAATGACACACTTCTAAGAATGACACACTTCTAAGAATGACACACTTCTAAGAATGACACACTTCTAAGAATGACACACTTCTAAGAATGACACACTTCTAAGAATGACACACTTCTAAGAAATATGCAGTTATCTAACGTTTCTAATAATTCATTAACTGTGTATATTTACAACTTTACACATTCAGTTATTAAATTTCTTGGAGATAATCAATTTCGTGAAATAAGTCAGTGTTAAAGATTTTAATCCGATGGTAATAGGCATTATTTATTACACGGAAAATCGGTTTCACAGTTTATTTCATAAATTATACAAAATAGGACTTGTGGTGCCCCAAAAAACAAGGTAAAGCAAGTGTTGGTAAAGCAACTTGTATTGAAAGTAGAAAGCAGAGTCAGTCTCCAGTTATCACATGTATGCCAATGAATCCATTCTTGTATTTACCAAATTAAGTTGGACAAACTTTCCCCGCACAAACTAAGTTTATTGGTTAATGTCTCGGCTGCAAGAGGAAAATTCTGATACAAATATTTTTACATCAAATTGGCAAGTGTTGACATATATGGATGAATTTCACTCTCAGTTCTCTTCCACAGTGGACGAAACTTTTCTTTACCGCTTAATCTTTGCATTAGAGAGTTTTTAATGCTATCATCGCCATTCCAGGAAGCCATAATAGGTTCCATAACTTTGGTCATAAGTTACTACACATACCAATAATTCAAAGAAACTTAAAGTTACGACCGCGAATAAGATATTCTTGTGTTATAGGCAGAATAAAAATGGTTTTGTATGAAGAAAAAAAATGTCAACAACTTAAAAGTTCGCTTTTATTGAAACCTAAACCAAAAATATAGGAATTCTTAATTGAGCAACCTATCCAAAAACTGAATGATGCAGTTTAATCTCAACAGAGAAAAGGAGAAAAGTTTTACAAAATATTACTTAATAGACGATGAAGAAAAACAGTTAAGGAAAAACTTTGTAACAATATGAAACATGGAACAATGGAACTTATCAGAGTCAAAAAGCTAGAAATTAAAAACAAAAGTAAAGAGTAATAATTACACAGTAATTTTGATGAATAATATCTGTGTTACTGTATTCTTCTTCTGTGTTACTGTTCTCTTCTTCCATATTGCTGTACTCTTTTTCCGTCTTACTGGACTCTTCTTACGTGTTACTGTACTCTTCTTACGTGTTACTGTACTCTTCTTACGTGTTACTGTACTCTTCTTACGTGTTACTGTACTCTTCTTACGTGTTACTGTACTCTTCTTACATGCTACTGTACTCTTCTTACGTGTTACTGTACTCTTCTTACGTGTTACTGTACTCTTCTTACGTGTTACTGTACTCTTCTTACGTGTTACTGTACTCTTCTTACGTGTTACTGTACTCTTCTTACGTGTTACTGTACTCTTCTTACGTGTTACTGTACTCTTCTTACGTGTTACTGTACTCTTCTTACGTGTTACTGTACTCTTCTTACGTGTTACTGTACTCTTCTTACGTGTTACTGTACTCTTCTTACGTGTTACTGTACTCTTCTTACGTGTTACTGTACTCTTCTTACGTGTTACTGTACTGTTTTTCTGTGTTACTCTACTGGCCTTCTGTGTAACTGTATTGTTCTGTATTACTGTACTGGTCTTCTGTCTTACTCTGCTATATTGTTCTTATGTGTTGCTGTACTGAGCTGTTCTGGTCTTCTGTGTTGCTGTACTGTAATCTACTGGTCATCCTTGTGACTGTGCCGGTCTTCTACGTTACTGTTCTGTTCTTCTGTGTTCCTGTACTGCGCTGTTCTTCTGTGTTACTGAACTGTACTGTTCGTCTGTCACTGTACTGTTCATCTGCATTACTGTACTGTGCTGTTCATTTGTGTTTCTGTACGTAACTGTTCTTTGTTTCTGTACTACTCTTCTGTGTTACTGTACTGGTCTTCTGTCTTACTCTACTGTATTGTTCTTCTGTGTTACTGTACTGAACTGTACTGGTCTTCTGTGTTACTGTACTGTACTCTACTATACAGTGTTAGTGTACTGTACTCTACCGGACATCGGTGTTACTGTACTGTACTCTACACAATACACAAATAACCCGCACATAAAAGAGAGAAGCTTACGACGACGTTTCGGTCCGACTTGGACCATTGACAAAGTCACACTATCAGAGGTGGAGCAGGACGGCTATATATAGGCAGGAAGAGGTGGAGGTAGTAGTAGTAGTAGTAGTAGTAGTACAAGAATTGTATATAATACCGACAGGATGAAATGACACATGCACAACACCCGGGCATCCCCACCGTAGACGTTTCGCCATCCAGCCAGCCACTGGATGGCGAAACGTCCACAACAAAGACAACCAGACGCCGCACATGTGTCTTAATTTCATCAGTAGTTGTAGTAGAAGAAGAAGAGGTAGTAGTAGTGGGAGCACAAAAATAGTGTTAGGCTTGCCGACACTAACAATGCTCTTTTCTGTCACGTCAGAGATCATAGCCATCCTATTGACTGGTCTTCTGCTAAAACTGTCTTCCCTACTTCCAACTCGAACAGTCGCCGTTTAGTTGAATCCTCTCTTATACACAACTTTCCTTGTATGAACCTTAGCCCTGGCTTCGTCTCTGTAGATGCCTTCCTCTCCCACTACATTGTAAAATGCTCCAAACTTCAGAACACCCGTGACTTAACCTGAATCCTCATTTTTCTTCTTCTTCTTCTTCTTCTTCTTCTTCTTCTTCTTCTTCTTCTTCTTCTTCTTTTTCTTTTTCTTCTTCTTCTTTTTCTTCTTCCTCTTCCCCTTTCCTCTCCCCTTTTCTCCTCTGGGTTGTCTTTCTCTCTCCTGTCTCGTGTTTCTGTTCCTTCTTCATTTATTTTATTTCACCACTTCCCCTTTCACGCACCTCGGTGCGCTTGCTCTCCCTCTGTGGGTTTCTAGCTCTCTTGCAGTGCTCCCCTTCCTTTGTATTTGACTGGCTCGTCTTCCTTATTTCCCACTTCTACCACTACCACTACTACTACCTCTTCTTCTTCTACTACAACTACTGATGAAATTAAGACACATGTGCGGTGTCTGGTTGTCTTTGTTGTGGACGTTTCGCCATCCAGTGGCTGGCTGGATGGCGAAACGTCTACGGTGGGGATGCCCGGGTGTTGTGCATGTGTCATTTCATCCTGTCGGTATTATATACAATTCTTGTACTACTACTACTACTACTACTACTACTACTACTACTACTACTACTACTACTACTACTACTAACACCTCTTCCTGCCTATATATAGCCGTCCTGCTCCACCTCTGTTAGTGTGACTTTGTCAATGGTCCAAGTCGGACCGAAACGTCGTCGTAAGCTTCTCTCTTTTATGTGCGGGTTATTTGTGTATTGTTCCAGTCACGGTATTGTGCCTTTTTGTTATTTACTGTACTCTACAGGAAATCGGTGTTACTGTATTCGTCTTCTATGTTACTGTTCTGTTCTTCTGTGTTACTGTACTGAACTGTTCTTCTGTGTTGCTGTACTGTTCTTCTGTGTTAATGTACTGTTTTTCTGTGTTACTGTACTGTTCTTCTGTGTTACTGTACTGTTCTTCTGCGTTACTATACTGTAATTTTCTTTTGTGTTACTTTACTGCACTGCTCTTTTGTGTTACTGAACTGTACTGGTCTGATCTTCTGTGTTACTCTACTGTACTGTACTGTTCTTCGGTGCTACTGTACTAGTCTGTGTTACTGTGATGTACTGTACTGTTCTGTTCTTCTGTGTTTCTGTACTGGTCTTTTGTGTTACTGTGCTGTTCTTTTGTGCTTCTGTACTGTTCTGGTCTTCTGTTATTGTACTGTACTGGTCTTATGTGTTACTGTACTGTACTGGTCTTATGCGTTACTGTACTGTACTGGTCTTACGTGTTACTGTACTGTACTGGTCTTATGTGTTACTGTACTGTACTGGTCTTATGTGTTACTGTAGTTTACTGGTCTTCTTTGTTACTGTACTGTGCTTTTATTCTTTGTTATTGTACAGTACTGGTCTTCCGTGTTACTGTGCAGTACTGGCATTTTGTATTAGTGTATTGTACTGGTCTTCTGTGCTACTACTGGTCTTGTATGTTACTGCTCTGTACTAGTCTTCCATGTTACTGTACTGTACTGGTGTTTTGTGTTACTCTACTGGTTTTCTGTGTTACTGTACTGGTATTCTGTGTTATTTTACAGTACTGGTCTTGTATGTTGCAGAATTGTTACTGTGATATACATTTACTGTATTATTGTATTGTTCTTGTGTATTGCTTATTGTATGTTTTATGTTTTGAATGCTTTTTATGTGTTATTAATGCTCCTTTATGCGTTTTATGTTTTATGTGTTATTCTAATTTTTATGTATTACTCTTCTGTCTTTTATGTCACTAAATTGTTTAATGTATCTATTTATTGTTTTATGTGTTACTATATTGCCGTATGTGTTACTTTACTGTCTTATGTGTTACTATACTGCTTTATGTGTCAATAAACTGCTCTGTGTCTCAATTTAATGTTTTGTGTGTTACAATACTGTTTTGTGTGTTTCTATACTCTATTGTGTTTCTATACTGCTTTATGCATCACTATACTGTTTTACGTTACTGTTCTTACGTCTTTTATGTTAATGTACTTACTGTAAGTAACTATAGTCTTCTTACTTGTAAATTGTCTGTTGATACCGACGTATTGTGGTAAAGGTCACATAAATCCTAAACTGTACTTAAGTGTTCTTTTCCATTGTACTGTTACAGTGTTTTGCACTGCCGATTTTCCATATTTCTTTACCGTTCTTGTATGTTAAATGCTGGCTGTGTCCTGGATCATTTTTATCTCAGATATTCTTCCATTAATGAATATCATCTAATGTATAAAAAAGTTTCGGTGGAAAATTTGTGACGTTTTGTATTGATTTATAATGCAATAGAGGAAATCATACTGACCCTGAAGGTTTAAGGTGAAGGAGAACCAATAAAAATAATAATGCAGAAAATACTTCTATGCAAATAGAGTAGTTGAGGAGTTGAGTCAACTCCAGGAGGAAGTTGTCAGTGCAATAACTACTGTCAGCTCCAGGAGGAAGTTGTCAGTGCAATAACTACTGTCAGCTCCAGGAGGAAGTTGTCAGTGCAATAACTACTGTGAGCTCCACTGTTGTGTCTGCTTACACTGTTGTGTCTGCTTACACTGCTGTGTCTGCTTACACTGCTGTGTCTGCTTACACTGCTGTGTCTGCTTACACTGCTGTGTCTGCTTACACTGCTGTGTCTGCTTACACTGCTGTGTCTGCTTACACTGCTGTGTCTGCTTACACTGTTGTGTCTGCTTACACTGCTGTGTCTGCTTACACTGCTGTGTCTGCTTACACTGCTGTGTCTGCTTACACTGCTGTGTCTGCTTACACTGCTGTGTCTGCTTACACTGTTGTGTCTGCTTACACTGCTGTGTCTGCTTACACTGCTGTGTCTGCTTACACTGCTGTGTCTGCTTACACTGCTGTGTCTGCTTACACTGCTGTGTCTGCTTACACTGCTGTGTCTGCTTACACTGCTGTGTCTGCTTACACTGCTGTCTGCTTACACTGTTGTGTCTGCTTACACTGCTGTGTCTGCTTACACTGCTGTGTCTGCTTACACTGCTGTGTCTGCTTACACTGCTGTGTCTGCTTACACTGCTGTGTCTGCTTACACTGTTGTGTCTGCTTACACTGCTGTGTCTGCTTACACTGCTGTGTCTGCTTACACTGCTGTGTCTGCTTACACTGCTGTGTCTGCTTACACTCCTGTGTCTGCTTACACTGCTGTGTCTGCTTACACTGCTGTGTCTGCTTACACTGCTGTGTCTGCTTACACTGCTGTCTGCTTACACTGTTGTGTCTGCTTACACTGCTGTGTCTGCTTACACTGCTGTGTCTACTTACACTGTTGTGTCTGCTTACACTGCTGTGTCTGCTTACACTGCTGTCTGCTTACACTGCTGTGTCTGCTTACACTGTTGTGTCTGCTTACACTGTTGTGTCTGCTTACACTGCTGTGTCTACTTACACTGTTGTGTCTGCTTACACTGCTGTGTCTGCTTACACTGTTGTGTCTGCTTACACTGTTGTGTCTGCTTACACTGCTGTGTCTGCTTACACTGCTGTGTCTGCTTACACTGTTGTGTCTGCTTACACTGTTGTGTCTGCTTACACTGTTGTATCTGCTTACACTGCTGTGTCTGCTTACACTGCTGTGTCTGCTTACACTGCTGTGTCTGCTTACACTGCTGTGTCTGCTTACACTGCTGTGTCTGCTTACACTGCTGTGTCTGCTTACACTGCTGTCTGCTTACACTGTTGTGTCTGCTTACACTGCTGTGTCTGCTTACACTGCTGTGTCTGCTTACACTGTTGTGTCTGCTTACACTGTTGTGTCTGCTTACACTGTTGTGTCTGCTTACACTGCTGTGTCTGCTTACACTGCTGTGTCTGCTTACACTGCTGTGTCTGCTTACACTGCTGTGTCTGCTTACACTGCTGTGTCTGCTTACACTGCTGTCTGCTTACACTGTTGTGTCTGCTTACACTGCTGTGTCTGCTTACACTGCTGTGTCTGCTTACACTGCTGTTCTGCTTACACTGCTGTGTCTGCTTACACTGCTGTGTCTGCTTACACTGTTGTGTCTGCTTACACTGCTGTGTCTGCTTACACTGCTGTGTCTGCTTACACTGCTATGTCTGCTTACACTGCTGTGTCTGCTTACACTGCTGTGTCTGCTTACACTGCTGTGTCTGCTTACACTGCTGTGTCTGCTTACACTGCTGTGTCTGCTTACACTGCTGTCTGCTTACACTGTTGTGTCTGCTTACACTGCTGTGTCTGCTTACACTGCTGTCTGCTTACACTGTTGTGTCTGCTTACACTGCTGTGTCTGCTTACACTGCTGTGTCTACTTACACTGTTGTGTCTGCTTACACTGCTGTGTCTGCTTACACTGCTGTCTGCTTACACTGCTGTGTCTGCTTACACTGTTGTGTCTGCTTACACTGTTGTGTCTGCTTACACTGCTGTGTCTGCTTACACTGCTGTGTCTGCTTACACTGTTGTGTCTGCTTACACTGTTGTGTCTGCTTACACTGTTGTGTCTGCTTACACTGTTGTGTCTGCTTACACTGCTGTGTCTGCTTACACTGCTGTGTCTGCTTACACTGCTGTGTCTGCTTACACTGCTGTGTCTGCTTACACTGCTGTGTCTGCTTACACTGCTGTGTCTGCTTACACTGCTGTGTCTGCTTACACTGCTGTGTCTGCTTACACTGCTGTGTCTGATTACACTGCTGTGTCTGCTTACACTGCTGTGTCTGATTACACTGCTGTGTCTGCTTACACTGCTGTGTCTGCTTACACTGCTGTGTATGCTTACACTGCTGTGTCTGCTTACACTGCTGTGTCTGATTACACTGCTGTATCTGCTTACACTGCTGTGTCTGCTTACACTGCTGTGTCTGCTTACACTGCTGTGTCTGCTTACACTGCTGTGTCTGCTTACACTGCTGTGTCTGCTTACACTGCTGTGTCTAATTACACTGCTGTGTCTGCTTACACTGCTGTGTCTGATTACACTGCTGTGTCTGCTTACACTGCTGTGTCTGCTTACACTGCTGTGTCTGCTTACACTGCTGTGTCTGCTTACACTGCTGTGTCTGCTTACACTGCTGTGTCTGCTTACACTGCGGTGTCTGCTTACACTGCTGTGTCTGCTTACACTGCTGTGTCTGCTTACACTGCTGTGTCTGCTTACACTGCTGTGTCTGCTTACACTGCTGTGTCTGATTACACTGCTGTGTCTGATTACACTGCTGTGTCTGCTTACACTGCTGTGTCTGCTTACACTGCTGTGTCTGCTTACACTGCTGTGTCTGCTTACACTGCTGTGTCTGCTTACACTGCTGTGTCTGCTTACACTGCTGTGCTTGTTGTAGACAAACACCTAAGACCTGCTTGTCTCTGCTTACACTGCTGTTTCTGCTTACACTGCTGTGCTTGTTGTAGACAAACACCTGAGACCTGCTTGTCTCTGCTTACACTGCTGTGCTTGTTGTAGACAAACACCTGAGACCTGCTTGTCTCTGCTTACACTGCTGTGCTTGTTGTAGACAAACACCTGAGACCTGCTTGTCTCTGCTTACACTGCTGTGCTTGTTGTAGACAAACACCTGAGACCTGCTTGTCTCTGCTTACACTGCTGTGCTTGTTGTAGACAAACACCTGAGACCTGCTTGTCTCTGCTTACACTGCTGTGCTTGTTGTAGACAAACACCTAAGACCTGCTTGTCTCTGCTTACACTGCTGTGCTTGTTGTAGACAAACACCTGAGACCTGCTTGTGTCTGCTTACAAAGCTGTGCTTGTTGTAGACAAACACCTAAGACCTGCTTGTGTCTGCTTACAAAGCTGTGCTTGTTGTAGACAAACACCTAAGACCTACTTGTCTCTGCTTACAAAGCTGTGCTTGTTGTAGACAAACAACTGAAAGTTAAACAATTAAATTTCACTTCTGTTCATTAGTTAATGGATTTGGTAAAACAGAGATGGATCATGTAAAAGTTGCAACACTCACAACACCTCAGACTCACACAAGTACCATGGTGTACAACTCACTATCATAAGTACTAAAAAATGTACCACTCACTAGCACAAGTACCATGGTTTACAACTCACTAGCACAAGTACCATGGTATACAACTCACTAGCACAAGTACCATGGTATACAACTCACTAGCACAAGTACCATGGTATACAACTCACTAGCACAAGTACCATGGTATACAACTCACTAGCACAAGTACCATGGTGTACATCTCACCAGCACAAGTACCATGGTATACAACTCACTAGCACAAGTACCATGGTATACAACTCACTAGCACAAGTACCATGGTGTACATCTCACTAGCACAAGTACCATGGTGTACATCTCACCAGCACAAGTACCATGGTATACAACTCACTAGCACAAGTACCATGGTATACAACTCACTAGCACAAGTACCATGGTATACAACTCACTAGCACAAGTACCATGGTGTACATCTCACTAGCACAAGTACCATGGTGTACATCTCACCAGCACAAGTACCATGGTATACAACTCACTAGCACAAGTACCATGGTATACAACTCACTAGCACAAGTACCATGGTATACAACTCACTAGCACAAGTACCATGGTGTACATCTCACTAGCACAAGTACCATGGTGTACATCTCACCAGCACAAGTACCATGGTATACAACTCACTAGCACAAGTACCATGGTATACAACTCACTAGCACAAGTACCATGGTGTACACCTCACTAGCACAAGTACCATGGTATACACCTCACTAGCACAAGTACCATGGTTTACAACTCACTAGCACAAGTACCATGGTATACAACTCACTAGCACAAGTACCATGGTATACAACTCACTAGCACAAGTACCATGGTGTACATCTCACTAGAACAAGTACCATGGTGTACATCTCACTAGCACAAGTACCATGGTGTACATCTCAACAGCACAAGTACCATGGTATACAACTCACTAGCACAAGTACCATGGTATACAACTCACTAGCACAAGTACCATGGTGTACATCTCACTAGCACAAGTACCATGGTGTACATCTCACCAGCACAAGTACCATGGTATACAACTCACTAGCACAAGTACCATGGTATACAACTCACTAGCACAAGTACCATGGTGTACATCTCACTAGCACAAGTACCATGGTGTACATCTCACCAGCACAAGTACCATGGTATACAACTCACTAGCACAAGTACCATGGTATACAACTCACTAGCACAAGTACCATGGTATACAACTCACTAGCACAAGTACCATGGTGTACATCTCACTAGCACAAGTACCATGGTGTGCAACTCACTAGCACAAGTACCATGATACGCAGTGCTTTACCAATCTACACTACTTTACCAGTCGCCTGCTCTTGCGAATTCCTTGCATTGCTAATATCTCTAGTAAGGCTGATGCATGCAGGGGATGAGATGAAAAGCTGCAAGCCTTCTCCCTGAAAGCTGGCTGCCTTGGATCAAAGTCTAGCGCAAGCTGGACACCAAGGTATTGGTCCAGTGTGGGTAGATTGGTAAAGCACTGCGTACCTTGTTCCAAAGTTCGTAGGTTCGAGTCTCCTTCAGCCAGAGATCAGTGTTTGTGTATATTTCGCCTGCTCTTGCGAATTCCTTGCATAATAATATATATATATATATATATATATATATATATATATATATATAATATATATATAATATATATATATATCGTGCCGAATATGTAAAACTTGCGATCTTGGCATAAATAGCAATGCTCATCTTGCCCTATAAGACAAGCCAAAATTTATGTATGCAATATTTTATTATTATTATCACACTGGCCGATTCCCACAAAGGCAGGGTGGCCCGAAAAAGAAAAACTTTCACCATCATTCACTCCATCACTGTCTAGCCAGAAGGATGCTTTACACTACAGTTTTTAAACTGCAACATTAACACCCCTCCTTCAGAGTGCAGGCACTGTACTTCCCATCTCCAGGACTCAAGTCCGGCCTGCCAGTTTCTCTGAACCCCTTCATAAATGTTACTTTGCTCACACTCCAACAGCACGTCAAGTATTAAAAACCATTTGTCTCCATTCACTCCTGTCAAACACGCTCACGCATGCCTGCTGGAAGTCCAAGCCCCTCGCACACAAAACCTCCTTTACCCCCTCCCTCCACCCTTTCCTAGGCCGACCCCTACCCCGCCTTCCTTCCACTACAGACTGATACACTCTTGAAGTCATTCTGTTTCGCTCCATTCTCTCTACATGTCCGAACCACCTCAACAACCCTTCCTCAGCCCTCTGGACAACAGTTTTGGTAATCCCGCACCTCCTCCTAACTTCCAAACTACGAATTCTCTGCATTATATTCACACCACACATTGCCCTCAGACATGACATCTCCACTGCCTCCAGCCTACTCCTCTCTGCAACATTCATCACCCATGCTTTACACCCATATAAGAGCGTTGGTAAAACTATACTCTCATACATTCCCCTCTTTGCCTCCAAGGACAAAGTTCTTTGACTCCACAGACTCCTTAGTGCACCGCTCACCCTTTTCCCCTCATCAGTTCTATGATTCACCTCATCTTTCATAGACCCATCCGCTGACACGTCCACTCCCAAATATCTGAATACATTCACCTCCTCTATACTCTCTCCTTCCAATCTGATATCCAATCTTTCATCACCTAATCTTTTTGTTATCCTCATAACCTTACTCTTTCCTGTATTCACTTTTAATTTTCTTCTTTTGCATACCCTACCAAATTCATCCACCAATCTCTGCAACTTCTCTTCAGAATCTCCCAAGAGCACAGTGTCATCAGCAAAGAGGAACTGTGACAACTCCCACTTTATGTGTGATTCTTTATCTTTTAACTCCACACCTCTTGCCAAGACCCTCGCATTTACTTCTCTTACAACCCCATCTATAAATATATTAAACAACCACGGTGACATCACACATCCTTGTCTAAGGCCTACTTTTACTGGGAAATAATTTCCCTCTTTCCTACATACTCTAACTTGAGCCTCACTATCCTCGTAAAAACTATTCACTGCTTTCAGTAACCTACCTCCTATTGCATACACTTGCAACATCTGCCACATTGCCCCCCTATCCACACTGTCATACGCCTTTTCCAAATCCATAAATGTCACAAAGACCTCTTTAGTCTTATCTAAATACTGTTCACTTATATGTTTCACTGTAAACACCTGGTCCACACACCCCCTACCTTTCCTAAAGCCTCCTTGTTCATCTGCTATCCTATTCTCCGTCTTACTCTTAATTCTTTCAATAATAACTCTACCATACACTTTACCAGGTATACTCAACAGACTTGTCCCCCTATAATAACTCTCCTCTCCTATTTTTAACTGACAAATCCATTTGTTCTCTAGGCTTCCTTAACTTGTTAATCTCACTCAAAAACTTTTTCTTATTTTCAAGAAAATTTGTTGATAACATCTCACCCACTCTCTCATTTGCTCTACAATAACTTCGCCAAAATCATTCTGAGCCTAACGAAAAAATTATATTTCATTGTGTTTGTTTAGTATTAAATTATTGTAAACATATTTAAAATATATTCAGTTGGGTTAGGCTAAAATAAATTGCGCTTGTTATAATAAGGTTAGGTAAGTTTTCTAAGATTCTTTTGGTGCAAAATTATAAATTTTTACATTAACATTAATGATAAAAATATATCTTTAAACGTATAAGAGAAAATTTTAGAAAGGACATAATTTTAAATGAGTTCTTGCTAATTGACCAGTATTACATATTCGGCACGACATATATATATATATATATATATATATATATATATATATATATATATATATATATATATATATATATATATATATATATATATATATATTTATTATCACACCGGCCGATTCCCACCAAGGCAGGGTGGCCCGAAAAAGAAAAACTTTCACCATCATTCACTCCATCACTGTCTTGCCAGAAGGGTGCTTTACACTACAGTTTTTAAACTGCAACATTAACACCCCTCCTTCAGAGTGCAGGCACTCTGAAGGATATATATTATATATATATATATATATATATATAATATATATAATATATTATATATAATATATATATATAAATATTTTTTTAACAAGTCGGCCGTCTCCCACCGAGGCAGGGTGACCCAAAAAGAAAGAGAATCTCCGAAAATAAAATACTTTCATCATTCAACACTTTCAAGTCATTCACACATAATCACTGATTTTGCAGAGGTGCTCAGAACACAACAGTTTAGAAGCATATACGTATAAAGATATACAACACATCCCTCCAAACTGCTAATATCCCGAACGCCTCCTTTAGAGTGCAGGCATTGTACTTCCCATTTCCAGGACTCAAGTCCGGCTATACAAAAATAATCGGTTTCCCTGAATCCCTTCACTAAATATTACCCTGCTTACACTCCAACAGATCGTCAGGTCCCGAACACCTTTCGTCTCCATTCACTCCTATCGAATACGCTCATGCACGCCTGCTGGAAATCCAAGCCCTTTGCCCACAAAACCTCCCATACCCCTTCCTTCCAACCTTTTCGAGGACGAGCCCTACCCCGCCTTCCTTTCCCTACAGATTTATACGCTCTCAATGTCATTCTACTTTGATCCATTCTCTCTAAATGACCAAACCACCTCAACAACCCCTCTTCAGCCCTCTGACTAATACTTTTATTAATTCCACACCTTCTCCTAATTTCCACACTCCGAATTTTCTGCATAATATTTACACCACACATTGCCCTTAGACAGGACATCTCCACTGCCTCCAACCGCCTCCTCGCTGCAGCATTCACAACCCAAGCTTCACAACCATATAAGAGTGTTGGACTACTGTACTTTCATACATTCCCTTCTTTGCCTCCATAGATAATATTTTTTGTCTCCATATATACCTCCAAGCACCACTCACCTTTTTTCCCTCATCGATTCTATGATTAACCTCATCCTTCATAAATCCATCCGCCGACTCGTCAACTCCCAAGTATCTGAAAACATTCACTTCTTCCATACTCCTCCTCCCCAATTTAATATCCAATTTTTCTTTATCTAAATCATTTGATACCCTCATCACCTTACTCGTTTCTATGTTCACTTTCAACTTTCTAAATTTACACACACTCCCAAACTCGTCCACTAACCTTTGCAATTTTTCATTAGAATCTCCCATAAGCACAGTATCATCAGCAAAAAGTAACTGTGTCAATTTCCATTTTGTATTTAATTCCATATAATTTAATCCCACCCCTCTCCCGAACACCCTAGCATTTACTTCTTTTACAACCCCATCTATAAATATATTAAACAACCATGGTGACATTACACATCCCTGTCTAAGACCTACTTTTACCGGAAAGTATTCTCCCTCTCTTCTACACACCCTAACCTGAGCCTCACTATCCTCATAAAAACTCTTTACAGCATTTAGTAACTTACCACCTATTCCATATACTAGCAACATCTGCCACATTGCTTCCCTATCCACTCTATCATATGCCTTTTCTAAATCCATAAATGAAATAAAAACTTCCCTACCTTTATCTAAATACTGTTCACATATATGCTTCAATGTAAACACTTGATCTACATATCCCCTACCCACTCTGAAGCCTCCTTGCTCATCCGCAATCCTACTCTCTGACTTACCTCTAATTCTTTCAATAATAACCCTACCATACACTTTTCCTGGTATACTCAGTAAACTTATTCCTCTATAATTTTTACAATGTCGTGTCGAATATGTAAAACTGGTTAAATAGTAAGAACTCATTTAAAATTAAGTCCTTTCTAAAAATTTCTCTTATACGTTTAAAGATGTTCATGTAAAAATGTTGATGTAAAATTTTGCACCAAAAGGAACTTAGAAAACTTACCTAACCTTATCATAACAAGCGCAATTTATTTTAGCCTAACCCAACTAAATATATTTTAGATTTGTTTACAATAATTTAATACTAAACAAACACAGTGAAATATATTTTTTTCGTTAGGTTCAGAATGATTTTGGCGAAATTATTGCATACACAAATTTTCACTTGTCCTATATGGCAAGATGAGCGTTTCTATTTAAGCCAAGATCGCAAGTTCTGCCTATTCGGCACGACATTATATAATATATATATATATATATATATATATATATATATATATATATATAATATATATATATATATATATATATATATATATTTAGAGAATATTTAGAAAAAGGAGAAAAAACCTAGATGTATGTATATATATATGCATGAGTGTCTGTGAAATGTGACCAAACTGTAAGTAGGAGTGGCAAGATTATATATATATATATATATATATATATATATATATATATATAATATATATATATATATATATATATATAATATATATATAATATATATATATATATAATATATATATATATATATATATATATATATCGTAGGTAGTAGGTTGGTAGACAGCAACCACCCAGGGAAGTACTACCGTCCTGTAAGATGACTGTGAAACAGAAACCTGTAACTGTTTTACTTGATGGTAGGATTGCTGGTGTCTTTTTGTGTCTCATAAACACGCTAAATAATAGGGATATCTTGCTACTCCTACTTACAGTTTGGTCACACTTCACAGACACGCACATGCATATCTATATACATACATCTAGGTTTTTTCTCCTTTTTCTAAATAGCTCTTGTTCTTCTTTATTTCTTCTATTGTCTATGGGAAAATGGAAAAGAATCTTTCCTCCGTAAGCCATGCGTGTCGTATGAGGCGACTAAAATGCCGGGAGCAATGGGCTAGTAACCCCTTCTCCTGTAAACATTTACTAAAAAAGAGAAGAAGAAAAACTTTATAAAACTGGGATGCTTGAATGTGTGTGGATGTAGTGCGGATGACAAGAAACAGATGATTACTGATGTTATGAATGAAAAGAAGTTGGATGTCCTGGCCCTAAGCGAAACAAAGCTGAAGGGGGTAGAGGAGTTTCGGTGGGGAGAAATAAATGGGATTAAGTCTGAGTATCTGAGACAGAGCTAAGGAAGGAGTAACAAAAATGTTGAAGGATCAGTTATGGAAGGAGAAAAGAGAATATGAATGTGTAAATTCAAGAATTATGTGGATTAAAATAAAGGTTGGATGCGAAAAGTGGGTCATAATTAGCGTGTATGCACCTGGAGAAGAGAGGAATGTAGAGAAGAGAGAGAGATTTTGAGAGATGTTAAGTGCATGTATAGAAACCATTGAACCAAGTGAGTAATTGTGGTAGGGGACCTGAATGCTAAAGTAGGAGAAACTTTTAGAGAGGGTGTGGTTGGTAAGTTTGGGGTGCCAGGTGTAAATGATAATGGGAGCCCTTTGATTGAACTTTGTATAGAAAGGGGTTTAGTTATAGGTAATACATATTTTAAGAAAAAGAGGATAAGTATACAATATATGATGTAGGGGGAAATGACAGTAGTTTGTTGAATTATGTATTGGTAGATAAAAGACTGTTGAGTAGACTTCAGGATGTACATGTTTATAGAGGGGCCACAGATATATCAGATCACTATTTAGTTGTAGCTACACTGAGAGTAGAAGGTAGATGGGATACAAGGACAATAGAAGAATCAGGTAAGAGAGAGGTGAAGGTTTATAAACTAAAAGATGAGGCAGTTAGGGTAAGACATAAACAACTATTGGAGGATAGATGGGCTAATGAGAGCATAGACAATGGGGTCGAAGAGGTATGGGGTAGGTTTAAAAATGCAGTGTTAGAGTGTTCAGCAGAAGTTTGTGGTTACAGGAAAGTGGGTGTGGGAGGGAAGAGGAGCGATTGGTGGAATGATGATGTAAAGAGAGTAGTAAGGGAGAAAAAGTCAGTATATGAGAAGTTTTTACAAAGTAGAAGTGATGCAAGGAGGGAAGAGTATATGGAGAAAAAGACAGAGGTTAAGAGAGTAGTGAAGCAATGTATAAAGAGAGCAAATGAGAGAGTGAGTGAGATGTTATCAACAAATTTTGTTGAAAATAAGAAAAAGTTTTGGAGTGAGATTAACAAGTTAAGAGAACAAATGGATTTGTCAGTTAAAAATAGGAGACGAGAGTTATTAAATGGAGAGTTAGAGGTATTGGGAAGATGGAGGGAATATTTTGAGGAATTGTTAAATGTTGATGAAGATAGGGAAGCTGTGATTTCGTGTATAGGGCAAGGAGGAATAACATCTTGTAGAAGTGAGGAAGAGCCAGTTGTGAGTGTGGGGGAAGTTCGTGATTCAGTAGGTAAAATGAAAGGGGGTAAGGCAGCTGGGATTGATGGGATAAAGACAGAAATGTTAAAAGCAGGTGGGGATATAGTTTTGGAGTGGTTGGTGCTATTATTTAATAAATGTATGAAAGAGGGTAAGGTACCTAGGGACTGGCAGAGAGCATGCATAGTTCCTTTGTATAAAGGCAAAGGGGACAAAAGAGAGTGCAAAAATTATAGGGGGATAAGTCTGTTGAGTATACCTGGTAAAGTGTATGGTAGAGTTATTATTGAAAGAATTAAGAGTGAGACGGAGAATGGGATAGCAGATGAACAAGGAGGCTTTAGGAAAGATAGGGGGTGTGTGGACCAGGTGTTTACAGTGAAACATATAAGTGAACAGTATTTAGATAAGGCTAAAGAGGTCTTTGTGGCATTTATGGATTTGGAAAAGGCGTATGACAGGGTGGATAGGGGGGCAATGTGACAGATGTTGCAGATGTATGCTATAGGAGGTAGGTTACTGAAAGCAGTGAAGAGTTTTTACTAGGATAGTGAGGCTCAAGTTAGAGTATGTAGGAAAGAGGGAGATTATTTCCCAGTAAAAGCAGGCCTTAGACAAGGATGTGTGATGTCACCGTGGTTGTTCAATATATTTATAGATGGGGTTGTAAGAGAAGTAAATGCGAGGGTCTTGGCAAGAGGTGTGGAGTTAAAAGATAAAGAATCACACATAAAGTGGGAGTTGTCACAGTTGCTCTTTGCTGATGACACTGTGCTCTTGGGTGATTCTGAAGAGAAGTTGCAGAGGTTGGTGGATGAATTTGGTAGGGTATGTAAAAGAAGAAAATTGAAAGTGAATACAGGAAAGAGTAAGGTTATGAGGATAACAAAAAGAATAGGTGATGAAAGATTGGATATCAGATTGGAGGGAGAGAGTATGGAGGAGGTAAATGTATTCAGGTATTTGGGAGTGGACGTGTCAGCGGATGGGTCTTTGAAAGATGAGGTGAATCATAGAATTGATGAGGGGAAAAGGGTGAGCGGTGCACTTAGGAGTCTGTGGAGACAAAGAACTTTGTCCTTGGAAGCAAAGAGGGGAATGCATGAGAGTATATTTTTACCAACGCTCCTGTATGGGTGTGAAGCATGGGTGATGAATGTTGCAGCGAGGAGAAGGCTGGAGGCAGTGGAGATGTCATGTCTGAGGGCAATGTGTGGTGTGAATATAATGCAGAGAATTCGAAGTTTGGAAGTTAGGAGGAGGTGCGGGATTGCCAAAGCTGTTGTTCAGTGGGCTGAGGAAGGGTTGTTGAGGTGGTTCGGACATATAGAGAGAATGGAGCGAAACAGAATGACTTCAAGAGTGTATCAGTCTGTAGTGGAAGGAAGGTGGTGTAGGGGTCGGCCTAGGAAAGGTTGGAGGGAGGGGGTAAAGGAGATTTTGTGTGCCAGGGGCTTGGACTTCCAGTGCGCATGTGTGAGCGTGTTTGATAGGAGTGAATGGAGACAAATGGTTTTTAATACTTGACGTGCTGTTGGAGTGTGAGCAAAGAAACATTTATGAAGGGGTTCAGGGAAACCGGCAGGCCGGACTTGAGTCCTGGAGATGGGAAGTACAGTGTCTGCACTCTGAAGGAGGGGTGTTAATGTTCCAGTTTAAAAACTGTAGTGTAAAGCACCCTTCTGGCAAGACAGTGAGGGAGTGAATGATGGTGAAAGTTTTTCTTTTTCGGGCCACCCTGCCTTTGTGGGAATCATCCAGTGTGTTAATAATAATAATAATAATATATATATATATATATAATATATATATATATATATATATATATATATATATATATATATATATATATATATATATATATATATATAGGGAAGTACCACCTCTATGGCTGGAATGGGGACCCTCATCCTCAAGAAGACAATAAACGTACCTCAGGGAAAACTATATATATATATATATATATATATAATATATATATATATATATATATATATATATATATATATATATATAATATATATATATATTGTTGTAACCACGAACAAATGATATTTAATCAATAACAAACTGCGGCTCGCCGAGGAATCGAACCCATCATTACCAGATTCCATCATTACCATCTACCCTCATTACCAGCTACCATCACTACCAGCACCTATCATTTACAGCCACCATCATTAACAGCATCTATCATTATTAGCTACCATCATTGCCAGCTACCCTCATTACAAGCACCTATTATTACCATCACCTACATTATCAGCACCTGTCGCTGCCAGCTATCATCATTACCAGCTACCGTCATTACCAGCTCCCATCATTTCCAGCTCCAATCATTACCAGCTACCATCATTATCAGGTACCATCATTACCAGCTCCCATCATTACCAGCTACTATTATTACCAGATACCATTACCAACACCTATCATTACTAGCAGCTATCCTTACCAGCACCTGTCATTAACAGCTACCATCATTACCAGCCGCCATCATTACCAGATGCAATCATTACCAGGTACAATCATTACCAGATACCATCAGCACCAGCTACCATTATTACCAGCTACCATCATTACAAGCACCTATCGTTACCAGGTACCATTATTACCAGCACCTATCATTACTAGCAGCTATCATTACCAGTGTAAATATTCCCGCCATCTACCCAATACCTCCAGCTCCCCATCTACTAACTCTGTTTTTAACTGACAAATCCATTCTTTCCCTAGGCTTTCTTAACTTATTTATCTCTCTCCAAAATTTTTCCTTATTTTCAGGAAAATTTCTTGACAATGCCTCTCCTTTTGCACTCTCTCACTACTCTCTTCACCTTACTAGTTTTGTCCCAGGTTGCGACCCACAACAATCGACAAACACTCAGGTAACCATTTTATTGATGGGTGAACAGGGACAACAGGTGTAAGGAAACAAGTCCAGTGTTTCCATCCCTGCCGAGAATGGGACCACAGACCCTCAGCGTGTGAAGCGAGAGCTAATTCAGCTATGTGAAAAGCAGTTACAATAATAGGAGATATTTTAGTAATTAGATAAACTGAGTTATTTACATTAAAGAGAGAATCAGATCACAGTAATAGGTACATGTATGTTAGCCATACAAGAAATCACTCTCCTCCCTTTTAGTCTCTACATTCATTAGTTCCTTTTAGCTGTTTTCCTGAACTAGCTCATGCTAGTTTTGATCATGCTAGGCTTTGACACGTGCAGGGAGTCTAGTCCACTCCTTTACTGCAGTACAATAAAAGGTGTTTGAAGCCTGTCCACCTACTGTGGGTACTACGAAGTTGTGTTCACTTCCCCTAGTACTATATTTCCTTTGGTTCCCACTCTTGACAAACTTGGCAGCAAGATATTCTGAACACTGCATGTGAACGTTTTAATTAACGTGATTTAACTGCAGTTGTAATTTATTCCATATCCAGTTGTAATTCATTATGGATTACATGCTTTCTTGGACCCATGTCCAGGATGAATCTCACCATTATGTTTTGGATGATTTGTACTCTCAGTTTTTTTTTGTTAAGGCAGAGTACCATAAAGAGAAGAGTAATCATATGGCAATGTATAAGAAATAGAGATAAGTCCTGCGAGCCAGTCCTGTTAGAGGAACTTTAATCTGGCATTTGCTTTCTTTGTACTACACCATTTCCTATCAATTCTGCTGACATTCCTGGGTCCAAGGGATTCTCCCAGATATTCACTGAAGAACGCTGATGGATGAGCTACCACATTACAACTAACATTAAACACTTTATCAGTTATTATTCATTCCTAAAGAGTATGGCTTCCGTCTTTCCCCCAGTTGTGCGATATAGTTTTGGAGTGACTGTTGCTTTTTATTTAATAAATTGTTTGGAAGAGGGTTCGTACCTAGGGACTGGCAGGATCAATGTCTAAGTTCCTTTGGGATTAAAAGAGAGTGTAAAAATTTTAGGGACTAAGCTTACCCCAGTAAAAGAAGGCCTTATATAGGGATGTGGCAATGTCACCACCGTTGCCCATATATATATATATATATATATATATCTATATAAATAATATATATAAATATATAATGTATATATAAATATATAATATATATATATATATATAGTGTTGCAAGATAAGCGAATTCTCGGTTATTGGTAAGAGGTGTAGGATTGAAGCCTTTTGAAGGTCCAAGTATTTAAAAAAAAATAAAAAAAAAAAATTTCATATGAAACGGTAGAGAATCATTTTCTGAAAGAAATGAAACAAAAGTACGAAATTTAATAGAAAAATGACGAAATTACACTATTGCGAATTTTACTGCATCAGTAATATTTACGCATCGGCGATTTTGCCCACTTTGACTCCTATTTTAGGCTAATTACAATATTCCAGTCGTCCAAATTCTTAGCTATTTCGCTAGTAGTACTTCAGTTTTATCGATTGAGCATAAGAAACCCCCCAGTCAGCTATTTCAACTACCCAATAAAATGATTAGAAATTGGCAATTTGGCCAATTTCATACAAAGTTCAAAATATTCTAATTTCAAAACAGAGTCCAAAATAAACAATGCAGACATTCCTGGCACTAAAATCAACATTTCCCTGTTTATTATTTACTTTCCAAACTTTACAGATGAGTTTTATTTTGATTTTATATTTACACAAAGAATTTTTATTCGCACCAAAAAATAAAAGATTTACTGTTATGGAATATTGTAATCATTGTCTAAAATAATCATCAACGCATTTGGAACGTATATTAGACGCATCAGTATTACGTGTATTGACGCTGACGTAATTTGTTTACTCCTGAACATCGGCAAAAATCGAACATTTCTGCTACTTTGAGCTATTTTCACTAATGAAGCCAATCAAAATCATTCTTATTTCTGTAATATATCGTCTATTCTATCAAATGAGAGCACGAAACTGCGAATACACCCGTAAAAACCATACGAAAATACACCACAAAATTGATGTTTTAGTCCAAAAACACGGTCCCATTTTTTTTCATTATACACTGCGTGCTCCAGGATTTGATTTATATGGTGCACACTTCCCATATAAATGCATTCTCTCATATACAGGCCAAAATTTACCGTTCACAGCTTATCTGAGTGAGGAGAGCTCATGACGTGAATTTATGGCTTGGACCCTCAAAGGGTCAAAACAAAGAATCTAATAGGAAGTGGGAGTTGTCACAGGTGCTTTTTACTGGTGACACTGTGCTTTTGAGATATTCTGAAGTGAAGTTGCAGAGTTGATGGACGAGTTTAGTAGGGTATGTAAAAGAAGGAATTTAAAAGTAAACATAGGAATGAGTAAGGTGATGAGAATAACAACAAATTTAGGCAAAGAAAGACTGGATTTCAGATTTAAGGGAGTACAGAAGAAGTGACTGTACTGAGAAATTTAGGAGTGGACTTGCCAGCAAATGGGTCAATGAGAGACGAGGTGAATTATATAAATGGTGAGGGGAGAAAGGTGAGTGGTGCATAATGAGTTTGTGAAAGAAAATTATGTCCCCAAGGAATCAAAAAGGGAACTGTATGCGAGTTAAATAGTAATAAACACTCACTACAAGGGTGGTGAAGCAAGGGTGGTGATGTTTACAACAGAGAAGCTGGAGGCAGTTGAAGATGTTATGACTGAGGAAAATGTATGGTTTGATTAATGCAGAGAATCCGTCGGCAGGGAAATTAGGAAGGAGGTGCAAGTTTACTAAAAATATATCCAGAGGCTGAGGAGGGGTTGAAGAGGTGGTTCGGACATGAACAGAGAGGCTTGGAACGAAATAAAATGAATTTTGGAGTATATATAAATCTGTATTTGTAGGGAAAGCGGGGTAGGGGTCGGCCTAGGAAAGGCTGGAGGGAAGGGTAAAGGAGCTTTGTGTGCCAGGGTGCTTGAAACTACCAGCAAGCATGCATGATCATGTTAGAAGTGAAAGGAGACCAAACGATTTTTATGAATTGACAAACTGTAGGAGCATAAGCAAGGTAACATTTATGAAGGGATTCAGGGAACCTGGCAGACCGGACTTGAGTCCTGGAGATGGGAAGTACAGTGTCTACACTCTGATGGAGGGGTGTTAATGTTGCAGTTTAATAACTGTAGTGTGAAGCCTACCTCGTGGCAAGAAAGTGATGAGTGAATGATGAGGAAAGTTTTTTTCTTTTCCTCGGGCAACCCTGCCCTGATGGGAGACGGCCGATGTGTTAATAAAAATAATAAATATGTACAAATAAGCCACATACAGGAGAATGAAACTTATGACTACGTTTTGGTCCAACTTGGACCATTAACCAGTCACAAAAATGCGAAGGTGAGAGAGCCAGTAGATATATCTGCGAGAGGGGAGGGTTAGGGCTGGGCCTGTCTCCCCTCATGTTTATTTACTGGCTCCCTTTCATTCGTGCTTCAATAGGAGTTATTAGTTAATGGTGCAGGTCGGACCGAAACGTCGACAATAAGTTTCATTTCCAAAATATGTGGGTTATTTAATGGATTTTTCAATCCGGAATTGTACTCTTTTAATCATTTATGGGTCCTGCGGTAAGCATCTAATTCTATCCAACTCATAGATTATTCTTCCTTCTTTTAAGTCCATCTTTCGTTCATATGCTGCTGCTTTTATTGTTTGCAGACGTCGTCAGAGCCAGTCTAAATGACTGTTTTCCTTAACAATTTTTGCCCCCTTCCTACTTCCATTTTTTCAAATTCAACACTGTGGACACTCACTCTGGTGAGTACCTGGTCTCCCAGCAACTCTGGTGAGTACCTGGTCATCTAAACTCTGGTGAGTACCTGGTCATCCAGCAACTCTGGTGAGTACCTGGTCACCCAGCATCTCTGGTGAGTAACTGGTCACCCAGAAATTCTGGTGAATACCTGGTCGTCCAGCAACTCTGGTGAGTACCTGGTCATCCAAACTCTGGTGAGCACCTGGTCACCCAGCAACTCTGTTGAGTATCTGGTCATCCAGCAACTCTGGTGAGTCCCTGGTCCTCCAGAAACTCTGGTGAGTACCTGATCATCCAGCATCCCTGGTGAGTACCTGGTCACCCAGCATCTCTGGTGAGTACCTGGTCACCCAGGAACTCTTGTGAGCACCTGTCAACCAGCAACATCTGGTGAGCATCTGGTCACCCAGCAACTCTGGTGAGTACCTGGTCATCCAGCAACTCTGGTGAGTACCTGGTCATCCAAACTCTGGTGAGCACCTGGTCATCCAAACTCTGGTGAGTACCTGGTCATCCAGCAACTCTGGTGAGTACCTGGTCATCCAAACTTTGGTGAGTACCTGGCCACCCAACAACTCTGGTGAGTACCTGGTCACCCAGCAACTCTGGTTGAGTACCTGGTCATCCAGCAACTCTGGTGGGTACTGTCATCCAGCACATCTTGTTGAGTACCTGGTTCACCCCCGCAACTCTGGTTGAGTAACCTGGTCACCCAGCAAATCTGGTTTGAGTAACACTGGTCCCCAGCAACTCTGGTGGGTACCTGGTCACCCAGCAACTCTGGTGGGTACCTGGTCATCCAGCAACTCTGGTGGGTACCTGGTCACCCAGCAACTCTGGTGAGTACCTGGTCACCCAGCAACTCTGGTGGGTAAACCTGGTCACCCATCAACTCTGGTGGTACCTGGTCACCCAGCAACTCTGGTTGAGTACCTGGTCACCCAGCAACTCTGGTGGGTACCTGGTCACCCAGCAACTCTGGTTGAATACCTGTCCCCCAGCAACTCTGGTTGTACCTGACACCCAGCAACTCTGGTTTGAAGTACCTGGTCACACCAGCAACTCTGGTGGGTACCTGGTCACCCAGCAACTCTGGTGATAATGTGTTGTCTGCCAAGATAATAGAATTGCTAATGTGACAGTAATTGATGATGAAGTCTTGAATAAATGTGATGAGCATGCACTAGTCTGGAAACATATATACAACGAGACAGTTTCAAGGGTTTGTTGCTGTTTACTTTTCGAAAGTTTAACCATCATTTATTTAATTCATAATCTTAGTTCAGTTGTTAAATCCCATTATCCAATCTAATAATCTACTGAATTCAAAGTCAAAATAATAATTCTGCATATTCGTAAATAGACCCCATTCTTTCCTCTCCCACTGATTTCAGCAAATAAAGTGACCCTATTAGTGGTCTTCTAGCTTTATGCTTTAGTCTATAAGCTACATACATCCGTTATTTCATTAAACGAATTTGAAGATGGTCCATAGTGTAAAAAATCTCCTTCGACAATCATTCCTTATGCCATCTACATAATGCTCAAAATATTCTTTTATTTTCTCAAGAAGTGTTCGAACAATGGGCACCGCGGCTGGTTAAGGTACGCATTAATGATGCCACCAAGACAATACAACCTTCATGGTAGAATTCTTGATCTTGATCTGTCCACGCGCAACCCGATTTTAGCATTGCTCCACAATCATAATTCTAATGATAATTGTTTGTAGAGGCATTTTAGAAATTGTGAGGGTGCCTGTGGTCAAGATCTGTCGCAGCACAAGAAAATACGCAATTTTCTTTCCAAATAAATGTCTTATTAATGAAAAACATCAGTATCTTTTTACATGATCCATCACTGGCTTACAGCTATTTCGATTATCAGTGAATTTCTTCTGGTAAGTAGTTCGCACCCACCTGAGACTTGTTTGACTGTTCACTGTCTCCAGCACTTTGATTTAAGGAGCGTATCTAAGCACTTTCTGCCAATTATTACTGGATCTCGAAATTTCCGAAGAAAATAAGAGTTTTCATCAGGTGAGACATATTCACTAGAACTAACACAACCATCTGATGGGTAATCACATCCCTCTCATACACGCCATGTTTAGCATGGCATTTCACTGACACAAAGAAACCACAATAATTAACAACGTGATTAAACAAGCATTATCATTTGGGATCCCCCCTAATTCAAATAATAAAAATGAAAGCAAAATAGCCACAAACAAAAATTATCCCAAAATTAGCTATGTTGATTTTAAATATGTATACAATGACATATTTAATGAAGAAATGAAAAAGAAAATAACTTCCATGGGAACTTTTTCCCTGGGTTTATACTAAATTTTTTGCCTCTGCTTACCACCTACATCTAGAGGGAAGCCAGAGCAGCTCATCCTGCTACGTCACCTGCATAATCTCTTTGTCGCCGACTTATTTCTGACTGTTTAGTGGCCAAACAACGGGCAGTGGGATGAAGACTCTCGCAGCAGAGGATCCTTTGATACAGAGTTTCGCATTATCAGGTACACAGAATGAGTAAATACACCGTGGCACGAGCACATGAGGTCAGGCGTCAGCTAAAGACTTTGTAACACAGGAGATATTGTGAGAGCAGGTCACGCATTCAAGGATCAAAACCTGTTTGCAGGAGAGATTAAACCATCAAGACATATATGCATAGCCCACAGCAACATTTCATCCTCACGTCATGGCTTGGAAGAGCACAGCTTTACTACTCCACGAGAAAAACAGAACGACACGAAATTAACTAAGCAGCTGTGATTCACCTCACAAAATTAATGAACATTACAGTGGACATGGAGGGGGGTTAAAAAAAAAAAAAAGAACAAATGTAGGCTGGACCTATTACCCTTATAGTACCTCCATTCTTAAAAAGAACCAAAAAATTTGCTAACTTTAACCCCACCCCTCTCCCCCTACTATC
The DNA here is from genome assembly GCF_026875155.1 of Cherax quadricarinatus. Lineage (NCBI taxonomy): Eukaryota > Metazoa > Arthropoda > Malacostraca > Decapoda > Parastacidae > Cherax > Cherax quadricarinatus. Next base: position 127,453 of record NC_069411.1, read on the forward strand.
TAACCACCCCTCTCCCCCTACTACCTCACCACCCCACCCCCCCTACTACCTCACCACCCCTCTCCCCCTACTATTCTCAACCACCCCTCTCCCCCCTACTACCTACATACCCCTCTCCCCCCTACTACCTCACCACACCTCTCTCCCCCCCTAACTAATCTCACCACCCTCTCCCCCCTACTAACCTCACCACCCCTCTCCCCCCTACTACCTCACCACCCCCTCTCCCCCCTACAACCTCACCACCCCTCCCCCCCTACTACCTCACCACCCCTCTCCCCCTACTACCTCACCACCCCTCTCCCCCCTACTATCTCCACCACCCCTCTCCCCCCTACTACCTCACCACCCCTCTCCCTACTACCTCACCCCCTCTCCCCCACACCCCCTCCTCCCCCTACTAACCTCACCACCCCTCTCCCCCCTACTACCTCACCACCCCTCTCCCCTACTACCTCACACCCCTCTCCCCCCTACTACTCACCACCCCTCTCCCCCCTACTACCTCACCACCCCCTCCCCCCTACTACCTCACCACCCCTCTCCCCCCTACTACCTCACCACCCCTCTCCCCCCTACTACCTCACCACCCCTCTCCCCCCTACTACCTCACCACCCCTCTCCCCCCTACTACCTCACCACCCCTCTCCCCCCTACTACCTCACCACCCCTCTCCCCCCTACTACCTCCCACCACCCTCTCCCCCCCTACACTCACCACCCCTCTCCCCCCTACACCTCACCACCCCTCTCCCCCCTACTACCTCACACCACCCCTCTCCCCCTACTACCTCACCACCCCTCTCCCCCCTACTACCTCCCCACCCCTCTCCCCCCTACTACCTCACCACCCCTCTCCCCCCTACTACCTCACCACCCTCTCTCCCCACCCCTCTCCCCCTACTACCTCACCACCCCTCTCCCCCACTACCTCACCACCCCTCTCCCCCTACTACCTCACCACCCCTCTCCCCCCTACTACCTCACCACCCCTCTCCCCCTACTACCTCACCACCCCCCTCCCCCCTACTACCTCACCACCCCTCTCCCCCCTACTACCTCACCACCCCTCTCCCCCTACTACCTCACCACCCCTCTCCCCCCCACTACTACCTCACCACCCCTCTCCCCCCTACTACCTCAACCACCCCTCCCATCCCACCCCCTCCACTACCTCCCACCCCCTCTCCCCCCTACTACCTACCACCCCTCTCCCCCTACTACCTCACCACCCCTCCCCCCCTACTACCTCACCACCCCTCTCCCCCCTACTACCTCACCACCCCTCTCCCCCCTCAACTACCTCCCCACCCCTCTCCCCCCTACTACCTCACCACCCCTCTCCCCCCTACTACCTCACCACCCCTCTCTCCCCCTACTACCTCACCACACCCTCTCCCCCCTACTACCTCACCACCCCTCTCCCCCCTACTACCTCCCCACCACCCCTCTCCCCCCTACTACCTCACCACCCCTCTCCCCCCTACTACCTCACCACCCCTCTCCCCCTACTACCTCACCCACCCCTCTCCCCCCTACTAACCTCACCCACCCCTCTCCCCCCTACTACCTCACCACCCCTCTCCCCCCTACTACCTCCCACCCCTCTCCCCCCTACTACCTCCCCACCCCTCTCCCCCCTACTACCTCACCACCCCTCTCACCCCCACTACCTCACCACCCCTCTCCCCCTACTACCTCACCACCCTCTCCCCCCTACTACCTCACCACCCCTCTCCCCCCTACTACCTCACCACCCCTCTCCCCCCCTACTACCTCACCACCCCTCTCTCCCCCTACTACCTCACCACCCCCTCTCCCCCTACTACCTCCCACCCCTCTCCCCCCTACTACCTCCCACCCCTCTCCCCCTACTACCTCACCACCCCTCTCCCCCCTACTACCTCCCACCACCCCTCCCCCCTACTACCTCACCACCCCCTCTCCCCCCTACTACCTCCCCACCCCTCCCCTACTCCTCACCACCCTCTACCCTAACCTCACCCCCACCCCTCTCCCCCCTACTACCTCACCACCCCTCTCCCCCCACTAACCTCACCACCCCTCTCCCCCCAACTACCTCACCACCCCTCTCCCCCCTACTACCTCACCACCCCCTCTCCCCCCTACTACCTCACCACCCCTCTCCCCCCTCTACCTCACCACCCCTCTCCCCCCACTACCTCACCACCCCTCTCCCCCCTACTACCTCACCACCCCTCTCCCCCCTACTACCTCACCACCCCTCTCCCCCCTACTACCTCACCACCCCTCTCCCCCTAACTACCTCACCACCCCTCTCCCCCCCTACTACTCACCCCCCCTCTCCTACTACCTCACCCACCCCTCTCCCCCCTACTGCCTCACCTCACAAAACTTGATCTCGCACTTTATGACCTCATGTGTGACCCGCTCGTTGGTCATAAGTCGGTGTATTTGCTTATTGTTGGCTACTTGAAATATAATTGAAAAGTTGGAAAATAAATTACAAAATAAAAAATCAGATAACCTCTAAGAAGTCACCTTCTAGGATACCTAATTACCAAACACTTTCCTAATTAGTTTTGCCTAGGACACAAAGGCAGCAACTAGGACAAACGGCGTCGTTCTTTGCTGCATCAGTCCTGGTGCTATAGTTATGTGATAGTGAGATTTTAATAAGAACAATCATAAAAGCAGAGTATCCAACAGTTGGATTATGAAGTATGAGTAGAATTTATTTTTCTTTGTGTGTGTGTGTGTGTGTGTGTGTGTGTGTGTGTGTGTGTGTGTGTGTGTGGTGTGTGTGTGTGTGTGTGTGTGTGTACTCACCTAATTGTGGTTGCAGGGGTCGACACTCAGTTCCTGGCCCCGCCTCTTCACCGAGTGCTACTAGGTCCGCTCTCTCCCTGCTCCATGAGCTTTATCATACCTCATCCTAAAGATATGTATGGTTCCTGCCTCCACTACCTCACTTGCTAGGCTATTCCAATTCCTGACGACTCTGTGACTGAAGAAATACATCCTAACATCCCTTTGACTCATCTGGGTCTTCAGCTTCCAATTGTGACCCCTTGTTTCTCTGTCTCCTCTCTGGAACATCCTGTCTCTGTCCACTTTGTCTATTCCACGCAGTATTTTGTATGTCGTTATCATGTCTCCCCTAACCCTCTTGTCCTCCAGTGTCGTCAGGCCGCTTTCCCTTAACCTTTCTTCATAGGACATTCCCCTTAGCTCTGGAACTAGCCTTGTCGCAAACCTTTGCACTTTCTCTAATTTCTTGACGTGCTTGAACAAGTGTGGGCTCCAAACAGGTGCTGCATACTCCAGTATGGGCCTGACGTATACGGTGTACAGAGTCTTGAATGATTCCTTACCAAGGTATCGGAACGCTGTTCTCAGGTTTGCCAGGCGCCCATATGCTGCAGCAGTTATCTGGATGATGTTATACTCACCCCAAGATCTTTCTCCTCGAGCGAGGTTTGCAGTCTTTGGCCACCTAGCCTGTACTCCCGCTGCGGTCTTCTTTGCCCTTCCCCGATCTTCATGACTTTGCATTTGGCGGGGTTAAATTCGGGAAGCCAGTTGCTGGACCAGGTGTCCAGTCTGTCCAGGTCTCTTTGAAGTCCTGCCTGATCCTCATCTGATTTAATTCTCCTCATTAACTTCACATCATCTGCGAACAGGGACACTTCTGAGTCTAACCCTTCCATCATGTCATTCACATATACCAAAAATAACACTGATCCTAGAACCGACCCCTGTGGGACCCCGCTCGTCACTGTGATACCTCATCACGTACCATGACTCGTTGTTGTCTCTCTGTCAGGTATTCTCTGATCCATTGCAGTGCCCTTCCTGTTATACGCGCCTGTGTGTGGTGTGTGTGTACTCACCTAGTTGTACTCACCTAGCTGAGGTTGCGGGGGTCGAGTCCGAGCTCCTGGCCCCGCCTCTTCACTGATCGCTACTAGGTCACTCTCCCTGAACCGTGAGCTTTATCATACCTCTGCTTAAAGCTATGTATGGATCCTGCCTCCACTACATCGCTTCCCAAACTATTCCACTTACTGACTACTCTGTGGCTGAAGAAATACTTTCCTAACATCCCTGTGATTCATCTGTGTCTTCAACTTCCAACTGTGTCCCCTTGTTACTGTGTCCAATCTCTGGAACATCCTGTCTTTGTCCACCTTGTCAATTCCTCTCAGTATTTTGTATGTCGTTATCATGTCCCCCCTATCTCTCCTGTCTTAGTTGTTCGTTTAGTGTCGTGTGTCTGTACTGGCTCCTGGCCTGTTTCGACTGTGTGTGTGTGTGTGTGTGTGTGTGTGTGTGCGTGTCTGTCTGTCTATCTGTGCGCGCGTGCGCATGTGTGTGAGTGTGTGTCCTCACCTAGTTATACTCACCTAGTTGTGGTTGCAGGGATTGAGTCACAACTCTTGGCCCCGCCTCTTAACTGGCCACTACTGGGTCACTTCCTGCTCCATGAGCTCTATCATACATCTTCTTAAAGCCATGAATGGATTCTGCCTCCACTACATCGCTTCCCAAACTGTTCCACTTCCTGAGTACTCTGTGACTGAAGAAATATTTCCTAACATCCCTGTGATTCATCTGACTCTTCAACTTCCAACTTTGACCCCTTGTTGCTGTGTCCCATATCTGGAACATTCTGTCTCTGTCCACCTTGTCAGTTCCTCTCAGTATTATATGTCATTATCATGTCCCCCTACCTCTCCTGTCCTTCAGTGTCTCAGGTCGATTTCCCTTAACCTCATCCTCCTCATTAGACCTATTCATATCTAATGTTATCATCTTATTATCCTTTGTTTCTTAAAATATGTTTTTGTAAAATTAATGTATTACCTATAACCAAGCCCCTTTCTATACAAAATTCAATCAAGGCCCCACTATCATTTACACCTGGCACCGCCAAACATACCTCATCGCACCTCACTAACCCTCTCTATGTACATACATACATATAACATTATAAATTCATATTACACTGTTCAACAATTATGTCCTGAATTAAATTAGCGATAAAAACTCATTACACTAGAAAATTACTCTTAATGGCTTGAGTTTTAATGTGCCTATTTTCTGGAATACAGTGATGCAATGCAAGATCACATGGTGGTAAAGACTTATCATATTAAATCAAATATTGTAATTATATTATAACTAAAACATTAGGTCTTATCATTAGTATATATTATGACTGTCCTTGAATACTGATCAATGATTGCAAGTTGTTTTCCATACTTCTCTCTCTGAGTGTTTTTTACACACTTTAAATACTTGGAAACATTGGGAATACTACAGTTACCCTGAATTTCTATTATACATATAAATAACAAGACTAATTTATTTGCTATACGCCTGGGAAATATGTCACATCTAAACAAAAAACGTTCCTGGATCCTGGCCATGGCAATTTCTAGTGATTGCTTGTCAGTTTCTTGGTATATTTCCATACACCTTGTCTGAGTCACAGTCTCGCGTTGCTACAAATTCAGCCTCATATCTGCCTCTGGGTGTCTTCGTTCAAACTACCCTCATCTCACGGTGTAGTTTAATCTTGAAAACGTTTCTGTTAAGACGAGTTACTCTGACTTCGGATGCAAACATAACACTATTGCTATGTTATCATGATTTTATATCCCACTAGTGTTTTCTTTGTTTATTTCATGTGGCAAAAAGCGGGAATTAAGCAAAAATTTTCAAGTATTTCTACGATTCCCTGAGAAACAGTGGAGCGAAGTAAAAGGAAATCCTGTAATACCCTGATTCTTAAATTCCTTAATATTTTCATCATATACTTTAAGCACAATATGAGAGTCTTCGGGATGTTCACAATTTTTGAGTATCTTACATCTCAGGCCCTGTGCTGTGATATTTATTTTGAGTTAGACTGTGCCAACTTGAAGGGATGTGGGACATAAAAGCTGATTGCATAGGTATTTTGGTTTTTAAATGTAGAGAAAAACTTTGAAAAGTTCCATTCCTCGGTACCATACCAGCGTCAACAAATCCATTATGCACCCAAGTGGTGTTTTTATTACTAGATGTACAACAAAATGCAAATCTACATCACAGCTTAAATAATCATGCGAACTCACGATTTTCGTAAGGTAAGTCAATAAATTATATATATGATTTGTGCCTAATAGACTGGAGCCATTTCCGAATTCTATCTTAAAAATTAGTTTAAAAAAAATTCTTTTACCAATAATAGATAATTTTTGCGTTTTAAATGGCAATGCGATATTAAGATTTTGTGGACACATATTTAACTCAGAAACCTTCACCTAACCTAACTAGTGAATGTTTTAACTAAACTCTCTCTATGTATAGACATAGGTCAGTTTTAATTGTTTTAATATTGACTTAAAAATATCGAAGATATATAACTTTTTCTTTATATTCAGATTGATTTCCGCATGATTATTCACACACACACACACACACACACACACACACACACACACACACACACACACAACACACACACCCACACACACACACACACACACAAATTCATTCTGCTAATTCGGCAAAGAACATTTCATGCGATATTCATGTAAACATCCGTCTGATCATAACGGAAAAAATACATTATCACTGACGTTTAAAAATCTGATATTTAAATAAATTTGAAGTGATCTTTGATATTTTACAAGAATTAGGGCTAAAATAAATACGTTACATCAGGAAAATTGATGACTTCTCCATAGTAAGGTCTCGTTTTCAAAAGCCATTTTTTTTTTATCCATTTTTCAATAAAAAATTATTTATTCAAATAAAAAAAAATTAGATAAACTCTTAGAGACAGGTCTCCACCAGTTAGACTATGAATATATATATACTATATATATAATATATAGATATATATATATATATATATATATAGATATATATATAATAAATATATATATAATATATATATATAATATATATATATAATAATAATAATATATAAATATATATATATAAATATATATATATAGATATATATATACTATATTATAAATGATATATCTGATATCATATATAGTATACATATATTGAACTATAAAATATACTATATATATATATGAAATATATAATATATATATTATATATGATATATATATATAATAGTATGGGGTCCACCTCTGTGTAAATTGTGGGACCCATAGAAAGCCTCGAGAAGTGGATAAAAAAAGGCATCAAGGAGGAATATTTGGATTTCTTCCTGAAGCCATTTGAATATTCCACTTCCCTACCACCGCCCCCATCTTTAAAATTACATTTTTCTTTTATTTAACAATATAAATATAATAAAATATATATATATAATACTATATATATATGAGTATTATAATATAAAATAATATATATATTTATATAATATATATATATATACATATATAATATATATATGATATATATACATATATATATAGTTATATATATATATATATATAAATATATATATATATATATATAATATATATATATATATACTTGTCCGTGATGATAGGTAAACTGGTCAATAAACAAGAACTCATTAAAATTGAGTCCTTTCAAAAATTTCTCTTGCGTATATTTAAAGACATATTTTTTCCATTAATGTTAATACAAAGATTAAATGATTTTGTGCCGAAAAGAACCTTAGGAAAATTAACATTAAAACAAACGCAATTAAATTTACTAATCCAACTAAATGTATTTTTTTAGATAAGTTACAATAATACTTAATAATAAACAAACAAAACGTAAAGTGTATTTTTTTCTTTCGTTAAATAAGACCTATTCTTCTTGCTTGCTCTATTCGGCAGAAGTGTGTTGCTATTTAAACCAAAATCGCAAAGTTTTCACATATTCGGCACGCGATATAAAATACTATTATATATATAAGTAAATTACATAATTTATTATATATAATATATATATGATATATATAAATATATATAGTATATATAATATATTATATATAATTTATAGATATACTAATACTATATCTATATAGTATATGCAATAAGATCACAGTAAACAGAGATTTCAGAATATGCAAAACAAAATCCACTCTGAAGAATAGAGAAATTCCAAGCGCTTTCGTGCACATACGTCACATTATCAAGGAACTCATAAAAGTAAAGCATCCCAAGGAAGCATATAGGGGTCTGGCCGGCATCCCTCTCCTATCAATCCCACAACGAATTTAAAACACCTGACGAAACGGCGCGCCGTACCCAACTCTGGATATGTCCTTTCGCACAACTCACCCATGCAAACTATTCTACCCAGAAATAAGAAATTTTAAAGATTATTTGTCCAGTGTATATTAAATTCTTCTCTCCCAAATTCTAGGTAATTGATAGAATGGATCTAATTATATAAAACCAAAGGAAATATTATCATATTAATTTCAAAACTGCTTTTTATGAAACAAGATTCAATTATATACCTGTGATGAATGGTTTGAAAAACCGACAAGTTGAAGATTGAGACACTTATGCAGCATATGGGAATCTTTATTCAGGAAACGTTTCGCCACACAGTGGCTTCATCAGTCCAATACAAAGAGGAAGGTGTAAGGAGAGGAGGAGAATGAGGTAATCAGTCCCTCAACCTGGAGTCGATGTGTTCAGTCCATCAATCTTGTAGAATGTACAGCATAGGGCCGTAGACGTGGCTTATATACTGTAGTGAGGTGAGGTGAAGCAGGAGGGAATAAAGATTCCCATATGCTGCATAAGTGTCTCAATCTTCAACTTGTCGGTTTTTCAAACCATTCATCACAACTGTCAGACACTGCAGCATCATGGGATCTTATTACAAAGAATTCTTCAACACTTGTTCAACCTTTGGACGATGACCTACTTCGACTAGTGGATGGTACCACTATGACCCCGCCTCCGCCTGCTTCACCTCACCTCACTACAGTATATAAGCCACGTCTACGGCCCTATGCTGTACATTCTACAAGATTGATGGACTGAACACATCGACTCCAGGTTGAGGGACTGATTACCTCATTCTCCTCCTCTCCTTACACCTTCCTCTTTGTATTGGACTGATGAAGCCACTGTGTGGCGAAACGTTTCCTGAATAAAGATTCCCATATGCTGCATAAGTGTATCAATCTTCAACTTGTCGGGTTTTCAAACCATTCATCACAACTGTCAGACACTGCAGCATCATGGGATCTTATTACAAAGAATTCTTCAACACTTGTTCAACCTTTGGACGATGACCTACTTACGACTAGTGGATGGTACCAACTATGACCCCGCCTCCGCCTGCTTCAAACCCCACCTCACTACAGTATATAAGCCACGTCTACGGCCCTATGCTGTACATTCTACAAGATTGATGGACTGAACACATCGACTCCAGGTTGAGGGACTGATTACCTCATTCTCCTCCTCTCCTTACACCTTCCTCTTTGTATTGGACTGATGAAGCCACTGTGTGGCGAAACGTTTCCTGAATAAAGATTCCCATATGCTGCATAAGTGTCTCAATCTTCAACTTGTCGGTTTTTCAAACCATTCATCACAACTGTCAGACACTGCAGCATCATGGATCTTTTTTACAAAGAATTCTTCAACACTTGTTCAACCTTTGGACGATGACCCACTTCGACTAGTGGATGGTACCACTATGACCCCGCCTCCGCCTGCTTCACCTCACCTCACTACAGTATATAAGCCACGTCTACGGCCCTATGCTGTACATTCTACAAGATTGATGGACTGAAAAACATCGACTCCAGGTTGAGGGACTGATTACCTCATTCTCCTCCTCTCCTTACACCTTCCTCTTTGTATTGGACTGATGAAGCCACTGTGTGGCGAAACGTTTCCTGAATAAAGATTCCCATATGCTGCATAAGTGTCTCAATCTTCAACTTGTCGGTTTTTTTAAACCATTCATCACAACTGTCAGACACTGCAGCATCATGGGATCTTATTACAAAGAATTCTTCAACACTTGTTCAACCTTTGGACGATGACCTACTTCGACTAGTGGATGGTACCACTATGACCCCGCCTCCGCCTGCTTCACCTCACCTCACTACAGTATATAAGCCACGTCTACGGCCCTATGCTGTACATTCTACAAGATTGATGGACTGAACACATCGACTCCAGGTTGAGGGACTGATTGCCTCATTCTCCTCCTCTCCTTACATCCCTTTCCCCTTTTTATTGGACTGATGAAGCCACTGTGTGGCGAAACGTTTCCTGAATAAAGATTCCCATATGCTGCATAAGTGTCTCAATCTTCAATTTATTCCTGTCGACCATGGACTTTTCGAACTACTTTCTCCCAATTTTTTGAAAATCAATTGGATTTGGGTAAAATCTCTTAATGAATAAATAAGCAATGATCTTGTCCAGTTCTAATGCTATATTTATGTTGTTTTAAATCTTTGTTCGAGATTTTTACCAGTTTGACCCCCTAATCAAAACTTTATGCAAATTTTACAAGGGAAACTTATAGACACACATCAGCATTTGGGGAATTCTTTATCAAATTTTTTTACTGTATCAAGATTTTGAATACAACTTAATATTAAAAGTTAAGAGAGAGGCATATCAACCAGTTTTCAGGTAAGGCGAGACCAACTATTTTAGATGAATGGTCAGAGAACCGACAAGTTGATAAATTAGACACATGTGTCTAATTTATCAACTTAATTTTTAGTTGAATAAGGCTGGTTGTCCCTTTTTGATTGTAAAAGTACTTTCTAGATGATGGAAAATCCAAATTTAGAAATAGGTAATGAATTTAAAATACCCAAGAAATGAATTGTAATCTTTTAAAGTTGCTAGAAACTACTTTTTTAATTTCAAAAAGGGGCAACCAGCCTTATCAACTAAAAATAGTTGGTTCTCCTTACATGAAAACTTGGTTGATATGCTTCTTCTTAAGACTTTTAATATTAAAGTTGTATTCAAAAATCTTGATACAGTAAAAAAACTTTTGATAAAGAATTCCCCCCCAAAAATGCTGATGGATGTGTCTATAAGATTCCTTGTAAAATTTGCGATAAAGTTTATTACGGTCAAACTGGTAAAAATCTCGAACTAAGATTAAAACAACTAAATATAGCATTAGAACTAAACCCAAGATTCCAATGCCCCTTTTTATTCATGTAAGAGTTTTTAAACCCAAATCCAATTGATTTTCAAAAAGTTGAGAAAGTAGTATCAAGCAAGTCCATGTCGACAGGAATGTAATTGAATCTTTTTCATAAAAAGCATTTTTGAAAATAATATAAAATATTTCCTTTGGTTTATATAAATTAGATCCATTTATAATTAATAGAATTTGGGAAAGAATTTAATAATACACTGGACAAATAATCTTTAAAATTTCTTATTTCTTGGTAGAATAGTTTGTGGGGTGAGTTGTGCCAAAGGAAACCTATCCAAGTTGGGTCGGCGCGCGTCAGGTGTTTAAAACCGTTGGGGATCTGATAGTGAGGTGCTGGCCAGACCCCTTATATAGCTCCTTGGATGCTTTACTTTCATAGTTCCTTGATAATGTGAGTATCACGAAAGCGCTTGGAATTTCTCTATTCTTTCAGAGTGGTTGTTTTGCATATATAATATATATATATAATATATATATATTATATATATATATATATATATATATATATAATAAGTATATTTATATATTATACATAATTTTATATATTTATAATATAAACATATATTTATATATATATTTATATATATACATATATTTATATATATATTATATATATACATATATTTTATATATATATTTTATAATACATATATTTATATATATATATTTTATATATATACATATATTTATATATATATTTATATATATACATATATTTATATATATATTTATATATATATACATAAAATTTAAATATATATATTATATATAAATACATAATTTATATATTATATATATATATTAATAATTATATATATATATTAATATATTATATATATATATATAAATATATATATATATATATATATATATATATATTCTCAAATTTTACGTATTCTTCATTAGTCTGATACACTTAATATTTACATTTTACTAATTAGTACAGCACTACAGACACACACACATACATAATAAGTATACTTTTAAATTAGTATGGGAGCCTACATAAGATCATCTTAATTTTCTTAGCTTTAGAGATTAAAACACGTTGCCTAAATTTTACAAAAAAATAATTTGACCCACGTCTATTATATCAACAGGTCGAGGTCCTGCGAGAGGAAATTACTGTCTATTTTTTCCACTCGATTAGCGTGTTGCTTGTGGTGTGGCTAGTCCTGGCTACTGTTTCTTCCTATGCTGTGCTCCAGGGATTCATGCTGCACGCACCAACAATCGCTCTCTTCATCTACAGTTATTTTCTTCTCTGGCAGATTAATCGTGTCGGACAGAATTTTGTCAATGAAGTGAGTTATTCAATGATTTTATAATTTGCTGAGCAATGTCACTTAATTACATCATTTGCACAGGTGTAGTTCATCTTCAGCCTAATAATATGATATCATTACTACTATTACTACTACTACTACTACTACTACTAATAATAATAATAATAATACTGCTACTACTACTACTACTACTACTACTAATAATAATAATAATAATAATAATAATAATAATATAATAATAATAATAATAATAATAATAATAATAATAATAATAATAAAATAATAATATCATCAATAACAATAATATTATTAGTAATAATATCATTAATAACAATAGTAATAATTTATATTTCTAAAAAAATATAATTAATAGCATACTTTGCAGAAAGCCCGTGGTTATGGTCATTTAATTTTTGGAAGGTTGGAGCGGGAAGCCAGGGGAAAAGCCTGGGACTGATGACGCAGGGAACACTTGTCCTGTTCCCTGAATAATCCTAACCTAACCTATGCAGAAGGTCGTTGAAAGATTCAGACCCATGTCAGGACGTTGTCCTGGCGAATATTATAAGTATACGGAGCTTTTATAACAGACGTTTGGTTAAATTGAATGCTAAAGTTTTATCTCTGATGTTCAGTTTAAAAAATTTGGTTTATGATCATGAAAAGTTTTTTGGAATTTTTTAAAGTCAGTTTATAATGTCTGTAGTGGTTTTGACTTATGGGGACAAAGTGTTGATATGTGTTGGATGTGAGTCTTGAATTTTGGGTTACAGTCCAGGTGTATGCATAAGAATTTTTCCCCCGTCTTGCCTTACTATGAGAAATTATTTATTTGTACTCTAAATTGTATTTTCAGCTATATTCCTAGTATTATGAAATCTTATCAACTGAAAGTATGTTGTTGTTGGCCATCAAGAAAGAAATCATTACGAGCTCATTGTTAACTATTATTGAGGTGAACTGGATCACGATAGATATCGGGAATGTTGAGACATCTGAAAATAGGACTGGTTTAATTTCCCCCGGAGGTAATTTCTTGGTCATTTGGATAGAGGAGATATGTATATTGGTCAAGGATCCTAAACTGTGTGGCCCTATGCTTATAGTTTGGTTAAATGAGAAAATGTTAGTCACTTGTTACCGTCTGTCAGGTAAGTAAAGCATAAATCTCTTATTTCATAATGTCCTAGTTTCAGCAGAAATATATTGTCGTCTGTGGCCTCAAAAGCTTTTCTTTGATAAATAAAGAGGCCCATTGGATTTTCATTATTTTCTAGAGCTGAAAAATAGTCTAACGTCTTCAGGAGTGCGTCTTTATTTTTCCTCGCCTGAAGCCTAATTGGCAGAGATCAAAAATATTACATGTAATGATAAACGCATAGATTCGTTTATATAATATCTTTTCAAAGATTGTTCAGAAAGACAAATTAGAGATTGTGGTGTGGAATGGCTGGCGGGTGAAGTCACTCGTGTTTGAGCTCCATCAAATATACGTTTCTCTGAGGTCCCAGAGGGGCCGGAGTGCAGAAAATAAGCGTGTAAAAACTTTAAGTGCATATACTCTTTTTTTTAAACCCACATAAAGGAAATATCAGTGATCACTGAAGATAAAAAAATATATGGATTATAGTGTCAAGTGGAGAGGGCCAGGCCCTAGAAAATGGCTGTTACTGAAGGGTGCCATACAGGAAATGGTTTGTGACTAGCAGTGAGCGTAGATCAGTGCGGGGAATAGCATTAATTCCAAGAACAGAAAAGTTAAGAAACGGAAAAGGACCATTGTTAAAACCGCAGGAAAATATAAGGTATAATTATTTAGTAAAAAATGTGAAGGAGTGCAAGTTGTGAATTAGGCCTTTAAAGGTGTTTCCCCCCAGTGGGGCGTGTTGAAAACTGAAGGATTGTTACCACTCGACTTCCGTAATACAGCGAGTGAAAGAAATATTGATGTTCAGTGATTTAGTGATCTTGAATTGTGGACTAAAAATCAATCGGACAAATACCCAATACATAATGGTAAATATATGGAATATATACATGGGTCGAACACCACCAGCGAATAATTATCGCCAGAGGTCGAGAGATAAGTGGAAATATAAAATCAGATGAATATTAAACTTGTGGAAAATTGCATTTATCTGGATGTAACTCATAAGGTACATACCAGTAAATGGTAACAAAGATAATTATTACTTATCATAGTTACATAGACAAGTAGGAATTTGGGACACCTAGGTCGCAAAAATGTCCCCCTTTGATACCTACAACTGTCATATCCACAAGTTGCTCGGAGCTGAGCCTTTAATTGTAATTAGTGGGCAATTCTGGATGGTTCAATCTCCACGGAAGTGGCACCCAGTATTGTCCAGATTCAAATTTTACATCTCTCAGGTATTGTTCCTGAGTAAAAGAATCGTCTGGAATTTCTTCATTTACAATTATTCCAATGCGTCTAATTCCCACAATTTTTGCACTGGCTCAACACCATCCTCTTTGGAAGAATTATACTGGGTACGATTGATGAGTAGAAACACAGTTATGGGATTGGTAGTTTACTCTAGTCATGAATTATTATTATGAGGAATCCTACCATACATTACATGACCTTCTGCAGTATTTAAAAGGGTGACACCACATTTCTTTACCATACCCTTTACAAAGGAGGCATAATAAACACACCTATCAAAATATTATTGGGCCTACAGAATCATCACTTACCCCAGAAGGTGCTAAATTTACATTATGTGAGAGTCTTTCTGTAGCTTTACTAAGCCCTACTGAAGATATTTTCTCTGGAAGTCTATCTACAATTACTGCATTAACACGTTTTTACTTATTGCCCAGCCTGACAGTTACATAAACAGTGTCATACAATTGAGCCCTTTTATCCGAGAGAAAACCAGATAATTTTAAAGTTGTGGGATCTCCCATCTGTACTTTCATACCATCAAGACATTTACGTTTTATGAAAGTACGCTGGATCCCTGGTCCAATAATGGGATTTACACTTTTAGATTCATGCCTTTTATCATCAATTTTACCTGTAACACAGGTAAGGCTACTTCAGTAAAACCATCATTATTAACATTTTGCAGCATTTTTTACATTAGCCACTGTTGTATCAGGGTTGTCAACATTATCATTATTATCAACATTATCATATAGACCCTTACACATGACTATATGGTGTCTTTTCCTTTTTGACATTGATAACAGTTGTTTAATTTAGCATGACAATCCTTTACATTGGATTACCTAACATCTGATACATCTGTCAAGTTCTTCAATCTTTCAAATTTATCATTCCATGAATTGTTGCATTGCAATTCTTAGGGAAAAAGATTTCCCTTGCAGAAAAAACAATCTCTCTTTTCTTTGACTGGTTCTTATTAACTGGGCTACTCTTAGGAGGGTACTTATTCTTCTTAACTTGTGGAGAATCGTTATTTCTGATTCCTGCTACTTGATAAGCACCTATGCAACTCTTTTTAGGAAATGAATTTTGATTATTAACATTAGGATAATTTTTCCCTTTGTGAAACTTGACAGATACCTCAGAGTTATTATGTGTTGCATCTTTAAAATGAGTTAGTTGGCTGGTCTGCAACTGAACAATTAATTCTTGTAGACCTAGTCTTATTTCCTCCAGACCAAAATAACCTTTGTGATATTTGTTCGAGATTCATTCAAGTGTTTTACAGCTTAATTTATTCTGTACCATGGCACTCATAACTAGTCCCGAAATTTCCCTTTAGATTATATTTATTACTTAAAGTTTTGAGAGTGCTCTCCAGTTTAACTCTAAACTGCTGTAAACCTTTGTAAGTGTGATCTGGAGATTTTAAATTAACAATGATATTCACTAGATCCAACCTTTGTTCTATATTACCATAAGTGACTTTTAGCAAGTCAACTGCTTCTTTATAAGAATCATCTACATTGGGAAAGGCTTGTATGAGTATGTGAGCATCTCCTCTAATCTGTCATTTGAGGTAAAATAATTTAGTTACACAGGCTAGATCACTCCCATCATGCACAGCTGCTTTAAAAATTGACCAAAACTCCTCTCAATTTTCTCCAGGATTAAATACAGGTAAATATAATTCTGGGAGTATTGGCAAAGACATATTATTTGTTGGAGCAGATTGATTAACTGCCTGGTTTACACATTTTAATTTATTCAAGACCTACTTTACAAGAAAGATTTTTTTCTTATAATTCATAATACAGGTTAATCATAAGTTCACATTTCTCTGTCTCATCTCCACAATTTACTAACAAAATTCCTTCAATTTTTATAATATAATTTGCATGAATCATATCTATTCCCTAAAGCATCTAAATACAATTTTAAATTCACAGTTTCTTGATTCATTAATTCCAAACATTTGTTACATGATCCTTTCTAGCCTGCAATGATGATTACTTTTTTTGCTCTAAATTCCATATGTTTGTCCTCTACTTTAATTCCTCATTTTCACCCATGATGTAATGTATAAATTCAACTTATTAAAAACACGATTATGTACTTACTTATGCACTTTATAAAGGTAAATATTACAACTTCCCTTGAATAAATCCTAGCTACTTGAGCTTAGCAATTACATGTAAGGAAATTATAATATACTTTAAATAACACATTAATATAAATCTTAGCCAGACTTGGCTTAGCAAAATTTATGTTATACAAATACACTAATATAAAACCTAGCCAGACTTGGCTTAGCAAATTTTAGTATTGTAATAATTATAATCACTACACATTAAGTAAATTTGTGGACCTAACATCCACCTCCTTCAGTCATTTCACATATAATTATTAAGTAATTAATTCACTAATTAATGACCTCACTAATTACATCCAGTTCGATCAAGGACCAACGGGCAACTATTGTAACTCATATTGTAACTCATAAGATACATACCAGCGTAAAATAGGAGACAAAGATAAAAATTCTTTATCCCAAGGTTACATCAGAGACAGTAAGAATTTTAGTGACACTTAGGTCGCAAAAAATGTCCTCCTATTGATACCTACGATAATCATCTCTCTACAAGTCACGCTGGAACCTAAATAATTTCAAATGAAAAATACATTCACACAGAATTCTGGTAAAAAACATTAATAAAAATAAGTGGACTGTATATTAAATTTAAAATGTGAATACATATACAATAAGGAGAATTTATAATAAAGAAAACCCCCCCCTCCCCCCCACCAATAAGTCTGGAGAATACGGGTGTGTCATACTCAAAAGCCCCTGCTAAAATAATTAAGAAATACTGGCCAGAATTTTAACATAAATATACAACTTAACTGGGGTTCACAAAGCTGTCCTGACCATGCTGCTTAATGCTCACAATAGGCAGGACTACAATTCAACAATTTCGGCTCCCTATTTGGGAAGTTTCAACCACAATTGTTTTTTTACAAAGCCAACAAAATTTATGCACATTTCACTGTGTCATGCCTTCTGCTCCGTTCAAAACAATGGCGTCCTCTTCCCCATGACGCTCACTCATCGCTGGTTTCTTTATTTATTTACAATTAATCTTTATTACCTACTATATATGCCATCAAATTTACTTCAAAGTACACGTGTAATTTTTTGGAAAATATACAGCATTTTCTACAATTCATATGATCCTTTGATCCATCTGGATGTGTATAATTATGTGTCAGGAAAAGGAAGTTTCCCGACGCTGATCTTAGTCCATATGATTACCAACAGCTGGAGATTATGGAATTAGCTATACAAGGCCTTCCACTGGCATTCGGTCCACCCCTTTAAAAAAATAAGGTAATGATTATAGCCTATTCTCTTCTTTATTTGCTACAAATAATGAACAACAGTATGAAAATTCATACTATTGGACAATGATGTGATAGAATAAAAATAATATAAAACTAGGTAAAAACTTCCTATTTAAATACAACAGTGCACGTGTTGAAGGAAGTTTCAAAAAGTAAACAGTATTTGATAGAAATACGATAACCAGTGTAGAGCTGTGTCAGTGACGCAGCTACATGACCAACGTAAGATCATCTAATCATCCCAGAAACCTTTACACGGGTGTTGCCATAACTGATAACAGTAGCAAAATGGTATTTAGTGTGGTGGAGTAATGAACATCTGAAATTTCTTCCTTTTGAAATACAAGATGTTACCGATACTTGTGGAAATACGTAAAACTTTAGTTAGCAGCTGTCGCAATATACACAACGAGAAGCAAATATTTTTCCAGTAATCTTCACCAGTCAACAATAGTGATAAAATAGCATTTGATGTGGCCGAGGTGAAAAAATCAAGAAAAGCTAAATACAGTAAATACAGTGATTTATAAGTACCCAAAATTTCTGGCTGAAAAAAGGGTACCAGAGGTCACAGGTCGGTCGTCATAGTAGGAGCTGCCAGAAGTCACCAGTTTCTCCAGCATACAAGTTATACTTGTTGTATCAAACTGAATGTTTATTACTCTGTTAAATAATATTCCAGGAGTCCTTTCACAAGATAGTCAAAAATCACTGACCGGATTTGTTCAAAATAAGTGATTCACTGACCGGATTCGTCTGAATTCACCTAAGAAATAAGTGAACCAATGATTGGATTCAAAAGCTGAAACAGTTTCTAGATGCTTTAACACCCAAACAGATTCATTGAAAAATAAGGTATCCTCTGACTGGATTCATAAGCTGACGAGGTTTTTTTTAGGCGCCTTATAAACAAAAACAATTACTGCTAGCAGCAGTAAGATTGTCTCAAACACATACATGTACAAATACAGACACACAAATAGACAAATCTACACTTTAAGGAGGCTATTAGTAGAATATACAGTGCAACAACCAAAAAAACCACATTATGAAATCCAAAGTAGCCTTCAACGAAACAGGCCACAGCATGGATTATGTGCAACTTCCGTGGGAATTGGGCCGATGCACCTTGTGCAAATATTCAGGAATCATCTACAAGAGATATTAAACAAGGGAAATGTTTTTGGGTATGTCCAAAGGAGATCCAGCTGTGGAATAAAATCACGTTGGTATTAAAAGATAAAAACATCAAAACGGCCTTCATAGAGAACCTAACAGCATTCTATAACAGATGGGAAAATAAAAGGACTGGAAACCTGGAGTATACCTGGAGAGAATTTCAGGGGTCACTGCTCCCACGGCCTGGTCTGTGACCAGGGCTCATGATGGATCAGGGCCGGATCAACCAGGCTGTTACTGTTGGCCACACACAACCCGATGTATGAACCATAGCCTGGTTGGTCAGGTACTGACATTAGGCGCCTGTCCAGTGACTGCTTGAAGACAGCCAGCAGTCTATTTGCAATCCCTCTTATGTATGCTGGGCAAGATGGTGCTATTGCCCCTGATGCAGATGGTGTCCTGGTAGACAGTAACTGTAAGAATGGAGAAATGAAAGTTAGTGGCCCGAAGGGAGACAGAAGTACTAGTGGGGATACAGGTGTAGACAAGGATATGCAAAAACCAATGTTACAAACTAGCAATACCACAGGAGATAGTAAATAAGGGGATGCCCCTAGAAATAGTGAAGATAAAACACCTGAAATATCTGTTGAAGGCACAATTGTTAGTATTATTGCTGAAGATAGTAATGAGACAGGAAAACACCCACCAGTAAGGAATACAGTCACAAAAAAAGGCAAACAGAAACTAGGCCTATACAAATTCCATGCATTAGGTATCTGCACACATGGAATATCTGGAAAAACAGATGGGATGTGTAGCTTTCACTCCCAGGAAATGTCATACCCATATGACAACAGAAGAGTGCAACCTTCCATCCTGTAAGCTTTTCCACCATGAAATGTGTCACATTTCAGTTCAGGAAATACAATGCTTATAACTTATATTGCCAGGCACACCACCTAAAGAGGACAAGAAGATACAGAAATCCAGACCATGGAAAAACCTAGGTAGCCACAACCACTCCAGAGAGAGAGAGGTTTTTTAGTGCCAGTAAGGAAAAAAGTTGGCAGGAAATGACACGAAAAAAAGACCTCCCACACCACCAACATCACCAATCCGATGACATTCGTCTTTGCAAATATACAGGGTCTAAAGCCAGCAACGAACAACAAAATCCTTACTTCCATGGACTGCTTACAGTTTCAAACACAATGTTCGCAGTTTTCACAGAGACCAACATAAAGGGTCACTTTGACGATGATATATGTATCCCGGGTTACAATCTATACCAATGCGACAGAGTGAACAGGCAAAAGGAGGGCAGTTGGCCTGTACATCAAAGAGTCACTTATATGCTCGGAACTACTAAATGCCTCAAATGATGTAGTTGAAGTTTTGGCAGTAAAGATCGAGAACCAAAACCTGGTCATAGTGATTGTATACAAGCCTCCGGATGCAACTTCCCAACAATTCCAGGAACTGCTTTTGAAAACTGATCACTGTCTGGAAAATCTTCCAACTCCTGCACCCAACATCTTGCTCCTGGGGGATTTCAAGAAGGGGAGGCATTACCAATTTCGACCTATGATTTTTTCTCTCATCAGATTTCTTTCATTTTTGGTGTACGTGAAGTAGTTGTGGAAAATACTGTATATATTTTCCAGAAATTCAGTATTTATATGTAAATAGATGGCCATACTGTATTTAATAATATTTATGTCATAGAAAACGGAAAGCCTGCGCCTGTGCAGACGAGACTCGCCATCTTGGTTTTGAATTGGATACAACGTTAATATAATGGGAAGAATTTTTCGTGCTCTAGAGGTTAAAATTGGATTGACACCTCTCAAATAGGAGGCAAAATTGTTGGATGTGTATTCCTGCATAACTTGAGATATCAGACGACTGGACAAGACAGCTCCATGAACCTCAGATAAGCTCTCTAGATTTGTTTACAATTCTGGCCAGTGTTTTCATAAATTTAGCTAGTGAGGTTTTTCTGAGTATGATACAACTTAATATCCAGTCAAATTGGTGAGTGATATTAAGATATATTTTCCTTCTGTTATGTATATGTGAATTTATATATAATAATTTTTTAATATACAGTCCACAAATTTATATATTTACCAGTATTCCTGGTGTATGTATATTTCATTTAATTAATAGGTCCAGAGCAACTTGTGGTTATGACAGTGGTAGGTATCGAAGGGGGACATTTTTTGTGACCTAGGTGTCCCAAATTCCTACTTGTCTATGTAACATTGATAAATAATAATTATCTTTGTTATCATTTACTGTTATGTACATAATTAGTTACATTCAGATAAATACAATTTTCCACAGTAGTTGTGGAAATTTATTTGGTCCCTAAAGTTCCACAGGACAGATCTGGCATGGCTGTAATGGAACGGCTGAGCTGGGTGGCCCTTAAACTCACCCAAACAAAAAGCGTTCTCCCCAAACATAAATACATTTCTCTCCCCGGGGGGTGGCGTGGATGGTAGGCACTTATTTATTTATAGATTTACCCTTCAGGGAAGGAGTAGGTAGTTTTACTGTTAGTATATTAATATTAGGTTTACTAAGGCAACTGTAGATAATAATAATAATGTAGACCTAAGACCTTAACATAGGTAGTAATAAGCCGATAATGTAGGCAAACACTAGGATAAGTTAGCTAGGGAGAACTGGCAGCCCTAGTTTGAACAAAGAGACGAGGGTCTGGAAGAGAGACCAGCTCGTTCTTCTTAAGACAGACACCAACTGGACAAGACGTGCCGTGATCAGCAGACGTCGCCCCCCATGTGTCTTCACATTTGAGACCTGGGGAAATCTGGTAGAGGCACCTCGATGTACCGTAGATGACTTCCGTCAGGCGCATACAGTAAGACGAGACCTCCACTTTATCTCGTAGATTTCTGGCCAGTGCCTGGGGAGAATTGTGAGTGAGTTTGATCTGTGGGCCCGGTATGCAGCAGGCAGTGCATGCACAGTAAGTACCAGTGTCTCTTGGCAGTCTGGAAGCTAGTGTCCATGTCTGCATAGTTATACTAGGGGATACATACCCTCTTGGATATAGGAATTTCTGAGGTGCAGGCAGGTCACTAATTAAGGCTCCCGGTTGCACGTGGTTTCTGAGGGGAAGTCCAAAGGGGCTAAGGCTAAGCTTAGGGAAGTTGAAGATCAGGATATATGCTGCAACACCAAGTAAGTTAGTCCTTTATACGTGCATGCAGGCGAGTTTCTTGCAACATCAATCATTTGTGAAAATCTGTCCTATAAGCCACTTGTGAGGCTGAGGTACCCAACTCAGAACTCGGTGTCAACAGAGTTTGCCAGGGTAGGCGACTCACTTGGAGACAGTCCACACAAATTTTCACAGTAGTGTTCCTTCTTCCTATTGTGTGTAAGTTTCAGTAAGATAGCCCAAAAAACAACTGAAAAAAAAATTAATGACATTAAATGAAGTTAAATGCTTCTAAAGGCAATACGAAAGGTGGTTTTTGGGACTTGGTACTGAAAAACCCATCCTGATGCGACATTCCTGCAATTGTAGAACCTGCTAATATCTTATATTTATTCTACAAAAAAAATATAGTATCTAGGCTTTTGACATGTTGGAAAATATCTTGCCCTTAGTCTCAAACAAATCCCAAAATATTTGGAATATTTTCGTGATGCATAAGGGAAAATGTAGAACAGTCATTGATTTATGATCCATGTTACAATAATTTAAATTACTTCAAAAATAAAGGCGTACTTACACCAAATAAGTCAATAACTTACTTCCGAGATATTCACCGAAAACGCCAGCCAGCTGATTGATTCGCTGGGAAAGTCTTTTTTACCGATAAACTAGCGTTTTTTTCCTTGTGAAACTAGTGGTTTACTGCAGTTAGCCTCACTTAAGTTCCGTTTTCTCTTATCAAAAGCCAAAGAATACGATATAGGAAGGAGGGGAAATGATTTTATATGCGATATGGCTGGTAGACACTCGCGATATTATGGCCTATTTCATTCATTCTAGAGTATATACCATGTTTCTATGTCATTTATAGTGTTTATTATGTCCTATTAGATCAATTCTGATAGATAAATAAGCCATAGAGTTGATATTAGCGTTATATTGAAAGTGACCTGCATCAAATACCTTTAACACAGACTCTGATGAGTTTTAAACATACTGTACCAATAAAGGGGTTTCCCCAAACAGTTGTCAACTAGTAAGTGTATCTCATGACTTTATTCAAAAAGAACTAAGCAGGTCAAACCCAACTAAAAGCACTGGCCTTGATAACATCCCGTCTAAGTTCCTAAAAGATGGTGCTTCTGAATTGTCAATCCCTATTGCTCACCCGATATTCCTGCAGTTCCAGAACCTGCTAATATCTTATCTTTATTCTACAAAAAATATAGTATCTAGGCTTTTGACATGTTGGAAAATATCTTGCCCTTAGTCTCACACAAATCCCAAAATATTTGTTATCAAGGCTATGTATGATAATCTATGTAACTGTATTTGTGTATACCTGAATAAACTTACTTACTTACTTACTTACCCCTATTGCTCGACCCCTGCAACCACAGTTAGGTGAGTACATAATAAATTTGTCCATCACAAATACCGTACCGGAGGGGTTCAAGGAGGCCAGAGTTATTCCTATCTTCAAGAAAAATGTAATCGGGCGTCATCGAAGTTCAATGAGAGTATATCGGCCTCAATCCGTATTTTAGAAACTGATGACATATTCCCACTGAAGAATTGGGATAAATAGTGTGGTAAACCCATACAATTTCGGCAACAAGAACGGAAAAATAGAGGACACAGATTCTTCCCAGGAGCACACCTTAGCTAGTGATGCTTAACCCATAATGTACAGTAGTTTGCATTGGCCATTGTAAATTCTAGCTGTTGTGGTAGCATTAGGGTGTGTTTCCAAAAAAATAATAATTGTGAGCCAGTAATTAAATTAATAACACCATTATAATTTATGTACAATTGTTATATTCTGTGTACCTAGCAAGCCTAATCATAAACAATCCACATTATTTTATAATTTAGGTGTCCCATAGGTCTGATTGCTAGTGCACTCAGCTCACACACTGAGGTCCAGGGTTCGAATCTTCTCTGGTATATCTGGAAACCAATTTGGGACATGTTTCTACAAGACACCTGCTGTCCATGGTCACCCATCAGCTTAAAATGGGTATCTGGGAGTTAGTCGACTGTTGTGGGTCGCATCCTGGGACAAAACTGACCCAATTTGCCCAAAATGCTCTGCATCACTGGATCATCTCTGGATCACTACGACAAGGTCCTAGATGCACTAGAAGACAAAAAGAATGCAGATGTAATATATACAGACTTTGCAAAAGCCTTCGACAAGTGTGACCATGGCATAATAGCACACAAAATGCGTGCTAAAGGAATAACAGGAAAAGTTGGTCGATGGATCTATAATTTCCCCACAAACAGAACACAAAGAGTAGTAGTCAACAGAGTAAAGTCCGAGGCAGCTACGGTGAAAAGCTCTGTTCCACAAGGCACAGTACTCGCTCCCATCTTGTTCCTCATCCTCATATCTGACATAGACAAGGATGTCAGCCACAGCATGACAGTGTCTTCCATTGCAGACACTGCAAGGCTCCAGGCGGACATCAACCAAATTTTTCAGTGGGCTGCAGAAAACAATATGAAGTTCAACGATGAGAAATTTCAGTTACTCAGATATGGTAAACACGAGGAAATTAAATCTTCATCAGAGTACAAAACAAATTCTGGCCACAAAATAGAGTGAAACACCAACGTCAAAGACCTGGGAGTAATCATGCTGGAGGATCTCACCTTCAAGGACCATAACATTGTATCAATCACAGCTGCTAGAAAAATGACAGGATGATAATGAGAACCTTCAAAACTAGGGATGCCAAGCCCATGATGATACTCTTCAGGTCACTTGTTCTATCTTGGCTGGAATATTGCTGCACACTAACAGCTCCTTTCAAGGCAGGTGAAATTGCTGACCTAGAAAATGTACAGAGAGCCTTCACGGCATGCATAAAACACCTCATTTACTGGGAGCACTTGAGGTTCCTAAACCTGTATTCCCTGGAACACAGGCGGGAGAGATACATGATTATGTACACCTGGAAAATCCTAGATGGACTAGTACCGAACTTGCACACGAAAATCACTCACTACGAAAGCAAAAGACTTGGCAGACGATGCAACATTCCCCCAATGAATAGCAGGGGTGTCACTAGCACGTTAAGAGACCATACAATAAGTATCAGGGGCCCGAGACTGTTCAACTGCCTCCCAGCATACATAAGGGGGATTACCAATAGACCCCTGGCAGTCTTCAAGCTGGAACTGGACAAGCACCTAAAGTCGGTACCTGACCAGCCGGGCTGTGGCTCGTACGTTGGTTTGCGTGCAGCCAGCAGTAACAGCCTGGTTGATCAGGCTCTGATACACCAGGAGGCCTGGTCACAGACCTGGCCGCGGGGGCGTTGAACCCCGGAACTCTCTCCAGGTAAACTCCAGGTAATAACAAGAGACTTTTTATATAGTAGTATGTCATTGATGTCAGCTAGGCCTGTATACTTAGTACATGTACTTGTAGTAAATAGAGATATTATTATATCAGTATTGATATGTCCTTGGATCACGGTACAACACCTAGCTCTGCTAGGTGTGTGATCTACAAAGATCTACAAAGATCACACACCTAGCTCTGCTAGGTGTGTGATCTTTGTAGGATTGTATGGTCCAGTGGGTTAGAGCACTGTGAATTTTCGCTCACCATTGAGGAGGGCTAAAACAACATGGGTTCAATCCCTCTGTTAGTTGCAGTGTTGTAATTGATTAAATACCACTCTCTTGTGGTTACGATACTATATATACTGCTTGTGGAGGCTAGTGCACCAAACGGGGAGTAGAATGACATTAGTTTTCAGGCAACCACACCATCTTATGTCCTCGGATCATGGTACAACACCTAGCTCTGCTGGGTGCATGATCTTTGTAGGATTGTATGGATCAGCGGGTTAGAGCATCGTGAATTTTTGCTCACCATGAGGCAGGCTAAAACAACATGGGTTCGATCTCCCGGCTAGTAGCAGTGTTCTTGATTAAATACCACTCGTTTGTGGTTACAATACTATAAATACTGCTTATGGAGGCTAGTACACCAAACAGGGAGTAGAATGAAATTAACTCAGAGGCATCCTCGGAGTCTGAGTTCAGTTTCACCAGCTGGGTCATCATACTATTTTTTTACATTAATTGGAGACCTTGTTTTTAAATTTTATTTTACCTTCATCAGTTAAATTTTTATTGGAACTGCATATAGTTGTCGTTCTTATTTTTATAATTAGTAGTCGTAGGCATAGCAGTGGTCGTAATACAGGTCATAATAGTAAAGGTAGGTGTCATTTGTAGTAGCATTAGTAGTAGTATTAATAGTAGGTAGTAACAGCAGCTGCTGTGGTACCCCGTTGCTGCTGCTGGTTAGTCTGGTACTGCAGTAACTTGAGTGAATAAAGATTAGTGCCATGTGCCTGAAACATAGATATCTTTAGGGGGTTTTATTATTCCAGACTCATATAGACAACTGGAAAGTGGGTTTCCCTATTTGCCAAAACATGTCAAGTAGAGCTTCCTTCTGGGCGTTTTTGTCACAGACTTCTTTAAAAAAAATTCTGAACTACCTCTAGCAAGCCGTAGGACTCTAGATTACCACTCACAAGAAAAAATTAGTAGTAGTCAATGCGGCATAGCGATGCAAAATAGCGGCGATACCCCCATCCCCCCCTTTCACACCTGGGTGTGAAATTTCACACCTCAGTGCGAATGCCGCTTCCGTCCCCAACATGATCTACCCCACCCCGCACCGCCCCACGCCGCCCCCCCCCACTCCGCCCTGCCAGGCCCCACCTGGAGTTTACCTGGAGTATACCTGGAGAGAGTTCCGGGGGTCAACGCCCCCGCGGCACGGTCTGTGACCAGGCCTCCTGGTGGATCAGAGCCTGATCAACCAGGCTGTTACTGCTGGCTGCACGCAAACCAACGTACGAGCCACAGCCCGGCTGGTCAGGAACCGACTTTAGGTGCTTGTCCAGTGTCAGCTTGAAGACTGCCAGGGGTCTGTTGGTAATCCCCCTTATGTATGCTGGGAGGCAGTTGAACAGTCTCGGGCCCCTGACACTTATTGTATGGTCTCTTAACGTGCTAGTGACACCCCTGCTTTTCATTGGGAGGATTTTGCATAGTCTGAGAAATCTTTTGCTTTCGTAGTGAGTGATTTTCGTGTGCAAGTTCGGTACTAGTCCCTCTAGGATTTTCCAGGTGTATATAATCATGTATCTCTCCCGCCTGCATTCCAGGGAATACAGTTTTAGGAACCTCAAGCGCTCCCAGTAATTGAGGTGTTTATCTCCGTTATGCGCGCCGTGAAGGTTCTCTGTACATTTTCTAGGTCAGCAATTTCACCTGCCTTGAAAGGTGCTGTTAGTGTGCAGCAATATTCCAGCCTAGATAGAACAAGTGACCTGAAGAGTGTCATCATCGGCTTGGCATCCCTAGTTTTGAAGGTTCTCATTATCCATCCTGTCATTTTTCTAGCAGATGCGATTGATACAATGTTATGGTCCTTGAAGGTGAGATCCTCCGACATGATCACTCCCAGGTCTTTGACGGTGTTTCGCTCTATTTTGTGGCCAGAATTTGTTTTGTACTCTGATGAAGATTTAATTTCCTCGTGTTTACCATATCTGAGTAATTGAAATTTCTCATAGTTGAACTTCATATTGTTTTCTGCAGCCCACTGAAAGATTCGGTTGATGTCCGCCTGGAGCCTTGCAGTGTCTGCAATGGAAGACACTGTCATGCAGATTCGGGTGTCATCTGCAAAGGAAGACACGGTGCTGTGGCTGACATCCTTGTCTATGTCGGATATGAGGATGAGGAACAAGATGGGAGCGAGTACTGTGCCTTGTGGAACAGAGCTTTTCACCGTAGCTGCCTCGGACTTTACTCTGTTGACGACTACTCTCTGTCTTCTGTTAGTGAGGAAATCATAGATCCATCGACCGACTTTTCCTGTTATTCATTTAGCACGCATTTTGTGCGCTATTACGCCATGGTCACACTTGTCGAAGGCTTTTGCAAAGTCTGTATATATTACATCTGCATTCTTTTTATCTTCTAGTGCATTTAGGACCTTGTCGTAGTGATCCAATAGTTGAGACAAACAGGAGCGACCTGTTCTAAACCCATGTTGCCCTGGGTTGTGTAACTGATGGGTTTCTAGATGGGTGGTGATCTTGCTTCTTAGGACGCTTTCAAAGATTTTTATGATATGGGATGTTAGTGCTATCGGTCTGTAGTTCTTTGCTGTTGCTTTACTGCCCCCTTTGTGGAGTGGGGCTATGTCTGTTTCTTTTTAGTAACTGTGGGACGACCCCCGTGTCCATGCTCCCTCTCCAAAGGATGGAAAAGGCTCGTGATAGGGGCTTCTTGCGGTTCTTGATGAACACGGAGTTCCATGAGTCTGGCCCTGGGGCAGAGTGCATGGGCATGTCATTTATCGCCTGTTCGAAGTCATTTGGCGTCAGGATAACATCGGATAGGCTTGTGTTAACCAAATTTTGTGGCTCTCTCATAAAAAAATCATTTTGATCTTCGACTCTCAGTCTGGTTAGCGGCTTGCTAAAAACTGAGTCATATTTGGACTTGAGTAGCTCACTCATTTCCTTGCTGTCATCTTTGTAGGAGCCATCTTGTTTAAGTAGGGGCCCTATACTGGACGTTGTTCTCGACTTTGATTTGGCATAGGAAAAGAAATACTTTGGGTTTCTTTCGATTTCATTTATGGCTTTTAGTTCTTACCGCGATTCCTGACTCCTATACGATTCCTTTAGCTTGAGTTCGATGCTTGCTATTTCTCTGACCAGTGTCTCCCTACGCATTTCAGATATATTGACCTCTTTTAGCCGCTCTGTTATTCTTTTCCGTCGCCAGAAAAGGGAGCGCCTGTCTCTTTCTATTTTACATCTACTCCTTTTTCTTAGAGGAATAAGCCTTGTGCATACATCGAGTGCCACCAAGTTAATCTGTTCTAGGCATAAGTTGGGGCCTGTGTTGCTTAGTAAATCTTCCCAGCTTATATCGGTTAGGACTTGGTTTACTTGGTCCCACTTTATGTTTTTGTTATTGAAGTTGAATTTGGTGAATGCTCCCTCGTGACTAGTCTCATTATGTCGGTCTGGGGCTCCACGCATACATGTCTGAACCTCAATTATGTTGTGATCTGAGTATATTGTTTTTGATATTGTGACATTTCTTATCAGATCATCATTGTTAGTGAAGGTGAGGTCTAGTGTATTCTCCAGTCTAGTAGGCTCTATTATTTGCTGGTTTAAATTGAATTTTGTGCAGAGATTTAAAAGCTCGTGTGAGTGTGAGTTTTCATCAGAGCTGCCTCCTGGTGTTATTACTGCAACAATATTATTTGCTATATTCCTCCATTTTAGGTGCCTTAAGTTGAAATCCCCCAGGAGCAAGATGTTGGGTGCAGGAGCTGGAAGATTTTCCAGACAGTGGTCAATTTTTAACAGCTGTTCCTGGAATTGCTGGATGTTGCACCGGAGCTGTTGACACACATGACTAGGTTTTGGTTCTCGACCTTTACTGCTAAAACTTCCACTACATCATTTGAGGCATTTAGCAGTTCTGTGCAAACAAGTGACTCTGCAATGTACAGGCCAACCCCCCCCTTTTGCCTGTTCACTCTGTCACATCTGTATAGGTTGTAACCTAGGATCCATATTTCGTTGTCCAAGTGATCCTTTATGTGGGTCTCAGTGAAAGCCGCGAACATTGTCTTTGCCTCTGCAAGCAGTCCATGGATGAAAGGTATATTTGTTGTTTGTTGCAGCCCCTGGTCGACCCCTACCTTTAAGGGCCAATGGGGCTGCCAGATTTACCCTTTTACAAGAATGCTACCAATTTTTTTTTTTTTTTTCGAAATTTGAGCTACCCCTTAAAATTTCTCTCGCGAATAAGTACTGCCATCCCTGTGCAATCTCCTTGGATCATGTTGTTTTTCGAATTTAGATTATCCCTAGAAATTTTCGAACTTTGCTGATATTTTTTTGAGTCACCCTTTACTTAATCAGATCAGAGATTTTCGAATTTGTTCACTCCTCCTCCCTATGGGGCAAGAGGTATAGTAAAGAACCCCCCTATGGGGACCCCTTAAAATTTCTCTCAAGAATAAGTACTTCCATCCCTGCTTAATTTCCTTGGATCATGTTTTTCGAATTTTGAGTTACCCCTTAAAAATTTTGAACTTTACTGAGAATTTTTTGAGTCACCCTTCACTTCTTCGGATAAGAGATTTACTTCGAATTTTCGATTTTTTTTGAGTTTACTCTCCATTTCCTCAGATCGAATATTTTCAAATTTGTTCACTCCCCCTCCCTATGGGGCAAGAAGTATGGTAAAGGACCCCCATGTCGGGGCCCTTTAAATTTTCTCTCAAGAAGTAGTCACAATTGGTAATGTCCCCCCTATGGGGGTAAGAGATATGATAAAGATTCCCCCTATGGGGCAAGTGGTAAACATGCAATTGGTAGACACTAAAATGGGATAATAACCTAGGATAACTCAATTATTTTTTGCTGGTAAACACTACTACGTGTTAAATGGTAACATACAATTGGTAGATGAACTCAGGATTAACATTTTTTAGAGAAGGTAATACAAATGGTGACATTCTTCTATACCTTTATTTTCAGTAAAACTCCAATTAATTGCAATAAAATTCTATTAAAATCTTCTCCATACCCCATTTCCTTGAATCCTCATAGAAATTATTATTATTATTGTTATTATTATTATAATCCTGGGGGAACGCTATACTCATAATCCACAGTTTTTCTCAATATCTGTTAACCTCCAACAATATACCCCAACAACACACTACAAGTCATAATTTTCACAATGATTTCTCGTTTCACAGCACCAGGTTGTACAAGTCCCTCAACATCTCACAACACCCCAACAAGTCACAATTTTCACTTGTCTCATCCATTCACTTACGTTTGTTTTCCTCTCATAACCCACAAAGACAATTTTTTCACGTTTTCGGGTAATAGAACAAAAAACATAATACTCATAACAGAGTTATCTGTTAAGAACCTCCAAGGTATTTGGGGGTTCGTCCACCATGTGCTTTAACACCCAAGGTACATTTCCAACCTGAGAATCGAAACGACGCCAAGTTAAGAACACCTGGGACGGTGACAGGACAGACAGCGCCAAGCAAGGTGTGAGGTCACTCTGTGACCTTGCCTAACCTAACCAAACACACTCACATATATACAAGTATCTCAACCCACAATTTTTCACGTTTTCACTGATAATACAAATTTTTCTGAAGTATATAATAACACTAATACACAATTTTTGTTTCACTCATAACCCACATATCTCTGCACCTCACCCCACATCTCCCCTACACCTCACCTCTTCACATCCAAACACCCATCTCCCAGCACCTCACTCATAACCCACAACCATCACTTATCATTTCCATCACACTATCCATACTCAGTTCCACATTTCTCAAATAATACCCACAACATCGATAATTCAAAAAGATATAAGAAATGCACACTTTGAGGGTTGCCTGTGGTACATTCCCGACCTCAGATAAAGATGTCAGGTCATCCCAGTGAAGCGCCTGAGGCCATGACGTGCTCTCTCTATTACCCCACCACTACTATTCTACCAACGCTACCGCATCCTCATCTCAATTCAGCCATAGCACTGGCAAAGAGAGAATTAATGTCTTGATATAAATATGTATACTCAGGCCATTCTTTAAAATATTTACACTCGAATATTACACTATTTTCATTAAAATTCACACAAAACCCTTCATTATTTTGCTGAGCAAATTTGAGATACATTCTCGAGACTTAATAACCATACCTCATCTCAGGGGGAGCCCTGAGGCCGGTAACTGCCATCACATCTCCTCAGAACCCAAAATCATGTTCACCAACTCCATTTCGTGCTTACCAACACCTAAGAATACTTAAGACAGATGACTAAGATCATTATACCTTTAATCACGTAGGACAAGACTACTAAATCATGATCACTTATATCATGACAACCATAATCTAAGACACTTAAAATCATGACCAACTCCTTATCATGTTTACCATTATCTAAGAACACTTATAACAAGGCACTAAGATCACTAAAACAACACACATTTATATACAAAAACCCTCAGCACATTTATCCAAGATCACCACATTACAAAACTCAATAAAAATCTAAGATCATTATTAATAAGATTACATTTTCACAAAAATCACGTTCACCAACTCCATATCAATGATTACCATTAATCTATGAACACTTAGGACAATACACAAAGAAAAATATTAATAAGATAACATAGCACACTCATTTTTATAAACATTCACACAAAATCACATTCACCAACTTCATATCAATGATTACCATTATTTAAGAACACTTAGGACAAGACACTGAGATCATTAAAACATCACACATTTTTATACACATTACCTCAAATCACTATAACCAAGATCTCATTTTTATAAACATTTCAGAATCATCACTCTCTATAATTTTTTTTGCTGATAAATCTTCAATCTCATTACCTTACTTGCACGAATCACAACACCTTCTTTTAAAGTAGGTTTTGGGATAACATTTGAACTCTTCCAAATTATATTGGAACATTTCCATACAACATTGAAACACTTCCAAAACAATATTGGAACACTTCCAAACAATATTAAATCACTTCCAAATTACATTGGAACACTTGCAAACAATATTGGACTACTTCCAAAACAATATTGGAACACTTCCAAAACAATATTGGAACACTTCCAAAACAATATTGGAACACTTTCAAATTACATTGGAACATTTCCAAACAACATTGGAACACCCCCAAATAATATTTGAATACCTCCAGATTACTTTGAGCACCTTCAAATAACAATGGATTACTTCCAGATTACTTTGTTCACCTCCAAAATAACATTTGATTACTCACAAATAACATTTGACATCTCTAACTCATCCACCAAATTTACATTCTCATTCATACATTTTATTAACTGAAAATTACATCTCATCCACGAAACTAAACACACATACTTAATAAGTTTACTAACACATTCTCCAGACTTTACAACATAAACACAAAACACTAAATACACTTATGACATGAGCATACGATCGCCACCAACTAATACATATCATGTATTTACACAGAAACAAAAAAAAAAAAAACTAAGACAACCGCCAACTAAGACATTATATACACCAAAAACTAAGACATGCACATATGACATGAACACAAAAAAATAAAACTTGAGACATTGATCATCATCAACTAAAGCATATAATGCACACACAAAAAATCTAAGACAACCACCAACTAAGACATAACATGAACATCAAAAACTAAGATATGATTACTTTGATCACCCCCAAAATTATGACAAACACTTATAACGTGAGCACAAAAACATGAACACAAACCCATCACACAAACACTTAGAACATGTCCTATATTTGTTGTGATCATGTCAAGTATTAGTTAGTGGTGACGTTATAGCGTTCATATCATGGAATTTTGTGTTATGTCTTATTTGTGTTCATGTCTTAGATTTTTGGTTATGTCTTAGATTTTTTGGTTATAATGTCATGTCTTAGTTGAAGGTGTATGTGTCTTAGCTTTGGTGTGTATGTCTCATGTCTTAAATTTTTGTGTTCATGTCATGTAATTGTTGTCATGTTTTAGTGTACATGTCATGGATTATGTCTTATTTTTTTGTGTTCATATCTTAAGTGTTCATGTCTTAGATTTTCGGTGATCAAGTTATGTCTTAGTTGGAGGTGTATGTGTCTTAGTTTTGATGGGTATGTCTCATGTTTTAAATTTATTGTGATCGAGTGTTTAGTGTTCTTGTCAGGTTTTTACACATCATGTTTTTTTTGTGTGTATAGGTTTATATCTTCATATGTTTTAAGTGATGATTAATTTTTTGTGATCATGTGTTAGTTTTGTGTTCATGTTATGTCTTAGTTGGTGATCGTCATGTCCAAGTGACTGTGTGTTAGGTTTGTGTTCATGTTATGTCTTAGTTGGTGATCGTCATGTCCAAGTGTTTGTTTTAGTTTTTGGTCTACATGTCTTAGATTTTCGGTGATCATGTCATGTCTTAGTTGGAGGTGTCTGTGTCTTAGTCATGTTATGTCTCAGTTGTCTTAGATTTTTTTGTGTACATGATATGTTTCAGTTGGTGGCGATCATGTTCTAAGTGTTTGTGTGATAGGTTTGTGTTCATGCTTTTGTTCTCATGTTATAAGTGAATGTCTTAGTTTTTGGGGTGATCAAAGTAACCATGTCTTAGATTTTGGTGTTCGTGTTATGTCTTAGTTGGTGGTTGTCTTAGATTTGTTGTATGTACAAAATATGCTTTAGTTGGTGGTGATCATGTCTCATGTCTTAAATTTTTTTGTGCTCATGTCATAAGTGTATGTCTTAGCTTTTTGTCTTAGTTGGCGATTGTCTTTGATTTGTGTGTGTGTGTGTGTGTGTGTGTGTGTGTGTGTGTGTGTGTGTGTGTGTGTGTGTGTGTGTGTGTGTGTGTGTGTGTGTGTGTGTGTGTTTTTAGTGATCTTAGTGTCCTGTCCTAAGTGTTCTTAAATAATGGTAATCATTGATATGAAGTTGGTGAATGTGATTTTCTGTGAATGTTTATAAAAATGAGTGTGTTCTGTGATCTTATTAATATTTTTCTTAGTGTATTGTCCTAGGTGTTCATAGATAAATGGTAATTATTGATGTGGAGTTGGTGAACGTGATTTTTGTGAAAATATAATATTATTAATAATAATCTTAGATTTTTATTAAGTTTGGTAATGTGGTGATCTTGGATAAAGTGTTTTGAGGGTGATTAAAGTTATAATGATCTTAGTGATCTGTCCTAAGTGCTCTTAGATGTTGGTAAGCATGGTATTAATAATTAATTAATTTTAATATTAATATCATTATTTACCACAAGTACATGTACAAGGTATAGAGGCCTAGCTAACGTCAATGACATACTACTATATAGAAAGCCTTTATTATGCTGAGCATTTTGGGTAAATTAGGTCAGTGTCCCAGGGTGCGACCCACACCAGTCCACTGACATCCAAGAACCCATTTTACTGATGGGGAACATAGACAACAGGTGTAAAGAAACGCCCAATGTTTCTACCCTGGCGGGGAATCGAACCCAGGCCCTCGCTTTAGCCACCAGGCAATATGGGGTTGGTGAAGATGATTTTGGGTTCTGAGGAAATGTGATGGCAGTTACCGGTCTCAGGGCTCCCCCTGGGATGAGGTATGGTTATTAAGTCTCAAGAATTTATCTCAAATTTGCTCAGTAAAATAATGAAGGGTTTTGTGTGAATTTTAATGAAAATAAAGATCGAGTGTGAATATTTTAAAGAATAGCTTGAGTATACATATTTATATCAAGACATTAATTCTCTCCATGCCAGTGCTATGGCTGAATTGAGATGAGGATGCGGTAGCGTTGTAGAATAGTAGTGGTGAGGTAATAGAGAGAGCACGTCATGGCCTCAGGCGCTTCACTGGGATGACCTGACATCTTTATCTGAGGTCGGGAATGTACCACAGGCAACCTTCAAAGTGTGCATTTCTTATAACTTTTTGAATTATCGATGTTGTGGGTATTATTTGAGAAAAGTGGAATTAAGTATGGATAGTGTGATGAAAATGATAAGTGATGGTTGTGGGTTATGAGTGAGGTGCTGGGAGATGGGTGTTTGGATGTGAAGAGGTGAGGTGTAGGGGAGATGTGGGGTGCAGAGATATGTGGGTTATGAGTGAAACAAAAATTGTGTATTAATGTCATTATATTCTTCAGAAAAATTTGTATTATCAGTGAAAACGTGAAAAATTGTGGGTTGAGATACTTGTATATATGTGAGTGTGTTTGGTTAGGTTAGGCAAGGTCACAGAGTGACCTCACACCTTGCTTGGCGCTGTCTGTCCTGTCACCGTCCCAGGTGTTCTTAACTTGGCGTCGTTTCGATTCTCAGGTTGGAAATGTACCTTGGGTGTTAAAGCACATGGTGGACGAACCCCCAAATACCTTGGAGGTTCTTAACAGATAACTCTGTTATGAGTATTATGTTTTTTGTTCTATTACCCGAAAACGTGAAAAAATTGTCTTTGTGGGTTATGAGAGGAAAACAAACGTAAGTGAATGGATGAGACAAGTGAAAATTGTGACTTGTTGGGGTGTTGTGAGATGTTGAGGGACTTGTACAACCTGGTGCTGTGAAACGAGAAATCATTGTGAAAATTATGACTTGTAGTGTGTTGTTGGGGTATATTGTTGGAGGTTAACAGATATTGAGAAAAACTGTGGATTATGAGTATAGCGTTCCCCCATGATTATAATAATAATAACAATAATAATAATAATTTCTATGTGGATTCAAGGAAATGGGGTATGGAGAAGATTTTAATAGAATTTTATTGCAATTAATTGAAGTTTTACTGAAAATAAAGGTATAGTAGAATGTCACCATTTGTATTACCTTCTCTAACAAATGTTAATCCTGAGTTCATCTACCAATTGTATGTTACCATTTGACACGAGTAGGTGTTTACCAGCAAAAAATAATTGAGTTATCCTAGGTTATTATCCCATTTGAGTGTCTACCAATTGTATGTTTACCACTTGCCCCCATAGGGGGAATCTTTATCATATCTCTTACCCCCATAGGGGGGACATTACCAATTGTGACTACTTCTTGAGAGAAAATTTAAAGGGCCCCCACATGGGGGTCCTTTACCATACTTCTTGCCCCATAGGGAGGCGGAGAGAAGAAATTTGAAAATCTTCGATCTGAGGAAATGGAGAGTAAACTCAAAAAAAAAAAAAAAACGAAAATTCGAAGTAAATCTTTTATCCGAAGAAGTGAAGGGTGACTCAAAAAATTCTCAGTAAAGTTAAAAAATTTTAAGAGGTAACTCAAAATTCGAAAAACATGATCCAAGGAGATTGAACAGGGATGTAAGTATTTATTCTTGAGAGAAATTTTAAGGGGTCCCCATTGGGGGGTCCTTTACTATACCTCTTGCCCCATAGGGAGGAGTGAACAAATTCGAAAATCTCTGATCTGATTAAGTAAAGGGTGACTCAAAAAAAAATATCAGCAAAGTTCGAAAATTTCTAGGGGTAACCCAAATTCGAAAAAAACATGATCCAAGGAGATTGCACAGGGATGGCAGTACTTATTTTTGAGAGAAATTTTAAGGGGTAGCTCAAAATTCGAAAAAAATTGGTAGCATTCTCGTAAAATTGTAAATCTGGCATCCCCATTGGCCGTTTGGGGTAGGGGTCCACCAGGGAAGGGGGGCTGGGGTGCGCCCTCGGCAATGTGCCCATTGTGCCCAATCGATATATTTTAAAGTTCTGTCTCTCAGCATAGGCCTAGTGTTACTCAGACGTTAAAGTTAGACGTAAACCAACTTTTTCTTTTATGAACTTTGTGAAAATCTTCGGTGTTAAAATTCATTAACTGGATAATATCTAGCAGACTTTGTTAATTCTTCAGATGGTCGTAGTTTATTCCCACGAAGTTAACATTGGCAGCGACATCGGGGGATACTTCCTGGAAAGGAACATGGTAATCAAGAGGGTCTTCGGGAACACTAACAAGGACTCCGCCTACGTTCTCGTCAAGTTCGATGCACAAAGAGACCTCTAAAGGAGTCACAAACTAAGCTGGCAGTGAGGACACACCAGCGACCAGACTGGTAGTGAGTGCACACCAATTATTATCAGTATGGCAACAAGCACAAACACACACACACACACACACACCAGCGACCAGACTGCCAGTGAGTGCACACCAGTTATTATCAGTCTGGCAACGAGCACACACACACACACACACCAGCGACAAGACTGGCAGTGAGTGCACATCAATTATTATCAGTCTGGCAACAAGCACACACACACACACACACACACACCAGCGACCAGACTGCCAGTGAGTGCACACCAGTTATTATCAGTCTGGCAACGAGCACACACACACACACACACCAGCGACAAGACTGGCAGTGAGTGCACACCAATTATTATCAGTCTGGCAACAAGCACACACACACACACACACACACACACCAGCGACAAGACTGGCAGAGAATGCACACCAACTATCAAGTGGCGCACTTGGTGGTAAACATGATAGACAAGTGTCGTGTTGGTGATGCAGTTGGTGGTACACGTGTACAGATATATATCTGATCTCACACAAATGCATTTCCACTCTATTTGTTTTCTTAACGTCAATATTTGTATGATCCTTATCTTTTTCATTTTACTCCGCCATTATTTTTCTTTGTCACTTTTTTCGTTTCTTTCTGTATGTGTCCTTGCTTCTATCATTGTTGTGTCACCTTCATTCTCCCTTTTTCTGTCATCCTGTTTCTCTGTGTTTATCATTCTATGTATGATTTTTAACTCCCTCATGCAAAGCCTCTTTAATTTCAATGCATTTTACCTTTTAATATAACGATAGACCATTTACGTAATAAAATCATTATACCGTATAGTCATGAGGAGAATTATGTTCATATAAATTTATGTATCAAATTATGTATAATGTTTATTAAACGTTAATTTTAAAAGTGGTATATTTTGAACCTAATAAATGTATTTTGACATAATACAAGAAAAACATGCGAAAAGAGAACTGCAATAATTATTTTACTCTAAATGCCAAGAAAACTGCATGATTACCTTACACTAAATGAAAAGAAAACTGCATGACTATCTTTCACTAAATGAAAAGAAAACTGCATGATTATCTTACCAATAGTCACTTTTAATTTCCTTCTTTTACATACCCTCCCACATTCCTCCACCAACTTTTGCAATTTCTCTTTGCATTTTCCAAAAAGAACTGAGTTA
The DNA here is from genome assembly GCF_026875155.1 of Cherax quadricarinatus. Lineage (NCBI taxonomy): Eukaryota > Metazoa > Arthropoda > Malacostraca > Decapoda > Parastacidae > Cherax > Cherax quadricarinatus. The sequence continues at coordinate 166,884 of NC_069411.1, forward strand.
TCTGCAAAGAGCAACCATAACAATTGCCGCTTAGCATCTAATTCCATGGCCGGACAGATGACTGACGGACACTTAGCCGACAGACATTTGACGGAAGGAATTGGCTGAACGGACAGCTATTTAGCCGAACGGATAATTAGGTTAGGTTAGGTTAAGATGAATGAAAGTTCGGCAGTATGTCCATTCATTGAAATGTCCGTTGGTGAAATGTCCGTCGGCGTAGTGTCCGACACCCAGGAGCCATCTAATTCTCTATATGTTAATCCCTTGCCTGGTCCAAAACATTATTATTCACTTCTTTTATAGCCCATCTATATACATACGTTAAGCAACGAATGATGACATAAGACATTCCTGTCTGAGGCCTAAATTTACTGGAAAATTATGGTCTTCATACATACTCTAACCCGAGCCTCTCTATCCGCATAAAAACCCTTACGTTTAGTAAGCTACCACTTATTCCATACACTTGCAACATCTGCCACATTACTCTCTCATCCACACTGTCACATGCCTTTTCTAAATCCATAAAAACAAGAAAAATTTCATTACCTTTATCTAAGTACTGTTCCTTTACATACTTCAGTGTAAACAGTTGGTCTACACATCTCCCACCCATCCTGAATCAAATTTGTTCCTCTGCAATCCTACCCTCTGTCTTACCCCTATTTTTTCAATAACGATTCTGCCATACAACTTACCCAGTATACATAACGGTTTTTTCCTATAATTATTACTCTCATTCTTACTCCCTTATTCCTTATACAAAGGAATTATACATAATCTTTGACAGTCTTCAGGAACCTTACTTTCTTTCATACATATAATGAACAAACACATAGCCACTCCACCTGCTTTTCACATTTCTGCCTTAATCCCACTTATTCCAGGTGCTTTACCCCTTTATAATTCTACACACTTCCTCACACACTACTCCTATGCTCACATCTAACTCTCCCTCACTCCTACGAGATATTATACCTCCCTACCCAATGCATGAAATCAGTGCCTCTTATTTCTTCATCATTTAGCAACTTAAAAATATTCCCTCTATCTTCCCGGTACTTTCACCTGCCCATCTAACATTTTTCCTCTTCTATTTTTAACTGTTAAATTATTTGTTTCCTAGTTCTTCTTAACTTATTAATCTCCTCCCATTTTCTTTCTTATTCTCAGCCAAATTTGCTGATAAATCCTCACCACGCATTGGCTCTTCTTTTGTACTTCCTCATCACTCTTTTAACTATTTTTTCTCTCTCTCCATATTCTCTGCTCTCCACATTTCACTTCTACGTTGTAAAAACCTCGCGTATGCTATTTTTTTCCTTTACTGCCCCCGTTAACTTTTCATTCCATCACTCGCTCCTCTTTCCACCTTCACTCAACCTCTTATACCTATAAACTTCTTCTGGACACTCTAACATTGAATGCTTGAATCTACCTCATACCTCCTCAACCTTCTCCTTATTACCTGTACTCTGTTTAGCCAGTTTTATATATTAACTTATATACCAGTACCTGAGTACTTATATACCAGTGCTTGAGTACTTATATACCAGCACCTGAGTACTTATATACCAGCACCTGAGTATCTGTATACCAGCACCTGAGTACTGTATACCAACACCTGAGTACTTATATACGAGCACCTGAGTACTTATACACCAGCACCTGAGTACTTATATACCAGCACCTGAGTACTTATATACCAGAACCTGAGTATTGTATACCAACACCTGAGTACTTATATACGAGCACCTGAGTACTTGTATACCAGCAGCTGAGTACTTATATACCAGCACCTGAGTACTTATATACCAGAACCTGAGTATTGTATACCAACACCTGAGTACTTATATACGAGCACCTGAGTACTTGTATACCAGCACCTGAGTACTTATATACCAGCACCTGAGTACTTATATACCAGCACCTGAGTACTTATATACCAGCACATGAGTACCTGTATACCAGCACCTGAGTACTTAATATGCCAGCACCTGAGTACTTAATATGCCAGCACCTGAGTACTTATATATGAGCATCTGAGTACTTGTATACCAGCACCTGAGTATTGTATACCAACACGTGAGTACTTGTATACTAACACCTGAGTACTTATATACCAGCACGATAATACAGCACATGCAGGCACGCTGACAGGATATATTACTAACGGCATGCAAGTCTAGTCACTCTTGCAGAGTTCATATCTTTGTAAATGTTCCGATAGTTGGTGTATGAAGACAATTTTTGCGGTAAGTGCGTGAAAATACTGCTCATGCATTGCAAAGTGAGATCCTAGAATAATGGTTGCGTGGGGAAGCAGCGGTACCGCTTTGCATTCTGCGGCAGGCGCATGCGGCAGTTTAGTCTACAGGAAGAGCTCAGCCTGTCAGGTTCTCTGCGGCAGGCGCATGCGGCAGTTTAGTGTATAGGAAGGTTCTGTCTTGACCAGGAAATCTTGGTGCTAGAAGAATTTTCTTCCTCTCTATCTACATTTAATACGTATCACAAGAATTAGACAATTTAAGAAGCCCAAATTTCATATTGCAAATCAAAATAATATATGTAGCTTGAAAACTGAAACGAAGAATTTGTGCCAATGTCCAGGTTGGTAGATATTTAGACTAGAGGAGCCGAGGAAGAATGAAGAGTTTGGCACGGATGTGTTGGGTCAGCGCTGGCATCCTGCTAGTGTTGTTCCTCCGTAACTCAGATCCTGAAGGTAAGTGATTGTTGTTACCTGGAGTTTACCTGGACAGAGTTCCGGGGGTCAACGCCCCCGCGGCCCGGTCTGTGACCAGGCCTCCTGGTAGATCAGAGCCTGATCAACCAGGCTGTTACTGCTGGCTGCACGCAATCCAACGAACGAGCCACAGCCCGGCTAGTCAGGTACCGACTTTAGGTGCTTGTCCAGTGCCAGCTTGAAGACTGCCAGGGGTCTATTGGTAATCCCCCTTATGTATGCTGGGAGGCAGTTGAACAGTCTCTTGGGCCCCTGACACTTATTGTATTGCCTCTTAACGTGCTAGTGACACCCCTGCTTTTCATTGGGGGGATATTGCATCGTCTGCCAAGTCTTTTGCTTTCGTTGTGAGTGATTTTCGTGTGCAAGTTCGGTACTAGACCCTCTAGGATTTTCCAGGTGTATATAATCATGTATCTTTCCCGCCTGCATTGCAGGGAATACAGGTTCAGGAACTTTAAGCGCTCCCAGTAATTGAGATGTTTTATCCGTTATGAGCGCTATGAAGGTTCTCTGTACATTTTCTAGGTCAGCAATTTCACCTGCCTTGAAAGGTGCTGTTAGTGAGCAGCAATATTCCAGCCTAGATAGAACAAGCGACCTGAAGAGTGTCATCATGGGCTTGGCATCCCTAGTTTTGAAGGTTCTCATTATCCATCCTGTCGTTTTTCTAGCAGCTGCAATTGATATAATGTTATGGTCCTTGAAGGTGAGATCCTCCGACATGATCACTCCCAGGTCTTTGACGTTTGTTTTCGCTCTATTTTGTGGCCAGAATTTGTTTTGTACTCTTATGAAGTTTTGATTTCCTCGTGTCTACCATATCGGAGTAATTGAAATTTCTCATCGTTGAACTTCATATTGTTTTCTGCAGCCCATTGAAAGATTTGGTTGATGTCTGCCTGGAGCCTTGCAGTGTCTGCAGTGGAAGACACTGTCATGCAGATTCGGGTGTCGTCTGCATGCCACGGTGCTGTGGCTGACATCCTTGTCTATGTCGGATATGAGGATGAGAAACAAGATGGGAGCGAATACTGTGCCTTGTGGAACAGAGCCTTTCACCGTAGCCGCCTCGGACTTTACTCTGTTGACTACTACTCTTTGTGTTCTGTTTGTGAGGAAATTGTAGATCCATCTACCAACTTTTCCTGTTATTCCTTAAGCACGCATTTTGTGCGCTATTACGCCATGGTCACACTTGTCGAAGGCTTTTGCAAAGTCTGTATATATTACATCTGCATTCTTTTTGTCTTCTAGTGCATCTAGGACCTTGTCGTAGTGATCCAATAGTTGAGACAGACAGGAGCGACCTGTTCTAAACCCATGTTGCCCTGGATTTCTAGATGGGTGGCAATCTTGCTTCTTAGGACCCTTTCGAAGATTTTTATGATATGGGATGTTAGTGCTATCGGTCTGTAGTTCTTTGCTATTGCTTTACTGCCCCCTTTGTGGAATGGAGCTATGTCTGTTGTTTTTAGTAGCTGTGGGACGACCCCCGTGATAGGGGCTTCTTGCAGTTCTTGATGAACACGGAGTTCCATGAGTCTGGCCCTGGGGCAGAGTGCATGGGCATGTCATTTATCGCCTGTTCGAAGTCATTTGGCGTCAGGATAACATTGGATAGGCTTGTGTTAACCAAATTCTGTGGGTCTCTCATAAAAAATTAATTTTGATCTTCGACTCTCAGTCTGGTTAGCGGCTCACTAAAAACTGAGTCATATTTGGACTTGAGTAGCTCACTCATTTCCTTGCTGTCATCTGTGTAGGAGCCATCTTGTTTAAGTAGGGGCCCAGTACTGGACGTTGTTCTCGACTTTGATTTGGCATAGGAAAAGAAATACTTCGGGTTTCTTTCGATTTCATTTATGGCTTTTAGTTCTTCCCGCGATTCCTGACTCCTATAAGATTCTTTTAGCTTAAGCTCAATGTTTGCTATTTCTCTGACCAGTGACTCCCTACGCATTTCAGATATATTGGCCTCTTTTAGCCGCTCTGTTATTCTTTTTCGTCGCCTGTCAAGGGAACGCCTGTCTCTTTCTATTTTGCATCTACTCCTCCTTTTTCTTAAAGGAATAAGCCTTGAGCATACATCGAGTGCCACCGAGTTAATCTGTTCTAGGCATAAATTGGGGTCTGTGTTGCTTAGTCTATCTTCCCAGCTTATATCGGTTAGGACTTGGTTTACATGGTCCGACTTTTTGTTCTTATTATTGAAGTTGAATTTGGTAAAGGCTCCCTCATGACTAATCTCATTATGTCGGTCTGGAGCTCCGCGCATACATGTCTGAACCTCGATTATGTTGTGATCTGAGTATATCGTTTTTGATATGGTGACATTTCTTATCAGATCATCATTGTTAGTGAAGATGAGGTCTAGTGTATTCTATAGTCTAGTAGGCTCTATTATTTGCTGGTTTAAGGTGAATTTTGTGCAGAGATTTAAAAGCTAGTGTGTGTTTGAATTCTCATAAGAGCTGCCTCCTGGAGTTATCACTGCAACAACATTATTTGCTATATTCCTCCATTTTAGGTGCCTTAAGTTGAAATCCCCAAGGAGCAAGATGTTGGGGGCAGGAGCTGGCAGATTTTCCAGACAGTGGTCAATTTTTAACAGCTGTTCCTGGAATTGCTGGGATGTTGCATCCGGAGGCTTGTAGACTACCACAATGACTAGGTTTTAGTTCTCGATCTTTACTGCTAAAACTTCCACTACATCATTTGAGGCATTAAGCAGTTCTGTGCAAGCAAGTGACTGCGATATACAGGCCAAACCCCCCCCCCTTTTGCCTGTTCACTCTGTCGCATCTGTATAGGTTGTAACCTGGGATCCATATTTCGTTGCCCAAGTGATCCTTCATGTGGGTCTCTGTGAAAGCCGCGAACATTGCATTTGCCTCTGCAAGCAGTCCACGGATGAAAGGTATTTTATTGTTCGTTGCTGGTTTTAGACCCTGTATATTTGCAAAAAAGAATGTCATCAGACTGGTGGTATTGGTGGTACTGGGGGGGACTTTTTTTCCAGCATTAGTTATTGCAGTCATATTATAATAAAAAAGAAGCGCTAAACCTACAAGACTCATACAGTGCAGCAGGGCAGGGAGGGGTATTGGGGAACAAGAGGGAGAGGGATCATTATTAGGTCATGGAGCACAGCGAGGCAGGATATAGTGCAGGGGTAGAGGGTAGCAAGAGATTGAGGTAAAAAGGGCTGTGAGGAGTGCTAGAGACATTATCATCAGAGTTTATGCAGTAAATCAGTTGCTGTCAAGAAGACAACAAGAGAGTCTGGGTTAAAGGAGTTGCGATCAGCAAGAAGGGAAGATACAATAAGGGCAATAGAGCGGTGACGACACTGGAGGTAAATTCTGCGTGCTCGTTGACAGAGTGGGCAGTCCAACAGAATATGGCTAACAGAAACTGGAACCTGACAATTCTCACAGAGATACCCGTGAGTAAGACGAATGTGGCCGATGCGAAGACGGGAGAGAATAGTCTCTCAACCCCGACACTGATGACAAGAAGACGGCCAGAAACCTATACTTGGTTTAATAGAATGCAATTTGTTATGTAGCAGATCAGACCAATGTTGTTGCCAACGGTTGCGAAGATGGGTAGCAAGTACAGCAAAACAGTCTGTGAATGGAACTCTTCAATATGAAACTGGGAGGTCATGTACTGCTGACCGCACAGCAGTGTCTGCCTGTTCATTGCCCTCTACGTCAACATGACCAGGGACCCAACAAAAACAATATCTTTGTGGTTGCTAGAGATACGGCATACCTGGAGTTTACCTGGAGAGAGTTTCGGGGGTCAACGCCCCCGCGGCCCGGTCTGTGACCAGGCCTCCTGGTGGATCAGCGCCTGATCAACCAGGCTGTTGCTGCTGGCTGCACGCAAACCAACGTACGAGCCACAGCCCGGCTGATCAGGAACTGACTTTAGGTGCTTGTCCAGTGCCAGCTTGAAGACTGCCAGGGGTCTGTTGGTAATCCCCCTTATGTGTGCTGGGAGGCAGTTGAACAGTCTCGGGCCCCTGACACTTATTGTATGGTCTCTTAACGTGCTAGTGACACCCCTGCTTTTCATTGGGGGGATGGTGCATCGTCTGCCAAGTCTTTTGCTTTCGTAGTGAGTGATTTTCGTGTGCAAGTTCGGTACTAGTCCCTCTAGGATTTTCCAGGTGTATATAATCATGTATCTCTCCCTCCTGCGTTCCAGGGAATACAGGTTTAGAAACCTCAGCGCTCCCAGTAATTGAGGTGTTTTATCTCCGTTATGCGCGCCGTGAAAGTTCTCTGTACATTTTCTAGGTCGGCAGTTTCACCTGCCTTGAAAGGTGCTGTTAGAGTGCAGCAATATTCCAGCCTAGATAGAACAAGTGACCTGAAGAGTGTCATCATGGGCTTGGCCTCCCTATTTTTGAAGGTTCTCATTATCCATCCTGTCATTTTTCTAGCAGATGCGATTGATACAATGTTATGGTCCTTGAAGTTGAGATCCTCCGACATAATCACTCCTAGGTCTTTGATGTTGGTGTTTCGCTCTATTTCGTGGCCAGAATTTGTTTTGTACTCTGATGCAGATTTAATTTCCTCATGTTTACCATATCTGAGTAATTGAAATTTCTCATCGTTGAACTTCATATTGTTTTCTGCAGCCCACTGAAAGATTTGGTTGATGTCCGCCTGGAGCCTTGCAGTGTCTGCAATGGAAGACACTGTCATGCAGATTCGGGTGTCATCTGCAAAGGAAGACACGGTGCTGTGGCTGACATCCTTGTCTATGTCGGATATGAGGATGAGGAACAAGATGGGAGCTAGTACTGTGCCTTGTGGAACAGAGCTTTTCACCGTAGCTGCCTCGGACTTTACTTTGTTGACGACTACTCTCTGTGTTCTGTTAGTGAGGAAATTATAGATCCATCGACCGACTTTTCCTGTTATTCCTTTAGCGCGCATTTTGTGCGCTATTACGCCATGGTCACACTTGTCGAAGGCTTTTGCAAAGTCTGTATATATTACATCTGCATTCTTTTTGTCTTCTAGTGCATTTAGGACCTTGTCGTAGTGATCCAGTAGCTGAGACAGACAGGAGCGACCTGTTTCTAAACCCATGTTGCCCTGGTTGTGTAACTGATGGGTTTCTAGATGGGTGGTGATCTTGCTTCTTTAGGACCCTTTCAAAGATTTTATGATATGGGATGTTAGTGCTATTGGTCTGTAGTTCTTTGCTGTTGCTTTACTGCCCCCTTTGTGGAGTGGGGCTATGTCTGTTGTTTTTAGTAACTGAGAGACGACCCCCGTGTCCATGCTCCCTCTCCATAGGATGGAAAAGGCTCGTGATAGGGGCTTCTTGCAGTTCTTGATGAACACAGAGTTCCATGAGTCTGGCCCTGGGGCAGAGTGCATGGGCATGTCATTTATCGCCTGTTCGAAGTCATTTAGCGTCAGGATAACATCGGATAGGCTTGTGTTAATCAAATTTTGTGGCTCTCTCATAAAAAATTCATTTTGATCTTCGACTCTCAGTCTGGTTAGCGGCTTGCTAAAAACTGAGTCATATTGGGACTTGAGTAGCTCACTCATTTCCTTGCTGTCATCTGTGTAGGACCCATCTTGTTTAAGTAGGGGCCCAATACTGGACGTTGTTCTCGATTTTGATTTGGCATAGGAGAAGAAATACTTTGGGTTTCTTTCGATTTCATTTATCGCTTTTAGTTCTTCCCGTGATTCCTGACTCCTAAAGGATTCTTTTAGCTTAAGTTCGATGCTTGCTATTTCTCTGACCAGTGTCTCCCTGCGCATTTCAGATATATTGACCTCTTTTAGCCGCTCTGTTATTCTTTTCCGTCGCCAGTAAAGGGAGCGCCTGTCTCTTTCTATTTTACATCTACTCCTCCTTTTTCTTAGAGGAATAAGCCTTGTGCATACATCGAGTGCCACCGAGTTAATCTGTTCTAGGCATAAGTTTGGGTCTGTGTTGCTTAGTATATCTTCCCAGCTTATATCGTTAGGACTTGGTTTACTTGGTCCCACTTTATGTTTTTGTTATTGAAGTTGAATTTGGTGAATGCTCCCTCGTGACTAGTCTCATTTTGTCGGTCTGGGGCTCCTCGCATACATGTCTGAACCTCAATTATGTTGTGATCTGAGTATATTGTTTTTGATATGGTGACATTTCTTATCAGATCATCATTGTTAGTGAATATGAGGTCTAGTGTATTCTCCAGTCTAGTAGGCTCTATTATTTGCTGGTTTAAATTGAATTTTGTGCAGAGATTTAAAAGCTCGTGTGAGTGTGAGTTTTCATCAGAGCTGCCTCCTGGTGTTATTACTGCAACAATATTATTTGCTATATTCCTCCATTTTAGGTGCCTTAAGTTGAAATCCCCCAGGAGCAAGATGTTGGGTGCAGGAGCTGGAAGATTTTCCAGACAGTGGTCAATTTTTAACAGCTGTTCCTGGAATTGCTGGGATGTTGCATCCGGAGGCTTGTAGACTACCACAATGACTAGGTTTTGGTTCTCGACCTTTACTGCTAAAACTTCCACTACGTCATTTGAGGCATTAAGCAGTTCTGTGCAAACAAGTGACTCTGCAAAGTTGGATACGAAAGTTGGATACGAAAAACCAAGAGATGAGGCGCATCAATCTTTTCTATAACCTATAAAGCACTAAGGGAGTCTGAAACGACTACGAATGGTGACACAGGCATAGATGCAATACGGATAAATGTTACAAGATTAGCATACAATTCAGTTTAAAAATTATAGCCGAGGATAATAAATGCCCTTGCACGATGCTGTCCGGAAACACTGCTGCGAATCCGAAGCCGTCAGAATACTTGGAACCATCGGTGTACACTGCGATGGCATGAGAATGAGATCGGAAGTGGTTAAGAAAAAGAGAGCGAGAAGCTACCATTGGCAGTTGGGCTTTCGCGCATGGCAGCGGGAAAGAACAAACACGAACAGTTGGAACTTCCCAAGAGGGTAGGGAAAAGTTAAATGCTACATGAACAGAGAAAGGTGATAACTGAAGAGAAGACAAGAGCGAATGTAGGCGAAGAGAAAAGGGATGGAGTAATCAGGGGCGACGAACAAATAAAGAATGTCTACTAACATCCGTGACTATCCTAATAATGGAAGGATTGGGGAGGTCATGAGAGCAAACATAATAGCGATGGCAATGAGCATCACGTCGAACGGTCAAGGATAGAATATTCTCTTCTGCATAGAGGCTCTCAACCGGTGAAGAGCGAGAAGCACCGAGGCATAAACGTAATTCCTTGTGATGGATGGGATCAAGGCTAGTAAGAGTTGCAGGAGAGGCCGCTGAATATATCTGGTCGCCATAATCGAGTTTCAATAAAGTTAGGGCTGAATGTAGTCGAAGGAGAGTTTTACGATCAGCCCCCCATGAAAGATGAGTGAGGGTTTTAAGGAGGTACAGCCGACTATGACAAGCTGCCTTCAGAGAGGTAATGTGAGGTTTCCAGGATAACCTACGGTCAAACATAAGGCTAAGAAACCTGAACGTATCGCATTCTGGAATACAAGAGCCATATAGGTACAGTGGATTATTAGAGACGAGAAAACGTCTAGTGAAAATAATTTGGTGAGTTTTAGTACTAGAAAATTTAAACCCATGAGTGGTGGCCCAATTGGAAACACGGTTGACCGCATGCTGGAGAGAAATTGCAATGACGTGACAGTCAACGTCAGCACAAGCTATAGCAAAGTCATCACCATAGAGTGAGGACCAAATATTAGATGGAAGAATAGATGCCAGATCATTTATAGCAAGGAGAAAAAGTGTTGTGCTCAGAACACATCCCTGGGGAACACCTTCAGCTTGAACAAAGTCTGG
>NC_069411.1:182500-242500 GCF_026875155.1 Cherax quadricarinatus
GCATATATGCGTAGAAGTAGTTTATATACCGTAGGCAGGAGAGGTGCAGCAGTTGTAGATGGTGTCACATTTGTCCAGTGTGGAAGTAGGTCGTGCCCAAGGGTTAGGCAAGTGAAGAATTCCCTGTATTAAGATCCCAAGATGTTGCTGTGTCAGACAGGAATGTAGACAAATGTGATGCCATCTACAACTGCTGCACCTCTCCTGCCTATGGTATGTAAGCTATGTCTACGCACATATGCTGTATTCTTTTCAAGACTGATGGACTGACCACATCGGCTCAAGGCTGAGGGACTGATTACCTCAAACTCCTCCTGTTCTTCAGTGCTCTCCTTTGTATGGACTGATGAAGCCACTGTGTGGCGAAACGTTTCCTCAATAAAGATACCCAAGTGTTGCACATGTGTCTAATTTATCAACTTGTCGGTTCTTTGAACCATTCATCTACAAAAGCAGTTTGACGCTAGTGAAGGTCCCAATTCGCTCGGTGAAATTGCCAGCGTGGGCTACGGGGAGGTGGTGAATACCAAGAAGTAAGGATGATTGGAAAATGTTCACTGTCATGCAAGCCCGGGAGGACAGACCAAGTAAAGTCTATTGCAGCTGAGGAAGAGCAAACCGAGAGATCGATGCAAGAGATAGAATGAGTACGAGAATCAAAATGGGTGGGAGTACCCGTATTTAAAACATGGAGCAGAAGAGAAGCGAGAAAAGCCTCCAAGTGAATGCCACGGGAGTTACAGTGAGACACACCCCAGAGGAAATGGTGAGCATTAAAATCGCCAAGTAACGTAAGTGGTGGCGGTAAGGAAGAAACCAGAAATGCAACATCTGGGGCAGATAATGCCCAATAAGGATAGAGATACAAAGAACAGATTGTATATCACTTGTTCAAGTGGATGCGGGCTGCAGTGTAATGCAGCGAAGTATGAACAAAGAGCTGATGGTAAAGAATACCAGTGCTTATAAGAAGTGCACTTCATTAAAGGTTCCAGCGCGAAAAGGATCTGATGAATATAATAAAACATAGCCCGAGATGGAATGGATAACAGCGGAGTGTAATCTGGGTTCTTGTAAACAATCACAAGCAGGGGAAAACTGGGAGATTAACACCTGAAGCTCAACCCGGTTACCTCTGAGGCCACGGATATTCCACTGTAAATAAACCATGATTTGAGAAGAGAAAGATACAAGAAATCAGAAGGTAGAGGTATCTATGGACTAGAAGGGTTACAAAAGTTCGCATGTGGAGGCAGAGGAAAACACTCAAGCAGCGAAGGATTGGGACGCTGTGAAGAAAGGAGTTGTGCAGGCGGAGAAGAGTGAAGAGGAGGGACAGGAGGTGGATTGGTATCCATCAATGGTCTAGTCTCCTCAATATATTCAGAGAGAGCTTCAAGTGTTTCAGAGGACAAAGACGTTGTATGTGGGACGATATTGGAGATAGAAGGAGGAGGGTGAGTAAAGATCGGAGCGACGATGGAATTTACCAAGGTAAGGGATGACGAAAGGTTAGTGGGAACTGGAGAAGAAGCTTGGGAGAGGACATGAGAGGAAGCGACCAGGGAGGGAGCAGAAGAGGAAGAAATTTGGGAGGGGATAAAGAAGGAAGGTACTGTACGAGGAAGAGGATGAACCTCCACACTCATAACAGAGCCAGTAAGAGGAGAAAAACCAGGTAAAGAGACTGGAAAGGAAAAATGTGATGGTAGAAGATAAAAAGGAGTGGTTAAATTAGATTTTTAACAATGGGGATTTTTTGGACTTTGGAGAAGTAGAGGGGCAATGGGGAGGAGTTGTACGAGGTCTTGTAGACACCGAAGGGAAAAGGTGAGAACGGAATGAGGAGGCTAGGTAGAGACCTCTGAGTCCAGGGCTGCAAAAGAATTAGAGACAGGGGTGACTCTGGAAGGGGTGACCACAGAGGAGGCTGCAGAAGTTGGGACCCCAGAGGTGGGGGTCGTTTAGTAACTCGATAATAAGAAATACGGGGAAGTCTCCCCTGGGGGCGTAGATGAGTGACTGCCATAGCATAAGGAAAGCCTTCTGCCTCTTTGAGACAACGAATTTCTCGCTCATTTATGTAAACTTGGCAATGGCCTTAATTGTCACCCTCGTGACAATTAAGGCACGAGGGAGGTAGACTACAAAATGTATTGGTATGGCAGTCGGCATCACAGACTGAGTATTCAGAAATGAACCAGCAATATTTCACTGGATGACCAAAACGCCAGCAATTTCTACACTGTTGCTGTGTAGGGATCACCTTTCGGTGTCCCATAATATAATCCAAGGACGGAAGCTCACAGCAGTCAAAAGTTAAGTGAGTTACATTACAAGGGTATCGTCTCTGCCTGCGGGCAGGGAGAACATAAGTGTCTACTTTGAGGACTGGGAGGTTTTGGAACTCAGGCTGTTCCAGAATAGCACCCTCACATCTACCGAGCCACCTCGGTGGACAAAAGAAAGGGCAGCCGGATACCCACCGCAAAGCATACCTCCTTTGGCCACAACCCTCTGGAATCCGAAAGGCAGCTTCCAGAGATACACCCGTCACCCAAAAGACACCCAAAGCCACCCCTTACCCCAGGAGACCAGAGAGGGAGCGGGACATACCCAGGCAATCCAGATTCCATGGCAAACTACACTACCACCATGGACCACAACGGACTGGAATAGACCACGGTACCCTTGCCCCTACATAGGAACTAGAGTGCCTGTGGGAAGAATCCCAAAGGCTGAAAACAGGAAGGGGATAGGGGAGGGATGGGGAGAGGAGGAGGAAAGGGAAAGGGAGGAAGGGGAGGATGGGACAGGGAAGGGGGAATTGGGGGTAATTAGGTTAGGCTTGAGGAAGGAGACCAAAAGGTCTAATTTCTCAGACCAAGAGCCTCTTCACCGCGCCAAGGAACCTGTAGAGAGTCATGCAGAGCCAGCGGGGAATGAGAGACAATTAGATTCGGTTCAAGGGAGAAGAGGAGGGTTTTAATTCCTTGATTCAAGAGCCCTTTGCAAGCGTTAATATACCCAACCTTATTTGAAGAGTCAAGTGTTCCCTTCCATGTCTTTTGATGCCTAGCACTCACCCACTGACACCTGGTCTGCACTTATTGGTACCTGGCTAACACCTACTAGTATTTGACACCCAACTTAGTCAAAAAGTTTATTTAGATACAGGTCCACATAAGTACAATTGTCATATATAGTAATATATGTATAAATTACCTAGGATAACCTGATTATCCTGATTATCCACCTAATGGTACCTGGTTCTCCGCCTACTGGTATTAGGTTCAGCATTTTATAATACCCAGACCTTCATCTGCTGATACCTGATTCAGCATCTAGCATTGCCTAAAACCACACATGAAGCAACAATTATTTTGATTGTAGATTTGTTATGAAGCGCTAATCCCGTAGGGATCATATAGCGCCAGGGGTAATGGCAGGCAATCAAGGGTCGATCCAAGGAATGCAAGGGCAGGCCCAGTTCCTTGGATCAAGAGTGCCTCACCGGCATCAAGGCATCAGGTTCTTATTACTGAAAATTTTAGAGAGCACTCATAAGGTAGTGTCGCATGATGTAATGGTCAGGGGAAGGTGGCAGGAAGCTAGAGAAAGCCAATCAATTTCCAGGTACAGTGCAGCATAGAGAGAAAGTGGGTCAGAGCCTGGAAGCTTTCAGGCAAAGGCAGCAAGGGGCCAGAAAGAAACAGCTAACTTCTAAGTATGGTGCTACATTCAATTCAATTAATTCAGATTTTATTCTCATTAAGGATTACAATGCTGAATTTACAGAATTTGGTTATTGTGTGGTTTACATGTAGTAAAATAATAATTACAGAGTGTACCACTAGAACACCTAGCATGGCTAGGCATTTCGGGCAGACATGCAGACATGCAGAGGAAGGCAGCAGAGGGAAAGATTATCAACGTGTTCATTGGCATGGAGCTGTTTGTCAGAGACAATCAGTCATGTGGGTCTTAACTGTATGAAGATTTACTCAGTCGCTCACTAAAAGCATCATAAAAACTGCATCAACGCTTAAATAGCTGCCATTTGTGAATCTCTGAGCATACATCGAAAATATCACTTATCACTTTGCTATGTTGTGTTCACGTATAATTTGTTTTTCACATCTTTCCAAATTTCCCCACCAACTTCCACAACTTTTCTTCCGAAACTCTCAAAAGTAGAGTTAGAGTAGCAAACTGCAATTATGACAGCTTTTACTATATATCAGATTCATCAGCTTCTAAACTCGTACACCCCTTCCCACTTCTTTCACAGCTTAATGTTTCAGTAACCATGGTGATACCACACATACCTGACTAATTCCCGCTTTTACTCGATTTTTTTTTTTTTTTTTTGCATTCCTCCTTCCCATATACCCCTAATCCGATTCTCATTCCTCTCATAAATCTCTATGTAGCCTGACATGACATGTGTATGTTATATATGAATCAGAATAGAAGCAGGTGACGTGAGTATTAATGACTCTTGCTTGTGCTAATTATTCGCTTATTATAACATCAGCTCCTACCCAAGACTCTGACGGCAACAAAAGGCTACGAAGACCAAACTCGTTCACCCTCTTCGCGCCGAAAGCCTACATCAGCAGTAAAGGAGAGCACTATTACATCAAGAGTGGCGGCATGTGGAACGGGACGACCCTCGTGTGTCCTCATCCAGGATCGCCTCAGGACGACTCCTTCCTCACACTCCCTGACTTCTTCAGGTACTCACTGGGGAACACACGAATGCAAAGTCAGAGCTCTTCGTCCATCTTCTGCCTTCACTAAAATCCGTCACTGCATCCTATCTAATTAAAATCTACACTTATTCCATTACTCTTCCATAATTTAATGTCTTAGAATATGCATTGAATTCTCACGTAAAAAGATTTTCTTTTTAATTTCTCTCGGTAATGAAGAGTACATTCTATCAATTTTCTGCTGACGTAATATGAGAAAAACACTAACGTCTCCCAAACGTACATTGACATTCTCTTATGATGCCTAATATATTTATTTATTTATTTATTAATTTGAACATGATACAGTGAAGTACAAAGGAATACAGCTATTACAGTGCAACATGCCAAAGCCCCTTGTATGCATAGAATTATGGGCAGGCTTAAAATTAACTTAAGATTAACTAAGCAATGATATATTCAGTTTTAAAAACATTATTGTAAACAGATAACAATTTAACACAAATGAGTATTACAAAGGCAGGTCATATGGTCATTTACTGTGTTGCTGAGCATTCAGTAGAATGGAGTATTCTGTTAGGTAATGTAATTAAAAAATAAAGTTTGATTGGGTCACAGGTTAGACATTTATGAGATTCAATAATGAGAAAGATTTATGAGATACAATTTATGAGATACAATTATTCAGTATTTATTTACTTGTGGGTGAGTAAGTGATTTTTGAGAAGAGACTTGAATTTTTAAACAGTGTTTCTTTTATATTCACAGGTAATGAATTCCAGATTTTAGGGCCTTTTATGTGCATTGAGTTTTTGTATAGCGTGAGATGGATACGAGGAACATCAAAGATACTCTGTGCCTTGTGTTATGGTTATGTGTTCTGTTGAGGTTGGTAAGGAGACGTTTAATGGTCTGAGATGGTTTATTGTTGTTGAGCCCCATGCACAAATTCCATAGGTGAGATAGGGATAAATAAGTGAGCGAAATAGGGCCAGGAGGGCTGACTGTGGAACATAGTACCGTATCTTCGATAGTATGCCTAGGGTCTTGATATAGCAATGCACCACGCAGAAACAGGCGGGCATGTACAGAGAAAGATCGCAGGCAGACTGGCAGGGTTCCCAAAGTGATGCTGATTTACAAGCCATGTTTCTTCCCAGGCTGGGAAGAAACATGGCTTGTAAACAAGGCTGTCCAATTTTTGAGACAGCTGTGGCCGAATGGTGAAGAGCGTCACTTGGAAACCTTGCCAGTCTCCCTGTAGTGAGTTCGAATCCTACTGACTGCGATCTTTCTCCATATTGAAGTCCTGTATGTATTTATATCATGTTTAACTTGTCTCTACAATAAATGTAAATGAAAAGTCTAAAGCATCATAAGTTAGTTAGGATTAGGGCCTGTCGACTGCACTGAGTTAGCACATCTCTCATTGTATTAGCTGTGTACTAAAGCGTGCACAACTGTCAGTGAATATAGCAAAGATGCAGTTCTCGGAGTATATACACACAACATTACAAACTGACCATTAAGCCATCTGTCCACCTAGACAAGGGGTCCCCAACCTGCGTCCCGTGGGCTACATGTGGCCCTTCTAGGAAATGGATGCGGCTCTCACATGAAATTTTGAATTCGGTTTTATGTAGGCTCCGCAATGGAGAGTGTCAACAATTACAAAATATTTAAAGTCATTTTTACATCTAAACCTTAACGCCACCTGTAACAACCACCTTTCACTTCTGGTCAGTGCCGGTTTATCCTGAGGCAATGATTATTGTTGTTATTAAAACTTGGGCTACGTTAGTAGCCCAAGTTTCAAGGTGCGACCCTCATCACACATTTGACCATCAAATGTGACCTATTTGTGTAGGAAGGTTGAGGACCACTGACCTAGACAATAATATCAAGAATAATTCTATCTCAAAGCAGATTAAAGTAAACTCTTGGTATCTGGAAATTGCAAACTCCCTCAAAGTACTTTCTCTCCACATTTCATAATGCAGGAGGCAAGTCTAGAAGTTGATTTTTAGCCTCCTACATCTTTCAGAATCTCAGCCAGGTCTCCCAGACAAGATTTAATTAACATTCCTAACTGAATAGTAAGAAATTCCTGGCCTTCAACTTTCGAGGACATCTTCAACAAATAATTATCGCAAAGTGCAGAGCAGATAATTGAAGACTGTATTTATAATACATGGATTAAACGTTTTTTATACTCGTTATATATATATCTTCTTCAGGAAAAAGTTTTGACATGAGTTTTAATTAGATGGCCCGTCAGTGGCTTCCGAATGAGTGTCTGTGTGTGTATATGTGATTTGTACGACCCGGCCCATCGCATCCCAGGAAAAAATTTTTTGCAATCGTACTGTTATATTTCAGTTAGTTCAACTGGCGCAGCAGTTAGCTATAGTTTTCATCCCCGCTGAACCTCACTGACAAGAGGTTCGACAGTCGCCCGAGCACCACGGTGACTCGGACGTTCACTGGAAGTCTGTTCTCTGCTGCTCATCAATAAATCATAAGGTTAATACCGGGATCTTAATGAAATTTCACATATCCTGATATGGTGCACCCTAATTAAAATACAAATTATTAAAAATAAATTACTATCATAGCCTACTTAAATTTTTCAGTGAAGATGTACATTGCTTTAAATCAGTAATTTGCAAAGTGTGCGGTGGAAAGATCCAGGGGGCGTTGAAGGGGGCAGTAGGGGGTGGCAGGGTGGCATCAGAACCAGGGGAGCGTTTGTTTTACAAAATTTATGTGATAAAATCTAAGTCAAGAACACATAAGTAACACAAATGCTTTACAAAGACTAAAACTGTACACTAAACCTGTACACATCATACGGCACCTTGAGAATGAAAGGTAATCACGTTTAATTGGAGGAAAGGGAGGGCAGTATAAAGTAAATAAACCAGTGAAAACTGTTTAAAAACCAGGAATTTACTCACATTTAGTGTATATGCACTCGAAGATGCACACACACACACACACACACTCGCGTGCGCGCGATGTAGGAGGCAGGAACCATGCATAGTTTTAAGACGAGGTAAAGAAGGGAACGTGGTCAGTGGCTGGACAGCATGGGACGAAGCTGACGATCAAGAAGACAAATGGAAAGGTAGAAACGACGAAGAAGAGACTC
Organism: Cherax quadricarinatus; assembly: GCF_026875155.1. NCBI lineage: Eukaryota > Metazoa > Arthropoda > Malacostraca > Decapoda > Parastacidae > Cherax > Cherax quadricarinatus. Next base: position 190,367 of record NC_069411.1, read on the forward strand.
CTGTGGAAACTGTTGTGGAAGCATCTAATGCATTCTCCGTGCTACCCGACGAATGTGAGTCGATTAAACCATACCCCGGCCGGGCTAACGCGACGGGCTGGAGTTTTGAGAGTCTCTGACCGCTGGTTCAATCCCGGCCGGGGTATGGTTTGTTTGCAATCGTGTCATTACGATTTCGTGAGTCGTGAGTCGATTACTGGGATCGTCACGACGAACTACACCAAGGAAGGTAAGAATATTGGTGTTGTTGGGGATAGCCAGGTTAGATACATGGATAGGGAGTTCTGCTTGAAGGACAGGAGTAGGAGACAGAGGGTTTGCTTTCCTGGGGCTGGGATGGAGGATATTGTTAGCCGTCTGGATGGCATCATGAGAGGTAATGGGAGCAATCCCATTATCTGTCTCAGTGCTGGAGGCAACGACGTTGGCAGACGTAGGTATAGATCAGTAATAGAGATAATTAGGAGGAAGGGTGGGAAACCTGTCATATGTGGTATTTTGCAAAGGAGAGGAGTTGGAAACGAATGGCTGTCCATGGCAATTGGTGTCAATTGCTGGCTGGACAAATACTGTAAGGAAAATGCGGTAACATTCATTGACAACTGAGACCTCTTCTATGGCAGAAATGACATGTATGCCAGGGATGGGGTTCACTTATCTAGGTCTGGGGTGGGGGCACTGGCAACTGCAGTGGAGGGAGCTGTTAGGACTTTAAACTAGGAATAGTTAGTGGTATGGGTTTTGGCGGGAAAACAATGAAGTCCCAGTGCAATAATATGAGTACTAAGAGAACTAGCAATAGGCAAAATGAGGTGGATATTGGAAAGGCAGTGGCACTAGGCGACAAGGACAGTAGTAGGTTTAGTGGAAAAACAGAAATGAGCAGGAAGGGCAAAGAAAAAGGAGGGTCTTTAAATATACATTATGCTAATACCCGTAGTGCTAGGAATAAGATGGACGAGTTGAGATTAGTTGATAGTGCAGGTAACATTGATGTATTTGCCATAACTGAGACGTGGTTTAATTCAAAAAGTCGGGACATGCCTGCAAAATGTCACATTCAGGGTTTTAAATTGTTCCAAGTAGATAGAAATATCGCTTGAACTGTTGCATAAAAACGGGTATTAAATCTGAAGTAACACATACAGAGTCTGTTTGGATAGAATTTTCAGAGGGGCGTGAAAAATTGATTTTAGGTGTAATATACCGTCCCCCAAACTTAGTTAGGGACCAAGGGAGACTAATATGGGAGGAAATTGTTAAGGCCACTAGGCACGATAACGTAGTAATTCTAGGAGACTTTAACTTTAGTCATATTGATTGGAATTTCTTGACTGGGAATTTAGAATCAAACGACTTCTATGAAGTAGTTCAGGAATGTTTTTTGAAGCAGTTTGAGACAGAGCCTACAAGGGGAAATAACCTGCTCGACTTGGTTTTGGCAAATAAGGAAACCCTTGTAAATAATTTAGAAATTACAAAGGAACTCGGCACAAGAGATCACAAATCAATTACCTTTAGCATTGAATGGAAGTATAACAGTAGGGATAATTCAGTAATGGACACAGATTTTCGTTTAGCAGATTACAATGGGCTTAGAGAACACTTATCATCTGTGGACTGGGGTAACGAAGAGAGCTATCAGTATGACAGCTTTAACACAATACATGCTGCCCAAAGGACATTTATCCCGTATAAGGAAATTAGATCGAATAGAAATGACCCCAAATGGATTAATAATAGGGTCAAATATCTTTTAGAACAGAAGAAAGGAATTTGTAGGGGTATCAAAAGAGGTGAGGGTCATCTTATGAATCAGTATATTGACATTAAGAGGGACGTTAAAAAGGGGATAAGAAAAGCTAAATGGGACTATGAAATTAAAGTTGCTAGGGATTCGAAAACAAACCCAAAACATTTTTTCAAGGTTTATAGAACAAAAGTTAGAGTAAAGATAGGTCCTCTTAAAAACAGCTCTGGGCATCTTACTGACAATGAGAATGAAATGTGTTCTATTCTTAATAATTATTTTCTCTCGGTTTTCACTCAGAAAGACACTGACAATATCCCAGTAATTAATTTTTGTAGTGGGCTTGAAGATGATAAATTATGCAATATCACAGTCACTACCGAAATGATTATCAAACACATAGACCGGTTAAAGCAAAATAAATCCCCGGGCCCTGATGAACTGTTTTCAAGGGTTCTTAAAGAGTGTAAAATGGAACTCTGTGAACATTTAACTAATATTTTTAATTTATCTCTTCAAACAGGTGTAGTGTCTGATAAGTGGAAGATGGCTAATGCATTTCCTATTTTTAAAGCAGGGGACAAGTCGTTACCGTCAAATTACAGCCCAATAAGCCTAACCTCAATTGTAGGCAAATTACTAGAGTCAATTATAGCTGATAATATAAGAATCCATCTCGATAGGCATAATTTGAGTAATGATACTCAACATGGTTTCACCAGGGGCCGTTCCTGCCTAACTAATTTATTAACCTTCTTCAGCAAAGCTTTTGAGGCCGTTGATCTGGATAAAGAATTCGATATTGTTTATTTAGATTTTAGTAAGGCTTTTGATAGAGTACCACATCAGAGACTGTCGAAGAAAGTGGCTGCTCATGGCATTGGGGGAAAAATGCTGTCATGGATCGAGTCATGGCTCACTAATAGGAAGCAGAGAGTGTGCAAAAATGGGGTTAAATCTGAGTGGGGATCTGTAACAAGTGGCGTTTCACAGGGATCAGTCTTGGGTCCCTTGTTGTTTATAATATATATAAATGACCTTGTTGAGGGAATTACTAGTGATATGAGCAAATTCGCCGATGACACAAAGATAGGTAGGATAATTGATTCAAACTTAGATGTCACGGAACTTCAGGGGGATTTGGACAAACTCAGTTCGTGGTCAGAAAAGTGGCAGTTGCAGTTAAATGTAGATAAATGCAAGGTTCTGAAGCTCGGGAGTGTCCACAACCCTAGTAATTATCAGTTAAATAACGTAGAACTTAGCCATACAGATTGCGAAAAGGATTTGGGGGTCATGGTAAGCAGCAACCTTAAGCCAAGACAGCAGTGCCTAAGCGTACTTAACAAAGCAAACAGATTACTGGGATTTATATCCAGAAGTGCAAGCAACAGAAGTCCAGCGGCTATTTTACAGCTTTATACATCATTAGTAAGGCCTCACCTAGATTACGCAGCTCAGTTCTGGTCTCCATATTACAGAATGGATATAAATTCTCTAGAAAATATCCAGCGTAGAATGACTAAATTAATACATAGCATTAGAAATCTTCCATACGAAGAACGATTGAAGACTCTTAAACTACATTCACTTGTAAGACGAAGAATGAGGGGAGACATAATCGAAGTGTATAACTGGAAGATGGGTATTAACAAAGGGGATATAAATAAGGTTTTGAGGATATCACTTCAAGAAAGAACCCGCAATAATGGATTCAAATTAGATAAGTTTAGATTTCGAAAGGATATAGGAAAGTATTGGTTTGGAAATAGGGAAGTTGATGAGTGGAAAGTCTGCCTAGTAGGGTTATTGAAGCTAAAACGTTGGGAAATTTCAAATTTCGGTTAGATAAATACATGAGTGAGAGGGGTTGGATTTGAGTGAGACTTGCATAAAGAGTAAATAGAATCATCAAAACTTATTTCTTGGGTAGCATTGTAAATTGGGTAAGGCAAATATTTTGTTTGTGGGAAGGATTGTAAAGGACCTGTCTAGTATGGGCCAACAGGCCTGCTGCAGTGTTCCTCCTTTCTTATGTTCTTATGACAAAGCTCATGGAGCAGGGAGAGGGAGGACCCAATAGCGGTCAGTAAAGAGGCGGGGCCAGCAGCTGAGACTCGACCCCTGCAACCACAATTAGGAATTAGGTGAGTACAATTAGGTACACGCACACACACACACACAGATTGTATATATATATATATATATATATATATATATATATATATATATATATATATATATATATATAATATATATATATATATATATATATATATATATATATATATATATATATATATATATATATAATATATATATATATATATATATATATATATAATATATATATATATATATATATATATATATATATATATATATATATATATATATATATATATATAATATATATATATTATATATAATATATATATAATTATATATATATATATTATATATATTATAATATATATATATATATATATATATATATATATATATATATATATATATATATATATATATCAAAAAACCGCTGTGATGAATAGAGAAATTCCAAGCGCTTTCGTGACTACTCACATTATCAAAGGAACAATAAAAGTAATGCATCAAAGGAAGGCATATAAAGGGTCTAGACCACACCTTACTATCACATCCTACAACAAAGCAACACCTGATGCACGACTCATAAGAAAGGGAACACTGCAGCAGGCCCGCTGGCCCAACTAGACAGGTCCTTCACACAACCCATGAACATATATATATATATATATATATATATATATATATATATATATATATATATATATATATATATATATATATAATATATATATATATATATGCAAAACAACCACTCTGAAAGAATAGAGAAATTCCAAGCGCTTTCGTGACTACTCACATTATCAAGGAACTATGAAAGTGAAGCATCCAAGGAAGCTATATAAGGGGTCCGGCCAGCACCTCACTATCAGATCCCACAACGGTTAAACACCTGACGCGCGCCGACCCAACTTGGATAGGTCCCTTGCAAAACTCACCCCCAAACTATTCTACCCAAGAAAATTTAAAAATTATTTGTCCAGTGTATTATTAAATTCTTCCCAAATTCTATTAATTACAAATGGATCTAATTTATATAAACCAAAGGAAATATGGGAAGAATTTAATAATACACTGGACAAATAATTTTTAAATTTTCTTGGGTAGAATAGTTTGGGGGTGAGTTTTGCAAGGGACCTATCCAAGTTGGCTCGCCGCGCGTCACGTGTTTAACCGTTGTGGGATCTGATAGTGAGGTGCTGGCCGGACCCCTTATATAGCTTCCTTGGATGCTTCACTTTCATAGTTCCTTGATAATGTGAGTAGTCACGAAAGCGCTTGGAATTTCTCTATTCTTTCAGAGTGGTTGTTTTGCATATTTTGAAATCACCTGTTTACTGTGATCTTATTGCATATATATATATATATATATATATATATATATATATATATATATATATATATATATATATATATATATATATATATATATATATATATATATATATATTATATATATGTATATATATATATCTTCTGGGTGACTTTTGCAAGTTTTTGGTCAGAACTTTGTTCCTCTCAGTTACATTACTCCATAACTGCGTATACTATGTGTATTGTATCCATGGACAACTCATTTTCTATTCTATAGTTTTTGCAATAATTTCACTTTTCAAGAATTTCTTTAGGATTTTTTCTAATGAAATTATGATCATGTTTGCAGTAAACATTATTAACATTGTTGGTGTGTTCTTATCAGCCTGGAAGGTGAGTGGAAGGACGCGAGGAACATTATGCTGGTAGAGACTTCTTGTAAGTCCCGACCAACCTACCGTGCCTGGTGTGCTGTAGAGAGGTGAGCAGGAGGTGGCTGCCTCGACACTATTTTGAATCACAAATAATACATTTTTATAATAATAATAATAATAATAATAATAATAATAATAATAATAATAATAATAATAATAATAATAATAATAATAATAATAATAATAATAAAGGTATGTATCGGTTGGCTTCGAACGCGAGAAATTTAACCCTAATCTCTGACCCTCATCCCAGCGCATCTCACGAAAGAAACAATTAAAGAAAGCTATCTTAGATGGAGTTGCTTCCCTTTTTACCTCTTTTATAAGTGTGTGTGTGTGTGTGTGTTTGTGTGTGTGTGTGTGTGTGCGTGTGCGTGTGTGTGTGTGTGTGTGCGCGCGTGTGTGTGTGTGTGTGTGTACTAACTTTTGCTGATGTGTTGGACAGGTGTTGAAATGAGTTTTAGTTGTATAAGGATGATAAAGGGAATTTTGTGATTTAGTTGAGTGTGGGAGTGAGTTGGAGGGGTGAGGGGAGTATCGTTGAGACCTGAAGTGGTTTGGGAGTGAGTTGAAGGAGTCTGGGAGTGATTTGGAGAGAAGTAGTTGGAGAACTGTGGGAATGCGTTGGGCGGATGTGGGAGTGGAAGAGATCTGGGAGTTAGGTATGTAACTGAGTTTGAGAATTTTGGGAGTTGGGGTGTGACTGAATAAGGAGTTGGAACGAGTTAGGGTGGGAGTGAATTGGGGGCTGGAGTGAGTTGGGAGCTGAAGAGAGTTGGAGGATTTTTGAGAGTGAGTTGGAGAGGTTTAGGAGTGAGCTGGGGGTTAGGGTGAATTAGAAGGGTGTGTTAGCGAGTTGGGGTGAGAGTGAGATGGAGCTGTGTTGTAGATCTGCGGGAATGATTGCAGATTGTGTAATGTATTTCTGGATGACTAATAGTGAATTTTGTTTTAATGTTTCTTCTTCATTAAATAATAGTTATTGACCTTTCAACGTTATTTTCTTGAATATTGAATGTTTTTTTTATTTCTATTTTCTGGTTTGGAAGATGAGTACTTTAAGCTTAGCATATGAAAGTTGTCCAAGCACAGCTAGCTGCAAAAACCTCCCGTGAATTCCCTAAACTAATTAATAATAATAATACTAATAATAATAATAATAATAATAATAATAATAATAATAATAATAATAATAATAATAATAATAATAATAATAATGATAATAATATCTTTATTTACTACATATACATTTACATGGTATACAGGCCTAGCTGACATCAATAACTATTACATCCCAGGAATCCAATGTTATCCTGGGTGTAAAGGGAGCAAAATAAACACAGCAGAAAAACTTTTGACTTATATTATTCTTCACGAAGTAAGAACAGAATTATGTACACTATATACACTATGTACAACAATAAGTATTAGTGCACTCCATGGTAAGCAAGGCAGAATACAAGTCACTAGAGAGCAGACCGTGCTTCAACCACGTCTAGAATGGGAATGACAAGGGCAGACAGGTGTGTGGTACCGTGGTACCCAGAGCACCTTTGCGATTGCCAAAACCATCTTCTCATTGGCTGGAAACTGGGTACTGATCGAACGATGGGGCCCCATCGTCAACCTTTAGCACCTGGTTCGCTGGTTGGGGGAGACAGCCTTTCAGTGAGGGTGTGTACATGCACCGAATAAAGGGGACGTACTCTTTGCATGCCACAATAACATAATACTTTATAGAAAGCCGCTTTTTATGCTGAACATTTATAGGAAATTAGGTCAGTTTAGTCCCAGGATGCGACCCTCACCAGTCAACTAACACCCGGGCACCCATTTTACTGATGAGTGAACAGGGACAGGGATAGTAGGTGTCTTATGGAAACACATCCCTAATGTTTTCCAGTCATACCAGAGAAGATTCAAACCCCAGACCTCAGTGTTTAAGCTGAGTGCGCTAGCGATCGAGTTACGGTACCCATTTCTTGTCTAGTTACCTAAGGTAGATTGCATCAGTAGTGCTGAAGGCGGCTGAGTGGCTCCTGCGGCTGAGTGGCTCCTCCTGAAAAGGTCTGCGGCTGAGTGGCTCCTTTTCCTGAGTGGCTCTCTTTCCTGAGCAGACTCCTTTTCACACCTATATGCTAATGACCTTGACCTCGCCCTCAACCCCCACCCACGACCCCCACCCACGACCCCCACCCACGACCACCACCCACGACCCCCACCCACGACCCCACCCATGACCCCCACCCACGACCCCACCCATGACCCCCACCCACGACCCCCACCCACGACCCCCACCCATGACCCCACCCATGACCCCCACCCAAAAACCCCACCCACGACCCCCACCCACGATCCCCACCCTCGACCACCTCGCCCTCAACCCCCACCCGCTCCTGCCCGACTGGCGCCCTGCCCACGCGCCCACCCTCGCGCCCGCCAGTGCTTTCTGCAGCATCGTCCGGATCGCCTCCACTCTCCGAATTTTTTTCCGATTTTTTTCGAATTTTTTTTTAATTTAATTTTCTTGTGCTCTCCATCTCCTCGGATCAAATTTTTGAGGTTCCCCCTCCCACTTTCACCCCCATCCCAATTTTTTTCGATTTTTTTTTGAATTTCATTTTCTTATGATCTCCTTGGATCAAGGTTTTCTCGATAATACAAAGACTCCAATTCCTCGGGTCAAGTTTTTCTCGAAATCAAAGACTCCATCTCCTTGGATCAAGTTTTTCTCGATATCAACAATATCAAGACTCCATCTCCTCGGATCAAGTTTTTTCGATATCATTAATACAAAGATTTTCCCCCCACACCACCCCAATCCCAAATTCCCTGCTCCAATTCCTCTGATCAAATTTTTCTCAAAATCAATAATACCAAGTCTCCATCTCCTTGGATCAAGTTTTTTTCGATAATACAAAGACTCCATCTCCTTGGATCAAGTTTTTCTCGATATCAACAATACCAAGACTCCATCTCCTTGGATCAAGTTTTTGAATTCTCCCCTCTGGGGGTAAGCATTCAAATAAACCCCTCCTATGGAGCATGGTACTTTCTCTTACTACAGGTCTAAACAAGTGTGACGTCACCCCACCTGTGTTTACTCGGCGGTCAGTGACGTCACATGATGACCTCACACATACAGGCTGAATCTTGTCGACTTCCCCCTATGTCAGTGACGTCACGTGATGACCCCCCACACACAGGCTGAATCTTGTCGACTTCCCCCTACACATTTTTCACCCTTAACCCAGGATAACCCAAATAATTTCACATTTTTTTCGTTAATACCCACATCAATCAACAATTTCTTTACAAAATGCAACACAAGTCTAGACATTTTTCTCGTTTTAACTATTTCATCAGAAAAAGTCGCCAAAACACTTACAACTTATAACCACTTTTCGATAAATTCACTAGTCACAATATTACATATTACGAAGTTAATACGCACACATACCTCACTTTACTTTGAACACCTTCAAAACACTCTCATAAATCATTTGAATACTCACAAAAATACCTTTGAACATTTCCAAACAACACTGAAACACTTCCAAAATATCATTTTGAGCACTCCCAAATACTCCACTGAATACTACTAAAACACCACTGAGTACAGTCAAAACACCATCAAAATCACCATAAACTAAGATCAACATAACAGACTAACACCCATTTTCACACAAATCCCCTCAAATCACTATAACCAAGACGATTACCAATTTCTATGAGTACACTCTCCTCAAACTAAGATATAACATGAACGCAAAAAAAACATGAACACAAACCAAAAACACACGAACACTTACAACAGAATCAACTCTTTTTTCGATATCTCTAGTTCGACAACAACACCCACAACCCACAACACCCACATCCCACAACACCCACAACCCACGTCACCCACACCCCACAATTTTTTCTCGTTTTAACTAATTTCATCAGAAAAAGTCACAACAACAACCCACAACTTATAAACACTTTTCAGCATCTCTAGTTCGACAACAACACCCACAACCCACAACACCCACAATCCACAACACCCACAACACCACAACACCCCCAACCCACATCACCCACAACAACAACCCACTTGTAACATCTTTTTCGGTATCTCTAGTTCGACAGCAACGCCCACAACCAACAAACACCCACATCCCACAACACCCACAACCCACATCACCCACACCCCACATCACCCACAACAACAACCCACAACTTATAATCACTTTTCAGCAACTCTAGTTCGACAACAACACACCCAACCCCCAACACCCACAACCCACAACACCCACAACCCACAACACCCACAACCCTCAACACCCAAACCCACATCACCCACAACAACAACCCACTTATAACATCTTTTCGGTATCTCTAGTTCGACAACACATAAAACCCACAACACCCACATCCCACAACACCCACAACCCACTTCACCCACACCCCACATCACCCACAACAACAACCCACTTATAACATCTTTTCGGTATCTCTAGTTCGACAACAACACCCACAACCCACAACACCCACATTCCACAACACCCACAACCCACATCACCCACACCCCACAACACCCACAACAACAACCCACAACTTATAACCACTTTTTCAGCATCTCTAGTTCGACAACAACACCACAACCCACATCACTCATAACCCACAACACCCACAACCCACAACACTCACAACCCACAACACCCACAACAGCAACCCACTTATAACATCTTTTTGGGTATCTCTAGTTCGTCAACAATACCCACAACCCACAACACCCACAACCCACAACCCACATCACCCACAACATCAACACACTTATAACGTCTTTTCGGTATCTCTAGTTCGACAACAACACCCACAACCCACAACACCCACAACCCACAATTTTTTCTCGTTTTAACTAATTTCATGAGAAAAAGTCACATCAACAACCCACAACTTATAACCACTTTTTTTTTTGGTATCTCTAGTTCGACTACATTACCCACAACCCTCATCACTTACCAATTTATTCACAATTTATTCGATACAAATTTTTCCCCTTCTTTTTACTGAATTTTAAATGTAATACACATTCCTCCCTACATTACTAAAATTCTAATAAAATCCTCTCCATACCCATCTCCTTGTATCCACATAAATTTATATTATACTCACAACATCTAATCGTCTCACTACCCAACTACTGCGACATGTTTCAACACTCTCCATTCTTTTCCAATATATCATAACTTTTCAATTCTATAATTTCTTTTAAAATATTCACACATTACCTTTATTTTCAGTAAAATCCCCCCATATTTCATTAAATTTTTAATACAACCCTACCCATACCCCTCCCATCTCACCCACATTTTTCACATCCACTCACCCATCTCCCAACACACCTCTTCTGAACACACACAAAAATTACATTTCAGATCCACAAATGCATCTCATCACCCATCTCAAATCCACTAAACTCACTGTATCCAAAATATTCACAAAACTCTATGACCACCTAACACACACACACACACACACACACACACACACACACAAACACACACACACACATACGCACACACACACACACACACACACACACACACACACACACACACACACACACACACACACACACACACACACACACACACACACACACACACCTCACTTTAATTTGAACACCTTCAAAACACTCTCATACATCATTTGAGACCACCTTTTCTCAATATCTCTTAAGAAATATTCTCTCATCCACAACCTTTATCATCTCACTACAGAACAACCCCAAGATTACTTCGAATACTCTCATAAATCATTTGAATACTCACATAAACACCTTTGAACATTTCCAAACATCACTGAAGCACTTCCAAAATATCATTTTGAATACTCCCAAATAAGATTTATCATCTCTAATTTATCTACACTTACACATTTCATTAACTGAAATTACAACTCATCCACCATACTACTCCCTCAGTCTCCAGACTTTACAACATTATCACAAAAACTAACTCATACACTTATGACATGAGACATTTTACCAAAACTAACACAAACACACCCACACACACCACACTTTACTTTGTACAACACCAAAAACAACATCAATTACGTTTGATTACTCCAAAAACATCATTTGAACACATTCAAAAACATCATCAAACTCCTTTGAATACTCCCAAAACACCACTGAATACTACCGAAACACCACCGAATACTGCCCAAACAACACTAAAAATCACCAGAAACTAAGATCATCACCACCAACTAACACCCATTTTATAGAAATCCCCTTAAATCACTATAACCAAGACGATCCCACTCACCTCAGACTATTATATAACATGAGCGCAAAAAAAAACACTCATAAATCATTTGAATACTCACAAAAAAAACCACCTTTGAACATTTCCAAACAACACCGAAAACACTTACAACAGGATCACCACCAACTGAAAACATAACATGTACACACACACACACACACACACACACAAATGGAGAGGGTGATAGGACGAATGCTGAGGCACAACCATGCTATCAAGAGCCACTGGAAAAATCAAGGGAGAAACTGACCACATACAGGCAGGATCCAGAGTCACAGAGGGTGAGGCAATGGGAGGAGGAAAGGGCAAAATCAGTGTTTATCCATGGGCTTCAGGAGAGAGAGGAAAGGACACACACTGAAAGGCAGCAGGTAGAAAGAAAGGAGATTGAGAAAATAATCACGGAAATAGGTGAAGAGATGGACGAGATTGTAAATTTTCAGAGAATAGGGGGGTACTCGAAGGGGAGAAACCGACCAATCAAGCTGATTCTCAGGACGGAAACAGTGCGGAACAGGATCCTCCAAGAGAAACCACGATTGAAATACTCGGAAGAGTACAAGACGGTGTTCCTAGACAGAGACAGAACGAAATCAGAACGACAGCAGCTGAGGGAGAGGACAAAAAAGCGAAAGGAGATAGGAAAAGAGACAAGGATGGAACCAGCAGAGGTCAGTCAGAGCAGAACAGAACAGCAAGGGCAAGCACACACACAACTATTCTCAGAACCATACAACCTATCACACCATCCCAACACACACTACAGTCCATACCCACAGCCTCCACCCAACACCGAGCTATAGAATCCCACAGTATGCCACCAGGTCTCCCACCCTCACAGGCCCCCCAAACCACAGTGTTGGAAGGAAACTGAAGGTATGGTACACAAACGCTGATGGAATAACAAATAAGTGGGAGGAGTGGCATGAAAGAGTCAAAGAAGCATCACCGGACATCATAGCTCTCACAGAAACCAAGCTTACAGGTATGATAACAGATGCCATCTTTCCAACGGGATACCAAATCCTGAGGAAAGACAGAGGGAACAGGGGGGGGTGGAGGAGTGGCATTGCTGATCAAAAATCGCTGGAATTTTGATGAGCTGGAGAGAGGAGACAGTGGAGAAGAAAGTGATTACATAGCGGGAACGCTTCACCCTGGAGGTCCCAAGGTGGTAATAGCAGTGATGTATAACCCACCGCAGAACAGCAGGAGGCCAAGGCAAGAGTACGACGAGAGCAATAGAGCGATGGTTGACACACTGGCTAGAGTGGCTAGAAGAGCTCATGCATGCAGGGCAAAGCTCCTGATCATGGGTGACTTTAACCACAAGGAGATCGATTGGGAGAACTTGGACCCACATGGGGGCCAAGATACATGGAGGGCTAAGATGATGGAGGTGGTACTGGAAAACTTCATGTACCAACACGTAAGGGACACTACAAGAGAGAGAGGAGAGGATGAACCAGCAAGGCTGGACTTAGTATTCACCTTCAGTAGTGCAGATATCGAGGACATCACATATGAAAGACCCCTTGGGGCCAGTGACCATGTGGTTTTAAGCTTCGAATACACAGTAGAGCTACAAGTGGAGGGAGAAGCAGGAAGGCCAGGACGAATGAAGCCAAACTACAAGAAAGGGGACTACATAGGAATGAGGAACTTCCTGAACGGGGTTCAGTGGGACAGAGAACTGGCAGGGAAGCCAGTTAATGAGATGATGGAATATGTAGCAACAAAATGCAAGGAGGCTGAGGAGAGGTTTGTACCCAAGGGTAACAGGAATAATGAAAAAGCTAGGATGAGCCCATGGTTTACCCAAAGGTGCAGGGAGGCAAAAACCAAGTGTGCAAGGGAATGGAAGAAATATAGAAGGCAAAGGACTCAGGAGAATAAGGAGAGCAGTCGTAGAGCCAGAAACGAATATGCACAGATAAGAAGGGAGGCCCAAAGACAATATGAAAATGACGTAGCAGCGAAAGCCAAATCTGACCCGAAACTGTTGTACAGCCACATCAGGAGGAAAACAACAGTCAAGGACCAGGTAATCAGGCTAAGGAAGGAAGGAGGAGAGACAACAAGAAATGACCGTGAAGTATGTGAGGAACTCAACAAGAGATTCAAAGAAGTGTTCACAGAGGAGACAGAAGGGGCTCCAGAAAGACGGAGAGGTGGGGCACACCACCATGTGCTGGACACAGTGCACACAACCGAGGAAGAAGTGAAGAGGCTTCTGAGTGAGCTAGATACCTCAAAGGCAATGGGGCCAGATAACATCTCCCCATGGGTATTGAGAGAGGGAGCAGAGACACTATGTGTACCCCTAACAACAATATTCAATACATCTATCGAAACAGGGAGATTGCCTGATGCATGGAAGACAGCAAATGTAGTCCCAATCTTTAAAAAAGGAGACAGACATGAAGCATTAAACTACAGACCAGTGTCACTGACATGTATAGTATGCAAAATCATGGAGAAGATTATCAGGAGAAGAGTGGTGGAACACCTAGAAAGGAACGATCTCATCAACAGCAGCCAACATGGTTTCAGGGACGGGAAATCCTGTGTCACAAACCTACTGGAGTTCTATGACATGGTGACAGCAGTAAGACAAGAGAGAGAGGGGTGGGTGGATTGCATTTTCTTGGACTGCAAGAAGGCGTTTGACACAGTTCCACACAAGAGATTGGTACAAAAACTGGAGGACCAAGCAGGGATAACAGGGAAGGCACTACAATGGATCAGGGAATACTTGACAGGAAGACAGCAGCGAGTCATGGTACGTGGCGAGGTGTCAGAGTGGGCACCTGTGACCAGCGGGGTCCCACAGGGGTCAGTCCTAGGACCAGTGCTGTTTCTGGTATTTGTGAACGACATGACGGAAGGAATAGACTCTGAGGTGTCCCTGTTTGCAGATGACGTGAAGTTGATGAGAAGAATTCACTCGATCGAAGACCAGGCAGAACTACAAAGGGATCTGGACAGGCTGCAGACCTGGTCCAGCAATTGGCTCCTGGAGTTCAATCCCACCAAGTGCAAAGTCATGAAGAATGGGAAAGGGCAAAGAAGACCGCAGACGGAGTACAGTCTAGGGGGCCAGAGACTACAAACCTCACTCAAGGAAAAAGATCTTGGGTGAGTATAACACCAGGCACATCTCCTGAAGCGCACATCAACCAAATAACTGCTGCAGCATATGGGCGCCTAGCAAACCTCAGAACAGCATTCCGACATCTTAATAAGGAATCATTCAGGACCCTGTACACCGTGTACGTTAGGCCCATATTGGAGTATGCGGCACCAGTTTGGAACCCACACCTAGCCAAGCACGTAAAGAAACTAGAGAAAGTGCAAAGGTTTGCAACAAGACTAGTCCCAGAGCTAAGAGGTATGTCCTACGAGGAGAGTTTAAGGGAAATCAACCTGACGACACTGGAGGACAGGAGAGATAGGGGGGACATGATAACGACATACAAAATACTGAGAGGAATTGACAAGGTGGACAAAGACAGGATGTTCCAGAGATTGGACACAGTAACAAGGGGACACAGTTGGAAGCTGAAGACACAGATGAATTACAGGGATGTTAGGAAGTACTTCTTCAGCCACAGAGTAGTCAATAAGTGGAATAGTTTGGGAAGTGATGTAGTGGAGGCAGGATCCATACATAGCTTTAAGCAGAGGTATGATAAAGCTCACGGCTCAGGGAGAGTGACCTAGTAGCGATCAGTGAAGAGGCGGGGCTAGGAGCTCGGACTCGACCCCCGACACCTCAACTAGGTGAGTACAACTAGGTGAGTACACACACACACACACACAAAACAAAAAAAAAAAAACAAAAAAAACTATGACATTCATCAACTATCATCAATGACCACTCATTTTTATAAACATTCACACAAAAAATCACAATCACCAACTCCATACAATATCTAATACACTCCTCTCACTACCACCTACACATACCAGCACAGATAGGGATACCTCCCATGACATCACACTCCATCCTGCGTTTACTTGGCGATCAGCGATGTCACACCCCACTTTTACTTCATTTAACTTAACGAGAGGAAGTTACTTGTTTCAACCTGTTATATCTCCAATATCTAAGATCACCACAATCAAGACGTTTACCAAATTCTATAACCCCTCCACTAAGATCACACATTTTTGTACACATTCTCTTAAAACATCATCATAACGATGATCACTAAAACTGTCTATACTTTTACTAAGATCACATAACGTTTTATCTTCTCTAACTCACCCCCCTTTTTCATTTTCATTCACACTTACACATTTTCTTTAAACCAAAATTTACTTTTCACCCCAAACTCCCCCCTAATTCTCCAATTTCTTAAAAACTTAGCACAAAAAAAAACTAACTCATACACATTGACATGAGACATTACCATAATTTGGCCCGGTGGCCTGGTGGCTAAAGCCCCGCTTCACCCCACGGGGGCCCCCAGGGTTTGGGGTTCCCGGAGGGGGGAAAATTTTTTCGACACTTTTCCCTTTTACACCGTTTTGTTTCACCTAGCTGAAAATAGGTACCTGGGTTTTAGTCGCGGTGGGGCCCGCACCCCTGGGGGAAAAGTTTGGGGACCCCCCAATTTTGGGAAATAAGTTAAAAAGCCCCTCGATGACGCACTACTTTTTGGGTTATCCTGGGGGGCCCTTAACCCCTTTCCGGGGGTTAAAAAAATCCCCGAAGGGAAACCCTTAAACTTTTTTTTTTCCCAAACACACTGACAAAACTTTGAACCAATTCTGAAAATCACCAAAACACCTTTCTGTTCATCTTCAAAAAACCTCTGAAACATCTTTTGAACACCTTAAAAAAACACCATCAAACACCTCCGAATACTCCCAAAAACACAAATGATTTCAAACCAAAATTCCCCCACTAAATTTCTACCAAAACACCGTCAAAATCACCAAAATTTCTAATTTTAAACATCCCCCAAAGCTAACATCCATTAAAAAAATTCCCTCAAATAAACTTTTAACCAAGAACCCCCTCCCCAGGGGCCAAAAAAAAAAAAAAAAATTTTTAACAAAAACCTAAACGCAAAAAACTTGTATATGATCACCATAAACTGAAAACAAAAATTTGACACACATAAATCTAAGACAACCACCAACAACAATCACCCTGTTCACTTACCCCCAAAAATCACTAAAAATCCCAGAAAACTCTCTTTTTTTTTAAAATTTTTCACAAAAAAAAATCATTTTTACAATTTCTAAGCGCATCCACCTCTTTCCCACCAACACACGTTTGTCACCCCAAAAGGGCCCGGCGAGGTCACCCTCCATGACGTCACACTCCCACTGTGTTTATTTGGGTGGTTAGTAACACCACCAAAAACCCAAACCTCTTTTAAACCCTTTTGTACCCTACATACCCTAAGTACACTAAAAACCAAGACAAATTACCAGATTTTATGCCCCCCACCACTAATATCACAGAAATCCCTCATTTTTTAAATTTTTTAAAAAAAAAAATCACGATCACCAAATTCCATATCATTTTTTACCATATCTATAAACACCCCATCACCAAGACACCAAAAAATCTAAATCATGTATCTCAAAACTACTATAACACAAAAAACACTTATTTTTTAAAACTTTTCGCACAAAAATAAACATACACAAAAATACCAGGGCCCACTTCCACCAACATCTACAACAAAAAAATGGGGCTTTAAATAACAAAATCACCATCAAAAAAAAAAAAAAATAATACAAGACACCCCACAACTTTTTACTTTTTCAATCAAAATTTAAGACTTTGAAAATACACACCAAATCTAAGTCTTTACCTCCAACTAAACTTTACACATCTTAACTAAGACATACCCCAAAAACCCTTTATACTTACATTTTGCGAAAAGAATTTTCATACCGCATTTTCATTTCTCCCCTTGTTGCATATCCCCCCTTTTTTTCTCATCCACATCATCCCAAAAAAACACCTTCCTTTTTAATCCGTTTTTCTCTAAATTTAAAAAATGTGTATTTATTGGGGGTAAATTTTGGAATTTTAGATTTGGGTGTTTTTTTATGTTCATGTCAAAAATTTTTGCGTTTTTGAAATGTATAAAAGTTTTGGGGGGTTCTTTTTTTTTGTATTTATTTTTTTTTTTGTGAGGGTAAATATTTTTATAGTGCTCATGTTAGGGTTTTAGCGTTGGGGGAATGTCGTGGAAATTTTTTTGTGTATATCTTTTTTTTTGTGGGGAATTTTTTAAAAAAAATTAAGTTTTTTCAGGGTCTAGTATTTTTGAGATGCAGTCTTAGTTTTTTGGGGGATTTTGGGTGATAAATTGTTGATAGATGTTGGTAAACATGAAAAGGGAAATTGGGGGAATTCGGGATTTTTTGGTTAAATTTAATTATAAAATAGTAAATTTTGGATTTTATGGGGGGGTCATAAAATCTGGTAATCGTTTTGGGTTATATTTTTCTTAATAAATGGGGGGTCCCAAAACAGGTTGAAAGGGAGGGGGGTTGGGGTGTGTTTTTACTAACCACCAAGTAAACACAGAGGGGGGGTGTGACGTCATTTGGGGTGACCTCCCCGGTCCTGTGAGGTGTGACTTCGGTTTGGGGGGTTTATGAGGGGGGAGGGGGGCCCTTAGAATGTCAAATAAATTTTTTTTTTGTGAATTTTTAAAAAAATTTTGAGAGTTTTTCTGTGATTTTAGTGATTTTTAGGAAAAATAACATGGGTGTTGGGTTTTGTTGGTGGTTGCCTTAGTTTTTAAGTGGGGACAAGATATTTTTCGTTGATGGTAAATTCATACCCTAATTTTGCGTATCGGGTTTTTGTCCAAGTTTTTTTTTTTTTTTTTTTGCGCCCATGGGGGGGGGGGGTTCTTTTTTAATATTTGATTTGGGGGAAATTTCTATAAAATGGATGTTTGGGGGAAAAATTAGATTTTGGGTTTTTTAAGGGGTTTTTGGGATTTGGGGGGTTTTTTTAAAAAATGGGGTTTTTTTTTTTGGGGGTTTTGGGGGTTTTTTTTGGAAGGGTTTTAAAATTTTGGGGAATTTTTTTTTTTTTTGGTTTTGGGGGGGTTTTTTTAAAAATTTTTTTTTAATTTTAAAGTTTTGTTTTTTTTTTTGTTTTTTTTTTGGGGGGGGTTTGGGGGGGGGGAAAATTTAAAAAAAAAAATTTTTAAAAATTAAAAGGTGGGAAAAAGGGGGGGAAAAAAAAAATTTTTTTTTTTAAAAAAAAAAAATTTTTTTTTTGATTTGGGGTTTTTTTTAAATTTTAAAAAAAAATTAAAATTTTGGGGGGGGGGTTTTTTTTTAAAGGGGTTTTTTTTTTTAAATTTAAAATTGGGGGAAAAAAAAAAATTTTTAAAAATTTTTGGGAAAAATTTGGAAAAGGGGGGAAAAGGGGGGGTTAACCCCGGGAAATTTAAATTTTGGGGGGGGGTTTTTTTGGGGGGGTTTTTTGGGGGGAAAAAAAAAATTTTTTTTTTGGGTTTTTTTTAAAAAATTTTTTTTTTTTTTTTGGGGGTTTTGGGGGTTTTTTTTTTTGGGAAAAAATTTTTTTTTTTTTTTTTTTTTTTTTTTTGTTTTTTTTTGGGGGTTTTTTTTTTTTTTTTTTTTTTTTTTTTTTGGGGTTTTTTTTGGGGGGGGGGGTTTTTTGGGGGGGGGGGGGGGGGGGGTGGGTTTTTTTTGGTTGGGGGGGGTTTTTTTGGGGGGGGGGTTTTTTTTTATTGTGTTTGGGGGGTTTTTAAAAAATTTTTTTTGGGGGGGTTTTTCCCCCTTTTTTTTGGGTTTTTAAATTTTGGGGGTTGGGGTTTTTTTAGTTTTTGGGGGTTTTTTTTTTTTTGGAAATTTTTGGGGTTTTTTTTTTTTTGTTTTTTTAAATTAAAAAAATTTTTTTTTTTTTGGGGGTTTTTTTTTAAAAATTTTTGTTTTTTTTTTTAAATTTTTTTTTGGGGGTGTTGGTTTTTTTTTTGAAAAGGTTTTGGGGGTTTTGGGGAAAATTTTTTGAATTTTAAAAATTTTAAAAAATTTTTTTTTTAAAAAAAAAATGAAAAAATTTTGGGGAAAAAATTTTTTTTTTGGGGGTTTTTTTTTGGGTTTTAAAAATTTTAAAAAATTTTTTTTTTTGGGGGGGTTTTTTTTAAAAAAAAGGTTTTAAAAAAATTTTTAAAGGTTTTTAAAAAGGGGGAAAAAAAAAATTTTTTTTTTTTAAAAAAAAGGGGGGGGGGGGGGGTGTGTGTGTTTTGTGGGGGTTTTTTGTGGTGTGTTTTTTTTTGTGTGTGTGTGTGGGGGGGTTTTTTTTTTGGGGTTTTTTTTTTTGGGGGGGTGTTGGGGGGGTTTTTTAAAAATTTGGGAAAAAAATTTTTTAAAAGAATTTTAAAAATTTTTTTTTGGGGTTTAAAATTTTTTTTTTTAAAGGGGGGTTTAAAGGGGTTTTTTTTGGGGAAAAAAAAGGGGGGGGGGGGGGGGGGGGGGGAAAAAAAAGGGGGGGGGGGTTTTTTTTTTAAAAAAAAATTTGGGGGGTTTTTTAAAAAAAAAATTTAAAAAAAAAAATTTTAAAAAATTTAAAAAAAAGGTTTTTTTAAAAGGGGAAAAAAAAAAAAAAAAATTTAAAAAATTTTTTAAAGGGGGGAAAAATTTTGGTTTTTTGGGGGGGGGGGGGGGGGGAAAATTTTTTAAAAAAAAATGTGGGGGGAAAAAAAAAAAAAAGGTTTTTAAAAAGGAAAAAAATTTTTGGGGGTTTTTTAAAAAGGGAAAAAAAAATTTAAAAAAGGGGGAAAAAATTTTTAAAAAAAAAAAATTTTTTTGGGGGGGAAAAAAAATTTTTTGGGGTTTTTTTTTTGGGGTTTTTGGGGGGGGGGGGGGTTTTTTTGGGGTTTTTTTGGGGGGGGGGTTTGGGGGGGGGGGGGTTTTTTTGGGGGGGGGTTTTTTGGGGGGGGGGGGGGGGTTTTTTTTTTGGGGGGGGGTTAAATTTGGGGTTTTTTTGGGGGGGGGTTTTTTTTTGGGGGGGGGGGGCCGGGGGGGTTTTGGGGGGGGGGTTGGGGTTGTTGTTTTTGGGGTGTGGGGGGGTTTTGGGGGGGGGTTTTGGGGGGGGGGTTTTTTTTGGGGGGGGGGGGGGGGTTTTTTTTGGGGGGGGTTTTTTGGGGGGGTTTTTTTTGTTGTTGGGTTTGGGGGTTTTGGGGGGGGGGTTTGGGGGGGGGGTTTTGGGGGGGGGTTTTTTGGGGGTTTTTTTTGGGGGGGGGTTTTTATTTGGGGGGTTTTTTTTTTTGGGGTTTGGGGGGGGGGGGGTTTTTTTTTTGGGGGGAAAGGGGTTTTTTTTTTTTGGGGTTTTTTTGGGGGGGGGGTTTTGGGGGGGGGGTTTTTGGGGGTTTTTTTGGGGGGTTTGGGGGGGGGGTTTTTTTTTGGGGGGGGGGGGGTTTTTTTTAAATTTGGGGTTTTTGGGGGGGTTTTTGGGGGTTTTTTTGGGGTTTTGGGGGGGGTGGGTTTTGGGGGGTTTTTGGGGGGGGTTTTTTTTGGGGGGGGGAAAGGGTTTTTTGGGGGGGGGGTGGGTTTTTGGGGGGGGGGTTTTGGGTTTTTTTTGGGGGGGGGGTTTTGGGGAATTTTTTGTTTTTGGGGTTTGGGAAATTTTAAAAAATTTTTTTTTTTGGTGTGGGGGGGTTTTTTGGGGGGGGTTTTTTTTTGTTGGTTTTTTTTTAAAAAAAATAAAAAATTTTTTTTTTTTTTTTTTTTTTTTAAAAAAAAAAAGGGGGGGGTTTTTTTTGGGGGTTTTTGGGGGGGGGGGTTTTTTTTTTTTTTTAAAAGGGGGTTTTAAAAAAAATTTTTTTTAAGTTTTGTTTTTTTTGGGGGGGGGGTTTTTTTTTTGGTTTTTTTTTTTTTAAAGGGGGGTTTTTTTTTTTTAAAAAAAAATTTTTTAAATGGGAGGGGTTTTTTTTTAAAAAAAAAATTTTTTTTATTTAAATTTTTTTTGGTTTTTTTTTTTTGGGGAAAGGGGGTTTTTTTTTTAAAAAAGTGTTTAAAAAATTTTAAAATTTTTTAAAAAGTTTTGGGGGTTTTTAAAATTTTTAAAAAAAAAAAAATTTAAATTTTTTTTTGGGGGGGAAAAAAAAAGGGGTTTTTTTTTTTTAAAAAAAAAATTTTTTTTTAAAAAAAAAAAAAAAAGGGGGTTTTGGGGGTTTTTTTTTTTTTCCCAAAAGAAAAAAAAAAAAATTCCCATTTTGGCATTTGTAAAAAATTTTTGGGGGGGAAAAAAAGGGGGGGGGAAAAAAGGGGGAACCGGGAAAAAAAAAAAGGGGAAAAAGGGGGGGTTTTTTGGGGGGAAAAAAAACTTTAAAAAAAAAAAAAAAAATTTTTTTAAAAACCCGGGGGGAAAAAAAGGGGGGGCCCCCTTTTTTGGGGTTGGGGGGAAAAAATTTTTTTTTAAAAAAAAGTTAAACCCCTTTTTTTTAAAAAAAAAAAAAAGGGGGAAAAAATTTTGGAATTTTTTTTAAAAAAAAAAAAAGGGTTTTTTTATTTAAAAATTTTCCGGGAAAAAAAAAAAAAAAATTTTAAAAAAAAAAAATTTTTAAAAAA
Organism: Cherax quadricarinatus; assembly: GCF_026875155.1. NCBI lineage: Eukaryota > Metazoa > Arthropoda > Malacostraca > Decapoda > Parastacidae > Cherax > Cherax quadricarinatus. The sequence continues at coordinate 212,875 of NC_069411.1, forward strand.
AAAAAAAGGGGGGGGTGGGGAAAAAAAATTAAAAAAAAATTTAAAAAAAAATTTTTCCCGGGGAAAAAAATTTTTTTTTAAGGGGGGTTTTCCGGGGGTCCAAAAAATTTAAAAAAGGGGGGGGGGGGGGGGGGGGGGGGGGGGTTTTTGGGGGGGGGGGGGGGGGGGGGGTTTTTTTTTTTGGGGGGGGGGGGGAAGGGGGGGGTTTTGGGGGGGGGGGAAAGGGGGGCGGGGGGGGCGGGGGGGGGGGGGGGGGGGCTTGGGGGGGAAAAAAAAAAAGGGGGGGGGGGGGTCCGGGGGGTTTTTAGGGGGGGGGGGGGGGGCCCCCTTTTTTTTTGGGGGGGGGGGGGGTTTTTTTTTGGGGGGGGGGGGTTTTTTTTCCCCCGGGGGGGGGTCCGGGGGGGGTTTGGGGGCCCCCGGGGGGGGGGGGGGGCCTTTCCCCGGGGGGGCCCCAAATCCCCCCGGGGGGGAAAAAAAAAGGGGGGGGGCCCCCCCCCCAAAAAAACCCCCCCCCCCGGTTTAAAGGGGGCCCCCCAAAACCCCCCCCCAAAAAAAAAAAAAAAATTTTTTTTTTTAAAAAAATTTGGCCCCCCCTTTTTTAAAAAAGGGGAAAAAAACCCCAAAAAAAAAGGGAAAAAAAAAACCCAAAGGGGGGGGGCCCCCCCTTTTTTAAAAAAAAAAACCTGGGCCGGGGAAAAAGGGGGGGGCCCCCCCCCCCTTTTTTTCCCCAGGGAGGAAAAAGGGGGGGAGGGGTGATCCGGACGAGCTGCAGAAGGCACTGGAGTCAAGGGCGGGGGGTGTGGGCGGGCGCCGGTCGGGCAGGGCGTGGGTGGGATTGGGGGTGAGGTGGTCGAGGGTGGGATCGGGGGGGGGGTCGTGGGTGGGGTTCGTGGGTGGAGGTCGTGGGTGGGGTCATGGGTGGGGTCGTGGGTGGGGTCGTGGGTGGGGGTCGTGGGTGGGGGTCGTGGGTGGGGGTCGTGGGTGGGGGTCATGGGCGGGGGTCATGGGTGGGGGTCGTGGGTGGGGTCGTATGTGGGGGTCGTGGGTGGGGGGGTCGTGGGTGGGGGTTGAGGGCGAGGTCAAGGTCATTAGCATATAGGTGTGAAAAGGAGTCTGCTCAGGAAAGGGAGCCACTCAGGAAAAAGAGCCACTCAGCGGCAGACCTTTTCAGGAGGAGCCACTCAGCCGCAGGAGCCACTCAGCCGCCTTCAGCACTACTTGCATCCCATAGTATCCTGTAGTGTATCTTTCTTTAGTTTGCCTGTCCCACCTTTCTCTCCTTCCAGCATGGCGCAGCAGAATCCAGAAGCGAAGGTGTGGTACGTGATGACTGCACCAGCAGTGGAGGCGAGGGATGGCCTGCCTCCTCGTCTGCTACAACAGTACACCAACCTGCGGGTGGTCACCACTGACCTGCAGAGGGTCTTCTCCAACACCCCTCTCATGCCTCTTTATACCTCCAGGGCCTGGAACATGAACACTGGTAGGTTGCGACATCATTAATGGTACACACCAAGAAGAGTAAATAGAGCTAATAATGATGGTATAAGCAACAATACAAGTAGGTTTCGACGACAACAAGAGTAGTGAAATGAAAGAGAGAATAAAAGAGACAATGTAAAGTAAAAGGACACAAGTGCAACTAATGTGACATTTATTGTGGCAACGTTTCGCTCTCCAGGAGCTTTATCAAGCCATTACAAACAATACATGGACACAGAGGGTATATAAAGGCTCTGAGTGAGGTGCAATACTAGTGAGGTACCATTTCGATGTTCACTAGTGGTAGTAGTAGTAGTAGTAGTAGTAGTAACAAAAATAATACAATATGGTAGAGCAATTAATTCGTACATGAGTAAAAGGATATAAAAGCTATTACTTGGGTAACATAAAAATAGGTTGGACAAATATAGACTGGAAAGAGGCAGGTTGTTTCAGTGTTCACTCTCTGTAATGTGCTTTGTGTAGTATAACATTAGAGACTATGTGATGGCAGGGTTTACTATTTTCAGGAGGATTCTTGCTAAGACTTTGGAGATGGTGAAGCTGCCATTGTTTTGTTTAATTGTATTCGAAACAGCGATCCGTGCTGATTCTAGGCACTTGCGTCTGCGGAAATTAGTTTCTTTGATCACTAATTGGGCGTCTCTGAATTTCACGAGATGATTGGTGGAATTTCGGTGTTGTACACAGGCGTTGTTCAAGTTGTCGTTCCTACATGCGTAAATGTGTTCATTGAGGCGGGTGTCGAGGTTTCTTGCTGTTTCACCTACGTAGATCTTGTCACAGCCTCCACAGGGTATAGTGTAAACTCCTGCATTGACTGGTTCGTGGTGCTTGGGTTTTGTCCTGGTTAGATCCTTTATTGAAGTGCTAGAAGCGATGGCGACTCTGGTGTTAGCTTGTGAAAGTACTTTTGAGACGTTTAGTGCAACCTGGCTGTTGGGAAGAATTATAACTTTGTTGGGAGCGGTGTTGATGCGTGGAGAATTAATGATCTGAAGAGCTCTTTTCTTGCAGTCTTTGATGAAAAAAGAAGGAAAATGTAACTCAGTGAATGTTTGGTGAATGTATGTACATTCCTCGTCAAGAGACTCAGGACTACAAATTCGGTATGCTCTTAGGAAAAACCCGATGATGATGCCTCTTTTGGTCTTGGTATCTTGACTGGAATAGAAGTGTGTGAGATCATTTTTATTGGTGGGCTTCCGATAAACTTGAAATCTTAGGTTGTTGTCTACTTTGTGAATGAGGACGTCGAGGAAAGGTAGCTTGTCATTGGACTCTTCTTCTAGTGTAAACTGGATCGCTGGTTCAACTGCGTTGAGCCTTGCCTGAAGATCCCGTACATCAAAACGTTTTGGAGTTATTACGAGGACATCGTCCACGTAACGTAACCAAGTGACGCTTGAACGGATGATGTTGGCGAAGTGTTCGGACTCTAGGTGTTCCATGTATAAGTTGGCTAGGACGGCACTTATTGGGGACCCCATTCCCATGCCGTAGGTTTGTTTGTAGAGCTTGTTATTGAAAGAAAAACAGTTGAAATCAAGTCAACAAAATCTCCGGGAGGTAGAGGAAGATTAAGGTCCTGATTGACTTTACGTCGTAGAACCTCGATGGCTTTTTTGGTAGGTACTTTTGTGAAGAGGGAAGTCACATCCAAACTGCTTAGTTTCTTGTTACGGATGGAGAGGTTACGGATGCGGTTGAGAAGGTCGTCTGAGTGTTTAAGATGAGCGGGGCTGATGGTCCCCAGAAGGCAGGAAAGATGTTTGGCAAGAACTCCGGCTAGTTTGTGTGGAGCACTGCCTATTCCTGACGTGATTGGTCTGAGAGGAATATTGTGTTTATGGGTCTTGGGTAAACCATACATGTGTGCTGGTTTAGGGTAAAGTCAATCAGGACCTTAATCTTCCTCTACCTCCCGGAGATTTTGTTGACTTGATTTCAACTGTTTTTCTTTCAATAACAAGCTCTACAAACAAACCTACGGCATGGGAATGGGGTCCCCAATAAGTGCCGTCCTAGCCAACTTATACATGGAACACCTAGAGTCCGGACACTTCGCCAACATCATCCCTTCAAGCGTCACTTGGTTACGTTACGTGGACGATGTCCTCGTAATAACTCCAAAACGTTTTGATGTACGGGATCTTCAGGCAAGGCTCAACGCAGTTGAACCAGCGATCCAGTTTACACTAGAAGAAGAGTCCAATGACAAGCTACCTTTCCTCGACGTCCTCATTCACAAAGTAGACAACAACCTAAGATTTCAAGTTTATCGGAAACCCACCAATAAAAATGATCTCACACACTTCTATTCCAGTCAAGATACCAAGACCAAAAGAGGCATCATCATCGGGTTTTTCCTAAGAGCATACCGAATTTGTAGTCCTGAGTCTCTTGACGAGGAATGTACATACATTCACCAAACATTCACTGAGTTACATTTTCCTTCTTTTTTCATCAAAGACTGCAAGAAAAGAGCTCTTCAGATCATTAATTCTCCACGCATCAACACCGCTCCCAACAAAGTTATAATTCTTCCCAACAGCCAGGTTGCACTAAACGTCTCAAAAGTACTTTCACAAGCTAACACCAGAGTCGCCATCGCTTCTAGCCTTCAATAAAGGATCTAACCAGGACAAAACCCAAGCACCACGAACCAGTCAATGCAGGAGTTTACACTATACCCTGTGGAGGCTGTGACAAGATCTACGTAGGTGAAACAGCAAGAAACCTCGACACCCGCCTCAATGAACACATTTACGCATGTAGGAACGACAACTTGAACAACGCCTGTGTACAACACCGAAATTCCACCAATCATCTCGTGAAATTCAGAGACTCCCAATTAGTGATCAAAGAAACTAATTTCCGCAGACGCAAGTGCCTTGAATCAGCACTGATCGCTGTTTCGAATACAATTAAACAAAACAATGGCAACTTCACCATCTCCGAAGTCTTAGCAAGAATCCTCCTGAAAACAGTAAACCCTGCCATCACATAGTCTCTAATGTTATACTACACAAAGCACATTACAGACAGTGAACACTGAAACAACCTGCCTCTTTCCAGTCTATATTTGTCCAACCTATTTTTATGTTACCCAAGTAATAGCTTTTATATCCTTTTACTCATGTACGAATTAATTGCTCTACCATGTTGTATTATTTTTGTTGCTACTACTACTACTACTACTACCACTAGTGAACATCGAAATGGTACCTCACTAGTATTGCACCTCACTCAGAGCCTTTATATACCCTCTGTGTCCATGTATTGTTTGTAATGGCTTGATAAAGCTCCTGGAGAGCGAAACGTTGCCACAATAAATGTCACACTAGTTGCACTTGTGTCCTTTTACTTTACATATTGTCGGTAATTCTACCAACTTTATTACAAAAGAGACAATGCCAGACGTCCCAGCTATCACAAAGACAAAACTAACAGACAATGATAACGACATACAAAATACTGCTTGGAATAGACTAGGTGGGCAGAGACAGGATGTTCCAGATAGGGGACACAGAAACAAGGGGTTACAATTGGAAGTTGAAGACCCAGATGAGTCAAAGGGATGTTAAGAAGTATTTCTTCAGTCATAGAGTTGTCAGGAAGTGGAATAGCCTAGCAAGTGAGGTAGTGGAGGCAGGAACCATACATTGCTTTAAGATGAGGTATGATAAAGTTCATGGAGCAGGGAGAGAGAGGACATAGTAGCACCCGGTGAAAAGGCAGGGCCAAGAGCTGAGTCTCGACCCCTGCAACCACAATTAGGTGAGTACAATACTAACAGTAACACTGGTGCCAAGTATGAAGAAACAAAAAATTGAAGAACCAGTAGAGTTCCAAGACTACCACAGTGATACAAACTGTGAGGACAGTGACCATATGTCGACACCATCATTACTGGAATGACCCCATTGTAGTTGCGCCTGCAGTCAACAATCATCCTCCTAATAGCAGAAGACTAAGACTGGAAAACAAAGAAGGCAACAGAGTCACAGTAGCCGCTATAGAAGATAAGGCGAAGAGCCTACAGGACAAAAAGGAAAGCAATGATTATGGGAGACTTGACCATAGGGACATAGATTGGGAGTAATGAAACCTACTTAGGAAACCTGACTCGTGTCAAACTGATGGAGGGAGCATTGAATGCACCGAGTAGGTATGTATTCATATAACGAGTACAAGACTAACCTCTTTCCTGCAGTCATGCTTACTACCTGTAAGCACGGTAGTTAGAGTCATCTAGTGGTGGTATACAACTGTCAGGGATTAGTTTGGGAGATGATATTGTTCAAGCTAAGAAGTCTTGGGATATCAGCTGGTGCACATCCCAGTGTTGAAGGAAGAATATATATTACACAAGATATTTTTTGGGCCTAACTTCTTCCCTTATTGAAATATTTGTGATTGTTATTGGCCGTTGTTTGCAGCACGTCCCAGTACAGAAAGCCTGCATCAGAGATACTGGAGTCCATGAAACGGAGTACTTAAGAACCCCATGTGATAGCAGATGAAGAAGACAACAAGAGAGAGAGAGAAAAGCGGATCAGTCAACAAGGCAAAACCTGCTCCTCAAATTTGAGGCCTCAGATAGAGGTGATAGGAATAATGAATCCCTCACCGAGACTGGCTACATGATAGAAATAAACAATGAAAAGAGGTTGGAACTTGGAACGAAGAGGGAGAGACAAACAAGATTACAGAAGTTGGAAATATGTGCAGATGAAAGAATTCTTGAATGTAACCAGGAGGAACTGAAAATAAAAGAAATGACAAAGAAGAGGTGAATGCTTAAAAATGCCAGGAGGCAGAGGAGAAATTTATGCCTAAGAGAAGCGCAAAACAATAAAAAGAGCATACGATTCAACGACATTCGTAGAGATTTGAAGACTAGAAGCAAAAGAATTTTTAAGAGATACAGAAAACAAAGGAAAGAAGTCCTCTGAGGAGGAGCAGAAGAGTCAGAAACGATTTTGTTAGGAGTTAGAAGAGGTGTAATGATAATAATATGAGACTAACATTAACGGTAAATGCAAAATCAGACGAAAAATATCAGTAAAGCATCAAGTGACACTGCTCGCAAAGGAAGGAGGTAAGTTATCAAGGAACTAAACAAGTGTTTTAAAGAGGTAATAACTGAGGAAAAGGATAATGCAATACACCATATGACCCAAGAGTGCAGCAGTGAGACCTGCCAAGGTGTCTCTCTGAGTCATGAAAAAGTGAGCAGAGGCCTTGTGTTGACCTCTAAGAAAAAACTCCAATAATTCGACGGAGATTGGGCACATTCTGGAAAGCTAGAAAATGGCTAATGCTATTCCAGTATTCAAGCAAGAGAATAGAGAAGCAGCATTGAACGTACTATCTACAGTAATGGAGAAAATTATAAGGAGAGTGGTGGAACACTCAGAAAGATGAGGAATCTTAAACAACAGCCATCACTGGTTTAGGGAACATAAAGTCTATCTCACAGAGAATCTTTTTTTTATGGAACAAAAGGTACGAAATTTGATGGAAAATGTACGGAATTATGCTCTCGCGATATTTTCACATCGGCGATTTTGCTTACTTTATGCCCTATTTTTGGTCAATTCCATTGTTCCAGTCGATCAAGTTCATAACTATTTCGCTAGTATTCCTTATATTCTGTCTATCGAGTAAGAAACCGACCATTTACCTATTTCAACTACCTTATAGTGATCAGAAATCGGTAATTTGGCCAGTTTCACAAATTTTAAGAGGCTGATTTCAAAATGGGGTCCAGCATAAACAATGCAGACATTCCTGGTACTAAAATAAAAAAATTTTCTTTGTTCACTAGTCACGTTTCCAGGCTCCTCTTATATTACGCTTGCTTTCCATTTTGAATTTTTATTCACACAAATAATAGAAGATTTACTACTATGCAGACTACTGCATTATTGTAATAATTGTATAAATAATGTCAACCCATTCGTGAGTGCATATTAGACCGGCCAGTTGGACACATATTGGACCCGTGACATGATTTGTTTACTCTTAAACATCGGCAAAAACTTAATATTTCCGCTACTTTGAGCCCAATCTCAAGGTACTTTCCCTCAAGAAACCAATAAATATCATCTTTATTTCTGTAATATGTCTTCCATTCTATCAAATGAGCCAAAAAAAAAAAAACGAGAACGCCACCATGAAAACCATACGAAAATACACCGCAAATTTGCTGTTTTACACCAAAAAATACAGTCGCAGTTTTTTTTCTCAATGTACACTGCGTGCTACAAGATTTTTTTTATATAATGAACACTTCACACACAGACCTATTCTCTCATATCTAGGCCCAAATTTACTGGTCACGGCTTATCTGAGTGGACTGCGCTCATAGCGTCATACCACGGGACCGACAGCGGCTTCAAAGCCGTGATACAGTGGGACCGACAATGAAAGAAGAGTTAATAAAGTTAACGAATTTTACTTACACAAGAAAGTTCATCAATGCCGCTTCCAAAGTGAAGAGCTGGAATTTACTACTCTACATCTTCACTTACGCATTGCCTAAACCACTTCATCAAAACTTGATCTAGTTCTAAACTTTTTCCTTCATTGTTTTCCTTTTACACATCTGTTTCTTTGAATCATTGTTAGCAAAGAAACCGAGTAATTTTCCTTTCTGTTTCTGTATGTCATAAACTGTGGAAGAACCAATGCTGTATAATTCACACAGCTTCTCACAGACACATCACTGTCGATTTTTTTCAGTAGTTCATCCTTATCGTTTATGGACAATGTACGGTGTTTCCGCTTTACACAACAAGAAGCATTTCCTTTATTCATTGAAACCATGGCTGGGGTTAAAGTGAGCAGGTGATAACAATAAATGAAGACAAACAAATTGGAATGGCTTGCCTGTGACACCAACAGTGTTTATGCAGCAATTAGCAGCAGTCTGGTGAGGTAACCCGGGAAATTTGAAATTATGTTAGCCGAAATTAGTGCAGGATCGGATTAATGATTGCCATATTAGTGATGGCCAACCTGTACCAGCTTTTCTGCTAATGTCAACTCATACACTGTCCGGGTAACAGAGTGCTCTTTGTGCCCTGTGCGGGTAAGTGTGTGTTGGTAAGGTGCCGGAGAGTGAATGACGGAGCATATAACTAACATTAACTAATGGTGGCACTGCAGGTGATGCCTTGTGTGGGTAGTGTTGGATAATATTTTGTCTGTATCAGAATGGCCGGTGGTCAACCTAAGCGACATGACGAGGTTGGCGTTGGTGTGGAGGGTTGGGGGCTTCTACAGTGACACCGACGTTGTGTGCATCTCCTCCCTGGCCGCACTCAGGAACGTGGTGGGCTTCCAGTCCGACAACGATATCAACAGTGCGGTGTTCCACTTCGACCGCCACCATGATATCACGAACCTCTTTATGACTCGCCTCAGTCGAAGTTTTAATGTAAGGGTGTGTGTGTGTGAGTATATATATATATATATATATATATCCTAGGTAGTAGGTTGGTCCGAGATTGTAGGTTGGTAGACAGCAACCACCCAGGGAGGTACTACCGTCCTGCCAAGTGAGTGTAAAACGGAAGCCTGAAATTGTTTTACATGATGGTAGGATTGTTGGTGTCCTTTTTTCTGTCTCATAAACATGCAAGATTTCAGGTACATTTTGCTACTTCTACATACACTTAGGTCACACTACACATACATATACAAGCATATATATACTTACATACCCCTCTGGGTTTTCTTCTATTTTCTTTCTAGTCCTTGTTCTTGTTTATTTCCTCTTATCTCCATGGGGAAGTGGAACAGAATTCTTCCTTCTTACGCCAAGCGTGGCGTAAGAGACAACTAAAATGCTGGGAGCAAGGGGCTAGTAACCCCTTCTCCTGTATATATTACTAAATGTAAAAGGAGAAACTTTCGTTTTTCCTTTTGGGCCACCCCGCCTCGGTGGGATACGGCCGGTGTGTTGAAAGAAAGATATATATATATATATATATATATTCATATATAATATATATATATATATATATATATATAATATGCAAAACAACCACTCTGAAAGAATAGAGAAATTCCAACGCTTTCGTGACTACTCACATTATCATAATTCCTTGATAATGTGAGTAGTCACGAAAGCGCTTGGAATTTCTCTATTCTTTCAGAGTGGTTTGTTTTGCATATTCTGAAATCACCTGTTTACTGTGATCTTATTGCATATATATATATATATATATATATATATATATATATAATATATATATATATATATATATATATATATTATATATATATATATATAATATATTTTTTTTTTTTTTTTTTTTTAACAAGTCGGCCGTCTCCCACCGAGGCAGGGTGACCCAAAAAGAAAGAAAATCCCCAAAAAGAAAATACTTCATCATCATTCAACACTTTCACGTCACTCACACATTTTTTTTTTTCAACAAGTCGGCCGTCTCCCACCGAGGCAGGGTGACCCAAAAAAAGAAAGAAAATCCCCAAAAAGAAAATACTTTCATCATCATTCAACACTTTCACCACACTCACACATTATCACTGCTTTTGCAGAGGTGCTCAGAATACAACAGTTTAGAAGCATATATGTATAGAGATACACAACATATCCCTCCAAACTGCCAATATCCCAAACCCCTCCTTTAAAGTGCAGGCATTGTACTTCCCATTTCCAGGACTCAAGTCCGACTAATTGAAAATAACCGGTTTCCCTGAATCCCTTCACTAAATATTACCCTGCTCACACTCCAACAGATCGTCAGGTCCCAAGTATCATTCGTCTCCATTCACTCCTATCTAACACGCTCACGCACGCTTGCTGGAAGTCCAAGCCCCTCACCCACAAAACCTCATTTACCCCCTCTTTCCAACCCTTTCGAGGACGACCCCTACCCCTCTTTCCTTCCCCTATAGATTTATATGCTTTCCATGTCATTCTACTTTGATCCATTCTCTCTAAATGACCAAACCACCTCAACAACCCCTCTTCTGCCCTCTGACTAATGCTTTTATTAACTCCACACCTTCTCCTAATTTCCACACTCCGAATTTTCTGCATAATATTTACACCACACATTGCCCTTAGACAGGACATCTCCACTGCCTCCAACCGTCTCCTCGCTGCTGCATTTACCACCAAGCTTCACATCCATATAAGAGTGTTGGTACTACTATACTTTCATACATTCCCTTCTTTGCCTCCATAGATAACGTTTTTTGACTCCACATATACCTCAACGCACCACTTACCTTTTTCCCTCATCAATTCTATGATTAACCTCATCCTTCATAAATCCATCCGCCGACACGTCAACTCCCAAGTATCTGAAAACATTCACTTCTTCCATACTCCTCCTCCCCAACTTGATATCCAATTTTTCTTTATCTAAATCATTTGATACCCTCATCACCTTACTCTTTTCTATGTTCACTTTCAACTTTCTACCTTTACACACATTCTCAAACTCATCCACTAACCTTTGTAATTTTTCTTTAGAATCTCCCATAAGCACAGTATCATCAGCAAAAAGTAACTGTGTCAATTCCCATTTTGAATTTGATTCCCCATAAATTAATCCCACCCCTCTCCCGAACACCCTAGCATTTACTTCTTTTACAACCCCATCTATAAATATATTAAACAACCATGGTGACATTACACATCCCTGTCTAAGACCTACTTTTACCGGGAAGTATTCTCCCTCTCTTCTACACACCCTAACCTGAGCCTCACTATCCTCATAAAAGCTCTTTACAGCATTTAGTAACTTACCACCTATTCCATATACTTGCAACATCTGCACATTGCTCCTCTATCCACTCTATCATATGCCTTTTCTAAATCCATAAATGCAATAAAAACTTCCCTACCTTTATCTAAATACTGTTCACATATATGTTTCAATGTAAACACTTGATCTACACATCCCCTACCCACTCTGAAGCCTCCTTGCTCGTCCGCAATTCTACATTCTGTCTTACCTCTAATTCTTTCAATTATAACCCTACCGTATACTTTTCCTGGTATACTCAGTAAACTTATTCCTCTATAATTTTTACAATCTCTTTTGTCCCCTTTCCCTTTATATAAAGGGACTATACATGCTCTCCGCCAATCCCTAGGTACCTTCCCCTCTTTCATACATTTATTAAACAAAAGTACCAACCACTCCAACACTATATCCCCCCCTGCTTTTAACATTTCTGTCATGATCCCATCAGTTCCAGCTGCTTTACCCCTTTCATTCTACGTAATGCCTCACGTACCTCCCCCACACTTACATTCTGCTCTTCTTCACTCCTAAAAGATGGTATACCTCCCTGCCAGTGCATGAAATTACCGCCTCCCTTTCTTCCTTAACATTTAAAAGTTCCTCAAAATATTCTCGCCATCTACCTAATACCTCCCTCTCCCCATCTACTAACTCCCCTACTCTGTTTTTAACTGACAAATCCATACTTTCCCTAGGCTTTCTTAACTTGTTTAACTCACTCCAAAATTTTTTCTTATTTTCATAAAAATTTCTTGACAGTGCCTCTCCCACTCTTTCATCTGCTCTCCTTTTGCACTCTCTCACCACTCTCTTCACCTTTCTTTTACTCTCCATATACTCTGCTCTTCTTATAACACTTCTGCTTTGTAAAAACCTCTCGTAAGCTACCTTTTTCTCTTTTATCACACCCTTTACTTCATCATTCCACCAATCACTCCTCTTTCCTCCTGCCCCCACCCTCCTATAACCACAAACTTCTGCCCCACATTCTAATACTGCATTTTAAAACTATTCCAACCCTCTTCAACCCCCCCCACACTACTCATCTTTGCACTAGCCCACCTTTCTGCCAATAGTCGCTTAAATCTCGCCCGAACTTCCTCCTCCCTTAGTTTATACACTTTCACCTCCCTCTTACTTGTTGTTGCCACCTTCCTCTTTTCCCATCTATCCTCTTACTCTAACTGTAGCTACAACTAAATAATGATCCGATATATCAGTTGCCCCTCTATAAACATGTACATCCTGGAGCCTACCCATCAACCTTTTATCCACCAATACATAATCTAACAAACTACTTTCATTACGTGCTACATCATACCTTGTATATTTATTTATCCTCTTTTTCATAAAATATGTATTACTTATTACCAAATTTCTTTCTACACATAGCTCAATTAAAGGCTCCCTATTTACATTTACCCCTGGCACCCCAAAATTAACTACTACTCCCTCCATAACATTTTTACCCACTTTAGCATTGAAATCCCCAACCACCATTACTCTCACACTTGATTCAAAACTCCCCACGCATTCACTCAACATTTCCCAGAATCTCTCTCTCTCCTCTACACTTCTCTCTTCTCCAGGTGCATACACGCTTACTATAACCCACTTTTCACATCCAATCTTTATTTTACTCCACATAATCCTTGAATTTATACATTTGTAGTCCCTCTTTTCCTGCCATAGCTTATCCTTCAACATTATTGCTACTCCTTCTTTAGCTCTAACTCTATTTGAAACCCCTGACCTAATCCCATTTATTCCTCTCCATTGAAACTCTCCCACCCCCTTCAGCTTTGTTTCACTTAGAGCCAGGACATCCAGTTTTCTTCTCATTCATAACATCCACAATCATCTCTTTCTTATCATTTGCACAACATCCACGCACATTCAGACTTCCCACTTTGACAATTTTCTTCTTCTTATTCTTTTTAGTAATCTTTACAGGAAAAAGGGGTTACTAGCCCATTGTTCCCGGCATTTTAGTTGACTTTTACAACACGCATGGCTTACGGAGGAAAGATTCTTATTCCACTTCCCCATGGATATAAAAGGAAAAGTAATAAGACCAAGAACTATTAAGATAAAATCAAAGAAAACTCAGATGAGTGTGTATAAATAAACGTGTACATGTATGTGTAGTGTGACCTAAGTGTAAGTAGAAGTAGCAAGACGTACCTGTAATCTTGCATATTTATGAGACAGACAAAAGACACCAGCAATCCTACCATCATGTAAAACAATTACAGGCTTTCGTTTTACACTCACTTGGCAGGACGGTAGTACCTCCCTGGGTGGTTGCTGTCTACCAACCTACTACCTCACATATATATATATATATATATATATATATATATATATATATATATATATATATATATAAATATATATATATATATATATATATATATATATATATATATAATATTATTGTAACCACGAACAAGTGGTATTGAATCAATAACAACACTGCGACTAGCCTCATGGTGGGCGAAAACCACATGATGCTTTAGCCTATATGACCACGCAATCCTACAAGAACCAAGCATCAAGTGCTGCTGGATGCTTGATTCCTGTAGGATTGCATGGTCCTGTGTGTTAGAGCATCATATGTATAATACATATATGTCGTGTTGAATAGGTAAAACTTGCGATTTTGGCTTAAATAACAATGCTCTTCTTGCCGAATAAGGCAAGCGAAAATTTGTGTATCCAATAATTTCGCAAAAATCATTCTGAACCTAACGAAAAAAATATATTTAAAATTTATTTAAAATATACAGTGGTACCTCGGTATACGTCCGCTTTGAAATAAGTCCAACTTGGTACATTTCCTGTTTGGACGCGAAAATTTTTGCTTGGTATACGACCTTTGTTTGGAATACAACTCGCACGCTAAAACTTGTATGGGTCAAAATGAGTAATGACACCACACACTACCCTTGTACTTATTTGTAGGAAGTCAGCTGTAGGTAGCCCTGGCTCCCCGTCCCAAACTTAATTAATATACAATATTTGAAACAGCCCATAGAGATAAAATACACATACAGTATACTCATTATTTACCTTAAAATATGTGTAGTCTTAATGTATGATGAGAGGTGAGTAGTATTTATTTGTAGGAAGTCAGGTGTCGGTAGCCCGTAGCTGTAGGTAGCCAGTAGGTAGTTGTGCAAGAAAGGTATAAAATACCGACAATATGAAAGTTAAGACACATGTGCAACATCTACAATAAAGATATCCAGATGTTGCACATGTGTCTTAACTTTCATTCAGCCAGTAGGTAGCTTGGGCTACATAGCTATATGATATTTAATGTAGCCCAGAGCCATATTATTACCATTGAGTTTAATCGCTTCTAACAACTATCTTTAGATGCCATCATAAACTAAGGGAAAAGTAATGAATAGTTCATGCCGAGAATTGTAAACAAAAGTGCCGTGACTAGGCCAAACGCAGATTCATACACGTTTTCTTTTGTTGGAGTTTATTCGGTCCTAAGTTCCACAGGGTAAATAAGCCGTATGAAGCCCCTATTTCCAGACAAGCCGTCTGAGTTTTGCAGGCCTTACATCTACCCAAACACATACATACACCCGGGTTGGCGAAGGTAGTTGGAAGATACGTCTCAATTGATAGATTTACTCTTCAAGGAAGGTGTAGGAAGTCTAGATTGGTAGTAAACTAATATTAGGATTATTGAGGCAACTGTAGGTATTAATAATGTAGACCTAAGATCTTAACCTAAGTAGGAATAGGCCTTTAGTATAGGCAAACACTAGGTTATATTAGCTAGGAAGAGCTGGCAGCCTCAAGTTCGAACGGCAAGGCACGGGTCTTTGAGACGCCAGTGCCTTCTTCTAAGACAAGACGCCATTGAATTAACAAGTGCTGTGAACAAGTGCCCGAACATGAAGAGACTTATCAGGATTACTTGGAGCATGTACAGTTCACGGATGGCCAGTACTGGTTGCGACTACCTTGGAAACCAGTACACCCAATGCTGCCTACTAATTTCAAGAAGGCACGGGGTCAGTTGAACTCACTGGTGAACAGCCTGACTAAGAAGGGTCTTGTGTGGAAATATGATATCATTAAGGAACAGTTGGCCCTCAGGTTCATTGAGAAAGTACCCTATGCCAGTCCTGGGGAAAAAAACCATTATCTTCCGCACATGGCACTCACCAAAGAGTCGGCAACCACTCCCATCAGAGTGGTCTTCAACTGTAGCTCACAGGCAAGTCCCCGAGAGCCATCACTGAATGATTGTCTGTTTACAGGGCCCTCTCTGACACAGAAATCAGCAGATGTGTTACTGAAGTTTAGGACAGAGCAGTATCCCTGTGCAGCGGATATCAGTAAAGCCTTCCCGCATACTGAGTTGCAGTCGCAAGATAGGTACTACACGAGGTTCTTGTATGTGACTAACAGTGAGGTGCCCGAGAAAGGGTATGAAACCTATAGATTCAAGGTGGTGTTATTTGACGCTACTAGTTCACCGTTCTTGTTGCAGGGTACCATAGACTACCACCTTGCAAATTGTAGCAGTCCTCTTAAAGAACTGCTGAAGACCGGGACAGGCTGCAGACCTGGTCCAGCAATTGGCTCATGGAGTTCAATCCCACCAAGTGCAAAGTCATAAAGAATGGGGAAGGGAAAAGAAGACCGCAGAAGGAGTACAGTCTAGGGGGCCAGAGACTACAAACCTCACTCAAGGAAAAAGATCTTGGGGTGAGTATAACACCAGGCACATCTCCTGAAGCGCACATCAACCAAATAACGGCTGCAGCATATGGGCACCTAGCAAACCTCAGAACAGCATACCGACATCTTAATAAGGAATCGTTCAGGACCCTGTACACCGTGTACGTTAGGCCCATATTGGAGTATGCGGCACCAGTTTGGAACCCACAACTAGCCAAGCACGTAAAGAAATTAGAGAAGGTGCAAAGGTTTGCAACAAGACTAGTCCCAGAGCTAAGAGGTATGTCCTACGAGGAGAGGTTAAGGGAAATCAACCTGACGACACTGGAGGACAGGAGAGATAGGGGAGACATGATAACGACATACAAAATACTGAGAGGAATTGACAGGGTGGACAAAGACAGGATGTTCCAGAGATTGGACACAGTAACAAGGGGACACAGTTGGAAGTTGAAGACACAGATGAATCACAGGGATGTTAGGAAGTATTTCTTCAGCCACAGTAAGTGGCTGAAGTAAGTGGAATAGTTTGAGAAGCGAAGTAGTGGAGGCAGGATCCATATATTGCTTTAAGCAGAGGTATGATAAAGCTCACGGTTCATGGAGAGTGACCTAGTAGCGATCAGTGAAGAGGCGGGGCCAGGAGCTCGGGCCCGACCCCTGCAGCCTCAACTAGGTGAGTACAACTAGGTGAGCATACACACGCACACACACACACACACACACACACACACACACACACACACACACACACACACACACACACACACACACACACACACAGACACTCACACACACACACAGACACACACACACACACTCACACACACACACACACACACACACACACACACACACACACACACACACACACACAACACACACACACACACACACACACACACACACACACACACACACACACACACACACACAACACATCATTACGTATATAATTATTATATTATACCTATTATTATTATTATTTATTTATTTATTTATATATTTAGTTATTTATTTTATAAACACATAGGCTGATTCCCACAAAGGCAGGATGGCCAGAAAAAGAAAAACTTTCATCATCATTCACTCCATCACTGTCTTGCCAGAAGGGTGCTTTACGCTACAATTATAAAACTGCAACATTAACACCCCTCGTTCAGAGTGTAGGCACTGTACGTCCCATCTCCAGGACTCAAGTCCGGCCTCCAGTTTCCCTGAATCCCTTCATAAATGTTACCTTGCTCACACTCCAACAGCACGTCAAGTATTAAAAATCACTTGTCTCCATCCGCTCCTATCAAAAACGTTCACGTATGTTTGCTGGAAATCCAAGCCCCTCGCACACAAAACGTCCTTTACCCCCTCCCTCGAACCCTTCCTAGGCTGACCCTTACCCCGCCTTCCCTCCACTACGGATTTATACACTCCCGAAGTCATTCTGTTTTGTTCCATTCTCTTTACTTGTCCGAACCACCTCATAGTTTTGGTAATCCCACACCTCCTAATTTCCAAACTACGAATTTTCTGCATTATATTCACACCACACATTGCCCTCAGACATGTCATCTCCACTGCCTCCAGCCTCCTCCTCGTTGCAACATTCATCACCCATGCTTCACACTCATTCAAGAGTGTTGGTACAACTATACTCTCATACATTCCCCTCTTTGTTTCCACGGATAAAGTTCTTTACCTCCACAGACTCCTAAGTGCACCACTCACCCTGTTCCCATCATCAATTCTATGATTCACCTCATCCTTCATAGACCCATCTGCTGACACGTCCACTCCTAAATATCTGAATACATTCACCTCCTGCATACTCTCTCCCTCCAATCTGATATCCAGTCTTTCATCACCTAATCTTTTTGTTATCCTCATCACCTTACTCTTTCCTATATTCACTTTCAATTTTCTTCTTTTACATACCCTACCAAATTCATCCACCAACCTCTGCAACTTCTCTTCAGAATCTCCCAAAAGCACAGTGTCATCAGCAAAGAGCAACTGTGACAACTCCCATTTTGTGTTTGATTCTTTATCTTTTAATTTCACACGTCTTTCCAAGACCCTCGCATTCACTTCTCTTACAACCCCGTCTATAAATATATTGAACAACAACGGTGACATCACACATCCTTGTCTAAGGCCTACTTTTACTGGAAATAATCTCCCTCTCTCCTTCATACTCTAACCTGAGCCTCACTATTCTCGTAAAAACTCTTCACTGCTTTCAGTAACCTACCTCCTATACCATACACCTGCAACATCTGCAACATTGCCCCCCTATTCACCCTGTCATATGCCTTTTCCAAATCCATAAATGCCACAAAAACCTCTTTACCCTTATCTAAATACTGTTCACCTATAAGCTTCACTGTAAACACTTGGTCCACACACCCTCTACCTTTCCTAAAGCCTCCTTGTTCATCTGCTATCCTACTCTCCGTCTTACTCTTAATTCTTTCGATAATAACTCTACCATACACTTTACCAGGTATACTCAACAGACTTATCCCCCTATAATTTTTGCACTCTCTTTTGTCCCCTTTGCCTTTATACAAAGGAACTATGTATGCTCTCTGCCAATCTCTAGGTACCTAACCCTCTTCCATACATTTATTAAATAATAGCACCAACCACTCCAAAATTAGATCCCCACCTGCTTTTAACATTTCTATCTTTGTCCCATCAACCCCAGCTGCCTTACCCCCTTTCTATTATTATTATTAATATTATTATTATTATTATTATTATTATTATTATTATTATTATTATTATTATTAGTAGTAGTAGTAGTAGTAGTAGTAGTAGTAGTAGGTACGTTCGTACGTATTCATATAATGAATACTCTTGCTTACCATTTGGAATTTTTATTCAGACAAAAAATAGAAGATTTACTGTTATGCAGAGTACTGCATTATTGTAATAATTGTACAACTAATGTCAACCCATTCGTGAATGTATATTGGAATGGCCACTCGGTGACGTCATTTGTTTGCTCATGAACGTCGACAAAAATCAAACATTTCCGCTACTTTGCGCTCAATTTCAAGGCACTTTTCGTTGTGAAAGCAATCAAAATCATATCTATTTCTGTAATATATCTTCCATTCTATCAGTTGAGACAAAAAAAAAACGAGTATACAACCATAAAAACCATACGAAAATATACCGCTAAGGGCCGGCTAATAGCTGAGAAGTGAACTCTGCTATTTACAGTCAGATTTCTTTCAATTTTGGTGTACGTTAAGAAACATCTTTCCATCATACATTGCCCAAGTTTCAATAAAATAGTCCAACAAACAAATGAGATCCAATTCCCTAGATCAAGATCAAGAGCCCCTCACCAGCGTCAAGGAACCTCCCTTGAGTCCCACTCGCATCTGGAAATCGCTCACCTATGGAAGCAAATAATCGACTGATCAGCTGTTCGTATCTGGAAAAGCTCGCACGTGGATGCGCTCATTAAAAGAGGTTCCACTGTCTACACAGACTTTGCAAAAGCTTTTGACAAGTGTGGCCATGGTGTAATAGCACACAAAATGCGTGATAAAGGAATAACAGGAAAAGTTGGTAGATGGATCTATAACTTCCTGACAAATAGAACACAAAGAGTAATAGCAAACAGAGTAAAGTCCCAGACAGCCACGGTGAAAAGCTCTGTTCCACAAGGCACAGTACTTGTTTCCATTCTATTCCTCATCCTTATTTCTGACATAGACAGAGATGTAAGCCATAGCTCCTTTGCGGATGACATTCGGATTGCCATGGCAGTGACCTCCATCGAAGACACTGCAAGACTCCAAGCGGACATCAACCAAATCTTCGAATGGACCACTCAAAACAATATGAAGTTGAACGAGGAGAAATTTCGACCACTCAGATATGGAAAAGTTGAGGAAATTAAAAATGCGTCAGGGTATACGACAAATTCTAACCATACAATAGAACGAAAAAGAAATGTGAAGGACCTGATGTAAAATAGAAAGAGACAGGCGCTCCCTTTACAGGCGACGGAAAAGAATAACAGAGCGGCTAAAAGAGGTCAATATATCTGAAATGCGTAGGGAGACACTGGTCAGAGAAATAGCAAGCATCGAACTTAAGCTAAAAGAATCCTTTAGGAGTCAGGAATCGCGGGAAGAACTAAAAGCCATAAATGAAATCGAAAGAAACCCAAAGTATTTCTTCTCCTATGCCAAATCAAAATCGAGAACAACGTCCAGTATTGGGCCCCTACTTAAACAAGATGGGTCCTACACAGATGACAGCAAGGAAATGAGTGAGCTACTCAAGTCCCAATATGACTCAGTTTTTAGCAAGCCGCTAACCAGACTGAGAGTCGAAGATCAAAATGAATTTTTTATGAGAGAGCCACAAAATTTGATTAACACAAGCCTATCCGATGTTATCCTGACGCCAAATGACTTCGAACAGGCGATAAATGGGCATGCCCATGCACTCTGCCCCAGGGCCAGACTCATGGAACTCTGTGTTCATCAAGAACTGCAAGAAGCCCCTATCACGAGCCTTTTCCATCCTATGGAGAAGGAGCATGGACACGGGGGTCGTCCCTCAGTTACTAAAAACAACAGACATAGCCCCACTCCACAAAGGGGGCAGTAAAGCAATAGCAAAGAACTACAGACCAATAGCACTAACATCCCATATCATAAAAATCTTTGAAAGGGTCCTAAGAAGCAAGATCACCACCCATCTAGAAACCCATCAGTTACACAACCCAGGGCAACATGGGTTTAGAACAGGTCGCTCCTGTCTGTCTCAACTATTGGATCACTACGACAAGGTCCTAAATGCACTAGAAGACAAAAAGAATGCAGATGTAATATATACAGACTTTGCAAAAGCCTTCGACAAGTGTGACCATGGCGTAATAGCGCACAAAATGCGTGCTAAAGGAATAACAGGAAAAGTCGGTCGATGGATCTATAATTTCCTCACTAACAGAACACAGAGAGTAGTCGTCAACAGAGTAAAGTCCGAGGCAGCTACGGTGAAAAGCTCTGTTCCACAAGGCACAGTACTAGCTCCCATCTTGTTCCTCATCCTCATATCCGACATAGACAAGGATGTCAGCCACAGCACCGTGTCTTCCTTTGCAGATGACACCCGAATCTGCATGACAGTGTCTTCCATTGCAGACACTGCAAGGCTCCAGGCGGACATCAACCAAATCTTTCAGTGGGCTGCGGAAAACAATATGAAGTTCAACGATGAGAAATTTCAATTACTCAGATATGGTAAACATGAGGAAATTAAATCTTCATCAGAGTACAAAACAAATTCTGGCCACAAAATAGAGCGAAACACCAACGTCAAAGACCTGGGAGTGATCATGTCGGAGGATCTCAACTTCAAGGACCATAACATTGTATCAATCGCATCTGCTAGAAAAATGACAGGATGGATAATGAGAACCTTCAAAACTAGGGAGGCCAAGCCCATGATGACACTCTTCAGGTCACTTGTTTTATCTAGGCTGGAATATTGCTGCACTCTAACAGCACCTTTCAAGGCAGGTGAAATTGCCGACCTAGAAAATGTACAGAGAACTTTCACTGCCCGCATAACGGAGATAAAACACCTCAATTACTGGGAGCGCTTGAGGTTTCTAAACCTGTATTCCCTGGAACGCAGGAGGGAGAGATACATGATTATATACACCTGGAAAATCCTAGAGGGACTAGTACCGAACTTGCACACGAAAATCACTCACTACGAAAGCAAAAGACTTGGCAGACGATGCACCATCCCCCCAATGAAAAGCAGGGGTGTCACTAGCACGTTGAGAGACCATACAATAAGTGTCAGGGGCCCGAGACTGTTCAACTGCCTCCCAGCATACATAAGGGGGATTACCAACAGACCCCTGGCAGTCTTCAAGCTGGCACTGGACAATCACCTAAAGTCAGTTCCTGATCAGCCGGGCTGTGGCTCGTACGTTGGTTTGCGTGCAGCCAGCAGCAACAGCCTGGTTGATCAGGGGCTGATCCACCAGGAGGCCTGGTCACAGACCGGGCCGCGGGGGCGTTGACCCCCGAAACTCTCTCCAGGTAAACTCCAGGTAAACCTGGGAGTGATAATGTCAGAGGATCTCACCTTCAAAGACCACAACAATGTTTCTACCTCATCGGCTAGGACAATGATAGGATGGTTTTCCTTATATTTCTTACGGGAAAATTCGTTTGGTATACGTCCTGTTTGGTATAAGTCCAAAGTCCTGGAACGGATTAAGGACGAATACCGAGGTACCACTGTATATAGTTGGTTTAAGCTAAATTAAATTGCTCTTGTTATAATAAGGTTAGTAAGTTTTCTAAAGATCTTTTCATACAAAATTATTAATTTTTAAATTAACATAAATGAAAAAAATATATCTTTAAACGTAAGAGAAAATTTTAGAAAGGACTTAATTTTAAATGAGTTCTTGCTAATTGACCAGTTTTACCTATTCGGCACGACATACACACACACACACACACACACACACACACACACACACACACACACACACACACACACACACACACACACACACACATGCATACACGCATACACGCATACACACAACACACACAAAATGAAAATGTAAAATTTAGTATAGAAGCACTCCGGCTACAGGCGCTGGATATTTGATTTACTGTAGCGTAGCTAAACATGGGAGTGGAATTATTGTTGAAAAATCTGAAATCAGTGTCAAAATTCAATGCTCGTATATTTATTTTAAGCAGGGGGAAGCACTAAACCCATTTGCCTTAGGTCAACATTTTCTGATTTGGATAAAAAAAATTGTATCCTCTCAGCTGTAAGCATCAATATCTTGACTAATCTTTTTGAAACTCTGTATGTGCTGATCTCACAAAACTAATAACAATTGATCTCAGAGGGATGAAGCACTTTGAAATTTTTGTCATTCTTTATAAATATGTGCGACTTGTAGAACTGGCTGTAAATTGTATGATCACATTAGCATTTCCCTTCAGTACTCGTTTCAATTTTTTATTACAAGTTCTGCTAATTTATTTTATGCATTTCTTATTAAATAGTGTAAGCATCGAAGTCATATAACATAAATGTTATTATATTAATGAGGAAGCGATAACTTCATTTAAATCCATTGAAGGCATTCAGTCCTTCAGGTTCAAGTTAAGTTAGTAGCTCCAGTTCCTTTGATCACCAGCCTGTCACGTCCTTCAAGAGATATTCACAATGTAACTCTTCCATTTTCCTCTATTATTTTTATTCAAAATGGCGTATTGTTCCACCCTTTCCTGGAGCTTATTATAGTGTGTGATACTTGCTTACTTCTTCACCTGGACCAGGGCAGTATCTGGGGTAAGAATGGCCCTATGTTGTTCACACAAGTGATGAAAGAGGTGTGTGGGAAGCCCAGGCTGACTCCAGGAGACTACTGTGGAGGGGTGAGCCTTCTTTCCTGGAAGGCCTTTTATCCAATACTACCTGGAAAATGGCAATTTGCGTTCCTACCTTTCAAGAGATCAATCAACTTCGCCGAGGTGAGTATGTGACCCCTTCATTTCCCTTGTGGGATCCAGTGGTTGACGTGCACTATAGAAGGTGGGGAGAGGAAAGGTTGATATCCAGTTGGAGAAAGAGGAAGGATTTGATAATTGAAAAATGAAAATTCAATAAACTGACGAAATTAAATATACACTTGCAGTGCAAAATAGAGTTTTTAGTATATCACTCCCAGGAGACCAAAGCTGCTAGCCACAGGTCCAAAGACACTACACACAGGGGCCTCATCTACCTTTCTAAGAGAGTCTGGCCACTGAATCCTCATGAATGAATGAATGAATGGGGACTCCAACCCTGGTCCATGCGTGTCCCCGAACATTCTTCTCGTTGACAGTCATTACATTACAGCGTCTGCGACATGACTGTACCGGCTGCCACCATCTCGTCCTACAACCCCTCTCTCCATCCCCCCAAGAGCTTTCCCTGTACATCTTTTCTTCTGCCTCTCAGGCCACAGAAATATCATAATGAACGACTGTCGATAAATAAGCAGAAGAATGGACGGGGATTCGAACCGTGGTCCATTCGTGTGTCAGGCCCTACTCTGCACCAGTCACAGAGATTACAATAGGTTGGCTTTTACGACCAGCATTTCTGTGACGTGGTTGTACTAGCTGCCACAGTCTGCCATGTATCATCCCACTCCAACATAGCAGCTCTCTTGGTATATCTATTCCAATACCCCACAAAGCCAAGGGATCAGATATGTGGTTTGTTAAGTAATATGTATCAATAACTCCTTTGTGCCCCACAATTTCAATGTTCCATGTGTCCCATTATGTGTCCCATGATGCTTTGATGTAGTTCAACTGTGCTTTTGAGGTCGCTAAGGGAGATCTAATTAACCAAGTAAATGGCCACACCTTGTCTTGGCAAATAGCTGTCAGACATGCCTCTCGGCATGTCTGACAGCTATTTGCCAAGCTATTTACCCACAGCTATTTACCCAGCTATTACCCGCTCTGCCTCAGGCAGAGCGGGTAAAGGTCTTACAATGTCATAGTCTTAGATGACTACCTTTTGTTTATTTAGGATAAAATTTTAGATAAACTTATATAATATATTGATATCAGAGTTTCTTTTTATTAACCTTAAGTGTTAGGAGAGACCTCAGAGTCCGTGTGATAAGTAATACATTTAATAATTCACGACTACTTACAAGCCCCGAGAGCTGAATTACGTTATGATCTTCGAAGATGTATGTTACCTCGGCCTTATCTTCCAGGGATCCTGTGTAAACACTGTATTGGTCCTTGTAAGAGAAGATCTGCTTTCGACAATTTGCCTAGTGAGAGGTTCAAAGGTTTCTTCTTCTTAGCATTTGCAACATTTTAATAAAGTATGAGGAAAAATCAGAACCGAAACATGAAAAATTGTCCCAGTACGATGATAAATTGTAACAAACCGTAACTAAATTTCCCTTACGTGTAACAGATCTCTCAGTACACCGAGTTGAATGACGAATACAACTGTGTCAGCACTAGTAAAGGCTGTGTCAGTACAATTCTAGTCATACCACTCACATACGAGTCCTAGGCAGATTGTAGTCTAGTTGGAGAGATGTATCAGAAGGCAACTTCTCTAGATTCAGCCTCTGTACTGTCAGGTTTGGTTAGGATGCAGGGGAACGTAACGTCACATGTAGTTAATATGATGTCATATATCTGCAACTTGAAAATATCTACAGTGGGTGTCCGAGATATGTCTTTCTTTTTATGAATGACATAGTATATGCATCCAGAGATTTTCTTGTATTAGATTATTTCTTGCAGTTCGTTAACAGTGTTATAATCACCTCCTGTTACAGGTTTTCTCAGACTCTTACGTGATTCACATGTGGAATAAGCTGAGTCACCTGGAGCCAATCTTCAAGGAGTCGGGGAGCATCTACGACGTCGCAGCCAAAACCTTCTGTCCAGTCACCAGAGCCGTCGCTACTGCGCACTCCAGCCTGTACTAAACATGCACAACCCAATACTAAGCCTCCACCAGCCTGTTTTGAGCCTTCACCTGCACCATTCTTTACTGAGCTTTCACAAGCCCGCACTGAGCCTCAGATAGCCTGTAAAGTTTATCTGCCTGTCATGAACCTTCAGTAGTCAGTATTGTTCAGAGACTTTAGATATCTGTACTTAGCTTACACCAGCCCGATCTAAGCTTACTCCAGACTGTACTGAGCCTTAACCCGTCTGCTCTGAGTTAACACTAGCTTGTAATGAGCTTTTATCAGCCTGTACCGAGCCATCAACCGACGGTACTGAGACAATACAAGCCTGTACTGAACTTACACTATCCTGTACTGTTATTACCAGGCGCTTCCGAGCCTTTACCAGTTTGTACTGAGCTAACAACAGTCTTTTTTAGCTTTTCATCGATATTCTCTCACAACCAACAGTCTGAAAGAATAGACAAAGCTATGGCTTCTCACAAGCCGTGTCAATGTTTTAGAAAAAAAAAACCAATAAACGACTGTCACTGGTTCAAGAGGGATGAAAGTACCTTGAACCTGTGAGGCATGTCCCTCCCTCTTGAATTTCTAAGGAACGTCCCTCTCTTGAACCCGTGAGACACATCCAGCCTTATGTATGAGTACAAATCTAGTACATCGGGGCGAAATATCATCCACTGTTGGCTGTAGCCTTCAGTTTGTTTTTCTTTGCTACGGAAGAATTGGAAGACGGAGAGCCTGTTTCCTGGGGTCATACTCCCCTTACTCACTGGAGCCCTGAAATTTTCGATAGATTACGATAGAAGTTTCTTTGGAGTGCCGACCTTCAAGACTATTAACATCTGTGGCATAATTTGCCCAAGGGGCTGAGTTCTCCAAGACGGATTCCTCTTAGTGGAACCCAATATTTTATGATCGGTCAGGAATACAGAGGTTAACAGGTTCTACAACAGAAAGTAACCTCAAGACTAACACAGAGTTTCTGGTTGATCTTTGTTATATATGCTATCCAGTACTCCTGTTCTGGTCTCTCTTGTTTTAATAAACTGTGTAATTGTATGTTTATTGGTTTTATTAACAAGCATTTAATGACGTCATAATTCTAAGTCAATGTACCACATACAGTTCTCAGCTACCTATATCTAATATTTTCTAGTATTAATGTTACTGAAATGAATACACCGTAAAGTAAATATATAATATTTCTTATCGATATTCCTGAAAACATAGTATTTAGTGCTGAATACAGTCATATATGAATATATTTAGTCCCCCTTGTTAAAACGTATTTGTGAACCCATCTCGAAAGGTGCCCTGATGCCGGCCAGTGGCTCTTGATCCAAGGAATTGTATTAGTCCTTCCTTTTCTTAGATCAAACCTACTTGGATCGAGCCTCCCATTCCCCCAGGCGCTCTATGAAATGTGCTGAGGGAGAATAATTGCTCTTATCTAGTAAATTGAGTTGTGAAAAGAAATCCACTAAACTCTTGTTTGTGATAACTCATCCTTTTACTGGTTAGACGCAGCGGTACATAACCAAACTAACCAAGTAATGGGCACTTCATCTACATTGCCATAATTGCACACTGAGTTAATTCATATCTTTATGAATGCAACATCGTATGTTGAGATGCGCGATAGAAATGAAGCTGATAGACGCCTCTGGTAACCACAAGATAGCGGTAATATTTACACCATTGAACCCAGGAGTTGCTTCCCTATCATTTTTCTTTATTCTTTTCCTCTCCCCTACCTATTCGTCAACTATCTCCACTTCTCCCTTGCCCCTAATGGGTCCTTACCTCTGAGTCCCTTCAGTTTAGTTCAGGGAGTTGCTTCACTGCGCAGAGCAGAAAGAATTTCTGTTGTGTTGAACAACGTTTAATGCAGGGGGTGGGGGAGTCAGGAAGTGGGGTGTGATTTGGGGAGGGGGATAGTAGGAAGTGTTAAAGGGAGGGAGAAAATGGGGACGATGAGTGAGACGAGGCTAGGAAACACGGTACCTCAGTAGCTGAGAGTGTAGTGGTGTGGGAGGAAGGCTGGCAGTGTTGATACTGGGAGTCAAGGATGTGTTGCTCCTTACTGGCAGTTAAAAGATAACCACGAATAGTTATGGACATAAACACAGGGTGATAACCACTAGAAGGGACAATGCTAACTCGTCGTAATGGAGATTCTTGCAATGATTCATTGCTACGTGAGAAACACGGCATAAAAGGTTAATTAACTGTAAAATAAATGTTGAAAATAAACGACTGATGCAGAGGGTAAGTGGTTAGGACTTAGCCCGCGAGGGCGCTTGGAATTCTCTTTATTTTGCAAGTAATTTCATGTGTATGTGTGTTATTCATATAATTATTTGCAAGTGGTTTGTATGTTAGGTTAATGCAACTAATAAGATATTTATTGCAATAACGTTTGGCTCAGCAAAAAAAATTTACAAAATACCTGGTGAACAAAGCGTATCAGAAATGCTCCTCTCAATATAAGGTTGTAAATTGTTTGGTGACGCCGACAAGCTATGGAAAAAGGACACTTGTGTGCATTTCAAGACACAGGAAACGTTTCGCCACAAGTGACGATGAAGCCACTCCGCTGACACATTCACTCCCAGATACCGAAATATGCTATACGTATTTCTTCTATATTCCTTTCTAGTCTGACTC
Source organism: Cherax quadricarinatus (assembly GCF_026875155.1). Lineage (NCBI taxonomy): Eukaryota > Metazoa > Arthropoda > Malacostraca > Decapoda > Parastacidae > Cherax > Cherax quadricarinatus. Next base: position 241,063 of record NC_069411.1, read on the forward strand.
CATCTTTCATTTCGTGCTCTGTCATACAGTAACTTGTGAGTTCCTTCTTCTGTACTCTCTAACAAACTCTACCACCAACTTGTGCAGCTTCTCTTCTACTCCCACATAGCAATGTGTAATCTGCAAACAGCAATTGTGACAATTGGCACTTTTTTCACACTTGTCTTTCAAGCTCACGTCACTTCCTAACAGTCTTCCTTTCACTTGTTTTAAAACTATGTAAGCGAAGTAAATTTATGATAATTCCTTCAGTACCTGGAGGTTACCTGGAGGTTATTCCGGGGATCAACGCCCCCGCGGCCCGGTCCATGACCAGGCCTCCCGATGGATCAGGGCCTGATCAACTAGGCTGTTACTGCTGGCCGCACGCAGTCCAACGTACGAGCCACAGCCCGGCTGATCCGGCACTGACTTTAGGTATCTGTCCAGCTCACTCTTGAAGGCAACCAGGGGTTTATTGGCAATTCCCCTAATGCTTGATGGAAGGCTGTTGAACAGTTTTGGGCCCTGGACACTTATGGTGTTTTCTCTTAGTGTACCAATGGCGCCCCTACTTTTTATTGGGGGCATTTTGCATCGCCTGTCCAGTCTTTTACTTTCGTAGGGAGTGATTTCTGTGTGCAGATTTGGGACCATTCCTTCCAAGATTTTCCAAGTGTAGATTATGATATATCTCTCCCTCCTGCGTTCCAACGAGTACAAGTCAAGTGCTTCCAAGCGTTCCCAGTAGTTAAGGTGCTTGACAGAACTTATACGTGCAGTAAAGGATCTCTGTACACTCTCTAGATCTGCGATTTCACCTGCTTTGAATGGAGATGTTAATGTACAGCAGTATTCCAGCCTAGAGAGAACAAGTGATTTGAAAAGGATCATCATGGGCTTGGCATCTCTCGTTTTGAAAGTTCTCATTATCCATCCTATCATTTTCTTTGCACGTGCGATCGTGGCACTGTTGTGATCCTTGAAAGTGAGATCCTCAGACATTACTACTCCCAGGTCCCTTACATTATTTTTCCGCTCTATTGTATGGCCGGAGTCAGTAGTATACTCTGTTCTAGTTATTATCTCCTCCAGTTTTCCATAACGGAGTAGTTGGAATTTGTCCTCATTGAACATCATATTGTTTACCGTTGCCCACTGGAAAACTCTGTTTATATCTTCTTGGAGGTAAGTACTGTCCACTTTTGTGCATCATTGAAAATACCTAATCAACTCGGTCGTTTACGTTTTGAAATCCATTTTTTTTTATATTTTCATATTCATAGCATCAAGAGCCCTTCACAGGCATGAAGGGGTGTGAACTCAGATATTTGATGGGGACGTGTTGCAATTAATACAGAATATCGTAAGGACTGTTACACTCAGGTGTGTCCAGGACAATCATTTATAATTTATTACATTTAGTTTCACTGAAATACTAAAAGTTCTTTTGTGTTTG
>NC_069411.1:247500-265160 GCF_026875155.1 Cherax quadricarinatus
ATGACCGCGGGTTCAATCCCGGCCGGGGGTATGGTTTGGAACATCCTGTGTCTGTCCACCTTGTCTATTCCACGCAGTATTTTGTATGTCGTTATCATGTCTCCCCTGACCCTCCTGTCCTCCAGTGTTGTCAGACCGATTCCCTTAACCTTTCTTCATAGGACATTCTCCTTAGCTCTGGAACTAGCCTTGTTGCAAACCTTTGCACTTTCTCTAATTTCTTGAGGTGTTTGACCAGGTGTGGGTTCCAAACTGGTGCTGCGTACTCCAGTATGGGCCTGACGTACACAGTGTATAAAATCTTGAACGATTCCTTACTGAGGTACCGGAACGCTTTTCTCAGGTTTGCCAAGCGCCCATATGCCGCAGCAGTTATCTGGTTAATGTGTGCTTCTGGCGATGTACTCGGTATTACACTCACTGTGTGTGTGTGTGGTGTGTGTGTGTGTGTGTGTGTGCAGTATGTGTTAGTTACCAGCTTTCATAGGCTCTTGTCAATAGATATTTGGCCTGTTATTTTGGTTATTAGTTGTCAAAGGCACTTGTCGATAGTGAGTTTGTTAATGTGTGTTTGTTAATGTGTGTCAATAGCATTTGCCAGTAGACATTTGCCTTGTTGTTAATGATGTGTGCGTGTGCATAGTGTGTGTATCTGTTGTGTTTGCGAGTGTGCGAAAACGTGTGAATGTGTGTGAAAATGTATGAGTGTGAAAGGATCCTGTAATAGCCAGTGTGTGTGTGTGTGTGTGTGTGTGTACTCACCTATTTGTACACACCTATTTGTGGTTGCAGGGGTCGAGTCATAGCTCCTGGCCCCGCCTCTTCACTGATTGCTACTAGGTCCTCTCTCTTTCTGCCCCATGAGCTTTATCATACCTCGCCTTAAAACTATGTATGGTTCCCGCCTCCACTACTTCACTTTCTAGGCCATTCCACGGCCTGACCACTCTATGACTGAAGAAATACTTTCTAACATCCCTTTGATTCATCTGAGTCTTCAACTTCCAATTGTGACCTCTTGTGTCTGTGTCCCATCTCTGGAACATCCCGTCTTTGTCCACCTTGTCTATTCCGCGCAGTATTTTATATGTCGTTATCATGTCTCCCCTGACCCTCCTGTCCTCCAGTGTCGTCAGGCCGATTTCCCTCAACCTTTCTTCGTAGGACAATCCCCGTAGCTCTGGGACTAGTCTTGTTGCAAACCTTTGCACCTTCTCTAATTTCTTGAGGTGCTTGACTAGGTGTGGATTCCAAACTGGTGCTGCATACTCCAGTATGGGCCTGACGTAAATGGTTTGCCTAGCTGTCTTGTGTGTGTGTGTTTGTGTAGCTGTCTTGTGTGTGTGTGTGTGTGTGTTTGCGTAGCTGTCTTGTGTGTGTTTGTGTAGCTGTCTTGCGTGTGTTTGTGTAGCTGTCGTGTGTGTGTGTGTGTGTGTGTTTGTGTAGCTGTTTTGTGTGTGTTCGTGTAGCTGTCTTGTGTGTGTTTGTGTAGCTGTCTTGTGTGGTGTGTTTGTGTAGCTGTCTTGTGTATGTAGCTGTCTTGTGTGTGTGTAGCTGTCTTATATTGTGTTTGTGTAGCTGTCTTGTGTGTGTTTGTGTAGCTGTATTGTGTGTGTTTGTGTAGTTGTCTTGTGTGTGTTTGTGTAGCTGTCTTGTGTGTGTGTGTTTGTGTAGCTGTGTTGTGTGTGTGTGTGTGTGTAGCTGTCTTGTGTGTGTGTTTGTGTAGCTGTCTTGTGTGAGTGTGTTTGTGTAGCTGTCTTGTGTGTGTGTGTGTGTGTGTTTGTGTAGCTGTCTTATGTGTGTGTGTGTGTAGCTGTCTTGTGTGTATTTGTGTAGCTGTCTTGTGTGTGTGTGTGTGTAACTGTCTCATGTGTGTGTGTTTGTGTATCTGTCTTGTGTGTTTTGTGTAGCTGTCTTGTGTGTGTTTGTATAGCTGTCTGTGTGTGTTTTGTGTAGCTGTCGTGTGTGTGTGTTTTTGTAGCTGTCTTGTGTGTGTGTGTGTGTTTGTGTAGCTGTCTTGTGTGTGTGTGTGTGCGTTTTTGTAGCTGTCTTGTGTGTGTGTGTGTTTTTGTAGCTGTCTTGTGTGTGTGTGTGTGTGTGTGTGTGTGTGTAGCTGTCTTATGTGTGTGTGTGTGTGTGTGTGTGTGTGTGTGTGTGTGTGTGTGTGTGTGTGTGTGTGTGTGTGTGTTTGTCTGTGTAGCTGTCTTATGTGTGTGTGTGTGTGTGTGTGTGTGTGTGTGCGTGTGTGTGTGTGTGTGTGTGTGTGTGTGTGTGTGTGTGTGCGTGTGCGTGTGTGTGTGTGTGTGTGTGTGTGTGTGTGTGCAGTATGTGTTAGTTACCAGCTTTCATAGGCTCTTGTCAATACATACTTGGCCTGTTATTTTTGTTATTACTTGTCAAAGGCACTTGTCGATAGTGTGTTTGTTAATGTGTGTGTAAAGCTAAAAATGACAATATTATGAGAGTGCATTATGTGTAGAGAAACACGGTGCATTGATGGCAGCTTCAGGCTAAGATCCCATTGATGTCGGGCTTCTTCGTAACATAAACTAAAAAAATAAAATGATATATATTATGTTCACGGGGAAGTACTAATATATACGTACATGTATATATATATATATATATATATATATATATATATATATATATATATATATATATATATATATATATATATATATATATATATATATATATATATATATGTCGTGCCGAATATGTAAAACTGGTCAATTAGCAAGAACTCATTTAAAATTAAGTACTTTTGAAATTTTCTCTTAAACGTTTAAAGATATATTTTTTTCATTAATGTTAATGTAAAAATTTATAATTTTGCACCAAAAGAATCTTAGAAAACTTACCTAATCTTAATATAACAAGAGCAATTTATTTTAGCCTAACCAGACTAAATATATTTTAAATACGTTTACAATAATTTAGTACTAAACAAACACAATCAAATATATTTTTTTCGTTAGGTTCAGAATGATTTTGGCGAAATTATTGCATACACAAATTTTCACTTGTCCTATATGGCAAGATGAGCGTTGCTATTTAAGCCAAGATCTCAAGTTCTGCCTATTCGGCACGACATATATATATTTAGGTAGTAGGCTGGTAGACAGCAACCACCCAGGGAAGTACTACCGTCCTGCCAGATGACTGTGAAACAGAGACCTGTAACTCTTTTACATGATGGTAGGAATGTGGTGTCTTTTTCTGTCTCATAAACACGCTAGATAACAGGGATATCTTGCTACTCCTACTTACACTTTGGTCACACTTCACAGACACACACATGCATGTATATATATACATACATCTAGGTTTTTCCCCTTTTTCTAAATAGCTCTTGTTCTTCTTTATTTCTTCTATTGTCCATGGGGAAGTGGAAAAGAATCTTTCCTCCGTAAGCCATGCGTGTCGTATGAGGCGACTAAAATGCCGGGAGCAATGGGCTAGTAACCCCTTCTCCTGTAAACATTTACTAAACAAGAGAAGAAGAAAAACTTTATAAAACTGGGATGCTTAAATTTGCGTGGATGTAGTGCGGATGACAAGAAACAGATGATTGCTGATGTTATGAATGAAAAGAAGTTGGATGTCCTGGCCCTAAGCGAAACAAAGCTGAAGGGGGTAGGAGAGTTTCAGTGGGGAGACATAAATGGGATTAAATCTGGAGTATCTGAGAGAGTTAGAGCTAAGGAAGGGGTAGCAATGATGTTGAAGGATCAGTTATGGAAGGAGAAAAGAGAATATGAATGTGTAAATTCAAGGATTATGTGGATTACAGTAAAGGTTGGATGCGAAAAGTGGGTCATAATAAGCGTGTATGCACCTGGAGAAGAGAGGAATGTAGAGGAGAGAGAGAGAGAGATTTTGGGAAATGTTAAGTGAATGTATAGAAACCTTTGAACCAAGTGAGAGAGTAATTGTGGTAGGGGACCTGAATGCTAAAGTAGGAGAAACTTTTAGAGAGGGTGTGGTAGGTAAGTTTGGGGTGCCAGGTGTAAATGATAATGATAGCCCTTTGATTTAACTTTGTATAGAAAGGGGTTTAGTTATAGGTAATTCATATTTTAAGAAAAAGAGAATAAATATGTATACAAGATATGATGTACGACGAAGTGACAGTAGTGTGTTGGATTATGTATTGGTAGATAGAAGACTGTTGAGTAGACTTCAGGATGTACATGTTTATAGAGGGGCCACAGATATATCAGATCACTTTTTAGTTGTAGCTACACTGAGAGTAAAAGGTAGATGGGATACAAGGAGAATAGAAGCATCAGGGAAGAGAGAGATGAAGGTTTATAAACTAAAGAGGAGGCAGTTAGGGTAAGATATAAACAGCTATTGGAGGATAGATGGGCTAATGAGAGCATAGACAATGGGGTCGAAGAGGTATGGGGTAGGTTTAAAAATGTAGTGTTAGAGTGTTCAGCAGAAGTTTGTGGTTACAGGAAAGTGGGTGCGGGAGGGAAGAGGAGCGATTGGTGGAATGATCATGTAAAGAGAGTAGTAAGGGAGAAAAGTTAGCATATGAGAAGTTTTTACAAAGTAGAAGTGATGCAAGGAGGGAAGAGTATATGGAGAAAAAGAGAGAGGTTAAGAGAGTGGTGAAGCAATGTAAAAAGAGAGCAAATGAGAGAGTGGGTGAGATGTTATCAACAAATTTTGTTGAAAATAAGAAAAAGTTTTGGAGTGAGATTAACAAGTTAAGGAAGCCTAGAGAACAAATGGATTTGTCAGTTAAAAATAGGAGAGGAGAATTATTAAATGGAGAGTTAGAGGTATTGGGAAGATGAGGGAATATTTTGAGGAATTGTTAAATGTTGATGAAGATAGGGAAGCTGTGATTTCGTGTATAGGGCAAGGAGGAATAACGTCTTGTAGGAGTGAGGAAGAGCCAGTTGTGAGTGTAGGGGAAGTTCGTGAGGAAGTAGGTAAAATGAAAGGGGGTAAAGAAGCTGGGATTGATGGGATAAAGATAGAAATGCTAAAAGCAGGTGGGGATATAGTTTTGGACTGGCTGGTGCTATTATTTAATAAATGTATGGAAGAGGATAAGGTACCTAGGGATTGGCAGAGAGCATGCATAGTTCCTTTGTATAAAGGCAAAGGGGACAAAAGAGAGTGCAAAAATTATAGGGGGATAAGTCTGTTGAGTATTCCTGGTAAAGTGTATGGTAGAGTTATTATTGAAAGAATTAAGAGTAAGACGGAGAATAGGATAGCAGATGAACAAGGAGGCTTTAGGAAAGGTAGGGAGTGTGTGGACCAGGTGTTTACAGTGAAACATATAAGTGAACAGTATTTAGATAAGGCTAAAGAGGTTTTTGTGGCATTTATGGATTTGGAAAAGGCGTATGACAGGGTGGATAGGGGGGCAATGTGGCAGATGTTGCAGGTGTATGGTATAGGAGGTAGGTTACTGAAAGCAGTGAAGAGTTTTTACGAGGATAGTGAGGCTCAAGTTAGAGTATGTAGGAAAGAGGGAGATTATTTCTCATTAAAAGTAGGCCTTAGACAGGGATGTGTGATGTCACTGTGGTTGTTTAATATATTTATAGATGGGGTTGTAAGAGAAGTAAATGCGAGGGTCTAGGCAAAAGGCATGGAGTTAAAATATAAAGAATCACACATAAAGTGGGAGTTGTCACATTTACTCTTTGCTGATGACACTGTGCTCTTGGGAGATTCTGAAGAGAAGTTGCAGAGGTTGGTGGATGAATTTGGTAGGGTATGTAAAAGAAGAAAATTAAAAGTGAATACAGGAAAGAGTAAGGTTATGAGGATAACAAAAAGATTAGGTGATGAAAGATTGGATATCAGATTGGAAGGAGAGAGTATGGAGGAGGTGAATGTATTCAGATATTTAGGAGTGGACATGTCAGCGGATGGATCTATGAAAGATGAGGTGAATCATAGAATTGATGAAAGGAAAAGGGTGAGCGGTGCACTTAGGAGTCTGTGGAGACAAAGAACTTTGTCCTTGGAGGCAAAGAGGGGAATGTATGAGAGTATAGTTTTACCAACGCTCTTATATGGGTGTGAGGCATGGGTGATGAATGTTGCAGCGAGGAGAAGGCTGGAGGCAGTGGAGATGTCATGTCTGAGTGCAATGTGTGGTGTGAATATAATGCAGAGAATTCGTAGTTTGGAAGTTAGGAGGAGGTGTGGGATTGCCAAAACTGTTGTCCAGAGGGCTGAGGAAGGGTTGTTGAGGTGGTTTGGACATGTAGAGAGAATGGAGCGAAACAGAATGACTTCAAGAGTGTATCGGTCTGTAGCGGAAGGAAGGCGGGGTAGGGGTCGGCCTAGGAAAGGTTGGAGGGAGGGGTTAAAGGAGATTTTGTGTGCGAGGGGCTTGGACTTTCAGCGGGCATGCGTGACGTGTTTGATAGGAGTGAATGGAGACAAATGGTTTTTAATACTTGACGTGCTGTTGGAATTTGAGCAAAGTAACATTTATGAAGGGATTCAGAAAACCGGCAGGCCGGACTTGAGTCCTGGAGATGGGAAGTACAGTGCCTGCACTCTGAAGGAGGGGTGTTAATGTTGCAGTTTAAAAACTATAGTGTAAAACATCTTTCTAGCAAGACAGTGATGGAGTGAATGATGATGAAAGTTTTTCTTTTTCGGGCCACCCTACCTTGGTGGGAATCGGCCAGTGTGTTATATAAAATAAATAAATATATATATATATATATATATATATATATAATATATATATATATATATTATATATATATATATATATATATATATATATATATATATATATATATATATATATATGTCGTGCCGAATATGTAAAACTGGTCAATTAGCAAGAACTCATTTAAAATTAGGTCCTTTTTGAAATTTTCTCTTATACGTTTAAAGATATATTTTTTTCATAAATGTTAATGTAAAAAAATTTAATTTTGCACCAAAAGAATCTTAGAAAACTTACCTAACCTTATTATAACAAGAACAATTTATTTTAGCCTAACCCAACTAAATATATTTTAAATACGTTTACAATAATTTATTACTAAACAAACACAATCAAATGTATTTTTTCGTTAGCTTCATAATGATTTTGGCGAAATTATTGCATACACAAATTTTCACTTGTCCCATATGGCAAGATGAGCGTTGCTATTTAAGCCAAGATCGCAACTTCTGCCTATTCGGCACGACATATATATATATATATATATATATATATATATATAATTTATATATATAAAATATATATATATATATATATATATATATATGTATATATATATATATATAGATATCAGAGATTCGGTGGGACACCCTTACAGACTCCTCCAGTAGACCAGCTCCTCCCAAAGAGCACAAACAGTCCCACTGGGACAAACCGATCATGGAAAAAATCTCCAACGTATCAGGAAAGGACAAAGCTCGTCTGGCAGTGAAGGCACTATATTCTTTCTTTCAACGCACCGGCAGTATCCCACCGAGACAGGATGACCCAAAAAGAAAAAGAAAAGTTTCTCTTTATATATTTAGTAATGTATACAGGGTAAGGGGTTACTAGGCTCTTGCTCCCGGCATTTTAGTCGATTCTTAGTACATGCATGGCTTGCGGAGGAAGAATCCTGTCCCACTTCCCCATGGAGATAAGAGGAAATAAACAAGAAGAAAGAACTAGTAAGAATAGAGAGGAAAACCCGGTTGGCTGTAAATATATAGATGCTTGTACATGCATGCGTAATGTGACCTAAGTGTAAGTAAAAGTAGCATCTTGCATGTTTATGAGACAAAAAATGACACCAGCAATCCTACCATCATGTAAAACAACTACAGGCTTCTGTTTTACACTCTCTTGACAGGACGGTAGTACCTCCCTGGGCGGTTGCTGTCTACCAACCTACTACCAATATATTATATATATATATATATATATATATATATATATTTATATATATATATATATATATATATATAAATATATATATATATTATATAAATATATATATATATAGTCGGACTTGAGTCCTGGAAATGGGAAGTACAATGCCTGCACTTTAAAGGAGGGGTTTGGGATATTGGCAGTTTGGAGGGGTATGTTTGTGTATCTTTATACGTATATGCTTCTAAACTGTTGTATTCTGAGCACCTCTGCAAAAGCAGTGATAATGTGTGAGTGTGGTGAAAGTGTTGAATGATGATGAAAGTATTTTCTTTTTGGGGATTTTCTTTCTTTTTTGGGTCACCCTGCCTCGGTGGGAGACGGCCGACTTGTTGAAAATATATAATATATATATATATATATATATATATATATATATAATTATATATAATATATATATATATATATATATATATATATATTATATATATATATAATATATATATATATATATATGCAAAACAACCACTCTGAAAGAATAGAGAAATTCCAAGCGCTTTCGTGACTACTCACATTATCAAGGAACTATGAAAGTAAAGCATCCAAGGAAGCTATATAAGGGGTCTGGTCGGCACCTCACTATCAGATCCCACAACGGTTTAAACACCTGACCGCGCGCCGACCCAACTTGGAAAGGTCCTTTGGCACAACTCACCCCACAAACTATTCTACCAAGAAATAAGAAATTTTAAAGATTATTTGTCCAGTGTATTATTAAATTCTTCCCAAATTCTATTAATTATAAATGCATCTAATTTATATAAACCAAAGGAAATATTCATATTATTGTCAAAACTGCTTTTTATGAAACAAGATTCAATTATATTCCTGTCGACCATGGACTTGCTTGATACTACTTTCTCAACTTTTTGAAAATCAATTGGATGGTTAAAATCTCTTACATGAATAAATAGAGCATTGGAATCTTGTCCAGTTCTAATGCTATATTTATGTTGTTTTAATCTTAGTTCGAGATTTTTACCAGTTTGACCGTAATAAACTTTATCGCAAATTTTACAAGGAATCTTATAGACACATCCATCAGCATTTTGGTGGGAATTCTTTATCAAAAGTTTTTTTACTGTATCGAGATTTTTGAATACAACTTTAATATTAAAAGTCTTAAGAAGAGAAGGCATATCAACCAAGTTTTCATGGTAAGGGACAACCAACATATTTTTTATTGAATAAGGCTGGTTGTCCCTTTTTGGATTGTAAAAAGTATTTCTAGCAACTTTAAAAGATTTATCAATTACATTTCTTGGGTATTTTAAAATCATTACCTATTTCATAAATTTTGGATATTTCCTCATCTATGAACTCAGGACTACAAATTCGTAAAGCTCTCAGAAACATTGATGAGAAAACAGACAGTTTGACTCTATCTTGATGCGAGGAATAATAGTGGACATAGAACAGTTATTAGTAGGTTTTCTGTAAATTTTAAATTTGAATTCATTATTACCCTTAATAATTAAAACATCTAGAAAAGGCAATGAGTTATTTTCTTCAAACTCAACAGTAAAGTTTATTGAATGGGCTAAGCTATTTAATTTTCCAAGGAAATGGTGTATATCTACATTTTTGGGCATAAGACACAAAATATAAATCAACATATCTGAACCATTTAGCTCTATTAGGGAGGATTGTGTTAGTAACCTTGTTTCAAAAAATTCCATGTATAGGTTACTAAGAACAGGTGAAAGAGGATTTCCCATTGCCATACCAAATTTCTGAGTGTAAAATTTATCATTAAATACAAATTTTTGCATCAACAATGCAAAGTTTAATAAGTTTAATGATAGTAGGAACTGGCAATGGTAAATCATAGTTAACGAGTTCTTCAGATAAGAAACTTAATAAATCATCAACAGGAACTTTCATAAACAAGGAAGTACATCAAAACTAACCATGTTAAAATTCATTTAGGTCAGTCAAGGAGCTTAATTTATCAACCAAGTCTATGTTGTTTTTAACATTAAAGTTAGAAATTTTGCCAACAATAGGGCTCAAAATATCAACAAGCCATTTGGATAATTTATATGAAACTGACCCTATGGAGCTAATAATTGGTCTGACTGGATTCCCTGGTTTTGTGTTTTTTATTAGTCCATACATGTAAGGTAAAGATGGATTAGTGGAAGTAAAATTGGGTTTGACTAAGTTCATCTTTGCCTTTCAGTAGAAGTTTTATTGTTTTATTGAAATTGCTGTTAACGGTTTCTAGGGGATTTTTCCTAAGTTTAGAATAGGTTTCAGTATCATCTAAGAGATTATTCATTTTTTCTTGGTAATCATTTTCTTTCATAATTACTATTGCATTTATTTTGTCTGCTTTAGTAAGGCGCAAGTTTTTATTGTTATTAAGTGTATCATAAGACTTAAAGAATCTTTGAGGGCAATTGGGAATGTTTGGTTTTAACATAGAGCTGTATACCATTCCTTTACTAATATTAATTTCATCAGAGGATAAATTATTAAGGGTAATAATGAATTCAAATTTAAAATTTACAGAAAACCTACTAATAACTGTTCCTATGTCCACTATTATTCCTCGCATCAAGATAGAGTCAAACTGTCTGTTTTCTCATCAATGTTTCTGAGAGCTTTACGAATTTGTAGTCCTGAGTTCATAGATGAGGAAATATCCAAAATTTATGAAATAGGTAATGATTTAAAATACCCAAGAAATGTAATTGATAAATCTTTTAAAGTTGCTAGAAATACTTTTTACAATCCAAAAAGGGACAACCAGCCTTATTCAAATAAAAATATGTTGGTTGTCCCTTACCATGAAAACTTGGTTGATATGCCTTCTCTTCTTAAGACTTTTAATATTAAAGTTGTATTCAAAAATCTCGATACAGTAAAAAAACTTTTGATAAAGAATTTCCTCCCAAAATGCTGATGGATGTGTCTATAAGATTCCTTGTAAAATTTGCGATAAAGTTTTATTACGGTCAAACTGGTAAAAATCTCGAACTAAGATTAAAACAACATAAATATAGCATTAGAACTGGACAAGATTCCAATGCTCTATTTATTCATGTAAGAGATTTTAACCATCCAATTGATTTTCAAAAAGTTGAGAAAGTAGTATCAAGCAAGTCCATGTCGACAGGGAAAATAATTGAATCTTGTTTCATAAAAAGCAGTTTTGACAATAATATGAATATTTCCTTTGGTTTATATAAATTAGATCCATTTATTTAATTAATAGAATTTGGGAAGAATTTAATAATACACTGGACAAATAATCTTTAAAATTTCTTATTTCTTGGGTAGAATAGTTTGTGGGGTGAGTTGTGCCAAGGACCTTTCCAAGTTGGGTCGGGCGCGCGTCAGGTGTTTAAACCGTTGTGGGGTCTGATAGTGAGGTGCCGACCAGACCCCTTATATAGCTTCCTTGGATGCTTTACTTTCATAGTTCCTTGATAATGTGAGTAGTCACGAAAGCGCTTGGAATTTCTCTATTCTTTCAGAGTGGTTGTTTTGCATATTCTGAAATCACCTGTTTACTGTGATCTTAATTTCCATATATATATATATAAAATATATATATATATAATTTTATAATATATATATATATATATATATATATATATTTTAAAATAATATATATATAATATATATATTTAATATATATATATATATAATATATAAATATATATATATTTTATTATAAATATATATATATAAAATAAAAATTATATATTTAAGTATATATATATAAAAATAAAGGAATCTTGAAACCCTCACCAGTAATAGTTTCGAATCCGCTGAAATTTGGTCTTCTCTACACACACACCACACACACATAACACAACCACACACACACACAAAAATTTTATAATATATATATATATATATATATATATATATATAAAATAAAATATATATAAAATATATATAAAAATAATATATATATATATATACCAAAATGCGGGCAGCCGTGATTAGATCCTGCGACACATTCTCATCTCTAAGATATAATCTGCAGGTATATGAATGTCTGCTTAGATCACTAACAAATATACCTTACTAACACTGTAGAATGAATACGGTGCTGTATTACTGTTTTTTTTTTTTTTTTTTTTACTCCATTAATACGGGTGTTATTTCGTGTGTCAGGAGAGGAGGATGAGAAGGAGGTTGAAGCCCACAAGATGGTCGGACGGAAGAATCGAATTCTCTGTTGGATACCCACCAGTGCTGAGAATCACTATAAGAGAGCACGACATGTGAAGAACACCTGGGCCAGGCACTGTCATCTTCATATCTTCTTCAGTAACATTAAAGGTACAGGTCGAGGCATGTATGGAGTGGAGCACATGTACTCTGAATGTAATCTTACACGATTCACTATTCCTCGTGTTATATCATGGCTATGCAATATATAAGGAAAATGATGTTGATAATAATAATAATAATAATAATAATAATAATAATAATAATAATAATAATAATAATAATATGTAGCAGCAGCAGCAGCAGCAGCAGTAGTAAAATAGATTAATTATAGTTTTCTGTCTCTGTTTCAAGCACCGGAATAAAGAGCATACACAACACTTCACTTGTAATAATGAGGACACGTAATGAAGACCTACAGAGAGTTGGTCTCTGCTACACATACTTCATCCTCTCTCCAGTGCAAAACCCCTTTCCACTAGGCTATGCATTGGTGCATGCCTAGTATGCTTATGCTAATATATAATATATGAGAGAAACTAGAAGGGTACATGCATGTCAGATACACTGTCATACCTCAGAAAGAGTGATACCATATTGGCTTAGTTCATGTCAGTGCATCTTCAACTTCTGCACAGCTTACATTGGAGAACATGCAGGGAATGATTATAAATTTAACCCCTTATATAAGGAATCTTTCTCAGGAGGATGAACTGAGAATCCTGAGCCTGCACGTCCTTGAAAGATGTAGAATGTGGGATGATATGATTGAGGTATGCAAGTAGAAGACAGGTTAAAAAGCAAAAGACATAATTACGATACTAAGGATGTCTAACCAAAAAGGAATTCCAAGATGAATAAAATTAGATTTAGAAAAACTATGTTGTTTTGGCAATAGAGTTGTACATGAGTGGACTACTCTGCTAAGTAGAGGTCCTGTAGCTAATACTTTGGGCAGCTAAAAAAACTGAACGGAAAAATATATGGGTGAGACGAACCTTACTATTATTATTTTTTTTATTATTATTTTTAGCAATGACACAACACTACAAACAACACACTACAAACAGCACACTACAAACAACACACTACAAGGGCTGTCACCTTTTCTTTGTAACTTTCAGACACGGAATTGGATTCTGTGAAGCTGGAAGTGTCTGATGGGTATGAGAACCTCTGGGGAAAGACCAAGGCTGCTCTCGTCTATCTCCACAAACACCATCTCCACCACGCTGACTGGTTCCTGAAAGCTGATGATGACACGTGAGTTCAGGGAGAGAAGCTTAAAGTACACATATGCAGTGATGGAGGGTAGATGAGAGGGAAAGAAGAATAAGTCACAATATAGTGGCTGAAGCAAATCACATTAGACTACGTTTAATTTTTTCCTGGATTGTTATCAAATAACAACTTCATAATGGTCCATGGCGATCCGAGGTAATTATGGAGACAATTATAAACACCTAATATTTCAGGTTCGTGATTGTGGAGAACCTACAAAATATGCTCAAGTTGTATGATCCAAATTTTCCTATTTTCTTCGGCAACAAGTTGAAGAAGCCAAATATTTCTCAGGGTTTCATGAGCGGAGGTGAGTATTTTGGGTAATGGTGAAAAGAACAGGGAAGCGATACTTGTGGTGGTGGTTAATAGTGGGTGGTGGTGGTTTAGGGGATGGGTGGTGATAGTGATGGTGGTGTTGGTTGTTATTGTGGCTGGTGGTTGTCAAGAGTCTTTATTTTTAGTATTAGAAAATTTAACCAATGTTTCAATATTAAAAGAGTAGAGTTATTTGTCGTACATGTTATATAACTGACTGTGGTTGTCTGGCAGGAGAGGTCTGTGTCTTATCCACTTGTTGGCCTCCACCCATCAATTTAATAGTTATAATTATAAACATAATTTTTAAAGGGGGTGCACTGGTATGTCAGCGGAAGGTTTCGGTCAGATGACCAAAAGCTCCAGCTACGCGTCAGGAAACACATGTCCTGTTTCCTGGCAAACGATACCTACCTACCTACCTACCTACCTACCTACCTACCTACCTACCTACCTACCTACCTACCTACCTACCTACCTATCTAGCTATCACCAACCTGGGAGTCCCATGGACTCTCTAGGAGATAAACAGCTAGAGGTGCATATCTCTTGTGTCTTGAATCAAGAGCCCTTCACCGGCATCAAGACCCACACTTGAAAGCGTAAAACCATCCTAATTTCTCTCAGTTATCTTGGTAAATTTAATAATTTATTCATTTAATAATTCTCCCCCTGGAGGGACGGTGGGAGGGGATGGAGGGAGGGGATGGAGGGAGGGGATGGAGGGAGGGGATGGAGGGAGGGGATGGAGGGAGGGAGGGGAAGAAACAGCTCAACAACAGTTCGTTGTTTTTTTCTGAAGTGGAGTCGTGGGTTCAGGGGAGGTTCCTTAACTCCACTGAGAAGGTCTTCTTGATCCAGGGAATCGGACCTGTCTTCCCCTTTCCTTAACATTATTATTAATTATAATCAAGGGGAAGCGCTAAAACCCGTAGGATTATACAGCGCCTGGGGGGAAGAGGAATGTGGAAGGCATTCAGGCTTAATTCGGGGAACTGGAGCACAGATCCAATTCCCTAAATCAAGAGCCCCTCACCAACATCAAGGAACCTTCCCTGAGGGGTTTCCTTTAACTGAATCTGAATGCTTCCCATTTCCCGCCCAGGGTGCTGCTTGATCCCTGCGGGTTTAGCGCTTTTCCCGTGAGTGTAATGATAAGGAAATAGATTAATGGGATTAGGAATATTTATCTTCCGCTGCCTCTCTCCCCTCTCTCTCTCTCTCTCTCTCTCTCTCTCTCCCCTTCTCCCCTCTCTCTCTCTCCTCCCCTCTCTCTCCCCCCTCTCTCTCTCTCTCTCTCTCTCTTTTACACAGGGTTTGACAAGGTTAAGGATCCCTAACTTTATTGACAAGCTATTACAGGTTAAGGTTTTGTAGATGAATGGTTCAGAGAACCGACATGTTGATAATACTTAGGAATTCTTCGCTTGCCTAATTCTTGGGCACGACCTACTTCCACATTGAACAAATGTGACACCACCTTGACTGCTGCACCTCTCCTGCCATACGGTTTATAAGCTGTTTTCTCCGCATATGCCGCATTCTATTCAAGATTTATGGACTGAAAACATCGACTCAAGGTTGAGGGACTGATTACCTCATTCTCCTCCGTTCTTCAAGATTCTCCTTTGTATGGACTGATGAAGCCACTGTGTGGCGAAACGTTTCCTCAATAAAGATACCCAAGAGTTGCACATGTGTCTAATTTAGGTTAAGGATTCCTAACTTTCTCTCTCTCTCTCTCTCTTTGATACCTCAACCATGCCTCACACACCACAGCCAGCCTCAAAACACTACAACCCAGCCTCACACACCACAATCCAGCCTCACACACACCACAGCCCAGCCTCACACACCACAGCCCAGTCTCACACACCACAATCCAGCCTCATACCCCACAATCCAGTCTCACACACCACAGCCCACCTCACACACTACAACCCACCTCACAACCACAACCACCTCACCACCACGCCCAGCCTCACCACCACAGCCCAGGATCACACACACAACCCACCCACCCCCCCCCAACCCACCTCACACCCCCACAACCCACCCACACACCCAACCCAGCCTCACCCAAACTCAACCCAGCCTCACCACCAAACCCAACCCCAAACAAAAACCCCCATCCCCCCTCACACACCCAACAAGCCTCCACACCACAACCCACCCACACACCACACCCCAGCCCACACACCACCCCAGCCTCACACATCACAACCCCCCCTCTCACCCCAAAACCCCGGGCCAAAAACCCCAAAACCCCCTCACAACCACAACCCACCTCACACCACAACCCAGCCTCCACCCCACAACCCCCCCTTCACACCACAACCGAGCCTCACAACCTCCCCAGCCTCACACACCACAACCCAGCCTCACACACCACAACCAACCCTCAACCCCCAACAACCCCTCACACCCACAACCCACCTCACACAATAAACCCAACCTCACACACTACAACCCAGCCCCACATCAAACCAACCTCACCACACCACCCAGCCTCACAACCACAACCCCGCGTTACACACCACAACCCAGCCTCACACACCACACCCCCTCACACTCACGGGCCCAGCCTCACACGTCACAACCATCTACACACCACAACCCACCCTTACACACCACAATCACCCTCACACACCACAATCCCCTCACACAACCACAACCAACCTCCACACCACACCCACCCACCACCACAGCCCACCCCCAAAAGTCACAACCCGTCCCCCCACAAAACACCTTCCACCAAAACAAAGCTCACACAAAATAACCCACCCACACACCAAAACCCCGCTTACCACCACAACCCACCTCACCCCACAATCCAGTCTCACAAACCAAGCCCAGCCTCCACCCCAAAACCCCACCTCATACACCACAACCAGCCTCAACACCACAGCCCCCCCACACACCACCCCCATCCACAACCACACCCCAGCCCACCCACCACAACCCCCAGCCTCACCCCACACAATCCACCCCCACACCACAACCCACCTCACACATCACAACCCATCTCACAAAAAACCAAAACCCCCTGACAAACCACAACCCAGCGACACCCACAACCCACCTCACACCAAAACAAAACACCCTTTGACACACCAAAAACCCAGCCTCCCACACCACAACCAGCGTTACACCCACAACCCAGCCTCAACCACAAAACAGCCTGACACCCCAAAAAACCCAGGCCCCCCCCCCCCAACCACCACACCCCACCTCACACCCCACACCCAAAAAAAAAAACCTCACCACCCCCCCAAAAAACCCACCCCTCACACACCAAAAAACCCACCCAAAAAACCACAACCCAAAACCCCCCCCCTCACCCCCAAATTCTTACAAAAGGGTTTTTAAATAAATTTCATGGCTTACGTTTTTGGGTTTTGGTTCGATAATTACATCTCAGGTTCAACTCGGGTTCAAGTGTTGAAGAAGGGGGTTTCACTTTTTTCAGAGGAAAATAAACTGAAGCTTCGCATAGATTTTTTTGGGGGGGGAGTGTGAAAGGGATTTAGCGTAGGGAAAGGTCACCAGCTTTTATAGGGGCAGCCATTTAAGGGGAAAATTTTTTCACATTCAGGAACAAGGAAAAAGGAGATTTAATAAAGAAAAGGAAAGGTAGGAAACGATTCCTGTTCTCTAAGACGGTGACTTCAGGGGTTTTAGTGGGGTTTAGTACACGTCCCCTGAAAATCAAGGTAAGAAATTTTAGGCGATTCTCAGGTAAGAATAGGACCGTGCATTTTGTCCCCGAGACAGAAAGGCGACAAAAAGTGAAAAATGTAAAAAGTAATTTTATTCAGGATACACAAATACATTTTAACATAAATTATCATAAAAACAGCATATGTGTAGAGAACCGGGAACCCCCCAAAAAAATCACAAGTACTTATTTCCATTGGGTCCTTTTACTTTTTAATTATAA
>NC_069411.1:265660-299095 GCF_026875155.1 Cherax quadricarinatus
TAAAAGGAGTTGGGAAAAAACCTGAGGACCCCATTTTTATTTCTGATAAAAGCCAAGGGATTTTTAGCTTTATTGGAAAATTATGCACTGTTGTCTTGGTTTCGTTTACTGAAACCCAGAACCCCTAAATTTTTTCGCAACCCGAAAATATTAAGATTACATTTTTAGTTTATATGTGGCATGGTTATTGTCCGCCCAAACATTTAGAACTTGCTTTTGTCTATATTAAATGCATCTGCCATTCTCCGACCACTGCACAGTCTATTCAAACTTTGGGAGTCTCGAATGTCCTCGTCAGAATGAATTCGAGGCCTTTTTTGGTTTTTATCGGCAACTTCCCGTGTCGCTTTTTTTCCCCTCATTATTCTTTTATGTAGATTGTGAACAGCAGGGGGCCAACACTGACCCCTGGGAACACGCCCTGACACTTCCCCCCACTTGATTTCTCCCCATTTATCAAACTCCTGCTGCTTTGTAAAACCATCCTCATCCAGGAAAAAAATTTTCTCCTCTTTTCCCATTGTTTTTAAATTTTCCTCAATATCTTGATGTGGGCCCCTGTCAAAACCCCTTCTGAAGTCCAATACCAATATCATATTCATTACCATATCTCCCTCCTCAATCCTTAGTAAAAAAAGTTAAAAAAATTTCGTAAGGCAGGAACCCCCCTTTGAAAACCCATCGAATTCTTGATTAATTTTGTTTTTTAAAGGGGTACGAACTCCCCTCGGAATTATTGATTCCATAAATTTTCCCCACTAGGAGGTTAGGCTTATTGGCTATGTTCGAAGAAAGGCCCTGTCATTTTTTAAAATGGGTATCCATTTGCCTTTTTCCCCATTTTCTGGCACCATGCCGTTTTAGTGATATTTTGAAAAGATTACCCAAAAGGGTGTGCTAACCCTCTTTACATTCCTTTAAACCCTTGTTTCATTCATCAGGGCCTGGGTTTTGTTGGGGAAATTTATCTATTTCCCAAAGGCCCATGCCCTTGTGACCAATAGTACACAGTTTTTACGCCTGTTCTACAAAATTTTATATTAAGGGAAATATCGCTGGTTCCCCTGTTTAAAAACTGAGAGGGTAGTGTTAAAAATTCTACACATTTCCTTACACGCTGAGCTGCCCCGGGAAACTTTTGAGTGGCCTTCTTGCCCCCGATCTTACTTTTTTTTACCTGAAAGAATCCTTTTGGGTTAGTCTTCGTTCTCTTGCAAAATTTAACCTCATAATTCCTTTTTTCTTTTCTAATTCCCTTTTTTTTTTCTCTTTTAATAATATATCGATTTTTCAATTGCCCCTTCCTCTTTTGATTTGCCCTTTAAAAGCCTCTCTTTTGACCAATAGATTTTTAATCATTGTTTATCCATTTAGGTCCTTTTTTTTTTGATCTGATTTCCCTATTTGGAACATAATTTTACTGAGCAGCTAAACTATGCCCCCGGAAAATCTATCGGCAACCTCACCACCTCCCGACCCTTAGTCAGTTTCCAGTTCAGCCACCTAAGAAAATTTTTCAGTCCTATGAAATCAGCAAGCGAAAGTCAGGGACGGAGACTTGATTGCCATTATTAGGGGAATTCCATGATATATTAAAACTGAGTGATTTGTGATCACTTTCCCAAGCTCATCATTAACCTCAAGATTATTAATTAGTGTTTCCCTACTGGCAAGAAACCAAGTCAAGGAGGTTATTTCCCCTAGTTGGCTCTGTCACAAACTGTTTTAAAAAACAATCCTGGATCGTATCAAGAAAGTCACCTGACTCTAAATTTCCTGTCAAATTGCTCCAGTCAATCTGTCTATAGTTGAAATCTCCCATTAGCACAACATTTTCGTATGTAGATGCCTTACGAATTTCGTCCCATAGAAGTTTACTGCACTCCCTATCAAGATTTGGGGCCCTGTAAATCACACCAAAATTAGTTTTTCTCGGCCCTCGAGAAGCTGTAACCAAACAGATTCAGTGGCTGACGCTTCTAATTTAATATCTTGTCTAACACAACAATTTAAATTGTCTCTGACATACATCGCTACTCCACCACCTTTCCTGTTGACCCTGTCAGTGTGGAATAATTTATAGCCTTGTATGTGACATTCAGAAGGCATCTCTCTATCTTTCAGATTGAGCCAGGTCTCTGTTATAGCAATAATATCTATGTCTCCTGCACTTGCAATTAATCTTAGCTCATCTATCTTATTTCTTACACTCCTGCTATTAGTATAGTAAACCTTAAGGGAGCTAGTCCCTTGCTGCCCTCTGCTGTCCCCCTTTGTTTGCTGACCTGATCTATTGTCTTTATTTATAACTTTCATGCTGAATGCCTTTTATACATTTACTGTTTCCAACCCAAGTGTTGCAACCTGCTTGTTTCCCACACACACCCATACCTCTATCTCCATCAGTTTAAAATCATAGGCATTTCACCAATGGCCTTCTCAATCGAGTCTGCAAGTGCTACCACCCCAGCCCCAGAGAGATGTACCCCATCCCTTGCATACATATCATGTTTGCCATAAAAGTTGTTCAGTTGTCAATGAATGGGATTGCAAGTTCCCTTGCAGTATCTGTCTAGCCAGCAATTTACACCAATTGCCCTAGACAACCATTCATTCCTCTCCCCTTCTAGGCAAGATGCTACATATGATTGGGATCCCTCCCTTAGACTTAATGAAATCTATAGCTGACCTGTACTTATCTAGCAGCTCTTCTCTCCTACCCTTCCCAATATTCATTTCCACCAGCACTGAGACAGATAATGGGCTTGCTCCCATTACCTGACATGATATTATCCAGCCTGTTGACAATGTCCCCACCCCCAGCTCCAGGGAAGCACACTCTATCTCATTCTTCTTATTCCTATTACAAAAAGCACGGTCAATGTATCTTACCTGAGAGTCACCAACCACAAGAATGCGCTTACCTCCATTAGCAGGGGCAGTAGTACCCTTACCTTCACTGGCCACTGAAGTACATTCATCCTGAAGAACAGAGAAGCGATTTCTACCTTCAGATCTTCACTCTTAACTTTCCTTACTCTGATGCGCCTTCCATTACTGGGGAACTACTCGCCACTTGTAGCAGGTGTTGGGCTGCACCTCACTGCTGGTAGCCGTTGCTGCCTCCCCAACTACAGCCTCCTCACAGCGAGAGACAGACTGCACCTCGCTGCTAGAAGCCTCATTCCCCACAACTCCAGCCACCTCACACTCTCTCCCAGACCCATTGAGGTGGACCTTCAGCCTCCTAATCTCCTCCTGGAGAAGCAAGACCTCCTCCTTCAACTCTCCAACCTCAATTTTTAAAACACTGCAGAAGCAAGCCATGCTTTGTAACCGTTAAGCCATGCTTTGTAAGTGTAAGTGTGTTTGAAGTGTAATGTTGTGTAGTGTAGTGTTGTGTAGTGTAGTATTGTGTAGCATACTGAAGTGTTGTGTAGTGTTGCGTAATGTAGGGTTGTGTAGTGTAGTGTTTTTCAGTGTTGTGTAGTGAAGTGTAATGTTGTGTAGTGTAGTGTTGTGTAGTGTAGAGTTGTGTAGTGTAGTGTTATGTAGTATTGTGTAGTGTAGTGTTGTGCAATGTTTAGTGTAGTGTAGTGTTGTCTAATGTAGGGCTGTATAGCGTAGTGTTATGTAGTATTGTATAGTGTAGTGTCGTGTAGTTTTTAGTGTAGCGTGTAGTGTTGTGTATTAGTGTTGAATAGTGTAGTGTAGTTTTGTGCAGTGTAGTGTTGTATAATGTTGTCTAGTGTAGTGTTGCATAGTTGTACTGTTGTGTAGTGTTTTTTAGTTGTAGTGTTGTGCAGTGTAAGTTGTGAAGTGTAGGGAAGTGTAGTGTAGAGTTGGTAGTGTGGGGAAAGTGGTGTGTAATGTTGTGTAATGTATGGTTTTTGTAGTGTTGTGTAGTATTGTGTAGTGTTGTGTAATGTAATGATGTGTAGTGTAGTGAAGTGTTGTGTAGTGTTGTTAATGTAAGGTTGTGTAGTGCAGTGTTGAGTAGTATTGTGTAGTGAAGTGTAATGTGTAGTTTAGTGTTTGTGTAGTGAAGTGTAGTGTAGTGATGTGTAAGAGTTTTTGTAGTGTAGTGTTGTGTAGTATAGGTGTTGTGTAGTGTATTGAATCATGTGTTTTAAAGTGCAGTGTTTGTAGTGTAGTGCTGAGTAGAGTTGAGAAGTGCATTGGTGTGTGTGTCGTGTAGTTTTAGTATTGTGTAGTGTAGTGAAATGTTGTGTAGTGTTGTGTAATGTAGGGTTGTGTAGTGTAGTGGTGTGTAGGGTGGTGTAGTGTATTGTTTTGCAGTGTTGTGTAGTGAAGTGTAATGTTGTTTTAGTGTTTGTGGGTATAGAGTTGTGTAATGTAGTGTAGTTTTGTGTAATGCTATGTAGTGTCTGTAGTGTGTGTTGTGTAGTGTAGTGTTGAATCATGTAGTGTAGTGTTATGCAGTGTAGCACTGAATAGTGTAGTGTAGTGTTGTACAGTGTGGTGTTGTCTAGTGTAGTGTTGTGTAGTGTAGTGTTGTGTAGTGCAGACTGTGTAGTGCAGTGAAGTGTAATGTAGGGTTGTGTAGTGCAGTGAAGTGTAGCGTAGTATCGTGTAATGTATGGTTGTGTAGTGTAGTGATTAGTGTAGTGCTGTGTAGTGTTGTGTAGTGTTGAATCGAGTAAAATTGTGTTTTGCAGTGTAGTGTTGAATAGTGTAGTTTAGTGTTGTGGCAGTGTAGTGTTGTATAGTGAAAGTGTTGTGTAGTTGTATTGTTGTGTAGTGTAGGATTGTGTAGTTTCCAGTTTTTGTGTAGCATAGTAAAGTGTTGTTTTATTGTAGAAATTGCCAAGTGTAATGTTTGTAGTGTAGTGTTGGTGTAGTGTTGTGTAGTGTTGTGTAGTGTAGTGTGTAGTGTAGTGTAATATTGTGTAGTGTATTGAAGTGTAGTTTTAGTGTTGTGTAGAGCTTTGTAGTGTGTTTTTGTGTAGTGTTGTGTATTGTAGTGTAATGTAGTGTAGTGTTAGTGTTGTGTAAGTTGTGCAGTGTAGTGTAGTGAAAATGTAGTGGTGTGTAGTGTAGTGTTGTGTAGTGTAGTGTTGGGGTATGTAGTGTTGTGTTGTGCATTTTTTAGTGTAGTGTTGTGCAATGTAGTGCTGTGTATGTATTTTTTGTGTTGTATAGTGTGGTGTAGTATGGTGTAGTGTTGTGCATTGTTCATGTTGTGTAGTGCTGTGTACTGTAGTGAGTTTAGTGTTAGTTTTGTGTAGTGTAGTGTTGTGTAGTGTTGTGTAGTGTTGTCTATGTGTGTTGTGTAATGCTGTATAGTGCTGTGTATGTAGTACTGTGTAGTGTAATGTTGTGTAGTGAAAGTATAGTACTGTGTAGTGTAAGTTTTGTAGTGTTGTGTAGTGTAGTGTTGTGTAGTACAGTGCATTGTTGTGTACTGTAGTGATATGATGTGTAGTGTAGTGTATTTGTTGTGTTGTGTAATGTTGTCTAGTTTATTGTTGGTATGTAGGCTTTGTTGTGTAGTGCAATGTTTTGTAGTGTTGTGTAGTGTAGTGTTGTGTAGTGTAGTGCTGTGTTGTGTAGTGCAATGTTTTGTAGTGTTGTGTAGTGTAGTGTTGTGTAGTGTAGTGCTGTGTTGTGTAGTACAGTGTTATGTAGTGTTGTATAGTGGGGCCCATTGTGTGTGTGTATAGTGTTGTGCAGTGTAGTGTTGTGTTGTGTAGTGTTGTGAAGTGTAGTGCTGTGTAGTGTAGTGTTGTATAGTGTTGTGCTGTGTAATGTAGTGTAGTGCAGTGTTGTGTAGTGTGTGTTGTGTAGTGAAGTGTTGTATAGTGTAATGTTGTGTAGTGTAATGTAGTGTTGCATATGTAGTGTTTGTGTTGTGTAGTGTAAGTTTTGTGTATTGTGTTGTGTAGCATACTGCAGTGTTGTGTCGTGTAGTGTTGTGTAGTGTTGGGGCGTGTAGTGTTGTGTAGTGTAGTGCTGTGCTGTGTAGTGTTGTGTTGTGCAATGTTGCTCAGTGTAGTGCTGTGTTGTGTAGTGTAGTGCTGTGTTGTGTAGTGTAGTGCTGTGTTGTGTAGTGTAGTACTGTGTTGTGTTGTGTAGTACTGTGTTTTGTATTGTTGTACTGCATTGTGTAGTGTAGCAATGTTTTCTGTAGTGTAGCACTGTGTTCTATAGTGCAGTACTGTGTTCTATAGTGTAGTACTGTGTTCTGTAGTGTGGTACTGTGTTCTGTAGTGTAGTATCGTGTTGTGTAGTGCTGTGTTGTGCTATGAAGTGCATTGATTTATTGTGTATTGTACTGCTATGCTATGTATTTTAGATAAATGGTTCAGAGAACCAATAAGTTGATAATTTAGACGCATGTGCAACACTTGGGTATCTCTACTGACGAAATGTTTTGCCACACAGTGGCTTCATCAGTCCACATAAAGGAGTTTGTGGTAATCAGTCCCTCAGCCTGGAGTCAATGCAATCAGTCCATCACTCTTGAAAAGAATTCCGCATATGCACTAGGAAGTGGCTTATATGCTGTAGACAGGTGAGGTGAAGCAGTCATTTGTGGTATCACATTTGACAAATCTGAATGTTAAAGTAGGTCATGCCTCAAGGTTAGGCACTGTGATACCACTTACAACTGCTTCACCTCACCTGTCTACAGCAACTTCATGCATATTCATTTTCAAGATTGATTGACTGATTACATTGACTCCAGGCTGAGGGACTGATTACCTCAAACTCCTGTTTTTCAACATTCTCCTTTGTATGGACTGATGAAGCCACTGTGTGGCAAAACGTTTCCTCATCATGCTGTGTATTGCAGGGCTGTGTTGTGTATTGTAGTGCTGTTTTGTGTAATGTAGTGCTGTACTGTGTATTGTAATGCATTGTTGTGTGGTGTTGTGTAGTGTAGTGTTGTGTACTGTATGTGCTCTGTATTGTAGTGCTTTTTGTGTAGTGTATGGCTGTGATTTGTAGTGTAGTACTATCAATTGCAGTAATTTGCTGTCTAGTGTAGTGCTGTGTTGTGTAGTGCTGTGATGTGTTTTGAATTGTACTGTTGTGTAGTGTAGCACTTTGTTCTTTAGTGGTGTGTTGTGTAGTGTTCATTATATAGTGTAATACTCTCTTGTATTATATAGTGCTATATTGTTAAGTGTTATGAAGTGTGTACTGTGTAAAATAGTGCTCTACACTGTAGTATTGTGTAGTGTATTTCATTGTTGTGTAGTGCTCTGTTGTGCAGTTTAGTGCTGTGTTTTGTTCTACTATAGTGAGTAGTGTAAAGCAGTGATGTGTAGTGATGAGATGTGTAGGGCTATGTACTGTGGTGTTGTCTTGTGTAGTACTGTGCTGTGTAGTACTGTGTAGTGTTATTTTGTAATTTGCTTTGTTGTGCAGTGAATTTCTGTATTGTGCACTGTTGTTATGTGTAGTGCTATATTGTGGAGTACTGTGTTATGTAGTGATGTGTTATGAAGTGTAATGCTGTGTTAGATAGTGTAGTGCTGCATTGTGTAGTGTTGCAGTGTAGTGTTGTGTTTCATAATGTAGTGCTGTATTGCAAGCTGATGAAAGTTTTAAGTAATGAATATAATGAGCTGATGATAGTGATAAATAGTGAAGACAGTGACCTGGTGATGATGATAACTAGTATAGTGAGCTGATGATAGTGGTAAGTAGTGAAGATAGTGAACTGGTGATAGTGATAAATGTCAAAGGTAGTGAGGTGGTGATAGTCATGAGTAGTGAAGATAATGAGCCAGATAGTGATAAGTAGTGAAGACAGTGATCTGGATAGTAATAAGTAGTGAAGATAGTGAACTAGTGATAATGAAAAGTAGTGAAGATAGTTGGTGATAGTGATAAATAGTGAAGAATGGAAGTCCAAGCATTTGTAACATTTGTTGTTGGTGCCATTAAATTGACAACTGAACTTCCAGACACTTACACTGTTGACAGTTTACTTCTCTTCTTTTTTTCTTAGGGGAATATGCCTTGAACATACTACAGCACCCAGAAAGTTGATCCTTTCAAGGCACTGGTTTGGATCCATGTTATTTAAGATATCTTCCCTACATGTTTCAGTTAGGACATGATTTATCTGATCCCAGTTGATATTCTTGTTGAATTTGAATTTGGTGAATGCACCCTCGTAATTGCATGCATTTTGCCGGTCAGGACTCCAGTGCATGTAAGTCTGGATTTCAATTAGATTCTTATATTGATTTTTATATTGTTATGTTTCTTACCAGTCATCATTATTCGTGAAAATAAGGTTGAATTTGCTTTCCAATCTTGTTGGCTTTACTACCTCTTTGCTTAGAGTGTATTTATTGCAGAGATTCAGCAACTCATGTGTGTGAACTCTTCATGTGAGTTGCCTTCAGGGATTGTCTCTCCTATAATTTTATTTTTTACATTCTTCCATTTTGTATGTCTTAAATTTAAATCACTGGTCTGGTGGCAAAAGCTCTTGCTTCACATGGTGAGGGGTCTTGGTTCGATACCCGACGATGGGGTGGAAACATCGGACATGTTTCCTTTCACCGGTTGTTTATGTTCACCCTTCAGTAAAATGGGTACCTGGGTGTTAGTTGACTGGTGAGGGTCACATCCTGGGACAAAACTGATCTAATTTGCCCGAAATACTCAGCTAGGCCTGTATACCTTGTACATGTACTTGTAGTAAATAAAGATATTATTATTATTATTATTATTATTATTATTATTATTATTATTATTATTATTTTATTATTATTATTATTATTATTATTATTATTATTAATAATAATAATAATAATAAGATGTTTTTAGATGGGATTGGAAGGTTTTCTATACAGTAATCAATTTTCAATAACTGTTTCTTGAACTGTTGGGAAGTTGCATCTGGTGGCTTATATACATCCACAATGACTCGGTTTTGGTCCTGATCTTTATTGTTAAAACTTCGATTACATCATTTGTGGTGCTCAGTTCTTTCGTCTGTTCTTTCTGTCACATCTAAATAAATGGAGACTGCAAACATCACATTTCATTCCACTAAAAGTACACTGATGAAAGATATTTTGTTGTTGTTGAATGGTTTAAAGCCCTGTACATTCGCTAATACAAATGTGGTCGTATTGTGTGTTTGTTGGGAGGATTTTGCTGTTGGCATCAGTAGTTATGGTCCTGGAGGGAAGGGCCACTGGATGTGCCTCCGGTCCAACAAGGCTCAAAGGTGGTAAAATATTTTGGTCATTTCTTTCCATTTTTTTTCATTTTCTGGCAATAAAAAAAATACTAATAATAGGATAGTTGTAACTACTATGCAAGGGCGTTTGTGCTGTAGCACATGTCAGGGTTGAAGAATTTACAGGAGGTAAAATGACACACTCCTTTACTGAGGAGTTCGTGGCAGTTTTTGGGTGTTAAGAGTTGAACGTCACATTTGTTTCCCGTCAGATGTTCCATGCTTACAGATGCCCCAAGTATAGAATTTGCCCCTTTTTGCTTTCAGCTGGCTAGAATTTGTAGGGGATGAGTTCTCAATTTCTGTAGTTTCTAGAACTGCACTACAGCTATCTTCAGTAACACTGTCAGAATCACCACCACCATTTTTTTCTAGAATTAGATCAACACTGTCCCCAGAAACAGACACTCCTGCTAAATCTGTAATGGTGACTGCAGTTTCGTGTAATGGTGGCTGTTCTATTAGATCTGTAACGGTGGCTGTGGAAGAGCCTTTGCCGAGTCTGGCTCAGCACTAGGGCTGGGGGCTGAGCTGGCTGATGTTCTGGTTACATGTACTCTTTGTAGTTGGTCTCTATTTC
Organism: Cherax quadricarinatus; assembly: GCF_026875155.1. Classification (NCBI taxonomy): domain Eukaryota; kingdom Metazoa; phylum Arthropoda; class Malacostraca; order Decapoda; family Parastacidae; genus Cherax; species Cherax quadricarinatus. Next base: position 275,470 of record NC_069411.1, read on the forward strand.
TGAGTCATCAACTGTAATATGGGCAGTAGCAGGAGAAAAAGTTCCAAGAAAAGAAGTGAGAGTTTTTCCAGCCAAGAGGCAAGAGACTAAGCCTTTGGAGGATATAATGGGACATAGAGGGATATCAGGTTTTTGAGTGTTAAGAAGACCAGAGAAATAAGGCAGAAAGGGACATATAACACGGAAACATTGAGAAACATCAAATTTTGTGGTTGAAAGTTCTGATGTGTGAGTCAGAGGTAATCCAAGCGATGAAGGACAACTAGCAAATTGCCTTTGTTAGAAAAAGGATGATAATATTAGTATTAGATTATAGAGAAGAAAGGCGAGTTAACAGCGACGAGGAAGGTGGTAATTCTTAGACAACAGGTTATCACAGGCAAGAATGAGAGCACGATGAAAAGTGGTCAAGTCAGGAAAATTTCGAGAGTGGTCAATGCCATCATGAAGGGTGTAAGTGCAGTGGTAATGGAAAGACCAAACCAAAAAGTTGAAACTGATGTTTGGAGAGTGTGGCAGAAGATAGATTAGTAACACAGCCAGTAAGGGAGAATTTAGATCAAAGGTTGTCGAAGATAAGACAATAAAGTTTGTTTTGTAGTTTAGTAGAATGAGTTTGTGAATTAAAGGGAACAGTGTCGAAAGCAATTGTAGTGAGATGGTTACAGAAGGTTGTGCGAGAGAGGAACAAAGAGCACATTGACAGAGGGTGAAGAAAGCATCATCAAGTTGAGACTTAGTAAAGAGTATGAGCTGTTGAAGTAAGAAGGGGGTATGATCAGGACAGGGAGTGTCCACGGTGTTGAATTTAAAAAAATGGAAGTAGGAAGGGGGCAAAAATTGATTAAGAAAACCGTCACATAGATTGTGAAATTGAAGTAAGAAGTGGGCATGATCAGGACAGGGAGTGCCCACGGTGTTGAATTTGAAAAAAAATGGAAGTAGGAAGGGGGCAAAAATTGTTAAGGAAAACAGTCATGTAGATTGACTCTGACGCGTTTGCAAACAAAAAAAGCAGCAGCATAGGGCCCGAAAGAGGGACTTAAAAGAAGGAGAATATCAAAGAAGTTGGATAAAATTAGATGCTTACCTGCAGGGCCCATAAAGGATAAAAAGTTACAATTCCGAGATTGAAAACAATACATAAATAACCCACATATATGAGAATGAAACTTATGACGACATTTCGGTCCGACCTGCACCATTAACTAGTCATATTGAAGCACGAATGAAAGGGAGCCAGTAAATAAACAAGAGGGGAGACAGGGCCCAGCCCTACCCTCCCCCTCTCACATATATATACTGGCTCTCTCACCTTCGCATTTTTGTGACTGGTTAATGGTCCAAGTTGGACCAAAAAACGCCCGTCATAAGTTTCATTCTCCTGTATGGGGGTTTTATTTGTACATATTTATTATTTTTATTAACACATCGGCCGTCTCCCACCAAGGCAGGGTTGCCCGAGAAAAGAAAAACTTTCATCATCATTCACTCCATCACTATCTTGCCAGAGGTATGCTCACACTACAGTTATAAAACTGCAACATTAACACCCCTCCATCAGAGTGTAGACACTGTATTCCATTTTCCAGGACTCAAGTCCGGTTGCCCAGGTTCCCTGAATTCCCCTTTATAAATGTTACCTTGCTTATGCTCCAAACCGTATGTCAAAGCCTAAAACCGTTTGTCTCCATTCACTTCTAACATCTATGTGCTTGCTCAAGTTCAAGCCCTGGCACCCAGCTCCTTTACCCCCCCTCCAGCCTTTCCTAGGCCGGCCCCTCCCCGCTTTCCCTCACTCAGATTTATTATACTCCAAATCATTTATTTCGTTCCAGCTCTCTGTATGTCGAAAACATCTTCAACCCCTCCCCAGCCCTCTGGATAATATTTTAGTAAACCTGCACCCCCTCCTAATTTTCAGATACGGATTCTCTGCATTTACTCAAAATGTACATTTTCCTCAGACTAGCATCTTCATGCCTCAGCCTTCTCCATTAAGAGGTTGTTATTATATCTTGATACAGTCCCCCTTTGCTTCCATGGACAATATTTTCTCTCTCCACAAACTCATTAGTGCACCACTCACCTTTCTCCCCTCACCATTTATATAATTCACCTCGTCTCTCATTGACCCATTTGCTGGCAAGTCCACTCCTAAATTTCTCAGTACAGTCGCTTCCTCTGTGCTCCCTCCCTTAAATCTGATATCCAGTCTTTCTTTGCCTAATTTTTTTGTTATTTTCATCACCTTACTCATTCCTATGTTTACTTTTAAATTCCTTCTTTTACATACCCTACCAAACTCGTCCATCAACTCTGCAACTTCGCTTCAGAATATCTCAAAAGCACAGTGTCACCAGTAAAAAGCACCTGTGACAACTCCCACTTTCTATTAGATTCTTTGTTTTGACCCTTTGAGGGTCCAAACCATAGATCCACGTCATGAGCTCTCACTCAGATAAGCTGTGAACGGTAAATTTTGGCCTGTATATGAGAGAATTCATCTATATGGGAAGTGTGCACCATATAAAACAAATCCTGGAACACGCAGTGTATAATGACAAAAATGGAACCGTGTTTTTGGACTAAAACATCAACTTTGCGGTGTATTTTCGTGTGGTTTTTACGGGTGTATTCGCAGTTTCGTGCTCTCATTTGATAGAATAGACGATATATTACAGAACTAAGGATTATTTTGATTGGCTTTATTAGTGAAAATAGCTCAAAGTAGCAGAAATGTTCGATTTTTGCCTATGTTCAGGAGCAAACAAATGACGTCACGCGTCCAATACACGTCAACTGATGCGTCTAATATACGTTCCCAAATGCGTTGATGATATTTATACAATTATTGCAATATTGCATAACAGTAAATCTTTTATTTTTTGGTGCGAATAAAAATTCTTTGTGTAAATATAAAATCAAAATAAAACTCATCTGTAAAGTCTGGAAACATAAATAATAAACAGAGAAAATTTTATTTTAGTGCCAGGAATGTCTGCATTGTTTATTCTTGAAATAGCTGACTGGGGGGTTTCTTATGCTCAATCGATAAAATTGAAGTACTACTAGCGAAATAGCTAAGAGTTTGGACGACTGGAATATTGTAATTAGCCTAAAATAGGAGTCAAAGTGGGCAAAATCGCTGATGCATAAATATTACTGATGCAGTGAAATTCGCAGTAGTGTAATTTCGTCATTTTTCAATTAAATTTCGTTCTTTTGATTCATTTCTTTCAGAAAATGATTCTCTACCGTTTCATATGAAAATTATTATATATATATATATATATATAATATATATATATATATATATATTTTATATATATATATATATATTTTTTTTTTTTTTTAAATACTTGGACCCTCAAAAGGCTTTAATCCCACACCTCTTACCAATAACCGAGCATTCGCTTATCTTACAACACCATCTGTGTGTATATATATATATTTATATATATTATATATATATATATATATATATATATATATATATATATATATATAATATATATATATATATATATAATATATATATATATATATATTATATATATACTGGACAACGTTGGTGACATCGCACATCCCTATTTAAGGCCTTCTTTTACTGGGGAATAATCTCCCTCTCTATGCCTTTTCCAAATCCATAAATGCCATAAAATCCTCTTTACCCTTATCTAAATACTGTTCACCTATATGTTTCACTGTAAAGACTTGGTCTACAACTCCCCCCCCCCCCAACCTTTCCTAAAGCCTCCTTGTTCATTTGTTATCCTACTCTCTGTCTTACTATTAATCCTTTCAATAATAACTCTACCATACATTTTACCAGGTACACTCAATAAGCTTATTCCCCTAAAATTTTTACACTCTCTTTTATCCCAAAGGAACTAGACATGATCTCTGCCAGTCCCTAGGTACCTCACCCTCTTCCAAACATTTATTAAATAAAAGCAACAATCACTCCAAAACTATATCGCTACACCTCGGGAAGATGAAAGCCACACTCTTTGGAATGAAAAACAAACTGAAAAGTGTTTAATGTTCAGTGTAATGGGGAACACATCACATCAGCGTCTTCAGTGAAATATCTGGGAATCCCCTTGGACCCAGGAATGTCAGCAGAATTGGTAGAAAATGGTGTAGTAAAGAAAGCTTTTGCCAGATTAAGACTTACAGAAGTATCTGGGTGTACAACTCACTAGCACTCTACATCGAGATTACACAGTGAGTGTATACCATCTCATCTAAGACTTCACACAATACAGTGTAGAGATACAAACAATCAAAGACTAACTGTTATAACACTAGCTTAATCTACAGTGTTGGGCAAAGTCATATACTTCCTAGACTGCAGAAGCAACCTTCTCTCTCAAACTGAGTGCTGACACTAAACATAATAAAGTAATAATGCTGGTTAAAATATTTACATTATTTCATAAACTTTCCTTTAAGAAAATTATTCTCACTGTAAACATGTTAGTCCAAAATGTCTTTATTTAGGCGTATATTACAATCACTGTTTCGAAAAGTCCCTTAACGGGTGAACAGAAGTATGATTCTCTGTTTAAAACCGTCAGATGTTTGTGTACTGTTGAAACTACTGAAGCAATGTTGATGTAGAATAATAGTGTCTGAGTTTTAATTACATCTATTCATTAGTATACATCGCTCTTCGCAAGTCTAGCTTTTGTGTCACTCGGGACTTCTAATACAGTTCAACAGCAGCCAACCAGTGTTAGAATTGTAAAAAAAAAAAAATAAGCAATATGAACAGTAGATGTTTGTGTATTGTCTGGTGAGTATACCAGGAAATGTGTGTATCAGAACTGTGATTTACAAGACTCACGAAATCGTAATGACACGATTGCAAACAAACCATACCCCGGCCGGGATTAAACCCGCGGTCAGAAAGTCTCAAAACTCCAGACCGTCGCGTTAGCCACTCTCTAGTGGCTAACGCGACGGTCTGGAGTTTTGAGACTCTGACCGCGGGTTCAGTCCCGGCCGGGGTATGGTTTGTGATTTACAAGTGATGCGAAAGACAAAGTTTAAGTAGTGAAGAGAGACTTAAAAGATAAGTGGATGAATGGCTCAACATAACTTAGCAGAAGTTATACATAACAAGAAACAGATTGTTACAATATAATATATTTTGTTAAAGTTTTGCAAAGGTACAGTACAGCAACATATTAGTGCATAAAACAGCAGTATAGAAGACAAACATTGACTCGAATTTGCCAGGTTGAAGGATAGGCTAACAAAATCTCTTTTTTTCCAATCTAGACTTACAATGAGATAATATTCATGAAGAGATAATATTTTTGTGCGTGATATGTGTTATGTTATTTATACTAAAATCATATAGAGGAGATAACAGTAGGTGAGAGTGGGATATGGATTCTGACAATTGTTAAGTGAATGTTTTGGTAATTTGAGTCGACATATTTGTTTGAGAGACATTAATGCCAATATGGGAGAAAACTATTTGACCACTATTTGACTGGCTCGTCCTCCTTATTTCCCACTTCTACCACTACCACTACTACTACCTCTTCTTCTTCTACTACAACTACTGATGAAGTTGAGACACATGTGCGGCGTCTGGTTGTCTTTGTTGTGGACGTTTCGCCATCCAGTGGCTGGCTGGATCGCGAAACGTCTACGATGGGGATGCCCGGGTGTTGTGCATGTGTCTTAATTTCATCCTGTCGGTATTATATGCAATTCTTGTTCTACTACTACTACTACTACTACTACTACTACTACTACTACTACTACTACTACTACTACTACTACTACTACCTCCACCTCTTCCTGCCTATATATAGCCGTCCTGCTCCACCTCTGTTGTGTGACTTTGTCAATGGTCCAAGTCGGACCGAAACGTCGTCGTAAGCTTCTCTCTTTTATTGTGCGGGTTATTTGTTGTATCGTTCAGTCACGTATTGTGCCTTTTTGTTATTTATTAATGTTGTGGATGTTTCTAGCGCAAACACTGTTAATGTTGTGGATGTTTATAGCGTAATACTGTGGAGGTTGTGGATGTTTCTAGCGTAACACTGTGAATGTTGTGGATGTTTCTAGCGTAATACTGTGGAGGTTGTGGATGTTTCTAGCGTAACACTGTGAATGTTGTGGATGTTTCTAGCGTAATACTGTGGAGGTTGTGGATGTTTCTAGCGTAACACTGTGAGTGCTGTGGACGTTTCTAGCGTAGCACTGTGAATGATGTGGATACTTCCAGCGGAACACTGTGAATGTTGTGGATGTTTCTAGCGTAACACTGTGGATGTTGTGGATGTTTCTAGTGTAACACTGTGAATATTATGGATGTTTCTAACGTAACGCTGTGAGTGCTGTGGATGTTTTTAACTTAACACTATGAATGTTGTGGATGTTCCTAGCGTAACACGTGGATGGAAATAAATGGTATAAAATACCGACACAATGGAAATATAAACACATATGCAGTATAATGTGATCCTTTATTGACTACGTTTGCCCACACAGTGGGGTTTTTCAAGTCACAAACAGAAATACCTGGGGGAAAACGACACACTCCTTTTACTGAGGAGTTGTGGCATTTTTTGGGTGTTTAAGAGTTGAAACGTCACATTTGTTTTCCCGTCAGATGGTTCCATGCTTACAGATGCCCAATGTATAGAATTTGCCCCCTTTTTGCTTTCAGGCTGGCTAGTATTTGTAGGGGATGAGTTCTCAATTTGTGTTAGTTTCTAGAACTGTAATACACTATCTTCAGTAACACTGTCAGAATCAACCTCCACCAGTTTTTTCTAGAATTAAATCCAACACTGTCCCCAGAAAACAGGACACTCCTTCTGCTAAATCTGTAATGGTGACTGCAGTTTCGTGTAATGGTGGCTGTTCTATTAGACTCTGTAATGGTGGATGTATGGAGAGCCTTTGCTGAGATGTGTGCTCGCCACTAGGGCCGGGCTGAGTGGCTGATGTTCTGGTTACATGTAACTTTTGTTAGTGGTCCTATTTTCTGAGTCATCTTCTGTAAATGGGCATGTAGCAGTGGAGAAAAGTTCCAAGAAAAGAAAGTGAGATTTTTTCCAGCCAAGAGGCTAGAGACTAAGCCTCTGGAGGATATAATGGGATGTAGAGGGATGTCAGGTTGATAATGAGTGTGAAGATCAGAGAAATTAGGCAGAAAGGGACATATAACACGGGAAACATTGAGAAACATAAATTTTGGGTTGAGTTTGATGCGTGAGTCTGAGGTAATCCATACGATCAAGGACAACTACCAATTGCCCTTTGTTAGAAAAGGATGATATATTAGTATTTGATATAGAGAAGGAAAGGCGAGTTAATAGCGACGAGAAGTTGGTAATTCTTAGACAAACAGGTTATCACAGGCAAGAAAATGAGAGCACGATGAAAAGTGGTCAAGTCAGGAAAATTTTCGAGAGTGGTCTATGCCATCGGATGGGTGTAAGTGCAGTGGTAATGGAAAGACCAAACCAAAAAGTTGAAACTGATGTTTGGAGTGTGTGGCTGAAGATGGATTAGTAACACCGCCAGTAAGACAATGAAGTTTTTTTTTGTAGTTTAGTAGAATGAGTTTTGTGAATTAATGCGAACAGTGTTCGAAGCAATTGTAGGTGAGATGGTTACAGAAGGTTGTGGGAGAGAGACAGTGAGGAACAAAAAGAGCACGTTGCAAGGGTTAGAAAGCATCTCAAGTTGAGGCTTAGTAAAGATATGAGCTGTTGAAACTATAGAAAGGGGTATGATCAGGACAGGGAGTGTCCACGGTGTTTGAATTAAAAAAATGGAAGGTAGGAAGGGGGCAAAAAAATTGTTTAGGAAACAGTCACGTAGAATTGTGAAATTGAAGTAAGAAGTGGGAATGATCAGGAAAGGAGTGCCCACAGTGTTGAATTTGAAAAAATGGACAAGTTAGGATATGGGGCAAAAATTGTTAAGGAAAAACAGTCATGTAGATGGCTCTGATGACGTCTGCAAACAATAAAAGCAGCAGTATATGAGCGAAAGAGGGACTTAAAAAAAGGAGAATATCTCAAAGAAGTTGTAATAGAATAGATGCTTACCTGAGGGCCATAAAGGCATAAAAGAGTTCAATTCCGAGATTGAACTATACATAAATAAACCACATATATGAGAATGGATACTTATGACTGATTGACGTTTCGGTTCCGACCTGTCATTAACAGTCACTTTGCAAGCACGAATGAAAGGGAGACAGTAAAAAACAAGTGGGGAGACAGGGGCCCAGCCTACCCTCCCCCTCTCACTTTATATATACTGGCTCTCTACACCTTCACATGTTTGTGACTGGTTATTGGTCCAAGTTGGACCAAAAACGTCGTCATAAGTTTCATTCTCCTGTATGTGGAGTTATTTGTACATATTTAGTATTTTTTCAACACATCGCCGTCCACCAAGCAGGGTTGCCAAAAAAAAGTAAAAAAACTTTCTTGTAATTCTCTCTATCACTATTTGCCAGATGTATGCTCACACTACAATTATAAAATCTGCAACATTAACACCCCTTCATTAGAGTTGTATGACACTGTAACTTCCTTCTCAGGACTCAAGTCGGGTCTGCCAGGTTCCTTTATCCCTTATTTAAATGTTACCATTGCTTATGCTCCAACAGTGTGTCAATTCCCTATAAATACCGTTTGTCTCAATGCACTTCTAACATGCTCATGCATGCTTGCTGCAAGTTCATGGCCCCTGCACACAAAGCCTCCCTTTTACCCTTCCTCCAGCCTTTCTATGGCCGGACCAATACCCGCTTTTCCTACACTACAAATTTATATATACTCCAAATCATTTTTTTCGTTCAGCCTCTCTATATGCCCGACCACCTCTTCAACCCTCCTCAGCCCTTGGATAATATTTTTAGTTAAACCTGCTCCTCCTCCTAACAATTCCAGACTACGGACAATTCTCTGCATTTAGACTCAAACTGACATTTTCATCAGACATAAAACATCTTCTCTGCCTCCAGCCTTTCTCTTGTTGTACATTCACCACAATACTTCACACCCATATAAGAGAGTTGTTATTACTATATCGCATTTACAGTCCCCGCTTTGCTTCCATGGACAATATTTTCTCTCTCCACAAAATCATTAGGTGCACCCACTCACCTTTCTCCCCTCGCATTTATATGATTCAATGTCTCCTCATTGACCCATTTTGCTGGCAAGTCCACATCTAAATTTCTCAGTACAGTTCACTTCCTCTGTATTCCTTCGTTATTCTCATCACCTTATCTTCTATAGTCTTACTTTTAAACTCCTTCTTTTACATACCCTACCAAACTCGTCATCAACTCTGCAACTTTCACTTCCGTGTGTCACCTGTAAAAAGCACCTGTGACAACTCACCACCTTTCTATTAGTTCCTTTGTTTTGACCCTTGAGGGTCCAGCCATAGATCCCGTCATGAGCTTCCTCACTCTGAATAAGCTGGTGAAGGTTAATTTTTTGCCTGTTCATGAGAGTAAGCATCTATTTGGTCGGAAGTGTGGCACCATATTAAAACAATTCCTGGAGCACAGCAGTATATAATGAAAAAAATGGGATGTGTTTTTTTAGGACTAAAACTTTCAACTTTGCGGTGTTTTTTTCGTTTGGTTTTTTACGGGTTGTCTTCGCAGTTTCGTGCCTTCATTTGATAGAATGACGATATGTTACAGAAATAAGGACTTTTTTTGATTGGCTTTTATTAGTGAAAAATAGCTCAAAGTAGCGATTTGTTCGATTTTTGCCGATGTTCAAGAGTAAACCTATCGGCGTCATGGCGTACCAATACTCGTCCACTAGATGCGTTCTAATATACGTTAACAAAATGCGTTGATGCATATTTTACAATTATTAAAATATTGCATTAACAGTAAATCTTTATTTTTGGTGCGAATAAAATTCTTTGTGGTAAATATAAAATCAACATAAACAACCTCATCTGTAAAGCCTGGAAAAGTAAATAATAAACAGTGGCAAATGTTATTTTGTGCCAGGAATGTCTGCATTGTTTATCTCTGGACTCTGTTTTGAAATTATAAGATTTTGAACTTTGTATGAAATTGCGAGATTGCAATTTCTAATCATTTTATGGGTAGTTGAAATAGCTGATTGGGGGGTTTCTTATGCTCAATGATAATATTGAAGGACGGAATACGAAATAGCTAGAATTTGGACGACTGGAAATATTGTAATTAGCCTATAATAGGAGTCAAAGTGCGGCAAAATCGCCGATGCGTTAAATATTTATGATGCGTAAATTCACATGTTGTAATTTCGTTGTTTTTCTTTTAAATTTCGTACTTTTGTTTCATTTCTTTTAGAAAATATTCTTTATCGGTTCATATGAGAAAATTATAAATACTATTTTTAATATTTGGACCCTCCAAGGGCTATTTAATAACACAAATCTTACCAATAAACCGAGCATTCACATTCTCTTACAACACCATATATTATACATATATATATATAATTATACATATATATATATATTTATATTTATATACCATATATATATATTTATATATATTTATATATATATATATATTTATATATATATATATAATATATAATTATGTCGTTGCCGAATATGTAAAATGGTCAATTAGCAAGAATTCATTTAAAATTAAGATCATTCCTAATAATTTTCTCTTATACGTTTAAATATATATTTTTTTCATTAATGTATGTAAAAATTTTTAATTTTGCCCCCAAAAATCTTAGAAAAACTTACCTAAACTTTTTATAACTAAGAACAACTTATTTACGCCTACCCAAACTAAATATATTTTAGATTTTGTTTACAATGTAAATTAATACTTCAATCAAACGCTCAAAATGTATTTTTCTCGTTAGGTTCAGAATATTTTGCGAAATTATTTGGCATGCACAAAATTATCCCTGTCTATATGGCTAGATGAACGTTGCTATTTAAGCTAGATCACGCAAGTTTGCCATTCGGCACGACATATATATATATATATTTTATATTAGATTTATATATATTATATTATATATATATATATTATATTATATATATATACTACATATATATATATAATATATATATATATATATATTATTTATATTTATATATATTTATATAAATATATTATATAATATATAGATATATTTTATTTATATATTATGTCGTGCCGAATACCGCAGAGCTTGCGTCTTGGCTTTTAAATAACAACGTCATCTTGCATATAGGACATTTCTCTGTGTGTTGGTTTAGTATTAATTTATTGTAAAACAAATCTAATATATATTTAGTTAGTTAGGATAAAATATAATTGTTCTTGTTATAGTAAGGTTAGGTATGTTTTCTCAAGATTCTTTCGGTGCAAAATTAAATTTTTTACATTTAAATTAATGGAAAAAAACATATCTTTAAGCGTTATAAGAGAAAATTTTAGAAAGGACCTAATTTGAAATGAGTTCTTGCTAATGACCAGTTGTACATATTCGGCACACACTCACATCACCCTCACACACACACTCACACACACCACAACACATTAATATATTATTTTATATATATATATATATTATATATATTATATATATATTATATTACTTTTATATTATATATATTTTTATTTATAAATATATATATATATATATTTTTTATATATATATATATATATATATTTTGTTTTTTTTTTTTTTTTTTTTTTTTTTTTTTTTTTTTTTTTGTTTTTTTATAACACTCGGCGATTCCCACCAAGGCAAGGGAGGCCCGAAAAAGAAAAACTTTCACCATCATTCACTCATCACTGCTCTTGCCAGAAGCGTGTGCTTTAACTCTACAGTTTTTTAAACGCAAACATTAACACCCTCCTTCAGAGTGCAGGCACGTACTTCCCATCCTACAGGACAAAGTCCGGCTGACGGTTTTCCCTTAATTCCCTTCATTAATGTTACTTTGCTCAAAATCAACAGCACGTTCAAGTATTAATAACAATTTGTCTCCGTTCACTCCTATCAAACAAGCTTCACGCATGCATGCTGGATGGTTCCAAGCCTCGCACCACAAAAACCTCTTTACCCCCTCCGCAACCCTTCTAGGCCGACCCCTACCCGCCTGCCTTCCACTTCAGGACTGATAAACTCTTGAAGTCATTCTGATTCGCTCCATTCTCTTAACATGTCCGAACCTCTACTCAACAACCCTTCACTCAGCCTCTGGACAAAAACCAGTTTTGGTAATCCACGCACCTCTCCTAACTTCCACTACGATTTCTCTGCTTATATTCACACACACATTGCCCCAGACATGACATCTCACTGCACCAGCCTTCTCCTCGCTGCAAATTTCTTCACCCACGCTTCACACCCTTATAGGAGCGTTGGTAAAACCTATACTCTCATACATTCCCCTCTTTGCTTCCAAGGACAAAGTTCTTCTGTCCTCACTGACTCTAAGTGCACACTCTCTCCTTTTTCTCTCATCATTTCTATGATTCTCCTCATCTTTCATTAGCACACATCCGCTGACACGTCCACTCCCAATATCTGAATTCGTTCACCTCCTCCATACTCTCTCCCTCCAAGCTGATATTCAATCTTTTCTTCACTCTAATCTTTTTGTTATCTCATATACCATTACTCTTTCCTGTATTCACCCTTTAATTTTTTCTTTTGCTCACCTACCAAATTAATCCACCAATCTCTGCAAAATTCTCTTCAGGAATCTCCAAGAGCACGAGTGTCTTCAGCAATGAGCAGCTGTGACAACTCCCACTTTGGTGCTGATTCTTTATCTTTTAACTCCACGCCTCTTGCCAGACCCTAGCATTTACTTCTATTACAACCCCATCTAAAAATATTTAAACAAACCCCGAGTGACGTACTCATCCTTGTCAAAGGCCTACTTTTACTAGAGGAAAATAATTTCCCCCTCTTTCACTTCATACTTAACTTGTGCCTCAACTATCCTCATTAAAAATTTCACTGCTTTCAGTACCTACCTCTAACCATACACTTGCAACTTCTGCACACATTGCCCCACTATCCACCCTGTCATACGCCTTTTCAAATTCCATAAATGCCACTAAATACCTCTTTAGCCTTATTAAATTACTGTTCACTTATATGTTTCACTGTTAACTCCTGGTCCACACACCCCCTCTTTCCATAAAGCCTCCCTAGTCCTCATTGCTATCCTATTCTCCGTTCTTACTCTTAATTCTTTCAATTATAAACTATACCATACACTTTTATCCAGTTACACTCAACAGCTTATCCCCTATAATTTTTGCACTCTCTTTTATCCCCTTTTGCAGTTATACAAAGGAATATGCATGTCTCTGCATTCACTAGGTACCCTTACCCTCTTCCATACATTTTATGAACAATTGCACCAAAAACCACTCCAACTATATCTCCCCACCAGCTTTTAAACCATTTCTATCTTTATCCATCTTCCGGCTGCCTTACCCCCCTTTTCAATTTTACATATGCCTCACGAACTTCCCCCACACTCACACTGGCTCTTCCTCACTCCTTACAAGTTGTTATTCCTCCTTGCCCTATACACGAAATCCACAGCTTACCTATCTTCATCAACATTTTATCAATTCCTCAATATATTCCTTCCATCTTCCATTCCTCCTAAATCTCCAATTTAATAAACTCTCCTCTCCTATTTTTACTGACAAATCCATTTCGTTCTTCTAGGCTTTCTTAAACTTGTAATTCACTCCAGAAACTTTTTCTTATTTTCAAACAATTATTTTTGTTGAGTACATATCACCACTCTCTCATTGCGCTCTTTTTACATTGCTTCACACTATTTAACCCTCTCTCTTTTTCTCCATATTCTCTTCCTCCTTTGCATCAACTTCTTCTTTGTAAAATACGTCTCTTTATGCTAACTTTTTTCTCCCTTTACTACTCTCTTTACATCATCATTCCACAATCGCCTCCTCTTCCCTCTCGCAACCCACTTTCTGTAACCACAAACTTTCTGTCTGAACACCTAACACTACATTTTTAAAAAACCTACCCATCCTCTTCGACCCATTGCCTATGCTCTCATTATGCCCCGATCTTTTCCTCCAACCTCTAGCCTGTTTATATCTTTCCCTTGCTGCCTCCTCTTTTGTTTATAAACCCTTCCCTTCTCTTCCCTGATGCTTCTATTCCCTTGTATCCCACTACCTTTTACTTCATGTACTACAACTAGAAAGTGACTGAATATTTTGGGGCCCCTTATAAAATGTACATCCTGGAGTTACTAAAACAGTCTTTTATCTACCAATACTAATCCAACAAACTACTGTATTTCCCCCTACATCATATCTGTATACTTTTTTATCCCTTTTTTTTTTAAAATTTATTACCTATAAAAAAACCCCTTCTTAAAAATTCAATCAAAGGGCCCCCTTTTCTTTTTACCCTGGCACCCCAAACTTACCTCCACACCCTCTAAAAAATTTCTCCTACTTTACATTCAATCCCCTCCCAAATTATCTCTCCGGGGTTCAAAGGCCCCTATACATTCACAAACATCCCCCAAAAATTTCCCTCTCTTCCCTGCATTCCTCTCTTCCCCAGGGGGATACCGCTTATTTGACCCATTCTCGCATCCCCCTTTCTTTAATCCACAAATTTCTTGAATTTTACACATTATTTTCTTTTTTTCCCCCTTCCAAAATGATCTTTTTAACTTACGCTCCCCCTTTTCCTTTGCTCTAACCTCTCGATACTCCAATTTAATCCCTTTTATTTCCCCCCCCCCTGAAACTCTCCTACCCCCTTCCTTTTTTTCGTTTTAGGGCCAGGACATCCACTTTTTTCATTCATTACATCAGCAATCCTGTTTCTTGTCACCGCACAATCCACGAATTTAAGCAACCCATTTTTTATAAATTTTTCTTCTTTCTTTTTTTAGAAATTGTATACAGGAGAAGGGTTATTTACCCATTGCTCCGGCTTTTTAGTCGCCTCATACGACACGCATGGCAAGGGAAAAAAGATTTTTTTCCCTTTCCCCAAATGGACAATAGAAGAAATAAAAAAGAAAAAGAGCTTTTTAAAAAAAAAAAAAACCTAATGTATTATATTATATAGCATGTGCGTGTCTGTGAAGTGTGACCAAAGGTTAGTAGGAGTACAAGATATCCCTGTTATCTTAGGTGTTTATGAGACCAGAAAAAAAAAAACCCCGAAATCCACCATCATGCAAACAATTACAGGTTTTTGTTTCACAGTCATCGGGGCAGGACGGGAGTATTTCCCCTGGGGGGTTTGCTGTCACCAACCTACTACTAAACATAAAATTTTAAAAATTTATTTTATATATATTTATATTTATATAAAAAAAAATTTTAATAATTATATTTTATATATATATATAAATAATTTATAAATATAATAAATATATATATATATATAAATATATATTTTAATATATATATATATATATATATATATATATATATATTATATATATATATATATAATATATTATATATAATATATAAATATTTATAAAATTTATATATATATTATAATAAATTATATTTTTTATAAAATTTTTATAATATATATGTTTTTTAAATATAAAAATAAATTATATATATATATATAAATATATTTATATTATATATTTATATATTATAATATAAATATATTAATTTATATATATTATATAATATTATTTATTATTATATAATTGTCGTGCCAAATAGGCAGAATTTGCGATTTTTGCTTACATAAAAGCCATCTTCCCTAAAAACAAGTAAATTTTTTTGTGTATGCAAAAATTTTCCCAAAATTATTCTAACCCAACAAAAAAATACATTTTGATTGTGTTTTTTTAGTAATAAATTATTGTAAACGATTTAAAATAATTTAGTTGGGGTTTGGCTAAAATAAATTGTCTTGTTAAATAAGGTTAGGTAAGTTTTCTAAGATTCTTTTTTGGGCAAAATTAAATTTTTTTTTTCTTAAATTTTTGAAAAAATATATCTTTAAATGAAAAGAAAATTTTAGAAAGGACTAATTTTAAACGAATTCTTGTAACTGACCCAATTTTACATATTCGGCAGGGGCATATATAAATTATTTATAATATTTTATATATATAAATATTTATAAATATATAAAATTAAAAATATATATGTCCTGCCAATATGTAAAAATGGTCGTTAGCAAGAATTTTTTGGCAGGACAAAATAATATATATTAAACATGATCTTGCTGAAAGGGGGTCAGTGTTTGGTATATTTCGCCTGTCTAGCGAAATTTTTTTGCATATATATAATATAAAAAAATATAATATAAAAATATAAAATATATATATTAAAATATATATAAAATATATAATAAAAATAAAATAATTATAGGGCAATAAGATCAACAGTAAACAGGTTTTTAAAAATTTATCAAAACAACCACCTGAAAGAAAAAGAAAAATTCCAAGCTCTTTTCGTGACTACCCACATTATCAAGGAACAATAAAAAGTAAAGCATCCAAGAAAGCTAAAAAAGGGGCCCGGGGCCCCGGCACCTCACTTAAAATTTCCCACAAGGGTTTTAAAACACCTAAACGGGGCGCCGCCCCAAACTTAAAAGGGTCCCCTAGGCACAACTCCCCCACAAACTTTATTCACCCAAAAAAATAAAAAATTTTTAAAGTTTAATTTTTTCCTTTTGTATTATTAAATTTTTTCCAAAAAATCTATTAATTATAAAATAGGTAATGATTTAAAATACCCAAGAAATGTTTTTGATAAATTTTTAAAAAGTTCCCTAGAAAATTTTTTTAACAACCCCAAAAGGGGAAACAACCACCCTTTATTCAATTTAAAATTATTTTTTGGTTCCCCCCCTTACCAAAAAAAATTTTGGTTGATTCCTTCTCTTCTTAAGACTTTTAAATATTAAAGTTGTACCCAAAAATCTTGATACAGTAAAAAAAAAATTTTTGATAAAGAATTCCCCCCCAAAATCTGAGGGATTTTTCATAAATTCCTTGTAAAATTTGGAAAAAAATTTTATTACGGCCCAAACGGGAAAAAATCTCGAACTAAGATTAAAAAAACCCTAAATAAGAAATTTAGAACTGGACAAGATTCCAATGCTCTATTTTTAAATTAAGGGGGTTTTTAACCACCCAAATTTTGTTTTTAAAAAAGTTGAGAAAGTAGTATCAAGCAAGCCCCATGGTCAAACAAAATTTAATTAAATCTTGTTTCTTTAAAAAGCATTTTTGGACAAAAATATGAATATTTCCTTTGGTTTATAAAAATTAGACCCCTTTAAAAATTAAATTTTTTTGGAAAAATTTTAAAAATAATACACTGGAAAAAATAATTTTAAAAAATTTTCCCTTATTTTTTTGGTAGAATATTTTTGGGGCGATTTTGTCCCAAAGGGGACCTATCCCAAGTTGGGTCGGCGCGCGTCAGGGTTTAAACCTTTTGTGGGATCTGATAGGGGAGGTCCCGGGGCCCAACCCCCTTAAAATAGTTTCCCCCTTTTGGATGCTTTATTTTCCCAAAGTTCCTTGAAAATGTGATTTACCCACAAAAAGCCCCGGGAAATTTCTCTATTCTTTAAAGAGGGGTTTGTTTTTCCCTATATATATATTTATAATAAAATATATAAAATTAAAAATATATATATATATATATAAAAATAATATAAATATAAAATATATATTATATATTTTTATAATAAATTTTTGGAAAAGGGTGTGCAAAAAAGGGAAAATTAAAGGTAAATACGGGAAAGAGAAAGGTTATGAGGATAAAAAAAAAAAAATTTTAGGGATGAAATTTTTTAAAATATCAGATTGGAGGAGAGAGTATGGAGGAGGTTTAACGTATTCAAAAATTTTTTGGGAGGGGACGGGGAAACGGATGGGCCTATGAAAGATAAAGGTAAATTTCTTAGAATTGATGGGGGAAAAAGATGAGTGGGCACTTAGGAGTCTGTGGAGACAAAGAACTTTGTCCTTGGAGGCAAAGAGGGGAAAAGTATGAGAGTATAGTTTTAACCCAACGCTCTTTATGGGTGGGGAAGCGTTGGGGGAGAATGTTTCACGAGGAGAAAAGGGTGGGGGCGTGGAGATGTCAGTTCCCGAGGGGAATGTTTGGTGTGAATATAATGCAAGGTTTTGTATTTTTGGGAAATTTGGAGGAGGTGTGGGGTTAAACCAAAAATGTTTTTTCCAGAGGCTGAGGAAGGGAGTTGAGGGGGGTTCGGACATTAAAAGAGAAAGGACGAAACCCGAATGACTTCAAGAGGTATCAGGGCGGTGGAAGGAAGGGGGTTAAAGGGGGGGGCCTAGGGAAAGGGGTTTTAAAAAGGGGGGGGTAAAGGAGGTTTTTTTGTGCGAGGGGCTTTGGGCTTTCCCGCAGGCTTGGTGAGCGTGGGGTTTTATAGGATGAATTTGGGGACAAATGGTTTTTTTTAAAACTTGACGTGCTGTTTTTTGTTGACAAGGTAACAATTTTATGAAGGGATCAGGAAACCGGCAGGGGCCGGACCTTTTATCCCGGGGATGGGGAAATTACGTGCCTGCAAAACCCGAAAGGGGGGGTGTTAAAAGTTGCGTTTAAAAACTGTAAATGTAAAGCACCCCTTCGGCAAGGGCAGGGGATGGAGTGGGAAAGAAGGTAAAATTTTTCTTTTTCGGGCCACCCTGCCTTTGGGGGGAAAACTGGCCCCTTGGGGATAATAAATATAAATAATATATATATATATAATATATAAATATATATATATTAAAAATATATAAAAATATATATATATATATATATTAAATTATTTTAAAACACTGGCCGATTTCCCCTCGAGGCAGGGTGGCCCCAAAAAGAAAAACTTTCACCATCATTCCCCTCCATCCTGTCTTTCCAGAAGGGGGGCCCTTTTCCTACAGTTTTTTAAAACTGCAAAAATTTTAAAACCCCCCTTCAAGTGCCCGGCGCTGAAATTCCCCCTCTCCAGGCCCCAAGTCCGGGCCCCAGGTTTCCCCCGAATCCCCTTTATAAATGTTTTTTTTGCTTACACTCCAACAAACACGGGCAAGTATTAAAAATCATTTTTCCCATTCACTCCTATCAAAAACCCCCTCACACATCGCAAAAAGGGAAATCCAAAACCCCCGGCAAAACAAATCCTCCTTTACTCCCTTCGCCAAAACCCTTTTCCCAGGCCGACCCCTACCCCCCCCTTCCTTCCACTACAACTGATACACCTTGAAGTCATTTTTGTTTCGCTCCATTCTCTCTACATGTCCGAACCACCTCAACCCTTTCTTTAGCCCACCGGACAACACTTTTCAAACCCGCACCTCCTCCTAACTTGGAAAATACGAATTCCTGCATTTTATTCACACCACAAAATTGGGGGCCCTCCGGGCAGGGGCATCCCCCCACTGCCTCCAGCCTTCCCTCGCGCAACTTTTATCACCCCCTTTCTTCACACCCATACAGGAACGTTCCCTAAAACATACACTCAAACCTTCCCCTCTTTGCTTCCAGGACAATGTTCTTTTTTCTCCAACGGACTCCTTTAAATGCACCGCTTTACCCTTTTTTCCCCCCCCAATTCTATGATTCACCCATCTTTTTAACCCATCCGCTACACGTCCACTCCCAAAAAACTGAATACATTCACCCCTCCATATTCCCTCCCTCCAATCGATATCCAATTTTTTCATCACCCAATCTTTTTTTTATCCTCAAAAACCTTTCTCCTTTTCCCGTATTTATTTTTTAAATTTTTTTCTTTGCATACCCACCAAATTTTTTCCCACCAACCTCTGGCAACTTTTCTTAGAATCACCCAAGAGCACAGTGTCAACCCAAAAGGCAACTTTACAACTCCCACTTTAATGTGAATTTTTTTAAACTTTTTAAATCCACAAACCCCTTGGCCCAAAAACCCTCGCATTTACTTTCTCTTACAACCCCCCTCTATAAATATATTTAAAAAACCACGTTTACATCACACATCCTTGTCCAGGCCCCCGTTTTAAATGGGAAAAAAATCTCCCTCTTTCCTACATACTCTAACTTGAGCCTCACTATCCTCGTAAAAACTCTTCACTGCTTTCAGTAACCTCCTTCCACACATCTGTCACATTGCTCCCCTATCCACCCTGTCATACGCCTTTTCCAAATCCATAAATGCCACAAAAACCTCTTTAGCCTTATCTAAATACTGGTCCACACACCCCCTACCTTTCCTAAAGCCTCCTTGTTCATCTGCTATCCTATTCTCCGTCTTACTCTTAATTCTTTCAATAATATCTCTACCATACACTTTTCCAGATATACTCAACACACTTATCCCACTATAATTTTTGTACTCTCTTTTGTCCCCTTTGCCTTTATACAAAGGAACTATGCATGCTCTCTCCCAATCCCTAGGTACCTTACCCTCTTCCATACATTTATTAAATAATAGTGTCAACCACTCCAAAACTATATCCCCGCCTGCTTTTAACATTTCTATTTTTATCCCATCAATCCCAGCTGCCTTACCCCCTTTCATTTTACCTACTGCCTCACGAACTTCCCCCACACTCACAACTGGCTCTTCCTCACTCCTACAAGATGTTATTCCTCCTTGCCCTATACACGAAATCACAGCTTCCCTATCTTCATCAATATTTAACAATTTCTCAAAATATTCCCTCCATGTTCCCAATACCTCTAACTCTCCATTTAATAACTCTCCTCTCCTATTTTTAACTGACAAATCCATTTGTTCTCTAGGCTTCCTTAACTTGTTAATCTCACTCCAAAACTTTTTCTTATTTTCAACAAAATTTGTTGATAACATCTCACCCACTCTCTCATTTGCTCTCTTTTTACATTGCTTCACTACTCTCTTAACCTCTCTCTTTTTCTCCATATACTCTTCCCTCCTTGCATCACTTCTACTTTGTAAAAACTTCTCATATGCTAACTTTTTCTCCCTTACTGCTCTCTTTACATTATTATTCCACCAATATCGCTCCTCTTCCCTCCCGCACCCACTTCCCTGTAACCACAAATTTCTGCTAAACACTCTAACACTACATTTTGAAACCTACCCATACCTCTTCGACCCCTTTGCCTATGCTCTCATTAGCCCCATCTATCCTCCAATAGTTGTTTATATCTTACCCTAACTGCCTCCTCTTTTAGTTTATAAACTTTCACCTCTCTCTTCCCTGATGCTTCTATTGTCCTTGTATCCCATCTACCTTTTACTCTCAGTGTAGCTACAACTAAAAAGTGATCTGATATATCTGAGGCCCCTTTATAAACATGGTCATCCTGAAGTCTACTCAACAGTCTTTTATCTACCAATACATAATCCAACAAACTACTGTCATTTCGCCCTACATCATATCTTGTATACTTATTTATCCTCTTTTTCTTAAAATATGTATTACCTATAACTAAACCCCTTTCTATACAAAGTTCAATCAAAGGGCTCCCATTATCATTTACACCTGGCACCCCAAACTTACCTACCACACCCTCTCTAAAAGTTTCTCCTACTTTAGCATTCAGGTCCCCTACCACAATTACTCTCTCATTTGGTTCAAAGGTTCCTATACATTCACTTAACATCTCTCAAAATCTCTCTCTCTCCTCTACATTCCTCTCTTCTCCAGGTGCATACACGCTTATTATGATACACTTTTCGCATCCAACCTTTACTTTAATCCACATAATCCTTGAATTTACACATTCATATTCTCTTTTCTCCTTCCATAACTGATCCTTCAACATTATTGTTACCCCTTCCTTAGCTCTAACTGTCTCAGATACTCCAGATTTAATCCCATTTATTTCTCCCCACTGAAACTCTCCCTACCCCTTCAGCTTTGTTTCGCTTAGGGCCAGGACATCCAACTTCTTTTCATTCATAACATCAGCAATCATCTGTTTCTTGTCATCCGCACTACATCCACGCACATTCAAGCATCCCAGTTTTATAAAGTTTTTCTTCTTCTCTTTTTTAGTAAATGTTTACAGGAGATGGGGTTACTAGCCCATTGCTCCCGGCATTTTAGTCGCCTCATACGACACGCATGGCTTACGGAGGAAAGATTCTTTTCCACTTCCTTAATGGACAATAGAAGAAATAAAGAAGAACAAGAGCTATTTAGAAAAAGGAGAAAAACCTAGATGTATGTATATATATATGCATGTGCATGTCTGTGAAGTGTGACCAAAGTGTAAGTAGGAGTAGCAAGATATCCCTGTTATCTAGAGTGTTTATGAGACAGAAAAAGACACCAGCAATCCTACCATCATGTAAAACAGTTACATGTTTCTGTTTCACAGTCATCTGGCAGGACGGTAGTACTTCCCTGGGTTGTTGCTGTCTACCAACCTACTACCTACGATATATATATATATATATATATATATATATATATACATATATATATATATATATATATATATATATATATATATATATATATATATATATATATATATATATAGGATAGGAGTGAATGGAGACAAATGGTTTTTAATACTTGACGTGCTGTTGGAGTGTGAGCAAAGTAACATTTATGAAGGGATTCAGGGAAACCGGCAGGCCGGACTTGAGTCCTGGAGATGGGAAGTACAGTGCCTGCACTCTGAAGGAGGGGTGTTAATGTTGCAGTTTAAAAACTGTAGTGTAAAGCACCCTTCTGGCAAGACAGTGATGGAGTGAATGATGGTGAAAGTTTTTCTTTTTCGGGCCACCCTGCCTTGGTGGGAATCGGCCAGTGTGATAATAGAAAATAGAAAAAATATGTATATATATATATATGTAATATATATATATAATTATATATATATATATATATATATATATATATATATATCCTAGGAGTAGTGATGAAGGCGGCTCAGTGGCTCCTGCGGCTGAGCGGTCTCTTCCTGAGCGGTCTCCTCCCGAAAGGGCTGCGGCTGAGTGGCTCCTTTTCCTGAGTGGCTCCCTTTCACACCTATATGCTAATGACCTCACCCTCGAGACCACCTCGCCCTCGAGACCACCTCACCCTCAACCCCCCACCCACGCCCCCCACCCACGCCCCCCACCACGACCTCCACTCGCGCCCCTCGCGCCCACCCGCGCGCCCCTCGCGCCCGCCCGCGCCCCTCGCGCCCGTCCGTCGCGCCCGCCCCCGCCTTCTGCTGCACCTTCTGCAGTGTCGTCCAGATCGTCCCCCGCTCCCCGAATTTTTTTCCGATTTTTTTCAATTTTTTTTTAATTTCATTTTCTTGTGCTCTCCATCTCCTCGAATCAAATTTTTGAGGTTCCCCCTCCCACTTTCACCCCCATCCCAATTTTTTTTTCTCGATAATACAAAGACTCTACTTCCTTGGATCAAGGTTTTTGGATTCCCCCATCTGGGTGTAAGCATTCAAAATGAACTCCCACTTGCATCCCAAGTATTTCTCCTGCATCTCCTTGGATCAAGTTTTTCTCGATAATACAAAGACTCTACTTCCTCGGATCAAATTATTAAGGTTCCCCCCTCTCAGGGTAAGCATTCAAATGAAGTCCTCCTATGGGGCATGATACTTTCTCTTACTACAGGTCTAAACAAGTGTGACGTCACCCCACCTGTGTTT
>NC_069411.1:299595-307095 GCF_026875155.1 Cherax quadricarinatus
GCTAGGCCTGTATATTATGTCTCTTCTTCTTTCAACAAACCGGCCGTATCCCACCGAGGCAAGGTGGCCCAAAAAGGAAAACAAAAGTTTCTCTTTTCAAATTTAGTAATTTATACAGGAGAAGGGGTTGCTAGCCCCTTGCTCCCGGCATTTTAGTCGCCTCTTACTACACGCATGGCTTACGGAGGAAGAATTCTGTTCCACTTCCCCATGGAGATGTATATTATGTACTTGTAGTAAATAAAGATATTATTATCTAATAATATATAGCAAAGACTTTTTTTTTTTTCATAGATGCATTCTAAGTTTAAATAAGTGTTATTCTAGAGGGTATATACATTCTGAATGAGCTTGTGCTTGAGTAGATCATTTTATTCTTGAGGAACCTTTAGATTACTACAGGCTAGAGGAGAGTGACTGAAGTAGCACACTATTTGCCAACAATGAGCAATGATATCTTATATTACTTGTTGCGTAAGTCATTCCAATTTCTTTTTCTCCATTTATTATTATAACCTGCTTATTGTACTTTTAGCCCTAGCCATGGTTCCGAATAAAAAGATACTTCTCGTTGTGTAAAGCACATACACAGTACAGTGTCCATAAAAGATAAGGTGGCTTTGAAGCCACTGTTGGCTGCCATGAGCTCAGTCTTGTGATGCAGGGAAATATGCTTTATTATTACGCTAATATCAACACTACAGTTTATTTGCCTATTCACAATTGATCTAATATGACTTAAAAAAATATAAATAACATAAAAACATGTTAAATAGTCCAGAATGAATAATATCCGGCATAATACCGAGCAGTTCGACAGGAGGTATGAAGAGGATATGGGATGGTTTTGGCATGTTACACTTAACCACTGCATTTCCTTGTACTTCTATGTATCATGTTCAAATAAATAAATTAATAAATAAACAAACAAGTACTATTCTCCTATCCCTGTCTTGAGGGCTTATACTAGAGAAAACGGAGAATAGCACAGGGCTAACTGTGATATACTCGTAGTGCACCATAAAACTGAAATAAAAAGCTATTTTCTCTACATATTATCATACATAGCAGCATATGTGTAGAGAACCTAGGATAACCCAAAACAGTCAGACAAAGTGACTTATTTCTAGTACCTAGCTTGGGCTTGCTACATATGATTTTGGTAAATAATTATTTTTCTCAGTTGTTTGTTCGGCTATCTTACTGAAACATGGGCAATGTATGATGGAAAGATGCTTCTTAATGTACACCAAAACTGAAAGAAATCGGATCATAAATAATGGAGTTCATTTCTCAGCCATTAGCCGCCCCTTAGCGGTATATTTTCGTATGGTTTTTATAGTTGTATTCTCGTTTTTTTTATCTCATTTGATAGAATGGAAGATATATTACAGAAACAGATATGATTTTGATTGCTTTCATGATGAAAAGTACCTTGAAATTGAGCTCAAAGTAGCAGAAATGTTCGATTCTTTGGCGATGTTCAAGAGTAAACAAATGACGTCACTGTCTAATACATGTCTGCCTGCCAGTCCAACGGATTGACAGTATTTATACAATTATTACAATAATGCAGTAGTCCACATAACAGTAAATCTATTGTTCGTGTGAATAAAAATTCCAAATGGTAAGCAAGAGTAATATAAGAGGGGCCTGGAGCCATGACTAATGAACAGAGAAAATGTTATTTTAGTGCCAGGAATGACTGCACTGTTTATTCTGGACCCTATTTTGAAATTGACATCTTTTGAAATTTGTGTGAAATTGGCCAAATTGCCAATTTCTGACCACTTTATTGGGTAATTGAAATAGGTGAATGGGCAGTTTCTTGTACTCAGTCGAAAGAATAGAAATAAGTAAGTTTATTCAGGCATACACAAATACAGTTACATAGATTATAATACATAGCATCGTATGTATAGAGAACCGAGGATAACCCAAAAAAGTCAGACAAAGTGACTCATTTCCAGTACCTGGCTTGGGTTTGCCATATATGATTTTTGGTAAATATTTTTTTCTCAGTTGTTTGTTAGGCTATCTTATTGAAACTTGGGCAACGTATGATGAAAAGATACTTCTTAATGTACACCAAAAATGAAAAAATCGGACCATAAATAACGGAGTTCCCTTCTCAGCCATTAGCTGCCTTTTAGTGCTATATTTTTGTATGGTTTTTATGATTGTATTCTCGTTTTTTTGGTCTCATTTGATAGAATGGAAGATATATTACAGAAATAGTAATGATTTTGATTGGTTTCACAACAAAAAGTACCTTGAAATTGAGCTCAAAAGTAAGTAAAGTTGGTTAACTTAAATAAGTGTATTCTAACCTAACAACTCTGTAATACGGCAAACTCAGTAATCCGGCACACTACAGGTCCCAATTATGCTGGATTTGTGACGGCAGACCTGTACTGTGTTAATGTGTGAGTTTATATGAGAAACCCTCCAGAGTAGTGAGGTAGTGTTTAATATTACTGTTTTTTTTTTTTTGAGTCTATGTGTAATGTTTAGATTTTAAAAGTACTGGTTGATATCCATTTTTCACCAGTACCAATACTAACTGCAATACCATAAAAATAACTAATACCCACCAATACTGATACTTTGGCACAGACCTAATTATTATCCTAACACCCAGGTACCTACTTATTGGTGGGCAAACAGGGTCAGCAGGTGTAAGGAAACATGCTCAAAGTTCCACCTGTGCTTGGATGGAACCTAGGTACACTTATCTTAACTACTGTACTTAAATACAGAAATCTACATGCCAAAAAATACTATTCCTTTGAACAAACATTATTCACGAACCCCAATGCAAATAAGTCACTTTATCTGACTTTTTTTTTGGGGTTATCCTGGGTAAGTTACACATATCCTGCTATGTATAATAATTTATGTAACTGAATTTATGTGTACCTGTACCTCAATAAACTTACTTATTTCCATCCCAGTACCTCTCAAGTGAGGTTCTTTGACGCTGGTCAGAGGCTCTTGATCTAGGGAATTGAATCTGTGCTTCAGTTCCTGGACTGAGCCTTCCATCCCCTGCCCCCCACAGGAGCTGTACAGTCCATATGGGTTTAGCGCTCCCCTTAATAATAATAATAATCCATCCCAGTAAGGACCCAAATGGAAATAAGTCACTTTGTCTTACTTTTCTGTGCTATCCTCGGTTCTCTACACACTTCTACTATGTATGATAATTATGTAACAGTTTTGAGTATACTTGAATAAACTTACTGGAGTTAAGCAGTTTTAAGTACTAGTTTTAGTCTGCCGGAAATGCTTTACATAAGATGGGACTTTATATAAAAAATTTATTATATAGATATGCAATTCCCAAAATCATGACAACATCTTGTATAATGGAAATAAATTTGGATTTGTTATCTTAAATCCAGTTGGTATGTTCTCGAGAGGAAGGAGATCCCTGGTGTTTTGGCTGTATCTTTATCAATTATTACAAAAACTTACTTGTGCTTGTATCTTGCCATCTTCCGTAACCACCCAGTGTGTGGTACAGTAAGCTTTCAGTATTAGAAGAGTGTAAATTCCCAAAAATAAACATCGAATGCTGAACCTGTGTTGATCCATCGCCATCACTCTAACCTTACAAATATTTCCGGCACAAACAATTCAAACATTTCACAACAAATTTTAATTTTTCCTATTAACAACGAAGCAGTATAAATAACTATACATGATCGAATGTAAATATGATTCACCATATACAAAATAAACTCAATATTAGGGAAGACATTATGCCAATAATAATAATAATGACGTCATTGTAAACAAGAGTGTCCGGTCCGTTGATTGGTTAACGCTGGTATTGACGCTGTTGCCTTGGTAACCTAAACTGCTGTTTAATAATAATGATGATTAATAATAATAATAATAATAATAATAATAATAATAATAATAATAATAATAATTATTATTATTATTATAATTATTATTATTATTATTATTATTATTATCATTATTATTATTATATTATTATTATTATTATTATTATTATTATTATTATTATTATTATTATTATTATTATTATTATTATTATTATTATTATTATTATAGAGTTTTTACACAGTGTGATATGTGCATTATTCTAGTTGAGGAGAAGTTTGAGTGGAGGGTTTATATTTGCGTGCATTATTCTGTACATGTAGTAGGCACATGAATAAGTTTGAATGTTCTTAATAATGGTGAGCAGATTTAGACTTTTGAAAATTGGTGGAGTATGCTGTCAGGAGTGGGAATTTATTATCATTCTGACTGCTGTCTTTTGCTGGGTTATTAGTGGTCTTAGGTGATTTAATGTTGTTTTCCACACGCACAAATTCCATACGTGAGATAAGGGTAGATAAGTGAATAATACAGTGTCAGGAGAGCTGATTGTGGAACATAATCAGCTTAGTTAATTTTAAGCCTGCCCATAATGCTTTGCATACAAGGGGCTTTGGCATGTTGCACTTTAATACCTGGAGTTTACCTGGAGAGAGTTCCGGGGGTCAACGCCCCCGCGGCCCGGTCTGTGACCAGGCCTCCTGGTGCATCAGAGCCTGATCAACCAGGCTGTTGCTGCTGGCTGCACGCAAACCAACGTACGAGCCACAGCCCGGCTGATCAGGAACTGACTTTAGGTGCTTGTCCAGTGCCAGCTTGAAGACTGCCAGGGGTCTGTTGGTAATCCCCCTTATGTGTGCTGGGAGGCAGTTGAACAGTCTCGGGCCCCTGACACTTATTGTATGGTCTCTTAACGTGCTAGTGACACCCCTGCTTTTCATTGGGGGATGGTGCATCGTCTGCCAAGTCTTTTGCTTTCGTAGTGAGTGATTTTCGTGTGCAAGTTCGGTACTAGTCCCTCTAGGATTTTCCAGGTGTATATAATCATGTATCTCTCCTCCTACGTTCCAGGGAATACAGGTTTAGGAACCTCAAGCGCTCCCAATAATTGAGGTGTTTTATCTCCGTTATGCGCGCCGTGAAGGTTCTCTGTACATTTTCTAGGTCGGCAATTTCACCTGCCTTGAAAGGTGCTGTTAGTGTGCAGCAATATTCCAGCCTAGATAGAACAAGTGACCTGAAGAGTGTCATCATGGGCTTGGCCTCCCTAGTTTTGAAGGTTCTCATTATCCATCCTGTCATTTTTCTAGCAGATGCGATTGATTACATTGTTATGGTCCTTGAAGTGAGATCCTCCGACATGATCACTCCCAGGTCTTTGACGTTGGTGTTTCGCTCTATTTTGTGGCCAGAATTTGTTTTGTACTCTGATGAAGATTTAATTTCCTCGTGTTTACCATATCTGAGTAATTGAAATTTCTCATCGTTGAACTTCATATTGTTTTCTGCAGCCCACTGAAAGATTCGGTTGATGTCCGCCTGGAGCCTTGCAGTGTCTGCAATGGAAGACACTGTCATGCAGATTCGGGTGTCATCTGCAAAGGAAGACACGGTGCTGTGGCTGACATCCTTGTCTATGTCGGATATGAGGATGAGGAACAAGATGGGAGCAAGTACTGTGCCTTGTGGAACAGCTTTTCACCGTAGCTGCCTCGGACTTTACTCTGTTGACGACTACTCTCTGTGTTCTGTTAGTGAGGAAATTATAGATCCATCGACTGACTTTTCCTGTTATTCCTTTAGCACGCATTTTGTGCGCTATTACGCCATGGTCACACTTGTCGAAGGCTTTTGCAAAGTCTGTATATATTACATCTGCATTCTTTTTGTCTTCTAGTGCATTTAGGACCTTGTCGTAGTGATCCAATAGTTGAGACAGACAGGAGCGACCTGTTCTAAACCCATGTTGCCCTGGGTTGTGTAACTGATGGGTTTCTAGATGGGTGGTGATCTTTCTTCTTAGGACCCTTTCAAAGATTTTTATGATATGGGATGTTAGTGCTATTGGTCTGTAGTTCTTTGCTGTTGCTTTACTGCCCCCTTTGTGGAGTGGGGCTATGTCTGTTGTTTTTTAGTAACTGTGGGACGACCCCCGTGTCCATGCTCCCTCTCCATAGGATGGAAAAGGCTCGTGATAGGGGCTTCTTGCAGTTCTTGATGAACACAGAGTTCCATGAGTCTGGCCCTGGGGCAGAGTGCATGGGCATGTCATTTATCGCCTGTTCGAAGTCATTTGGCGTCAGGATAACATCGGATAGGCTTGTGTTAATCAAATTTTGTGGCTCTCTCATAAAAAATTCATTTTGATCTTCGACTCTCTGTCTGGTTAGCGGCTTGCTAAAAACTGAGTCATATTGGGACTTGAGTAGCTCACTCATTTCCTTGCTGTCATCTGTGTAGGACCCATCTTGTTTAAGTAGGGGCCCAATGCTGTATTCCTTTGTACTTCCCTGTATCATGTTCAAATAAATAAATAAATAGTACCGTATCTTTGATAGTATGCCTACAGTCTTAGAGATTTTCTTGGTGATTTGTTGCATATGTGTCTGGAACTTGGCTACTGTCAAGGTGTATTCCTAGGAATTTTCCCTCTGTGAGTCTTGTGACTGATGATCCGTTTAGTGTTATGTTAAGTGGATCATTTGTTTCCAAACTGAATGAGATAGGTTTTATCAGTATTCATGGTAAGTTTATTAGTCATCATCCAGGCAGATATTTTCTGCAATTCGGCATTGACAGTGTTGGCGAGTATGACTGGGTTTGGGTGGGAGAAGACGTATGTAGTGTCATCTGCAAATAATATGGGCTTGAGTAGCTGTGATGCATTCGGTAGGTCATTGATGTAGATGATAAAGAGGAGTGGTCCAAGGACACTTCCCTATGGGACTCCTACTGTGATAGGTTGGGTGGAAGAGTTTGCACCATTTGTGTACACGTATTGAATTCTGCTACTAAGGTATGATTTTAGGTAGTTGAGGGAGTGGCCTCTGATATCATAGTGTGTTAATTTAGAGTACAGCAGTTCATGGTCAACTGTATCAAAAGCTTTACGTAAATCAATGAAAATGCCCAGTGGGACTTCTTTTCGAGTGCGGTATATATTAGTTCTAGCATGTGTATGATAGCATCATTTGTGCTTTTATTATTCCTGAATCCAAACTGACAAGGGTTTAATATGTTGTGTGAGACGAAGTAGGAATAGATCCGTTTATGAATTAATTTTTCAAAGATTTTAGAGAGCAGTGGTAAGTTTAGATATTGGTCTATAGTTAATCAAGTCAGCTTGATCACCCCCTTCGTGGATCAGAGTGACCCTCGCTATTTTGAGGATTGTTGGGAAGGTAGATGATTCAATGGATTTGTTAAAGAGCGTTGCAATAATTGGTGACAATACTTGAGAAGCTTTTTCGTGCATAAAAGCAGGCAAGTTGTTTATGTCTCCTGCCTTGTTTTTAAGGGTGTTGATGATGAGCGAGACTTTTGGCGAGTTGGTTGGAGCTAGGAATAGCGTATTTGGGTAGGTACCTATCAGGTAGTCTGATGGACGGGTGCTTGAGCTTGGTATTTTATTCACTAGATTTTTTCCTA
>NC_069411.1:309595-412887 GCF_026875155.1 Cherax quadricarinatus
GGTTGCGTGCGCCCGTGTATGTGTGTGTGTGTGTGTGTGTCTGTGTGTGTGTGTGTGTGTCTGTGTGTGTGTCTGTGTGTCTGTGTGTGTGTGTGTGTGTGTGTGTGTGTGTGTGTGTGTGTGTGTGTGTGTGTGTGTGTGTGTGTGTGTCTCAACAATCAATATTTACACCAATAACTCACTACAGTTGTGACCGGGTGTGGAAGTGTGAATTGCTCATTACACTATAATTTGTTCATGATTGTAGCCATGTATAAACGTAAGTAACCATTCTTACAGAATTCATTACCTTTGTAACTTGTGAGCTCATTACCTTTGTACCTAGTTCAGCTATCAAAACTTTGGAGGCCCAGTCCCTGGACCCATTACGTACCTCTGTAATCTGTAAATACCTTTGTAACTTGTCATGATTGTGACCAGACCTACCTGGAGTTCATTACCTTTGTAAATTGTGAGTTCATTACCTTTGTAAATTGTGAGTTCATTACCTCTGTAACTTGTTCAGCTATCAAAACTTTGGAGTCCAGTCCCTGGACCAATTATGTACCTCTAATCTTTTGACTGCCGCCCACGGGATGGGTATGGGGTGCATAATAAATATATTAAACTGTTAATGGATTTGAGGATGCTGGGTGTTAGCCAGGGACTGTTTAGTCTCTGCTGTGATCTGTTTAGTTTTTTAGTGGCAATGTTTGTTGTAGAGGTAATGGGCTTTTTTTAGAAAATTATTTATACATTCATTCATATCTGTATATGTTTCGAGCTCATTTTGCCAATCGATGTTATTCAAAGCTGCTATAAAGTTGTTAACTGCTGTCTCGTTATGTAGTCTGAAGGTTACTTTAGTAATGTCTTGGGGTAATTTACCTAGATTAGTTATGAGAAAGGTTGGGTAGTGGTGTGTAGTGTTGTCTGTGATTATGCCTGATTTTAAAGGGGATATGGTGTTTGTCCAGATGTGGTCTATTAAGGAGATACTTGTCTCGGTGATTCTTGTAGGTTTAGATATTGTTGGTAGCAACAGACAGTTGCTCATAGTGTTTGTGAATTCGGTTACTTGTGGGTCCTGGTCGTGTAGTATGTTTATGTTGAAATCTCCTGTTAGTAGCAGGTGGTCTTTATTCATGTGTGCATCAGTAATCATGTTTCCTAATTTTTCACTAAAGTGGTAAATGTTTGATTGTGGTATTCTGTAAATGTTTATAACTGAGGGGTTTTTGCAGGATTTTTTATTTAAATTTGGCTATGATATATTCTCCATGTTCATCCCTTGTGCAAGATTTTTTGATACATTCGAGTTGATTTGAGTAGTATATTGCTGTTCCTCCCCCTTGCTGGTCTGTTCTACAGTTGTGTATGGCCATGTAGCCAGGAATGGTATAGATATCTATAATATCAGGCTTAAGCCAAGTTTCTGTGAGTGTGATGATTGATATATTGGAATGAAGGGAATTGAGTAATGCTGTGAGGTCGTCATAATGTTTGCTCAAGGATCTGACATTGTAATTGAAGATGCTTATGTTATTGTTTTCTCTGAGTAATGTCTTTGCTTGGTCTGCTGTGTAGTAATTACAGTTGCTGTTTGATTCGTGTAATTAATTTAGTAAAAAGTTTACATCAGGATCTATGTCTGTAGTCATAAGATGAGAGTGACTCTGCAAACTAGATTTTCTGAGTAAAAATTTTAAAGATCTATAGTGTATCTGCAACTAGACTTAGGAATAAGACTATATAATCATTCTAAAACTTGTAAAAATATAAAAGAACTAGGGATTATTATAGAAAAGATAATTCAATTATACACTGAAGCATCTAAATAGCACCTTAATTATTTTAACAAATGTGAGTATATGAACTACGGTAGATATTTACAGCTAAAATAAAGAAGCTAGTGAATATAATAATAAAAGAATGAAATTAAAAAACAGTAGCACCTGAGATAGTCAATAGCACCTGGAGTATTTTAACAAATGTGACTATATGGACAAGAGAGAAAAATATTATAACACCTGAAAGTAGCCCTTTAATTGTTATTAAAACGAGGAGTATAGCAATTACTGAATAAAGGGCAGTACAATGTATTGGTATATAGAGAATTATTTCAGGAGAAATATATGAAGGGATTAAATTAAGTAGTGGTAAATAACCTTTAAAGGATTATTATAAATTATTATTATTATTATTATTATTATTATTATTATTATTATTATTATTATTATTATTATTATTATTATTATTATTATTATGATTATTATCAGCACTAAAAGTTTAAAACCTGCCAGAAGACGGTGTCCCGTAACTTATAACTTAAGGTCCACCAACTGTTGTGTGATGTATGTCGGAAAGAACTTACCACATTCACTCCTTGCCCTGCAGAGTCGAGTTAACATGCAGTACCATGGTGTCAAAGTATACGCAGGAGATTCTTCCCTAAACATTTTTAATCTCTATGCCCCAGCGAACCAGCTTCGACCTGATGCCTTACCAGATCGCATCCATAGTGAACCTACCCTCATTCTTGGAGATTTTAATCCCAGACATAAGAATATTGGTGGGTCTATAACAAACACCAATGGAACTAAACTAGTGAAATTGCTAAATGAGCATGATAATGTTCGAATTGTGGGCACTACTGAGCCTACTCACATGTATGGTGGCATACTAGATCTGTGCCTCGGATTTAATACATCATATACGATGCATGACTCTGTCATAGTTGATGATCTTCTATCTGACCACTTCCCAAGACTAACAACTGTCAATCTTGATCACATCTCCAGCAATCAAGGAGCTAAATACAGAAGAGGAAACTTATTCTCAAACCAGAACACAGAGATAACTTTATTAACCACTTCAATAAATGGTGTAAGAATTACGAACCCTTGGCACACAAAACTTCAATGATGATTTAGTTGCCACTATTGAGACTGTCCTCACAGATCAAGTGGGCAGGAAAAGAAAAACATAAGCCTTCCACTATAAATGACAATAAAAACCATTGTAAATACTATAATGATCCAGAGCTACACAATCTAACACATGCAGCAGCTAGGAAGATTCGTAAAGCATAGCGTGAATGTAGAACCCCAGACCTGCTCAGAACGTTCCAAGCTGCATTAACAAATGCAAGGAATAGAAAACAAAAACTTAGGCAACAGGAATGGGAACAATTTGTTAGTGGATTAAATAGGTCTACCCTTTTAAGTTTGGCTTGGAAAGGTATAAATAAAATAACCAGGAAAAAGACTGGCAATGTTGCTCATCCCTTTCCTCTTGAAAAAGCAAATGACCTCATAAATGACTGGTCGAAAACATCCAGGCATGAAAACCTTCCATCTCATATTAGAAGAAACTTAGAGAGTGCTTCTGAGAAAATGTTGAAACTGATTAATTTTATGAGCCAAAATATTGAAAAGAGTGATTGCCTCTTCACCGAGTATGAACTAGATAATGCATTAACTAAAGGTCGATCAACTGTTCCTGGAGAGGATGGTATAGCCTATGATATTCTCAGAACTCTAAGGCACGTGCCTGATAATCCTTTGTTGGCACTGTACAATACCTGTGGAAAATTACATTTACCTGGATGAATCTCATTAGATACATACAAGTAAATGGTAACAAAGATAATTATTATTTATCAAAGTTACAGAGACAAGTAGGAATTTTTAGGACACCTAAGTCGCAAAAAATGTCCCCTTCGATACCTACCATCTATCTCTCCACAAATTGCTCTAGACCTATATTAATTGCAAATGAAATGTACATCACCAGGAATTCTGGAAAAAAATTAATATAAATTTGTGGACTGTATATTAAAATTAATAAATGATTACATATACACATTTATATAACAGAAGGAGAATTTATAATCATAACACTCACTAATTAGCCTGGAAATTACTGTGTGTCATGTACAGAACCCCCTCTACCCAAATTTATGATGATAATACTGGCCAGAATTACAAACATAATTTAGATAACTTATCTAAGGTTCCTAGAGCTGTCCTGTCCATCAGCTTTATGCTCAAATTCTGCAGGAATGCACATCCAACAATTTCGGCTCCAATTTGGGAGGTTTTAAGCCCAATATAACCTCTAGAGCGACGAAAATTATACACCTCACATTAACGTGCTTGTAACACATTCAAAAAACAATGGCAACTCCTCCCCACTCATCAGCACAGGTGCAGAGCCTTCCTGTCGGCTCCATTCTCTAAAATGCACATTTAATCAGGTTTATTTACACAGCATAATTTTGGGAAATTATTTTTCACACTGTGGCTGGGCGGAGGTCGTTGCTAAATGACTCAAATTGCTTATTTGACAATGGTGGAGGACTTGGGTATATATAGGATCTGGCATCATCCACATGGCGACATATTACACAAGATTTATTCACCCTTTTTACACTTTGCCATCCTTGTGGAATTCAGGTTTCCCTAATACAATTTAAGGTATCTTGTACCCCACCATGCATTACATTTTTATGGGCATTTAAAACAATTAAATTTGTTAGATGATGAATTTTGGGCAGTAAGATAGGGTGTTTATCATAATCACCCAATTCAGCATTTTGTAACCTGCCTCTGCACCTAATTACATTGTTCTCTAAATACAGCCCCAATTTCTCTATTATGGAACCTTTCACAATTTTTCTTTCCATCATCAATTTAAACTCATTTCCATAGATTTCTGCTTGTACCCTCTGTATCCAATATTCAAGAGGATGTGAAAACTTATATGAGATATTCATCTTGTTTAGAAATTTAAACACCAACTTAGTTACATTGATTAGTTTGGGTAAAGAAGAATATCTATTTATATCAATGGCTAAGGAAGGACAAACTATTGGAGTGGTGGTCACAGAAATTTCAACAGGAGCAATATACGCCTTTTGTACTGACCAATTAGCTTTATTTACCAACCAGCTCGGTCCTTTAAACCATGATACAGCATTTACAAATTTAGCATAAGGTAAACCTCGAGACAAGAAATCAGCTGGATTCTCCTCACCAGGTATATGATTAAATGTTAACATATGCTGACCCAAACTATTATACTTCTCTTGCATCTGATTAATTTCAGCGACTCTGTTTTGAACGCACACAATTTTACTGTTTCCAAAACGAATCCATTGTAAGGATACCTCATTATCAGACCAAATTACAGTGTCACTAATATTTATCTCCTGCAACTTATTTCTTATATAATTAGCTAATTTGACACCTACATAAATGGCTGTTAATTCCAACTGAGGTAAGGTACATGATTTAATTGGAGACACTTTAGCCTTAGACATAACAAGAGAAATAACACTATTATATTGAAGGTAAGCAACTGCTCCATATGCCAATTTTGAAGCATCACAAAAAATGTGGAGTATAATTTTCCCATCTGGATTGGCCACCTGGCATGGGAACTCCAACATTGGAATTTTTTTATAATCACCAATTAATTCATCCCACCTGTTAATGAAATCCTCAGGCAGAGTTTCATCCCAAGCACATTTAAGCTTCCATGCTTCTTGTATTAATAATTTCCCACTTATAGTAAGGGGTGACACTAAGCCTAGTGGATCAAAACATTTGGAAACTTCAGCAAGCAAGATTCTCTTAGTTAATTTATTGGGCATACTGTAATTATTAGGTTTTAACATTAACAAATCTCTCTCAGTATCCCAAGTTAATCCCAATGCATTACTACATTTTGGTATTTCATCTCCAGGATAATCTTTACTTATTTTGTCCTTTAATTTGGACGAATTACTATTCCATTCCCTCAGAGGCATATTTGCACTTTGCATTATTTTATTAGCCTCTCCATAAGTCATCAATAGTTCCTCTTCAGTTGATGTCACACCCAGGAAATTGTCCACATAAAATTGTTTGCTCATTACTTTACTCAGTGGACTTCCCGTACATTTAAGATGTGCATTTATCGTTGCTTGAAGTAGGAACAGACTGGATGTAGCACCAAATAACACGCTTCTAAAGCGAAAGGTTTTCAGAGGGCTAAGTGGGTCCCTGGGATTCTCAGGCCATAAGAAGCGGGTACAATCCCGGTCAGCCTCTTGTAAACCCACTCTTAGGAAAGCTTTACTTATGTCAGCCATAAAGGCATAATTCTTCACCCTGAAATTTAATAAGATATCTCCTAATTTTTCCGTCAATGACGGACCTGTCATCAAACAGTCATTTAAACTAGTTACATTTTTGTTACTCCTGGCACTACAATTAAACATAATCCAAGTGAGTCACCTACCCTGGCAAGCTCTGTTGACACCGAGCTCTGAGGTCGGTATCTCAGCCTCACAAGTGGCTTATAGTACAGATTTTCATAAATGATAGATGTTGCAAGAAATCTCGCCTGCATGCACGTTTAAAGGACTAACTTACTTGGTGATATAGAATCTATTCTGGTCTTCAACCTCCCTAAGCTTAGCCCCTTGGACTTCCCCTCAGAAACCATGTGCAACCAGGAGCCTTAATTCCTGCAATATTCAATCGTTATTAGTGACCTGCCTGCACCTAAGAAATTCCTGTATCCAAGAGGGTGTGTATCCCCTAGTATAACTATGCAGAAATGGACACTAGCTTCTAGGTTGACAAGAGACAAAGTACGTACTGGTCATGAACTGCCGGCTGCACAAAGGCCTACAGCTCAACTCACTCGCATCTTTCCCCAGACACTGGCCAAAATCCTAAGAAAAAGTGGAGGTCTTGTCTTACTGTATGGGCCTGATGGAGGAGGACATCTATCGTACGTCGAGGTGCCTCCACCAGATTTCCCCAGGTCTCATATGTGAAGACACGTGGGGGCGCTGCCTGCTGATCACAGCACGTGTTGTTCAGATGGTGTCTAGTCTTAGGAGAAAGCTCTGGCGTCTTTGAAACCTGCACCTCGTCGTTCAAACTTGGGCTGCCAGTTCTCCCTAGCTAACTTAACCTAGTGTTTGCCTACATTCGGCCTATTACTACCTATGTTAAGGTCTTAGGTCTACATTATTAATATCTACAGTTGCCTCAATAATCCTAATATTAGTGTACTAACAGTATAAACTACCTACTTCTTCCCTGAAGGGTAAATCTATCAATTAAGAAGTACCTTCCAACCACCTTCACCAACCCGGGTGAGTGTGTTTGTGTTTTGGGTGGATGTAAGGGCCCTCAAACGGTGTGTTTTTCCCCGTTGGGACTTCTCGGACCGAATAAGTTCCAACATCCTAACACCGGCGAAGGTAGGCGCTAAGTCTAAATCAAGTTCACCTTCCACGAGCCCCCACAGCGGACCCTGGACACGAGTGCCGTCCGGCTACTCTCGTTGAGCAGACTCCAGTCTAACTTCAACCGTCCAGTTTCCCCTGCGTGGACCTCTGGGGGTGTAAACTTGTTGGTTCCAGTGGTCTTAGCACCCTTTCCTTTAACTTTAACATCTTTCTTATGTCTAGCCTTGACTGAGTGGCTCTGTACTTTCCCACCCAGTGGCCCACATGCCCTGGTAGCCTTTCCTCCCACTGATACGAGGTTCCCTGGATTTAATGGCACTCTATCTCCCTCTTCACGTACCCTGTAAAAGTGTTTTCCCAAGGTGGCCGAGTGTTCGTCACTCCCTACCTGGTTCAGCTTCCCTGGCGGTTCATCGTGTATACTGGTTCCATTATCACTATTCCCCCAGCTATCATGGGGACAGCTTCTTCTCTATCTGGCATGGCAGGGAATTCAGGTGGAATCCTGCTGCCTATGATGTATCCTACTGGTGATCTGTATAAACCAATTCCTTCCCTAAACGTCCGTCGTGTAGACAGGAAGTCATTTATCTGATTGGCTCCCACCAGGATACCTACATTTCTGACTGTGTCAGTGATAATTCCCTGGTCTGCCAGCTTCACGTCAAGGTCTTTCAATTGCTTAGCTGCTGCAGCAAGACCTCTCACTGTAATTGCCGTGGGTAACGTCTCTACCACCAAGGCTCTAATGTCTCTGCGATGTCCACCTAATTTGACTGTGACATCCACCACATCATAAGATTTGAGTGGGGCCTGACTTATAGCCCCTCCCAACATCATACTAACTTTCCTTGTGGCCTTCAACTTTAATTTAGCCACCAACTTCTTTGTTATCAAGGATACTTGTGCTCCTGAGTCAAAGAATAATCGGGTTGTTTCGGACCTGTGCCCATTCACAACCTTTGCCATGACTGTAGTTAGGGTAGCACCTCTGTGATTCTCACTCGGATTAGAGACTTCACTCCCACTAATCACGCTGGCTACCATTTCAGGCTCAGACTCACTTTCTATCTCTACCTGAGAGATATCCCTAGTAGCCTGGAGTTCCCTTAAATTATTGGGACATAGTGCAGTATGGTGCTGACCTTTGCGACAGGACACTCACTGAGCTGGGTGCCACAGTCTCTCGCAAAGTGTTCCCCACAACACTTGAAGCAGAGTCTCAACTCCTTTAGTCTCTGTTGCCTACTGCTCAGTGTTGTATACTCCGGGCAACTCGTGCTAGCATGTTCGCCTTCGCAGAACACGCATATTCTGGCATGAGTGCCTCTGAGGTTCTGCTTAGAGGTTCTTACGTTAGACACTTCTTTACCATAGTACACTCCAATGTTAGTCGTATGAGCTTTAGACTGATCTCTCGAGATCTCTGAGTAACTGTCTGGGTTTTTATGTGGTGATGGTGGTGATTCTTCTCTCACACCTATACTCAAATGAGAAACGAGATCTCCCAACCCCTCAACAATTTGTTGTATCGTGAACCTATTCGTCCGATATTTTAAGTGTAACTCATGCACTGTAGTGCTAGCCAGTTTCCTCTGAATCACCTGGCTAAGGACCCATTCTGAATAATCTCATCATGCAAATCTCTGAAACTATTTGTCAAGCTCATAATTTGAATACGGAACTTCTCTAGGCTTTGACGGTCATGTTGGCAAGCCTCTAGATCCAACAACCGATAAAGTATGGCTACTTTTATCTCTTCAGTGTTGCCAAACATGTCTTTTAATTGGTCTTTGGCATGTTGGTAATTAGTGTCAGTAATCTGGTAGTGCTGGACCAAGTCTAAGTCTTTACCCTTGAGCTGTGACCGCAAATACTGCAATTTGACGGCATCTGACAAATCGTTCCTGTCATCTATCT
Organism: Cherax quadricarinatus; assembly: GCF_026875155.1. Classification (NCBI taxonomy): domain Eukaryota; kingdom Metazoa; phylum Arthropoda; class Malacostraca; order Decapoda; family Parastacidae; genus Cherax; species Cherax quadricarinatus. The sequence continues at coordinate 318,744 of NC_069411.1, forward strand.
GGGCTTTAAGCTGATCCCAGAAAGCAATGTACTCAGTTAGGGTTCCGTCAAATGTCGGTAAATTCAACTGGGGCAACCTGGGCAACATATTGACAGGTGTGTGGTTGTTTGTGGTACCTGTGGTGTTCGACACCACCCTTGGAATACTAGCCTTTAATGTACTTAACTTCTCTTCGCACGTATTCATCTCCTGTTGACAATCTACATCATCCTTAGTGAATTCGTCCTGAGCCTGCCGAAGACTATCCTGGGGTTCACCATCCTCAATAGCCTGTAGCTCATATGCTGAGATGCTTGTTCGTAGGCTTCCCATTTTTCCCCCAAACGCTTCAAGCAGTCTTGCAAATCATCGCAGTCTACTTTACTGTGTTGGCAAGTAGCCTTGCACCTGTTGCGCATTCTGTTCAGATGCCCTTTGTATGCCGCCACTGATCGTTTTAATTTTGCTAACACTGAACCAGACTCTTCTGAACTCCCATCGGCCATTGTCGAGGTTTAATTAGGAGTGTGACACTAATTGTACTTTACTCAGTCCACCCCACAGCACGAACGGTATTAGGCAAGAATGAAGAGTCTCAAGGCTTCTCAACAAGCTTAACAACTCCCTTTATTACATTGACTCTACTCTGAATCGAAATGTACACTGTTAGTTCCCAAATCCCAATCAAAATGTGTATCGATGTGAAAGCTTAACCTAGCAATTTCCTGTACAATGCCAGCAAATAATTACAGGACTTAACCTAGTCTCAGGTACAATTCACAAATCCCACATTAAAAATGAGTCAAAGACAATGAAAATCACACAATAAAAATGCAGTATACAAATTAAAAAATCACTTGGTTCGCACAAATAAATTCAACAATTCAACTTGTGAAACAGTAAATGAATAATGTATGTTAACAGCTTGGCCTAACTGTGCCCAGCTTACCCAGTCTAGCGTGGATGGTTGGATAAGGTAAATCCTAACCTAACTAGTGTGCTATAGCTTAAACCTGGCTTAGAACTCCCTGTAAATAATAACTAGGTAGTACTAGTAGTCGTCAACAGAGTAAAGTCCGAGGCAGCTACGGTGAAAAGCTCTGTTCCACAAGGCACAGTATTCGCTCCCATCTTGTTCCTCATCCTCATATCCGACATAGACAAGGATGTCAGCCACAGCACCGTGTCTTCCTTTGCAGATGACACCCGAATCTGCATGACAGTGTCTTCCATTGCAGACACTGCAAGGCTCCAGGTGGACATCAACCAAATCTTTCAGTGGGCTGCAGAAAACAATATGAAGTTCAACGATGAGAAATTTCAATTACTCAGATATGGTAAACACGAGGAAATTAAATCTTCATCAGAGTACAAAACAAATTCTGGCCACAAAATAGAGCGAAACACCAACGTCAAAGACCTGGGAGTGATCATGTCGGAGGATCTCACCTTCAAGGACCATAACATTGTATCAATCGCATCTGCTAGAAAAATGACAGGATGGATAATGAGAACCTTCAAAACTAGGAGGCCAAGCCCATGATGACACTCTTCAGGTCACTTGTTCTATCTAGGCTGGAATATTGCTGCACACTTACAGCACCTTTCAAGGCAAGTGAAATTGCTGACCTAGAAAATGTACAGAGAACCTTCACAGCGCGCATAACGGAGATAAAACACCTCAATTACTGGGAGCGCTTGAGGTTCCTAAACCTGTATTCCCTGGAATGCAGGAGGGAGAGATACATGATTATATACACCTGGAAAATCCTAGAGGGACTAGTACCGAACTTGCACACGAAAATCACTCACTACGAAAGCAGACGATGCACCATCCCCCCAATGAAAAGCAGGGGTGGCACTAGCACATTAAGAGACCATACAATAAGTGTCAGGGGCCTGAGACTGTTCAACTGCCTCCCAGCATACATAAGGGGGATTACCAACAGACCCCTGGCAGTCTTCAAGCTGGCACTGGACAAGCACCTAAAGTCGGTTCCTGACCAGCCGGGCTGTGGCTCGTACGTTGGTTTGCGTGCAGCCAGCAGCAACAGCCTGGTTGATCAGGCTCTGATCCACCAGGAGGCCTGGTCACAGACCGGGCCGCGGGGGCGTTGACCCCCGGAACTCTCTCCAGGTAAACCTACTTTGATTTTCGATGGCTTTGCTCGAGTGTTTGCGACTCTTGTAAACTCTGCTGTTGATTTATGAAGTGTTTCACGGATTCTTCTAAAGATGCTTTGAGCTAGGCTGGTACGAGTTGCTATGAAATAATCAGGGTTGTAATTTGGTTTCGGATTAGAATATAGCAACTCATAAGGCAAACGTTTATCTACAATGTACAATGCATAATGTGGAGTGTCACCTATGGAAACATTGTAAGCCGAATTTATAGCACACTGCACATCAGGTATAACTTCATCCCAAGTTTCACTGTTGGGATTGATAGTGGCTCTCAAGACATCAAGTACTTTCTTATTGGTTTGTTCCGCTAACCCATTGCTGGCAGGATGATGAGGAACAATGGTGGAGAGAAGTAAGCCACGCAAGTTCTCTGAAGTATTGTCTCATATATCGCTTGTGCTTGGATGCTGCTAAGAGTGGTCTTCATCATCCCTGTGGCATATTGTGGCTTAGTTAATTAAGCCACTTTCGTGAGTGGTGAGACTGTGTGCCAGTGAGCACCAGCGAGTTGACGCTCCATCCACCCGCCACCCACTCCCCACCTCATCTACCTGTGGCTTTTTCCACCCTTGTACCGGGTCCTAGTATGTTTTGGCTCACATAATTGGTCAAGAGATTGTAGCTGAGCGCCAACGATAAAGCCAGTTATGTGAGTTCACCTAGAAAGCGCATTTCTTCACAACAGTGTGAGGAATCACCACCCGCCCACAGGACCGTCTTCCCCTCATCACTCGTCACCGCCCGTCTACCACTCCAGACTTCAGTGATAATTTTCTGTTTAGAGACATTTTCCTTGCATTTAAAGACATTTGCGTGTGTGAGACATTTACAGTGAATTCCTTGTGTACTCTAAGTCTTGTGTTTTCAGTGTAGACTCAGTGTTTCTTTGACTCATTATTTTTACATTATTTTTCAGTGTTTTCGTATCTTTCATGTCTGTGTTTTTTTTTATGCTACTCTCTGTCTGTAGTAAGTATTATTGTGTTTAAATGTTTAAATGTGTCTGTTGTTGTTCCTAGTGTTCCAGATGGTGATAACGTCCTAGTTGACAGTGATTCTTGCAAAGTAAAAGGTCTATTTGTTGAACCATCCTTACATGTTGTAAGATACAGTAAGATCCATTTCTTCCTAGTTAACACTTCTGGTCACAGGGTTCGTCTCAGAGCAAATACCAATCTTGTTGACCTTGTTCACTATCCTTACCCTGTTCAGGTAGAGGATGAGTTGTCACCTGACCAGTGGGTCGGTGCTATTTCTACCGGGGAGATCTCATCCACTTCACTGGATCAATCTGTTCCATCAGTTGAGGAGAAAGACTTAACTTCCACTGACTTCCCAGTCGAGGTCAAGCGTTTGTTGACTCTGTTGAACAAACGTCGTAAAGCCATTGCCTTACCAGGTGAGAAGATGGGTATAACGAACTTATTGTCCCATCGTATTCCACTTGAGCCTGGTACTAGACCTATCTATATACCTGCGTACAGAATGCCTCATTCACAAGTTGCTGTCGCAGAAGAATTGATCAATCAAATGCTTGATGATGGAGTTATTGCACCTAGCAATTCACCTTGGAATGCGCCCTTGATCCTAGCGCCTAAGAAGGATGGTGCTTGGCAGGTTGTTTGTTCTGGAATAAAGGTATCAGTGGAGCATGGTCTGACAAGACATAAACAGAGTACTGATAAATAATGTCTCGGAAGTGCGTTAAAGACCATACTATTCCTAAAGCTTCTTGCTCAGTTACTGTATAATTACGTTCAATTAATAAGAAACCAGTCAAAGAAAAGAGAGACTGTCTTTTCTGCAAGGGTACTCATTTTTTCTAAGAATTGTAATTCATGGAATGATAAAGTTGAAAGACTGGAGGAACTTGACAGATGTATCAGGTGTTTAGGTAATCACAATGTAAAGGATTGTCATGCCATATTAAACAACTGTTATCAATGTCACAAAGGAAGACACCATATAGTCATGTGCAAGGGTCTATATGCCAATGTTGATAATAATGATAATGTTGACAATCCTGACACAACAGTAGCTAATGTAAAAATTGCTGCTAATGTTAATAATGATGGTTTTGCTGAAGTAGCCTTACCTGTGTTACAGGTAAAAATTGATGATAAAAGGCATAAATCAAAAAATGTAACTGCATTATTGGACCAGGGATCCCAGCGTACTTTCATGAAACGTAAATGTCTTGATGGTATGAAAGTACAGATGGGAGATCCCACAACTTTAAAATTATCTGGTTTTCTCTCGGATAAAAGGGCTCAATTGTATGACACTGTTTATGTAACTGTCAGGTTGGGCAATGAGAAAAAACGTGTTAATGCAGTAATTGTAGATAGACTTCCAGAGAAAATATCTACAGTAGGGCTTAGTAAAGCTACAGAAAGACTTTCACATAATGTAAATTTAGCACCTTCTGGTGTAAGTGATGATTCTGTAGGCCCAATAAATATTTTGATAGGTAGTGACTATTATGCCTCCTTTGTAAAGGGTATGGTAAAGAAATGTGGTGTCACCCTTTTGAAGACTGCAGGAGGCCATGTAATGTATGGTAGGATTCCTCGTAATAACAATTCATGACTAGAGGAAACTACAAATACCATAACTGTGTGTCTTACTCATGAAATCGTACCCCAGTATAATTCTTCCATAGAGGATGGTGTTGAGCCAGTGTATAAATTGTGGGAATTAGACAGCATTGGAATAAATGTAAATAAAGAAAGTCCAGACGATTCTTTTACTCAGGAGCAATACCTGAGAGATGTAAAATTTGAATCTGGACAATACTGGGTACGACTTCCGTGGAGACTGAATCATCCAGAATTGCCCACTAATTACAGAATGGCATATGGACAGTTAAAGGCTCTGCTCCGCGAACTGAGTAAGACACCAGAAGTGTTAACTGCCTATAATGATATAATTGCTGAGCAATTAATTAATAAATTTATAGAAGAGGTACCTCCTGAGCAGGCCAGAATTTATGGTCACTGTGTGCCACATCACGGAGTGAAGAAGGATTCTAAGACCAGTCCTTTGAGAATTGTGTTTAATTGTGGTGCCAGGAGTAACAAAAATGTACCTAGTTTAAATGACTGTTTGATGACAGGTCCGCCGTTGACGGAAAAATTATGAGATATCTTACTAAATTTCAGGATAAAGAATGATGCCTTTACGGCTGATATAAATAAAACTTTCCTAAGAGTGGGTTTACAAGAGGCTGACCGGGATTGTACCCGCTTCTTATGGCCTGAGAATCCTAGTGACCCACTTAGCTCTCTGAAAACCTTACGCTTTAGGAGCGTATTATTTGGTGCTACATCCAGTCCGTTCCTACTTCAAGCGACTATAAATGCACACCTTAAACGTATGGGAAGTCCACTGAGTAAAGTAATGAGGAAACAATTTTATGTGGACAATTTCCTGGGTGTGACGTCAACTGAAGAGGAACTGTTAATGACTTATGGAGAGGCTAATAAAATAATGCAAAGTGCAAATATGCCTCTGAGGGAATGGAATAGTAATTCGTCCAAATTAAAGGACAAAATAAGTAAAGATTATCCTGGAGATGAACTGCCAAAATGTAGTAATGTATTGGGTTTAACTTGGGATACTGAGAGAGATTTGTTAATGTTAAAACCTAATAATTACAGTATGCCCAGTAAATTAACTAAGAGAGTCTTGCTTGCTGAAGTTTCCAAATGTTTTGATCCACTAGGTTTAGTGTCACCCCTTACTATAAGTGGGAAATTATTAATACAGGAAGCATGGAAACTTAAATGTGCTTGGAATGAAATTCTACCTGAAGAATTCGTTAACAGGTTTGTTAACAGTTTAATATGTTTATTATGCACCCCATACCCATCTTGTGGGCGGTAGTCAAAAGATTACAGAGGTACATAATTGGTCCAGGGACTGGACTCCAAAGTTTTGATAGCTGAGCAAATTACAGAGGTAATGAACTCACAATTTACAAAGGTAATGAACTCACGATTTACAAAGGTAATGAACTCCAGGTAGGTCTGGTCACAATCACGACAAGTTACAAAGGTATTTACAGATTACAGAGGTACGTAATGGGTCCAGGGACTGGGCCCCCAAAGTTTTGATAGCTGAACTAGGTACAAAGGTAATGAGCTCACAAGTTACAAAGGTAATGAATTCTGTAAGAATGGTTACTTACGTTTATACATGGCTACAATCACGAACAAATTATAGAGTAATGAGCAATTCACATTTCCACACCCGGTCACAACTGTAATGAGTTATTGGTGCAAATATTGATTGTTGAGTCACATACACACACACACACACACACACACACACACACACACACACACACACACACACACACACACACACACTCACACTCACACACACACACACACACACACACACACACACACACACACACTCACTCACACTCACACACTACACACACACACACACACACACACACACACACACACACACACACACACACACACACACACACACACACACACACACACACACACACACACACACACACACACGTCATTGACGTGTATAGTATGCAAAATTATGGAGAAGATTATCAGGAGGAGAGTGGTGGAGCACCTGGAACGGAACAGGAGTATAAATGCCAACCAGCACGGATTCACGGAAGGCAAATCCTGTGTCACAAACCTTCTGGAATTTTATGATAAAATAACAGAAGTAAGACAAGAGAGAGAGGGGTGGGTTGATTGCATCTTCTTGGACTGCAAGAAGGCCTTTGACACAGTTCCTCACAAGAGATTAGTGCAGAAGCTAGAGCATCATGCGCATATAACAGGAAGGGCACTGCAATGGATCAGAGAATACCTGACAGGGAGGCAACAACGAGTCATGGTACGTAATGATGTATCACAGTGGGCACCTGTGACGAGCGGGGTCCCACAGGGGTCGGTCCTAGGACCAGTGCTATTTTTGGTATATGTGAACGACATGGCGGAAGGGTTAGACTCAGAAGTGTCCCTGTTTGCAGATGATGTGAAGTTAATGAGGAGAATTAAATCTGATGAGGACCAGGCAGGACTTCAAAGAGACCTGGACAGACTGGACACCTGGTCCAGCAAATGGCTTCTCGAATTTAATCCTGCCAAATGCAAAGTCATGAAGATAGGGGAAGGGCACAGAAGACCACAGACAGAGTATAGGCTAGGTGGCCAAAGACTGCAAACCTCACTCAAGGAGAAAGATCTTGGGGTGAGTATAACACCGAGCATGTCTCCGGAAGCACACATCAATCAGATAACTGCTGCAGCATATGGGCGCCTGGCAAACCTGAGAACAGCATTCCGATACCTTAGTAAGGAATCATTCAAGACACTGTACACCGTGTATGTCAGGCCCATACTGGAGTATGCAGCACCTGTTTGGAACCCGCACTTGATAAAGCACGTCAAGAAACTAGAGAAAGTACAAAGGTTTGCGACAAGGTTAGTTCCAGAGCTAAGGGGAATGTCCTATGAAGAAAGATTAAGGGAAATCGGCCTGACGACACTGGAGGACAGGAGGGTCAGGGGAGACATGATAACGACATATAAAATACTGCGTGGAATAGACAAGGTGGACAAAGACAGGATGTTCCAGGGAGGGGACACAGAAACAAGAGGCCACAATTGGAAGTTGAAGACACAAATGAGTCAGAGAGATAGTAGGAAGTATTTCTTCAGTCATAGAGTTGTAAGGCAGTGGAATAGCCTAGAAAATGACGTAGTGGAGGCAGGAACCATACACAGTTTTAAGACGAGGTTTGATAAAGCTCATGGAGCGGGGAGAGAGAGGGCCTAGTAGCAACCGGTGAAGAGGCGGGGCCAGGAGCTAGGACTCGACCCCTGCAACCACAAATAGGTGAGTACAAATAGGTGAGTACACACACACACACACACACACACACACACACACACACACACACACACAGTTTAGTTTAATATCTTTATTATGCACCCCATACCCATCCTGTGGGCGGTAGTCAAAAGATTACAAAGATACATAATGGGTCCAGTGACTGGACCCCAAAGTTATGATAGCTGAACTAGTTACAAAGGTAATGAACTCCAGGTAGATCTGGTCACAATCATGGCAAGTTACAAAGGTAATGAATCAGCCTCACTCCTATACATGGTTACAGTCATGAACAAATTACAGAGTAATGAACCACTGATACGTCCACACCTGGTGACAATTGTAATGAGTTATAAATACAAACATTAAGTGGATCATACACCCACACTAGCGCGCGCGCACACACATACACATACGAGGGCGCACGCACGGACATGTGCACACGAGCGTACAAATATATGCATACACACAAGGACGCACACCCACACACACACACACACACCCACACACACACCCACACCCACACACCAACACCCACACTGATAATGAGGTATCCTTACAATGGTTTCATAATGGAAACAGTAAAATTGTGTACGTACAAAACAGAGTCGCTGAAATTAATCAGATGCAAGAGAAGTATAATAGTTTGGGTCAGCATATGTTAACATTCAATCATATTCCTGGTGAGGAGAGTCCAGCTGATTTCTTGTCTCGAGGTTTATCTTATGCTAAATTTGTAAATGCTGTATCATGGTTTAAAGGACTGAGCTGGTTGGTAAATAAAGCTAATTGGCCTGTACAAAAGGCGTATATTGCTCCTGTTGAAATTTCTGTGACCACCGCTCCAATAGTTTGTCCTTCCTTAGCCATTGATATAAATAGGTATTCTTCTTTACCCAAACTAATCAATGTAACTAAGTTGGTGTTTAAATTTCTAAACAAGATGAATATCTCATATAAGTTTTCACATCCTCTTGAATATTGGATAAAGAGGGTACAAGAAGAAATGTATGGAAATGAGATTAAATTGATGATGGAAAGCAAAATTGTGAAAGGTTCCATAATAGAGAAATTGGGGCTGTATTTAGAGAACAATGTAATTAGGTGCAGAGGTAGGTTACAAAATGCTGAATTTGGTGATTATGCTAAACACCCTATCTAACTGCCCAAAACTCATCATCTAACAAATTTAATTGTTCTAAATGCCCATAAAAATGTAATGCATGGTGGGGTACAAGATACCTTAAATTGTATTAGGGAAACTTTCTGGATTCCACAAGGATGGCAAAGTGTAAAAAGGGTGATTAAATCTTGTGTAATATGTCGCCGTGTGGATGCCAGATCCTATATGTACCCAGGTCCTCCACCGTTGCCAAATCAGCAATTTGAGTCGTTTAGCAATGACCTCCGCCTGCAGTGTGGAAGATAAGCTGTCTAATTTATGTTTAAATTCTGGCCAGTAAATTTTTCATAAATGTAGGCAAAAGGGGAGGTCCTGTACATGACACATTAATCTCCAGTCAAATTGGTGAGTGTTATGATTAAGATATATTCTCCTTCTGTTATATAAATGTGTATATATATATATATATATATATATATATATATATATATATATATATATATATATATATATATATATATATATATATATATATTATATATTTATATATATATATAATCATTTATTAATTTTAATATACAGTCCACAAATTTATATATTTACCAGCATTCCTGGTGATACATATTTCATTTGTAATTAATAGGTCCAGAGCAACTTGTGGATATGATAGTGGTAGGTATCGAAGGGGGACATTTTTTTGCGACCTACTTGTCTAATTGATAAATAATAATTATCTTTGATCATTTACTGTTATGTACATAATGATACAATCAGATAAATGTAATTTTCCACAATGGTCATGTGTTCTGTTGAGGTTGGTAAGGAGACGTTTGAGGGGAGGGGTTATATCAGAGTTAAGTGTTCTATGAATGTAGTAGGTGCAGTAATAAGTATGGGTGTTTTGTATGGTGAGTAGGTTTAGAGTTCTGAATATTGGTGGAGTGTGCTGCCTGTAGTGGGAATTTGTTATCATTCTGACTGCAGCCTTTTGTTGGGTAATTAATGGTCTGAGATGGTTTATTGTTGTTGAGCCCCATGCACAAATTCCATAGGTGAGATAGGGGTAAATAAGTGAGTGATATAGGGCCAAGAGGGCTGACTGTGGAACATAGTACCCTATCTTCGATAGTATGCCTACGGTCTTGGAAATTTTTGGGGGAAATTTGTTGTATATGTGTTTGAAATTTGAGTCTATTATTAAGGTGGATTCCTAAGAATTTTCCCTCTGTGAGTTTTGTGATAGGTGATCCGTTTAACATTATGTTAAGAGGGACGCCTGTAGCTCTGTTACCAAACTGAATGAAGTAGGTTTTGTCAATGTTTAAAGTAAGTTTGTTAGTACTCATCCAGGTAGATATTTTCTGTAATTCGGTATTTACAGTATTGGCTAGCGTGACTGGGCTCGGGTGAGAGAAGACGTATGTAGTGTCATCTGCAAATAGTGTGGGTTTCAGTAGTTGCGAAGCATTTGGTAGGTCATTTATGTATATGAGAAAGAGAAGAGGGCCTAGGACACTTCCCTGTGGGTCACCAACTGTATTTGGCTGTGCTGAAGAGTTTGCCCTGTTTGTGTATACATATTGGCTTCTGTTGCTGAGGTAAGACTTTAGGTAGTTGAGGGAGTGCCCTCTTATACCACAGTGCGACAATTTTATATGGAGCAAGTCATGGTCAACTGTATCAAAAGCTTTACGTAAGTCTATGAAGATCCCCAGTGGGACTTCTTTTTTCTCTATTGCAGTGTATATGTGTTCTAGCATGTGTATAATAGCATCATTAGTATTTTTATTAGGCCTGAATCCAAATTGACAGGGGTTGAGTATGTTGTGGGAGATGAGGTAAGAATAGATTCGCTTATGAATTAATTTTTCGAAGATTTTTGAGAGAGGGTGTAAGTTGGATATTGGCATTTAGTTATTCAAGTCTGTTTGGTCTCCTTTATGGATCGGGGTGACCCTTGCTATTTTGAGAACTGTAGGGAAGGTAGAGGATTCTATGGATTTGTTAGTGTTGCAATGATTGGTGATAGTACTTGTGACGCTTTTTTGTATATAAAGGGTGGTAAGGTATTTAAATCTCCTGTCTTGTTTTTTTAGTGTGTTGATAATAAAGGAGACTTCAGTAGGGTTAGTCGGAGCTAGGAACAGTGTGTTCGGGTAGTTGCCAGTGAGGTAGTCATTGAGTGGGGTATCTGAGCTTGGGATTTTATTGGCAAGGTTTTTTCCTATAGTGGAAAAGAAATTATTGAGTCTGTTTAAGATAAGATAAGATTTCGTTCGGATTTTTAACCCCGGAGGGTTAGCCACCCAGGATAACCCAAGAAAGTCAGTGCGTCATCGAGGACTGTCTAACTTATTTCCATTGGGGTCCTTAATCTTGTCCCCCAGGATGCGACCCACACCAGTCGACTAACACCCAGGTACCTATTTGCTGCTAGGTGAACAGGACAACAGGTGTAAGGAAACGTGTCGAAATGTTTCTACCCGCCGGGAATCGAACCCGGGCCCTCCGTGTGTGAAGCGGGAGCTTTAGTTTTAGTTGGTGGGAGTTGGGTTTCATCTGGTTTTGTTAATTCAATTTCGCTATTTCGTGACATCTTTTTTGTTCCTAGAATTTCTGATAGGGTTTTCCAGGTCTTTTTTTATATCACCTCGTAAGTTGGATAATCTGTTCTCATAATACAGTTTTTTAGCCCTTCTTATCAGGCTGGTTAGGATTGACGAGTAACGTTTTGTTTGGTCTCTGGTTATGTGACCCATTCTGTACTGTTTTTCGTATAGGTGCTTTGTATTCATGGATTTGAGAATGCTGGGTGTTAGCCAGGGACTGTTCAGTCTCTTAGCTGTCATCTGTTTAGTTTTTTGGGGGCAGTGCTTGTTATAAAGGTATTGGGTCTTTTTTAGAAAATTATTAATACATTCGTCAATATCTATAGATTTCTAGCTCAGTGTGCCAGTCAATGTTTGTCACTGCTGCTGTGAAGTTATTAATGGCTGCCTCATTGTGAAGTCTGAAAGTGACTTTAGTAGTGTGATGAGGAAGGTAGGGTAGTGATCTGTGGTATTATCTGTGATTATGCCTGATTTTAAAGGGGATATGGTGTTGGTCCAGATGTGGTCTAGTAGGGAAACACTAGTCTCTGTAACTCTTGTAGGTTTTGTTACTGTTGGTAGCAACATGCAGTTACTCATAGTGTTTGTGAATTCAGTAACGTGTGGGTCCTGGTCTTAGCAGGAGATTTATACTGAAGTCACCTGAGTGTAGTAAGTGATCTTTGTTCATGCGTGCATCAGTTATCATACTTCCTAGGTTGTCACTAAAACTGCTAATGTTTGACTGTGGTACTCTGTAGATGTTTATAACTGTGAGAGGTTTTTCTAGGTATTTGGATTTGAATTTAGCTATTATATATTCCCCTGTTCATCCCTTGTTCAAGTTGGTCTGAGTAGTATATAGCTGTGCCACCCCCTTGTTGATCTGGCCTACAGTTGTGTATGGCTGTGTAACCAGGAATGGCATAGACATCTGTAGTATCAGGCTCTAGCCAGGTTTTGGTGAGAGTAATGATGGATATACTGGAATGCAGGGAATTTAGTAATGCTATGATGTAGTTATGAGGACAGTGAGGCTCAGGTTAGGATGTGTAGGAGAGAGGGAGGTTACTTTCCAGTAAAAGTAAGTCTTAGACAGGGATGTGTAATGTCACCATGGTTGTTTAACATATTTATAGATGGGGTTGTAAAAGAAGTAAATGCTAGAGCGTTGGGGAGAGGGATAGGATTAAATAGGGGATATCAAATACAAAATGGGAATTGACACAGTTACTTTTTGCTGATGATGCTGTGCTTTAGGGAAATTCTAAGGAAAATCTGCATAGGTTAGTGGACGAATTTGGGAGGGTATGTAAAGGTAGAAACTTGAAAGTGAATATAGATATGAGTAAGGCGAAGAGGGTATCAAACGATTTAGATAAAGAAAAACCGGATATCACACTGGAGGGAGGGAGTATGGAAGAAGTGAATGTTTTCGGATATTTGGCTGGGTGCCTGTCTCTTAGTGCTTGGGCTGTGGCCTCATCTTTGGGAGCAACAGTGTCGTCACTTGTGATTATTCTGATTGCTCCCACTGTGTTACCTTCTTCGATTTTTTTGCTAACTTGTGAGCCAATTTTCTCGTTTTCAGTGGAATTTTTCTTGGGTCTGCCTGTGTGATTCCTGTGATGATAGAGCAGAGGACATAATTATCTGTTCTTGGGTAGTTGCGCATTGCTTTGATGACTGATGTGGTTAGCAATTTGCCGCGTCTTGCAGGAAATGCAAGACAGACATTGCCGAACAGGAGTAGGTTGTGCCAAGCCTTAATGGTGCCTCAGGCTTCTAAGTTGGTGGAACCTCCATTCACCTGCTTAAGAAGGTCTGTGAATTTACCTGCAGCATATGAACGAGCCGCTTTAGGAATGTGAGATAGGGTACTGCTAGCAGTGGATTTGAATGTCATCAGATCTTCACAACTGAGGAGGTTGCTATTGGAATTTTCATATGCCTGTGGAGGCTGTGGGCTGCTCTCTGCAGGGATCATATGTGATCCAGCACACCCACTGCGTGCGTGGATAAAGCCAAAATACACTCCACACACCTGACATGTGCCTCTTCTTTCATTGTTAGGTGCATTGTTCCCCTGGCTTTATAGCTGGCTAGTTGCATCACCTGCCACACCTCAGTCTGTGTGGTAAGCTTGGGCTGAAGGAAAAATGGCACATGTGGGTAAAGGTACATTACAGTTGTGACCGGGTGTGGACGTGTGAATTGCTCATTACTCATGACTGTAGCCATGTATAAACGTAAGTAAGAAAATTTACTTACAGGATTCATTACCTTTGTAACTTGTGAGTTCATTACCTTTGTACCTAGTTCAGCTATCAAAACTTTGGGGGCCCAGTCCCTGGACTCATTATGTACCTCTGTAATCTGTAAATACCTTTGTAACTTGTCATGATTGTGACCAGATCTACCTGGAGTTCATTACCTTTGTAACTTGCTCAATTATCAAAACTTTGGGGCCCAGTCCCTGGACCCATTATGTACCTTTGTAATCTTTTGACTACCGCCCACAGGATGGGTATGGGGTGGATAATAAACATATTAAACTAAAACTAAGGTACATACCATTGGTGGTTCATGGTGGGGATGGAGAGGGGTGGAGGAGAGAATAGCCCAAAATGTGGTTGGTGGCCTCACGTCCTCATAGTAGGCAGGTAAGGGAGGAAGGAGTGGAGGTGGTGTGATAAGTGATGAGAAGCGAGGAGTGGAGGTAGGGTGATGACCTGTGGAGGCAGGCCAAGCGGAGTTGCTCACTCACCGCGCTCCACGAAACATCAATAAACGTGACAACACTATACACTATACACAGCCCCCATTATAAACAACACACCGCTATATACTCTGCACTATACATACAAGGAGAACAAACACTCTGTTATCGGAGCGAGTCTGAACAGTGTATGTGCGCGTGTTTGGGGAAGGGGGAAACACATGCAGTTCTACCTCTCTTCCGCCTCTTCCATGTTGCCCACCTCCTCTCACTACCCCCTCCTACCCTAAGATGACCGTTATGCATCCTCCCTCACTCCTCTGGCACTGACTTCATGTATACAACACTTTTCTTGAACCAGACACTGTCACAATGAATCTTGCTAAATGTCTAAAAGTAAATACACACAGACCTAAATGGATTTTGAAAACGTGCAATTACATTAAATTTTATAACCTGCATGAACTGTATCACTGTAGACAACAAGAGCATTTCACCCCTCCATTGAAGATGTGTTCATTTAATATCAAATACCTGTAAGTCCCTCCCAAGAAGCTCATTACTAGTAATCCCTTCCTTAAATCGCTTGTTAAAGCAACTGCTCAAGAAGAAATTTCTTGCCTAGCTGGTAGTAATAAGTTATCACAAGTTATATACACTGATGGATCTAAACAGGAGTCTTCTGGCAGGGCTGCATCTGCTCTTGTTGCCACCTCCCTAGTTAAGAACGATAATAAATTTGTTGAACTAAGCATAAGAATTAACAACTGGGTGTTGGCTGTTGACTCATATAATGACTCCAGCAACATGCTCATTGAAGAAGCCAAGTATAAATACTCAAAAATCCGGGACAAAGGAATTAATGTACAATTGCTATCGAGCCCCTCACACATTGGATTACTCCTTTATGATGAAGTTGATGTTAGCCAAGAAGAGTACCCAGAAGGAGAATGTAGAATATTACATTGGTATATCTGTGTCTAGCTATAGGAATAATATTAGGAGAGAAATAAATAATGAAAATTATTGTTATAGAAATGCAATTAGAAGCCCGAGTAGATCTATAACCCAATATGATAACATGAATAGATATGTATGTTTATGGAGCAACTTGCAATGTGAACAGACTGACTGATGTTGTAGTGGCCAGGCTTAGGCTTGGTTACAGGTACTTCTGGCAGTTTGGGAGACACACAGATGATGATCAAACTGAATGCAAATTATGTGATCAGGCATATGGTCACTCTCTTGAACACTATGTGCTTAGTTGTCCACTTATTGTGGCATGTCAAGATATCTTATTAATGAAAATAAGAGAAGCAAATATACTAAGCAAATTTCCTAAATTTGCTTTTAACAGATAAATGAACTGTAGATATGCTGATATAAATCCATATGTGCAGCTGTTAGCCCTTTTGGGGCCTAGTTCCTAGGCCTTTTGTGTATCCATATGCTCTTGCGCTACCGTCCATAGGATGGATATGGGGTGCACAATGAACTAGCCACTTCGCTGGCAAAATCTGATCTAATGGAAGAAATGAAATGCAGGGTCTTCTTGCCACTCCAAAACGAGCTGCAGGTATTCACACACCAACCTGTTAATGATAATCCTGGTATCCTGGTAGGTGTTCTTGAATAGAAGATATTATGCCAAAACCACAGAAAGGGATGCCCATAGCCATATATATATATATAATATATATATATATATATATATATATATATATATATATATACACACACACACTGATCTCTGGCTGAAGGAGACTCGAACCTACGAACCTTGTATGCAGTGCTATACCATTCTCACCACACTGGACCAATACTTTGGCGTGCAGCTTGCGTTAGACGTTGATCCAAGGCACCCAGCTTTCAGGGAGAAGGCTTACAGCTTTTCATTACATCCCCTGCATGCATCAGCCTTACTAGAGATTTTAAGAATGCAAGGAATTCGGAAGAGAAGGCGAAATATATACAAACACTGATCTCTGGCCGAAGGAGACTCGAACCTACGAACCTTGGAACAAGGTACGCAGTGCTTTACCATCCTCACCACACTGGACCAATACCTTGACATCCAGCTCACACCGGACGTATTGATCCAAGGCAGCCAGCTTTCAGGGAGGAAGCTTACAGCTTTTCATCTCATCCCCTGCATGCATCGACCAACTAGAGATTTTAACAATGCGATGAATTCGCAAGAGCAGGCGAAATATACACAAACACTGTTCCAAGGTTCGTAGGTTCGAGTCTCCTTCGGCCAGAAATCAGTGTTTGTGTATATTTCGCCTGCTCTTGCGAATTCCTTGTATATATATATATATATATATATATATATATATATATATATATATATATATATATATATATATATATATATATATATATATATATATGTATATATATATATATATATGGTGGATAAGAAATGCTCTGATTGCAGACTCTAACACTGAAAAAGCGAGGACGGCTATTCACGAAGATCGTTGTCAGAGTATCCAGGAAACTGCAAGTACTGTGGGAATTTCTTTTGGGTCGTATCAAAGCATTCTGACTGAAAATTTATATTTCCTTGCAAAGCTTACAATGTGTGGTTTACATATTATAAGATATTAATTACAAAGAAAACCACTAGCATACCTAGGCATTTCGGGCAGACCACATAATTTCCCTCCCCAGATATAGTCCTCTGTGACTTCTTTCTCTTCCCAAAAATATAAATGGAAATCAAGGGGCGGTGTTTCAGCAACGTGGAGGAGACTCAAGCAGAATCACAGGCCGCCCTGTATCTACGTCGTTATGAAATAAGAGCTCCAGAAATGTTTCGAGAAGTTGCAGAGGCGCTGGGATCAGTCTATACAGCCTCCCAAGGAGACTGTATAGACTGTGTAGGCCTACCTAATCGCCTAGTTAAACATGTCTCGACGGAGACATGTTTAACTAGGTGATTAGGTAAGCGTATATATCTTTTCTCGTGGCAGCCCAGGAACTTTTGGATAACATCTCTTATTATATCAATATTATATTTAACTCACTCAAATTAAAACTTATATAACAACTTTCCTCATTTCATATATAATAAAATAAATGTTTGAAACGGCACGAAAAAAAAGTAAATGAAATAACGAGGAAAGAAAATAAAAAACTATTTATATAACTAGGCAGAGAGTTAAGACGATCTCTATAAATATGTGATTTCCTGTATGTGGACGCCGGAGGAAGCAAGCCACGCACACATCATAGCGAACAGGAAAAATCTTATTATTATGAGTTGGCTCTTGTGCTACTCACAGTCGACTGTGTGTGTGTATACTGACTCTCACTAAAGAACAATATGCATGTTGATAAAACCCGTGTAAATCGGTAAGTGACGAATACTAGTGCACATTTTATACCGTTATCACTGTTCAACTTGCAGCCATAACACATACCTCGGAGTTTGTCAAGTGTTGTAGCTCGCGTTTTATCTAGGGGAGAACTTATTATATTCATGGGGATCGCTGAACCCGTAGGGGTTATATAGTTCCATAGTGGGAAAATCGTAGACAATCAGGCTCTATTCAAGGAAATGGAGGACAAATCCAGCTCCTTAGATCAAGATCCCCACACCAGCATCAAGGAGGGTGCTAAATAGTCTGGTATATCATGTTCGTTAACAATTAACTAAATTGATTATTTTTACTGAATACTAAGTTGTTGAGGTGGTTCAGACATGTGGAGAGAATGGAGCGAAACAGAATGACTTCAAGAGTGTATCAGTCTGTAGCGGAAGGAAGGCGGGGTAGGGGTCGGCCTAGGAAAGGTTGGAGGGAGGGGGTAAAGGAGGTTTTGTGTGCGAGGGGCTTGGACTTCCAGCAGGCATGCGTGAGCGTGTTTGATAGGAGTGAATGGAGACAAATGGTTTTTAATACTTGACGTGCTGTTGGAGTGTGAGCAAAGTAACATTATGAAGGGATTCAGGGAAACCGGCAGGCCGGACTTGAGTCCTGGAGATGGGAAGTACAGTGCCTGCGCTCTGAAGGAGGGGTGTTAATGTTGCAGTTTAAAAACTGTAGTGTAAAGCACCCTTCTGGCAAGACAGTGATGGAGTGAATGATGGTGAAAGTTTTTCTTTTTCGGGCCACCCTGCCTTCGTGGGAATCGGCCAGTGTGATAATAAAAAAAATAACTAAGTATAACTCTAGTACGCTATTGTATAAGTTTCGTGAAAATTGACTAAAAGAAACACTTTTTCTAGTATATCGGAAAATTAAGTGCTTCTAGTTTTGTATATGTATGTGCATGATAAAAAAAATGCGAAATCATAGAAAAAGATAAATCTTTCTGATATGAAGAAAATTAAATAAGTTATTGATATTGATCAATAACAACAATGCACTAGCCAAGGAGTCGAACCCATGCTGTTTTGGCCCGCCTCATAGTAAGAGAAAACGCATGACGTTTTAGACCACTAGACCACACAATCCTTAACAATAATACATCCAGCCACTTAATACTGTCTGTGAAACTATTTGTAGATTATTTAGATTTCCTATATAAAGAACATATGAATATTTTATTTTATACGTTACGTTTCATTGTTCTAAATATCTAGTATTATGCCTAGTTCTTAACAGATCGTCGTTCTACATATCTGAAATTACCGCGGGTTACTAGCAACACTGTTCTAGAAACTGAATATTATAATAGATTCCTGTAGTGTTGCTTATCCCAGTTACTTAGCACTGTCCCAGTCACCTCTTATTATCCCAGTTCCGTGACATTAGCCTAGCTAATTAGCATTATCCCACGCATCAAGCATTGCATAAAGCACCTGGTGTTATCTCATATAGGCCTACAAATTATTACTTGATGTAAAAAATATTTTGCACCTAGAATGACTCCAGGCATTTTTCTTTATCACAGGCACCCAGCATTATCACGGACACCTTGCATTACCACTGGCACCTAGCTTTTTCACCAATATCTAGAATTATCAGGCACCTAGCACTATTACTGGCACCTAGCATTATCACTGATATCTACCATTATCACTGGCACTAAGTATTTTCATTGAAACCTAGCATTATCAATGGTACCCAGCAGAAGCCCAGACACCTAGCATTATTACAGGCTCCTAGCATTTTCAGTGCTAGGAGCTAATAATGTCCCATGTACCTAGGATTACCATGTGCATCGCACCTTATCATATGCCTTTAAAAATAGCCAAGATACCTCACCTTAAATTGTCTCAAACACCTAACTTTATCCCAGACACCTAACATGCATCTAGCATTATCCCAGGTACCAAACATTACGTAAGGTAGTTATCATTATGACCATTATGTGTCATTTCAAACACTGGCTCTGAATGCCACGCTCATCCTGAGTACCCTATATACGCAGGTGGGTGAGTGTGGCTCTCCTGACGGTGCTGGGCGTCTTCTGCTTGGTCTTGCTCCTCCAACTGGCTGCAATGCTCTTTGGGCCCTCTAAATCTGCCTGCACAAAACAAGGTAAGAGAAATGAAATCGATTTTTTTAATCTAACAGTGGACGGGTGCTGGGAATATTCACACAAAGAACGGGCGCTGGGAACATTTACGCATTTGATAAGTGCTAGGAACTTTCACACAAAGCACGGGTGCTGGAAACTTTTACACACAAAACGAGAGATAGGTATGTATGACGAAAGGATTTTTTCAGATTCTGCCGTCGAAGCGGCTAGTTAGTGCACCCAATATCCATCCTGCGAACGATAACCTAGGAGCATGTGGATACACGAAATGCCTAGATTCTAGACATAATTATATCTATAATTGTCTTATCGGATGAGAGAAAATTTAAGATATTTGCATAGTATATCTTCTATCTTACTTTCATTAATACAATGCTCTGACATATCACAGATTACAATATCTCTGTATTTCTCAAAGTTTTAGGACGATGAACCACATAGTGTTACAGATAGTGACCATAAGGCTGACCATTTACTTTATATTTAGTTTAACCATCATCTGTGCGTCTTCCAAACTGTCAGAAGTACTTGTAACAAAGTCCTAAGTCTGTCTACTACAACAACAATCTGTTCACATCACAAGTTGCAAAGTAAATATGTTATCATTGTGAGTGACAAATCTACCTAGGCTTCTTTCTCCTTTTCTATAACATTCACTATCATTATCTACTTTTCTAATAACATTATTTCTAATGCTAGATACAGATACCAATGTTATATTACAAAATTTCCTTCAGGTTGCTTTCTTCTACTAACTTATCAACTTTATCATGAAGGAATAACTCAACGTGTGATGGAATCCATAAAAAAAAATGTACATTAATTCCTTTTCCTTATTTTGGAGTATCTATACCCGGCTTCCGGAGTGAGCATATTGTTAACCATCATGTAGTCAAGCGCCACCAATGATGACAGAAACTCATAGAATCAGTAATAATTATAGTGTCAAGCTTAGTGTCATAAATTACCTTTATTGCCTTTAGGATAGCAAGCAATTAATTTTGCAGTGTAGACTCGCAGTTGTTAATTCTTATGCCTAACAACTTAGTTTCTAGAGTTCTTAACTAGGAAGTGGGAACAAGAGAATCTGCAGCCCTGCCAATACATTCCTGCTTAGATCCATCAGTGTAAAAATTTATGAAATATTATTGCAAACAGTTAAGCGAGAAATTTGTTCTAGAGTAATTGTCTCTGCAAGTCAATTAAGGAAGAGATTTGTATTGATGAGCTTCTTGGAGGGGCTTGCAGATAAGTCATATTAAAAGAATACATTTTTCCATGGAGGGGTGAAATGCTCTTGCTGTCTAAAGACAGGTGTAGGTTAAAAAAAATAATATACATGCATGTTTTCACAACCTATGTAGATGTGTGCTAATTTACTTATAGATATTTGGTAAGATCTGAAGTGAGTGTCTGGTTCATTGATTTTAAATTCAAATATCAAGTACAGTATTAATATCGATAATCCTATGACCGATACTAGGAACACAAAGCTCCTTCCTCATATTAATAGGACCTTGATAGTTTTAGAACAGTCAAAAATAATTCTGTGGACTTCGTTTTACAGCTGCAAGGGCTGGAAGGAATTTTCTTTAATTAACATTAACATAGGCGCAGCATAATCAATTAAGACTCCAACACAATTATGTATATCATTCTTAACATTCATACATTAGCACCACAGTTGGGGTTGTAGCTAACAACAACTCTGAGAGCATTTCCTATTTGCATTTTCTATTTAGTCGTCGTATGATGGATTTATTGAAAGATACGTCTATACCAAGCTAATTGTAAGATTTTAACGCAGCTGATGTTTTTACCATACAAACAGATTGGTGGAACATGTCCTTTACCTGTCAATATCTTAGTCTTTGATGAAGATATGACAAGGCCTAGTCGATTACCAATTACTTGAACTTCATTAACAATGGCACTCATCAATGATATTTATCAAAAAATCATTATCTACACCAGCAACCGACACTCACCACCTATTGTACACAATTATCCTCGGCATTCACCACCACAACCAGTACCAATACACCACACAAAACACCATTACCGGCACTGCCATCTTACACCCACTGCCAACCACCAAGCATTTTTCCTTTTCTCACCCACATCAAAATTGTATTTCCTACAGTGTGCCTGTCCAAGTTCTTGGAGGGTCCGCCAGCCTTCAACGACGAAGCGACGGCTACTTACCTGAAGATGAACTACTTCCTATCTCCCGCTGCCTCCGAGTACAAACTCTCCGGCCACGTTGGCGAAACCGATGCCTTTATCGCTCTCCTTCAATACATTAAAGAATACTTCAAAAACAAGGTAGGTCACTCAGAAGGGTCATTGTAACACTGAGACCCGTGACAGGACGCCTGTCCTGGCGAATGTTATACATACATATGAGGTAGGAGAGGTGTTGAGTCCAGCTGCGCAAGCTTTTTGATAATTTTTAGTATAAATCTTAATTAATATTAGTTTCGTTTGACTTTTGTCAAATACGAGGCCTGATCTAAGACCGGACCGCCGGGGCGTTGACCCCCAAAATCCTCTCTAGGTATACTCCTGGTAAGTAAACAACTCTAAAATGCGATTTCAATGAAAAAGTCTAATAAACTGTTATAGTTACACTTCGGCTACGGAAAACCAAGTGAAAAGAGATTATATTTGCAGGAAAACGTCATAGCGATGTTTCGTCCAGGATTAGACTGTATTTTACGAAAACCAGTGTATATATATCTATATGCTATGGTTTGCTATCAAAGAGGTCTCTTGTAAGTTTAAAGTCACTATACAGAGATTCTGCTTTTGACTCTCGCCCTGGCAGGTCATAGCAGCTCTACTTACTCTGTCTCCCTACGATCCCCGTTGGGGAGGGGAACCTTTACCAGCGTCGTCTTCGCCTTGACTTGCATGATGAGCTACGCAAATCGTGTAAAGATCAAGCCAAAAAGTAGTACCGTTGATGATTCAACGAAGCTTGCTCTTGCCACTGTTGTGCAGAAAGCATTGCAAGTGAAATTCAATGCTATTTTGTCACTGAAAGAAGCATTCATTGTTGTATGTCACGATGATGCTGAAGCAGAGAAGTTACTCACCACAGAAGCCACCACTACTCTTACTGCTCAAGGATTTACTGTTACATCCTCTCCTGCCCTAAGGGTAAGAAAATCAGTATTCCTAAAAAACTGGACAAGATTCTGACTTCTCAATCAATTGCTGAACTCAAGTCATCCACTGAAACGCAAAATACTTGGGCTACTGTTGATAGCATTACCAAAATCCCGAATGCATCGTCTATGCTCAAGGTCACCTTCACCGACGTGAACATGGCTGCCACTGCACTGAACGAAGGTCTTGCTGTTTACTACTACTACATCAGTCCCACCTACATTGAAGCAGAGAGATACCACTACATTCAACATTGCTGGAACTGTTATTCATACCATCACACCACCAAAGCATGTCCAGCAAAAGACAAGAAGTTCTGCACTACATGTGGTAGTGAGGGACACCTTCAGTTCCTGCACCGCTGCTGCTCCAACACAACCAGCGTGTTTAAACTGCAAAAGTAATGATCACCATACACTGGCAGCAAAATGTCCTACAAGAAATGATATTATGAAGAAAACACAAGATGCAGCAAAGAAAAAACCTACTAAAAACACACCAACGTATGCAGCAATTGCAAAGTTACAAGCAGACACTACAACATTACTTCAAGCATCTACTCAGCCCGCCTCCACCACCATCACTCCTACAACATGTGACGTAACGAAGATCCACTATTGTTTACTATATGCTCACATGCAGAACATGGCTGTACCTGGAACCTTTAATTCTACCATCAACGAGTTATTTGCATTAACTAACATGCCATCATTCATATTTCCAGCATCTCCACCTTCTGAAGAAATTCTAAAATTCACCAAGCACTTAATCAACACCTCAGCTACAGTAGCTCCAACACCACCAACAACTAGTGACGTCACTCCAATAACGTCCAATGAGAAGCCTTCGCCGCCACCACTCCTCATTGAAACCGACCAATCAGAAGCCTTATCACCAGAAACATCTTCCTATTCGTCTACTGAAGATGACAACGAATATTTACTTCCTCCTTCAACAATACCTAACAAGAAAGGAAAAACAGCAAAAAAATCATCATCTCACAACTCCTGACATGATAAAGACGAAGATATTAAAAAATATACTTCATGGACTGGAATCAACTTCTACACTACAGAAAAATATCATCAAGACATGCCGCTTTATGAGCTTTATTCTCACCTCATCGAAAAGACAGTCAAGTTTACCATCGATTCTTCCTGCTCAGCTGGAACTCTTCGTACAATTGAACTTTCTACTATTCTAAAGGCCATTGTAGACCAACTAGAAGATTCCAGCCAAAAACACTTGCTGACACGTATAAATTTGCTCCCTCTACAACGTTTTAAACGTCTTGAAAACGGAGCTGAATCGTAAAACAACGCCATGACTCCAGGTAAACACCAAACCTCTATGAACTGACCAATCAGCGATGAGCTCCTTCCATGTCGCCTGCAGCCGCCCAGCAAGATGCAGCCAGCACCTGCTGAGTTCCTGTTGCCTTCTACATCATCTTCGTCAGTATTTCTGAAATACATCTCCATCTACGCCTCCAGTACTTCGGTACCACATGTCCCAAAGTGGTTGGGCCACTTGCCTTGATTCCTCCTCTTCCCCTCTTTCCCATCCTTTTCCAGTTATTTCCATCCTTCCTTATCCTTCTTCCTTCCCATCTTACGACAGCTCTTGTCCTCGAAGAAGAAGAAGAATACCTGTGAGATTTCCTATTGACACATTGGTTCGCAGGTAATCCACCTGATTAATTAGGGAGGTATAAGATGTATAAGATAATAATAATAATATCTTTATTTTTACAAGTACATGCACAAGGTATACAGGCCTAGCTGACATCAATGACATACTACTATATAGAAAGCCCCTTGTTATGCTCAGTATTTCAAGCAAATTAGGTCAGTGCCCCAAGATGCGACCCTCACCAGTCGACTAACTCCTAGGTATCCATTTTACTGATGGGTGAACATAGACATCTGGTGTAAAAAAACACTCCAAATGTTTCTACCGGTGCTGAGAATCGAACGCAGACCCTCGCCATGTGAAACGAGCATTAGCCACCAGGCCACGGGGCACGCAGGAAGAGGGCAGAAGATTTTCAAGTGGGAAACACTCCTGTGTAGCAAGCTTCAAGTTTAAATTACTCAGACGTATATACAGTGGAACCTCGGGTTTTGTGATTAATTTGTTCCAGAAAGTCTGACGAAAACCGAACTGTACGAAAACTGAAGCAACATTTCCCATACGAAATAATGTAAATCCAATTAATCCGTTCCAGACACCCAAAAATATTAAAAAAAAAAAATTAATGAGAATAACTATAGTTTTACATATAGAAAACAATGAGAAATAAATATAAATGACTAATGAAATGGATAAAGGAACATTTAACATCACTTTTACCTTTATTGAAGACTCTGTTTGGATATGGAAGACAGCGAGGAGGGGAGAGAGGAGGAGAGGTTATTGTTTGGAAGGGGAATCCCTTCCATAAGGACTTCAGGTATCAGGGGCCCTATCTGGGGTTATTTCCCTTCTTTGTCTTTTACTGGCACTAACAAGAGCTTGAGAGTCACTGTACCCCTGTTGCACAAAAAGATCTGCCCAAAGAGGTCTGTTTCTGGCATCTCTTTAAGATTTGCTTAAAATGGGACAAGGCATTGTCATTGAACATACTGCAGACACAGCTTGCAACAGCTTTGTTAGGGTAATATTTCTCCACAAAACTTTGCAGCTCACTCCACTTTGCACACATGTTCTTAATCACTGAAGAAGGTACACTCTCCCCTCTCTCTTCCTCCTCCTCCTTTGAAGCAATTAGCTGCGACTTCTTTTTTTAATTCTTTAATTTTTCTTGCCTTCTTTATCAAAGGGCTGGCACTCGGAAGTTTCTTTGGCCCCATGGTGGCTTATTTGGCAGTCACACTCAATAAACAAGCACAAAAAATAATAGATTATTATGAAATGTTTCGGATGAATACGTAGGTTAATGCTCATTCGATGAGAAACAAAGCCAGACTGAGTCAGAATGCGTGGGATGCTTTGTGTGGGTGTGGACAGGCAGATGCGTTTGGTACTGCAGACCACTGTCAACTCAATGAAAATCGAGCGGCTGAATGAAAACTGGGACAAAATTTTGATGAAAAAAAGTCATCGAAAACCGAATTTGACAAAAACCAGGGCAAACAAAAACTGAGGTTCCACTGTATTAAAAATGCAGAATGCCTGGTGGCTAAAGCTCCCGCTTCACACACGGAGGGCCCGGGTTCGATTCCCGGCGGGTGGAAACATTTCGACACGTTTCCTTACACCTGTTGTCCTGTTCACCTAGCAGCAAATAGGTACCTGGGTGTTAGTCGACTGGTGTGGGTCGCATCCTGGGGGACAAGATTAAGGACCCCAATGGAAATAAGTTAGACAGTCCTCGATGACGCACTGACTTTCTTGGGTTATCCTGGGTGGCTAACCCTCCGGGGTTAAAAATCCGAACGAAATCTTATCTTATCTTATCTTAAGGGAAGAATTTTTATAGGGTGAGAAATATTTACCATGTTTCTTATGAATACATGCCACTGGTTGAGTCTAACCATTACAACATGTCTGGACATGTCACCTTGCAGTGAGTCATAACATGGCTTGGTTTCGTAATTTCGAAAATCCCAGTTTTTATGCTTTTTTATCATTTGTGCAATATTTACAGTGAAACTGCAATGAATTTCTTATTCTTGCTTAAATAATATTATATTTATGTCATGCTAAATCCGTGTGGGTCACTGAAGGAGTGATGGAGGCTCAATTGTCTACCCGATAAGTGTGAGAGACACTGTGCCTTACCAGCAATGCTCACCTCATTGTTCTACTCCTGTTGGATTGTGCACTGATGAACCTTCTGTAGTGCAGTGAATCATGCAACTGGCTAGTAATTTCAGGCAGGCAGTTCGAATCGTTGTCATTTCATTTAAATTGTGGAATTTTTTTTTACATAATTTCCTAAATGTAGAACATATAAATTAATAATATAATAATTATGTAATAAAATATGATGCTGATTTGACCCTTTTGAAAAATTTCGAGTGAGGGGGGTGTAGAACAGCTGCGGATGGGTGATGCCGAGATGCCACATTGAATTTAATGTGTGAATGCTGTATTGAATTGTGTAATGTGATCAGGCATTCTTGAAGGTCAGTTGGTGTATATCGGCCTCAATCGATAATTTAGAAATTACTGACATGTTCCTGATGAAGAACTGGGATAAAGTGTGGAAAGCCCTTACAATTTGGCAACCAGGATGGAAAAATAGAGGACTTCAATGAATCCTTCCCCAAAACATACCTTAGCTAAGTGACAATTACCCATAAGGTACAGTAGTTTTTGCATTGGCCGTTGTAAATCCTAGCTGGTAGGGTAATGTTAGGGCATGTTCCATCAGCATTGTCTTCCAGTAATTAAATGGTAAGTGTTAATACCAATTTTTTTGTGTGTACCCAGCAAGCCTAATCATATACAGTCCACATTATTTTATAATTTACCCTTTTATTTTTTATTAACACATCGGCCGATTCCCACCAAGGCAGGGTGGCCCAAAAAAGAAAAACTTCGTCATTCACTCCATCACTGTCTTGCCAGAGGGATGCTTTACACTACAGTTTATAAAACTGCAACATTAACACCCCTCCTTCAGGGTGCAGACACTGTACTTCCCTTATTGGTAATAATGTTTAATATTGCAATTATTAATTTAATGTTGTTTGTTTAATATGTTTATTATGCACCCCATACCCATCCTGTGGGTGGTAGTCAAAAGATTACAGAGGTACATAATGGGTCCAGGGACTGGGCCCCCAAAGTTTTGATAGCTAAACTAGGTAAAAGGTAATGAATTCACAAGTTACAAAGGTAAAGAATCCTGTAAGTAAAGTTACTTACGTTTATACATGGCTACAATCATGAACAAATTATAGAGTAATGAACAATTCACACGTTCACACCCGGTCACAACTGTAACGAGTTATTAGTGCAAATATTGATTGTTGAGTCACACACACACGCACACACACACACACAAATAGGTGAGTACACACACATACACACACAGAAACGAGTATGCACAGATAAGGAGGGAGGCCCAGCGACAGTATGAAAACGACATAGCATCGAAAGTCAAATCTGACCCGAAACTGTTGTATAGCCACATTAGGAGGAAGACAAAAGTCAAGAACCAGGTGATAAGGCTGAGGAAAGAAGGTGGAGAACTCACAAGAAACGATCAAGAGGTATGTGAGGAGCTCAACACGAGATTTAAGGAAGTATTTACAGTAGAGACAGGAAGGACTCTGGGGGGGACAGACCAGATGGGGACACCAGCAAGGAATACACCAACAAGTGTTGGACGACATACATACAGATGAGGAGGAGGTGAAGAAACTGCTAAGGGACATCGATACCTCAAAGGCAATGGGACCGGACAACATCTCCCCGTGGGTCCTTAGAGAGGGAGCAGATATGTTGTGCGTGCCACTTGCCACAATCTTCAACACATCCCTGGAAACTGGGCAACTACCTGAGGTATGGAAGACGGCAAATGTAGTTCCCATTTTTAAAAAAGGAGACAGAAAAGAGGCACTAAACTATAGACCTGTGTCATTGACGTGTATAGTATGCAAAATTATGGAGAAGATTGTCAGGAGGAGAGTGGTGGAGCACCTGGAACGGAACAGGAGTATAAATGCCAACCAGCACGGATTCACGGAAGGCAAATCCTGTGTCACAAACCTTCTGGAGTTCTACGATAAAATAACAGAAGTAAGACAAGAGAGAGAGGGGTGGGTTGATTGCATCTTCTTGGACTGCAAGAAGGCCTTTGACACAGTTCCTCACAAGAGATTAGTGCAGAAGCTAGAGCATCAGGCGCATATAACAGGAAGGGCACTGCAATGGATCAGGGAATACCTGACAGGGAGGCAACAACGAGTCATGGTACGTAATGATGTATCACAGTGGGCACCTGTGACGAGCGGGGTCCCACAGGGGTCAGTCCTAGGACCAGTGCTATTTTTGGTATATGTGAACGACATGACGGAAGGGTTGGATTCAGAAGTGTCCCTGTTTGCAGATGATGTGAAGTTAATGAGGAGAATTAAATCTGATGAAGACCAGGCAGGACTTCAAAGAGACCTGGACAGACTGGACACCTGGTCCAGCAAATGGCTTCTCGAATTTAATCCTGCCAAATGCAAAGTCATGAAGATAGGGGAAGGGCACAGAAGACCCCAGACAGAGTATAGGCTAGGTGGCCAAAGACTGCAAACCTCACTCAAGGAGAAAGATCTTGGGGTGAGTATAACACCGAGCATGTCTCCGGAAGCACACATCAATCAGATAACTGCTGCAGCATATGGGCGCCTGGCAAACCTGAGAACAGCTTTCCGATACCTTAGTAAGGAATCATTCAAGACACTGTACACCGTGTATGTCAGGCCCATACTGGAGTATGCAGCACGTCAAGAAACTAGAGAAAGTACAAAGGTTTGCGACAAGGTTAGTTCCAGAGCTAAGGGGAATGTCCTATGAAGAAAGATTAAGGGAAATCGGCCTGACGACACTGGAGGACAGGAGGGTCAGGGGAGACATGATAACGACATATAAAATACTGCGTGGAATAGACAAGGTGGACAAAGACAGGATGTTCCAGGGAGGGGACACAGAAACAAGAGGCCACAATTGGAAGTTGAAGACACAAATGAGTCAGAGAGATAGTAGGAAGTATTTCTTCAGTCATAGAGTTGTAAGGCAGTGGAATAGCCTAGAAAATGACGTAGTGGAGGCAGGAACCATACACAGTTTTAAGACGAGGTTTGATAAAGCTCATGGAGCGGGGAGAGAGAGGGCCCAGTAGCAACCGGTGAAGAGGCGGGGCCAGGAGCTAGGACTCGACCCCTGCAACCACAAATAGGTGAGTACAAATAGGTGAGTACATGAGTATACATGCACACACGAGTACAAGCACTCACACATATATGAGTACACAAATACACATGCAAACACACACACAAGCCCACATACACAGACACAGACAGACAGACAGACAGACAGACAGACACACACACACACACACACACACACACACACACACACACACACACACACACACACACACACACACACACAGTCAAAATGATTTTCAAGGCAGAATCAGCTCGAAACCGGATCCTGCAGGAGAAAGCATGCCTAAGGGACAATCAGGTATTCCAGAGTGTGTACCTCGACCGAGACAGAACACAAGAAGAAAGGATGACACTGAAAGAGAGGGTGCAACGTCGCAAGGAGGAATGGGTGGCAAGGAAGGTGGAGAGCAGGAGAAATCAGGCCCACGTGGAAGAACAAACACAACCCCCTCCAGTACCATCCACAGAAAGAACACAACCATGGCAGTCCCAAAGCAACCAAATGACCTAACCCAAAACCCACTCACTGCACCCTCTGCCCCCATCCCCCTCAGCACAAACCCCACCCCCACAGAAACCCACAGTAACCCACACATCCCTCTCTGCATAAACCCCACCCCCACAGTAACCCTCAGTAACCCGTACATCCCCCTCAGCTCAAATCCCACCCCCACAGAAACCCACAGTAACCCACACAATGTACCCTCTCCCCCCATCCCCCTCACCACAAACCCCACCCTCACAGTAACCCACAGCAACTCACACACTGTACCCTCTATCCCCATCCCCCTCACCACAACCCCCTCCCCCATTGTAACCCCCCATAGGCCCCTCTTCCCCCATCCCCCTCACCACTACCCCCACCCCCACTGAAACCCCCCATAGGCCCTCTGCCCCCACACCCCACACCACAGACTCCAAAGGTTTGCAACAAGGCTAGTTTCAGAGCTAAGGGGAATATCCTGTGAAGAAAGGTTAAGGGAAATCGTTCTGACAACACTGGAGGACAGGAGGGTCAGGGGAGACATGATAACGACATACAAAATACTGCATGGAATAGACAAGGTGGACAGAGACAGGATGTTCCAGAGATGGGACACAGAAACAAGGGGTCACAATTGGAAGCTGAAGACTTAGATGAGTCAAAGGGATGTTAGGAAGTATTTCTTCAGTCATAGAGAAGTTAGGAAGTGGAATAGTCTGGCAAGCGATGTAGTGGAGGCAGGAACTATACATAGTTTTAAGACGAGGTATGATAAAGCTCATGGAGCAGGGGGAGAGAGGACCTAGTAGCGGTCGGTGAAGAGGAGGGCGCAGGAGCTGAGTCTCGACCCTGCAACCACAATTAGGTGAGTACACACACACACACACACACACACACACACACACACACACACACACACACACACACACAAACAACACACACACACACACACACACAAACACACACACACACAGACACACACACACACACACACACACAAGCAAACACACACACACACACGCACACACACACACACACACACACACACACAGGTGGGGCACACCACCAAGTGCTGGACACAGTGCACACAACCGAGGAAGAAGTGAAGAGGCTTCTGAGTGAGCTAGATACCTCAAAGGCAATGGGGCCAGATAACATCTCCCCATGGGTATTGAGAGAGGGAGCAGAGGCGCTATGTGTACCCCTAACAACAATATTCAATACATCTATCGAAACAGGGAGATTGCCTGAGGCATGGAAGACAGCAAATGTAGTCCCAATCTTTAAAAAAGGAGACAGACATGAAGCATTAAACTACAGACCAGTGTCACTGACATGTATAGTATGCAAAATCATGGAGAAGATTATCAGGAGAAGAGTGGTGGAACACCTAGAAAGGAATGATCTCATCAACAGCAGCCAACATGGTTTCAGGGACGGGAAATCCTGTGTCACAAACCTACTGGAGTTCTATGACATGGTGACAGCAGTAAGACAAGAGAGAGAGGGGTGGGTGGATTGCATTTTCTTGGACTGCAAGAAGGCGTTTGACACAGTTCCACACAAGAGATTGGTGCAAAAACTGGAGGACCAAGCAGGGATAACAGGGAAGGCACTACAATGGATCAAGGAATACTTGTCAGGAAGACAGCAGCGAGTCATGGTACGTGGCGAGGTGTCAGAGTGGGCACCTGTGACCAGCGGGGTCCCGCAGGGGTCAGTCCTAGGACCAGTGCTGTTTCTGGTATTTGTGAACGACATGACGGAAGGAATAGACTCTGAGGTGTCCCTGTTTGCAGATGACGTGAAGTTGATGAGAAGAATTCACTCGATCGAAGACCAGGCAGAACTACAAAGGGATCTGGACAGGCTGCAGACCTGGTCCAGCAATTGGCTCCTGGAGTTCAATCCCACCAAGTGCAAAGTCATGAAGATTGGGGAAGGACAAAGAAGGCCGCAGACGGAGTACAGTCTAGGGGGTCAGAGACTACAAACCTCACTCAAGGAAAAAGATCTTGGGGTGAGTATAACACCAGGCACATCTCCTGAAGCGCACATCAACCAAATAACTGCTGCAGCATATGGGCGCCTAGCAAACCTCAGAACAGCATTCCGACATCTTAATAAGGAATCATTCAGGACCCTGTACACCGTGTACGTTAGGCCCATATTGGAGTATGCGGCACCAGTTTGGAACCCACACCTAGCCAAGCACGTGAAGAAACTAGAGAAAGTGCAAAGGTTTGCAACAAGACTAGTCCCAGAGCTAAGAGGTATGTCCTACGAGGAGAGGTTAAGGGAAATCAACCTGACGACACTGGAGGACAGGAGAGATAGGGGGGACATGATAACGACATACAAAATACTGAGAGGAATTGACAAGGTGGACAAAGACAGGATGTTCCAGAGATTGGACACAGCAACAAGGGGACACAGTTGGAAGCTGAAGACACAGATGAATCACAGGGATGTTAGGAAGTATTTCTTCAGCCACAGAGTAGTCAGTAAGTGGAATAGTTTGGGAAGCGATGTAGTGGAGGCAGGATCCATACATAGCTTTAAGCAGAGGTATGATAAAGCTCATGGCTCAGGGAGAGTGACCTAGTAGCGATCAGTGAAGAGGCGGGGCCAGGAGCTCGGACTCGACCCCCGCAACCTCAACTAGGTGAGTACAACTAGGTGAGTACACACACACACACACACACACGAGTATATGTACACACACGAGTACAAGCACTCACACATATGAGTACACAAATACACATGCAAACACACACACAAGCACACATACACAGACACAGACAGACAGACACACACACACACACACACACACCAACACACGCACACACACACACACACACACACTACACACACACACACACACACACACACACACACACACACACACACACACCGGGGCCAGGAGCTAGGACTCGACCCCTGCAACCTCAACTAGGTGAGTACACACACACATGTGGTAATGCTTTATTTACATGGAGTAAAGTCAGGGTATTTTTCCAGAATAGTCTATAATATACCATTGTGGATAAAATGCTTAGACATATAGCTTTTTGTGAGAGTGGTAGGGAGTGGGGATAGAGGGAATTACAGTTAGGCGACCTGCTGTAACTTAAGTCCCACTTACCTCACCCAAATTACTTCCAGGTAATAATTCAAGTAAGCCTCCAGCAGGTGATTTGCTTACATAACAATAATAATAATTCACATAAATGTTACCGTATGTTGGTTGATAACGGTTTTCATATTTTTTATTTGCATTTTTTTTATTACACTTCGATGATCACTTGGTTCTTGGGTTGGCAGCAAGGCGGTGTCTTCGTGGACCTGGGCGCCGGTGATGGGGAGTACCACTCACTGACGTTACAGCTGGAGAAGAACCTGGGGTGGACGGGGCTGCTGGTGGAGCCTAATCCTCGACTCTACAAGATGCTGCTCAGAAAGGGTCGCAAGGCCATGGTGACCAATGCCTGCCTGTCTCCCTTTTCTTACCCAACCATGGTAAGCATCGCCCCTCATAAAGGTCAACGTGAATTAAGTTTTCATAATAGTGTTTAAAACTTTATTATAATAATTATTATCATTCTTAATAATAATAATAATAATAATAATAATTATTATTATTATTATTTTTATTGTTAATAATAATAATAATAATAATTATTATAATATAATAATATAATAATAATAATAATTATTATTATTATTATTATTATTATTATTATTATTATTATTATTATTATTATTATTGTGTTCACAAGCACGAGGATGATTAACTGCTTGGCCACTCTTTATTTGTCTATTAGAATTCGGTTTGAGTCCAGGGTGTTGACTGACTGCTTGACTATGGTTTATTCAACCAGTGAGAGAGTTGTACATGCATTCAAGCAGCTGTTGGCCAATAATATTATAAGTAATGGACACGCATCTGACATTACCATATTAAACCACGCAACATCAAGCCTCAACACTGCTGTCTGATCACTCCATAATGGACGCGCTTCTGTACCTACATCATTAAAGATTGTCCTCTCAAGAATAAAAAAATCTCTCTTCCATCTGCAGTACTGATGGTCACATACCTGAATATCCTAAGACTGGCCAACCAAAGTGCCTAAACTGCAGAAGCAACCACTTCACCCTTGCTGAAAAATGCTCCACGAGGAAGAAAATCGTCATTAAGAAATTCCGAATCCCAGACTTCCAATGAAACATAATACGCCGCTGTCACATGTCACCATGACCCTAATACTATGGACCCATCATCCGTCCTTCAGGGAAGAATCACCAAGAAAATCCTCACATGTTTCGAATTTTCCCATCCACAAAACGCCTCCAACCGAGAAACTTTCAACAGAGTTGCTAACGCTATCTTCAAGCTGAACAATCTTCGAAAAATGAAGTTCTCTAAGTAGTCACTAAAAGAATGCTGAGAATCTTCAATCACCACAGTCCATCTGATGCACATA
Source organism: Cherax quadricarinatus (assembly GCF_026875155.1). Classification (NCBI taxonomy): domain Eukaryota; kingdom Metazoa; phylum Arthropoda; class Malacostraca; order Decapoda; family Parastacidae; genus Cherax; species Cherax quadricarinatus. The sequence continues at coordinate 353,749 of NC_069411.1, forward strand.
TCTCGGAATCATTCACGCATGTGGACACAGATGTATTTCATTCTTGCAGCAACCAAGCCCATTGCTGTCTCTCTACCCACTCTTCAATCCCACTGCTGACACCCCAGTCCCAGGAACTCTACCACTGTCGCTGTCGCCGAAGTTACTGAAGTCATCGCCATCTGTTTTCCAGTTAAAGCCTCCGTCATTACTAACCTAGTGGAAATAAAAGCCGTATTGGTCGTCCTTCGTCGTCGTTGTTTAGCTAGTTGGCTGTTACATGAAGTTGAGACTGTAGTTCCATGACATTTAGTGATGAATGGAAGTACGACATAGATACGGTGACAATTTGTAATGTACTGTGTAACTTTTCTACGAGCATGATAAAAAATAATTAATTAAAAACCCTATTTCTTCATAATAAGGATGTTTTGATATACAAGAAAAAATACTTGTTATCCCAAGTAGAATCTGTTTTAAGGTAAAAGTTGTATTCCTGAAAAAGACATTTAAGTTTGGAACACCAGCACTTGCATTCCAAGCCTGGGTAGTGGAATTCTTTTCATCCTTGCGAGAGCAATGTATGGAAAATTTTCTAGGGGTGTTACCTGTACGTACCTCAACATTATATGCATACGAGTAATATCATTGGGAGACAACAACTATATTGTTTACCGTAGTCACCCCGTGTAGACATATGAGAAAACTTAACCACCTCTGGTCACTGCAGGTGGCCCCTTCGACCTCATAATCTTATCCATATCTATCCGAGACCAGTATAAATTGGATAGCACCCACAAGTACGGCGCTACTAATTAATTGTGGACTGTATAGATTATATTAGTTTAACTGAATGAAGGGGGGGGGGGTAGGTTGCACATGTATATATCCATCAAGGACATAACAGTTGTATATAATACCACCACTTACCAGATATTCTCTGGTGGTCACTTGAAGTAGCTGGATCACCCATAACCTATCCAATTACAACATACTTAACTGGCCAGTATCAGTCTGCTATAACTAGAAGGGCTACTTAACTGTGGGTGATTGATGCTCCTTATTTCCTCCATTCACCATCACATTTCGATGTCCTGCTACACCGACACGGTTCTTATTCCAGCAGGACGAGGTATTCGTTGATTTGTCCCGGTTTAGAAGTCGTAACTCCATAAAAACTTCACTATCCTCGAGACAGGAACACGAGATAAACAAATGCTCACTCTGAGAACGGCGACTCATTTCACTTCACACATTCTCTTAACTTGGTGTTATTGTCACTGATTACTTCTTAGCCCACCATACGGTTTAATGTCTCCTAATTATTATACACATTGGAGGCCACTCCATTAAGATCTGAGACCAATGAGTGATGATTAAACCATGGGTATTTTTCCCTGGGACAGTCCATGGCGACACGCCAGTCACCACCGGTCCTACCATTATTCACTCATTTTACCACTTTATTACGATGGTCTCGTAAATCACGTTCCCTCACTCTTCACCAGGAACAGTTACGACACTTCCTATTATGAAGTGAGGCCTATATTAATCCTTAGGCCGCCGTGAACGCCAATTTCCTGGTCCCACGTTTTCACAGCCTCTTCACTACATTCAAAACACTCCCGCCGCCTCCATGCCCTGTGTCGACCTCTTTCCCCGCACATCCGCGCAGACGCAGAGGGAACTCTTGGTTCTATTCCATTTTCAAATACATTTTTGACCCATATCGACACATTAAACACCTATTAGGCACTATAGCTTTGGAAAATTAAAATATTTTCCACACAATGCTTTGGTCCCACGATTAGCCACCAGAGGATCAAACCTCCATCACTACTTATGCCGAATGTATATAATAATGCATTTATTGTCTGCAGCTGACGCTGTCTCATCCGAGGGTTGAGGAGGGGGCGAGCAACGAGGTAGAGATACTTGGCTTGACCAAGCTGGAACAACTCTGGACGAAAGACGTAAGTTACTGCTTCCCTCTTCAAGACTTTTAAACAGTCCCATTTTTTTACCATATATATATATATATATATATATATATATATATATATATATATATATATATATATATATATATATATATATATATATATATATATATATATATATATATATATATATTATGACCACGAACGAGTGGTCGAACCCATGCTGCTTTGGCCTGCCTCATGGTGGGCGAAAACGCATGTCTCCCTAATCCACTGGACCATACGATCATGAGGCAGGCCAAAGCAGCATGGATTCGAGTCCTTGGCTAGTGCAGTGTTCGTGGTCACAATAATATAAAATACTGCTTGTTGAACTAGTACACCAAACAGGGACTAGAATGAAATTAGCCTAGATTCATTCACACCATCGTGTGTCCTTGGGTAGGGAGTACAACATCCAGTTCCGCTGGATGCCCTACTTGAAAGGGTCGTATGGCCTAGTGGATTAGGGCGTCATACGTCTTCGCCCACCACGAGGCTGGCCAAAGCAGCATGGGTTCGAGTCCTTGGCTAGAGCAGTGTTGTTATTGATATATATATATGTATATGACAAGTTTATTCTTTTCTCTGAGGATGAGGGTCCCTAGGACAGTTCTAGAGGTGGTACCTCCCTATTTTATTATATATATATATATATATATATATATATATATATATATATATATATATATATATATATATATATATATATATATATATACAGCAACCTCCCAGGATGGTACTACCGCCCTGCCAAGTGAGTGTAAAACGAAAGCCTGTAATTGTTTTGCATGATGGTAGGATTGCTGGTGTCTTTTGTCTGTCTCATAAATATGCAAGATTACAGGTACATCTTGCTACTTCTACTTACACTTTGGTCACACTGCACATACATGTACACTTTTATTTATACTTAATAGTTCTTGGTCTTATTACTTTTCCTTTTATATCCATGGGGAAGTGGAATAAGAATCTTTCCTCCGTAAGCCATGCGTGTTGTAAAAGTCAACTAAAATGCCGGAAACAATGGACTAGTAACCCCTTTTCCTGTAAAGATTACTAAAAAGAATAAGAAGAAGAAAATTGTCAAAGTGGGAAGTCTGAATGTGCGTGGATGTTGTGCAAATGATAAGAAAGAGATGATTGTGGATGTTATGAATGAGAAGAAGCTGGTTGTCCTGGCTTTAAGTGAAACAAAGCTGAAGGGGTGGGAGGGTTTCAGTGGAGAGGAATAAATGGGATTAAATCAGGGGTTTCAAATAGAGTTAGAACTAAAGAAGGAGTAGCAATAATGTCGAAGGATAAGATATGGCAGGAAAAGAGTGACTATAAATGTATTACTTCAAGGATTATGTGGAGTAAAATAAAGGTTGGATGTGAAAAGTGGGTTATAGTAAGCGTATATGCACCTGGAGAAGAGAGAAGTGTAGAGGAGAGAGAGAGATTTTGGGAAATGTTGAGTGAATATGTGGGGAGTTTTGAACCAAGTGTGAGAGTACTTGTGGTTGGAGATTTCAATGCTAAAGTGGGCAAAAATATTGTGGAGGGAGTAGTAGGTAAACTTGGGGTGCCAGGGGTAAATGAAAATAGGGAGCCTTTAATTGAGCTATGTGCAGAAAGAGGTTTGGTAATAAGTAATACATATTTTATGAAGAAGAGGATAAGGATAAATAAATATACAAGGTATGATATAGCACATAATGAAAGTAGTTTGTTAGATTATGTATTGGTGGATAAAAGGTTGATGGGTAGGCTCCAGGATGTACACGTTTATAGAGGGGCAATTGATATATCGGATCATTATTTAGTTGTAGCTACGGCTAGAGTAAGAGTTAGGCAGGACAAGAGGAAAATGGCAACAACGAGTAAGAGGGAGGTGAAAGTGTATAAACTAAGGGAGGAGGAAGTTCGGGTGAGATATAAGCAACTATTGGCAGAAAGGTGGGCTGGTGCAAGTATGAGTAGTGGGGGGGGGGTTGAAAAGGGTTGGAATAGTTCTAAAAATGCAGTATTAGAATGTGGGGCAGAAGTTTATGGTTATAGGAGGGTGGGTGCAGGAGGAAAGAGGAGTGATTGGTGGAATGATGAAGTAAAAGGCGTGATAAAAGAGAAAAAGGTAGCTTACGAGAGGTTTTTACAAAGCAGAAGTGTTATAAGAAGACTAGAGAGTATGGAGAAAAAAAGAAAGGTGAAGAGAGTGGTGAGAGAGTGCAAAAGGAGAGCAGATGATAGACTGGGAGAGGCACTGTCAAGAAATTTTAATGAAAATAAGAAAAAAATTTGGAGTGAGTTAAACAAGTTAAGAAAGCCTAGGGAAAGTATGGATTTGTCAGTTAAAAACAGAGTAGGGGAGTTAGTAGATGGGGAGATAGAGGTATTGGGTAGATGGCGAGAATATTTTGAGGAACTTTTAAATGTCGATGAAGAAAGGGAGGCGGTAATTTCATGCACTGGCCAGGGAGGTATACCATCTTTAAGGAGTGAAGAAGAGCAGAAATGTTAAAAGCAGGGGGAAGATGTAGTGTTGGAGTGGTTGGTATTTTTGTTTAATAAATGTATGAAAGAGGGGAAGATACCTAGGGATTGGCGGAGAGCATGTATAGTTCCTTTATATAAAGGGAAGGGGGACAAAAGAGATTGTAAAAATTATAGAGGAATTAGTTTACTGAGTATACCAGGAAAAGTGTACGGTAGGGTTGTTATTGAAAGAATTAGAGGTAAGACAGAATGTAGGATTGCGGATGAGCAAGGAGGTTTTAGAGTGGGTAGGGGATGTGTAGATCAAGTGCTTACATTGAAGCATATATGTGAACAGTGGATAGGGGAGCAATGTGGCAGATGTTGCAAGTATATAGAATAGGTGGTAAGTTACTAAATCCTGTAAAGAGTTTTTATGAGGATAGTGAGGCTCAGGTTATGTTGTGTAGAAGAGAGGGAGACTACTTCCCGGTAAATGTAAGTCTTAGACAGGGATGTGTAATGTCAACCGTGGTTGTTTAATATATTTATAGATGGAGTTGTAAAAGAAGTGAATGCTAGGGTGTTCGGGAGAGGGGTAGGATTAAATTATAGGGAATCAAATACAAAATGGGAATTGACAATTAGTTTTTGCTGATGATACTGTGCTTATGGGAGATCCTAAAGAAAAATTGCAAAGGTTAGTGGACGAGTTTGGGAGTGTGTGTAAAGGTAGAAAGTTGAAAGTGAACACAGAAAAGAGTAAGGTGATGAGAGTATCAAATGATTTAGATAAAGAAAAATTGGATATCAGACTGAGGAGGAGGAGTATGGAAGAAGTGAATGTCTTCAGATATTTGGGAGTTGACGTGTCAGCAGATGGATTTATGAAGGATGAGGGTAATCATAGAATTGATGAAGGAAAAAAAGGCGAGTGGTGCGTTTAGGTATATGTGGAGACAAAAAAACATTATCTAAGGAGGCAAAGAAGGGAATGTATGAAAGTATAGTAGTACCAACACTCTTATATGGGTGTGAAGCTTGGGTTGTAAATGCTGCAGCGAGGAGGCGGTTGGAGGCAGTGGAGATGTCCTGTCTAAGGGTAATGTGTGGTGTAAATATTATGCAGAAAATTCGAAGTGTGGAAATTAGGAGAAGGTGTGGAGTTAATAAAAGTATTAGTCAGAGGGTTGAAGAGGGGTTGTTGAGATGGTTTGGTCATTTAGAGAGAATGGGTCAAAGTAGAATGACATGGAAAGTGTTTAAGTCTGTAGGGGAAGGAAGGCGGGGTAGGGGTCGTCCTCGAAAAGGTTGGAGGGAGAGGGTAAAGGAGGTTTTGTGGGCGAGGGGCTTGGACTTCCAGCAAACGTGCGTGAGCATGTTAGATGGGAGTGAATGGAGATAAATGGTATTTGGGACCTGACGAGCTGTTGGAGTGTGAGCAGGGTAATATTTAGTGAAGGGATTCAGGGAAACCGGTTATATTTATATAGCCGGACTTGAGTCCTGGAAATGGGAAGTACAATGCCTGCACTCTAAAGGAGGGGTTTGGGATATTGGCAGTTTGGAGGTATATGTTGTGTATCTTTATACATAAATGCTTTTAAACTGTTGTATTCTGAGCACCTCTGCAAAAACAGTGATTATGTGTGAGTGAGGTGAAAGTGTTGAATGATGATGAAAGTATTTTCTTTTTGGAGATTTTCTTTCTTTGACTTGTTATATATATATTATATATATATATATATATATATATATATATATATATATATATATATATATATATATATATATATATATATATATATATATATATATATATATATTATATATATATTATATATTATTATTATTATTGTTAGCACACTGGCCGATTCCCACCAAGGCAGGGTGGCCCGAAAAAGAAAAACTTTCTCCATCACTGTCTTGCCAGAAGAATGCTTTACAGTACAGTTTTTAAACTGCAGCATTAACACCCCTCCTTCACAGTGCAGGCACTGTACTTCCCATCTCCAGGACTCAAGTCCGGCCTGCCGGTTTCCCTGAATCCCTTCATAAATGTTACTTTGCTCACACTCCAACAGCACGTCAAGTATTAAAAACCATTTGTCTCCATTCGCTCCTATCAAACACGCTCACGCATACCCGCTGGAAGTCCAAGCCCCTCGCACACAAAACCTCCTTTACCCCCCTCCCTCCAACCTTTCCTAGGTCGACCCCTACCCCGCCTTCATTCCACTACAGACTGATACACTCTTGAAGTCATTCTGTTTCGCTCCATTCTCTTTACATATCCGAACCACCTCAATAACCCTTCCTCAGCCCTCTGGACAACAGTTTTGGCAATCCCGCCCCTCCTTCTAACTTCCAAACTACGAATTCTCGGCATTATATTCACACCACACATTGCCCTCAGACATGACATCTCCACTGCCTCCAGCCTTCTCCTCGCTGCAGCATTCATCACCCATGCTTCACACCCATATAAGAGCATTGGTAAAACTATACTCTCATACATTCCCCTCTTTGCCTCCAAGGACAAAGTTCTTTGTCTCCACAGACTCCTAAGTGCTCCACTCACCCTTTCCACTCATCAGTTCTATGATTCACCTCATCTTTCATAGATCCATCCGCTGACACGTCCACTCACAAATATCTGAATACATTCACCTCCTCCATACTCTCTCCCTCCAATCTGATATCCAATCTTTCATCACCTAATCTTTTTGTTATCCTCATAACCTTACTCTTTCCTGTATTCACTTTTAATTTTCTTCTTTTTCATACCCTACCAAATTCATCCACCAACCTCTGCAACTTCTCGTCAGAATCTCCCAAGAGCACAGTGTCATCAGCAAAGAGCGACTGTGACAACTCCCACTTTGTGTGTGATTCTTTATCTTCTAACTCCACGCCTCTTGCCAAGACCCTCGCATTTACTTCTCTTACAACCCCATCTATGAATTATATATATATATATATATATATATATATATATATATATATATATATATATATATATATATATATATATATATATATATATTATGTATATATATATATGTATGTATATATGCAAAACAACCACTGTGAAAGGATAGATAAATTCCAAGCGCTTTCGTGACCTCTCACATTATCAAGGAACTATAAAAACAATGCATCAAAGGTAGGCAAATAAAGGTCGGGACCACACCTCACCATCACATCCCACAACAAAGCAAACACCTGATGCGCGACTACATCCGACTCATAAGAAAGGAACACTGCAGCAGGCTTGCTGGTCCCAACTAGGCAGGTCCTCACAACATCCCACTAACACAGCACTCTACCCAAGAAATAAGATTTACTATTTGTCAAGTGCATTATTAAATTCTTCCCAACTTTTATTAATTATAAATGAATCTAATTTATATAAACCAAAGGAAATATTCATATTATTTTCAAAACTGCTTTTTATGAAATATGATTCAGTTATATTCCTTTCGACCATGGACTTGCTTGGTACAACTTTCTCAATTCTGGAATCACCTGTTTACTGTGATCTTATTGCATATATATATATATATATATATATATTGTATATATATATATATATATATATATATATATATATATATATATATATATATATATATTATATATATATACATATATATATATATATATATATATATATATATATATACATATATATATATATATATATATATATATATATATAAATATATATATATATATATATATATATATATATATATATATATATATATATATATATATATATATATATACATATATATATGTATATATATATATATATATTATATATATATATATATATATATATATATATATATATATATATTATATATATATATATATATATATATATATATATATATATATATATATAACAACACTGCAACTAGCCAAGGACTCGAACCCATGTCGTTTTGGCCCGCCTCATGGTGATGAAAATCACATGATGCTCTAACCCACAGCACAACCAAATCCTACAAGAATCAAGTACCCAGCAGAGCTAGGTGTTTTACCTTGATCTGAAGACATACGGTGGTGTGGATGCCTCTGAGCTAATTTCGTTCTTCTCCCCGTTTGGTGTACTAGCCTCCATAAGCAGTATTTTATATTATTGTAGCCATGAACGAGTGGTATTTAATCAATAAGAACACTGCAACTAGCTGGGGTATCGAACCCATGCCGTACCAGCAGAGATTCAAACCCCGGACCTCAGTGTGTGAGCTAAGTGCACTAGCGAACGAGCTATGGGACACCTAAATTATAAAATAATGTGGACTGTATATGATTAGGCTTGGTGGGTACACAGAATATTATTATTATACAAAAATTATAAGGGTGTTATTAAAAAAGAAATTTGTATTACCACTTACCATTTAATTACTGGCTCATAGTTATTATTTTTTGGAAACACACCCTAATGATACCACAAGAGCTAGAATTTACAATGGCCAATGCAAAACTACTGTACACTATGGGTAAGCATCATGTAGCTAAGGTATGCACCTGGGAGTGCCCTTTATTTTTCCATTCTTGTTGCCGAATTGTAAGGGTTTACCACACTATTTATCCCAATTCTTCAGTGGGAACATGTCATCAGTTTCTAAAATACGGATTGAGGCCGATATCCTCCCATTGAACTTCGATGACGCCCGATTACATTGCACAATTAAAGGATCAGTGTTTACACTTTCATTTTCAATATGGTGTTATCTCCTCCGCGTCACTCTGTGGCTGTTTCACATCCCCCCCCCCTCACTCGAAATTTCTCGAAGGGTCAAATCAGCATCACATTTTAATATACAATTGTTATATTATTCAAATATACACATGCTGAATTTAGGAAAATTAAAAATTTTCCACAGGTAGTATCATGGGGTATTTTGAATGAAAATGAAAATGTTAATTTCCTTGCTAAGCTTACAATGTGTGGTTTATATATTATAAAATATTAATTACAAAGAAGGTCACTAGCACGCCTAGACATTTCGGGCTTAACATAGGCCTAGGCACTGAAAACGGACAAAGTAGGCTGAAAACTTTTAGTCTAGATTTTTAAGGTATGAGATATCGACATGCTGGAAAGAAAACACTTTGCCAGTGTGGATACTTATTGAAGGACAACGTTGCCCTTAATGAAGCATCCATAGCGATATAGTGTCGTCTTTGTGGCTTTTATGTAAATTCAGCTATGTAAAGCATCTACACGAGACTTTTTAAGTACATGGTAAAGCCTCATCAAGTACTTTATCAAGTGCATGATAAAGCCTCATCAAGTACTTTATCAAGTGCATGATAAAGCCTCATCAAGTGCTTTATCAAGTACTTCATAAAGGTTTATCAAGTACTTCACCAAGTATTTGATAAAGCCTTAAGTACTTTATCAAGTACATTATAAAGCCTCATCAAGTACTATATCAAGTACATTATAAAGCCTCATCAAGTACTTTATCAAGTACATTATAAAGCCTCATCAAGTACTTTATCAGTAGTTGATAAAGCATCATGTAAGCAAAATATCGTACTAATAAGTCTCCTTTTGGTGTACGCACCTTTTTTTTTAACAAGACTGGCAATGTTTCCCATCTGTGTCTTTATGGCAAATGTTCCCCATCCTTCTATTTCTCACAGAATGGTACACAATACGAAGTGTTTGAGGCACAGAGTATTCCCCTGGAGAACCTAGTGTACGCGGCCGGCATCACCACCACCATCGACCTCTTAGTGCTCGACATGAGTGGCACTGACCTCGACCTGCTCATCAACACCAAGCTCGATGTTCTCCCGGAGTTTGAGGTCAGTTTCACCAGCTGGGTCATCATTCTATTTTTTTTATATTAATTGGAGACCCTGTTTTTTAGTTTTCATATTACCTTTATCAGTTAATTTTTTTTATTATCGAAACTGCATATAATAATAATAATAATAATAATAATAATAATAATAATAATAATAATAATAATAATAATAATAATAATAATAATAATAATATGTCTTTATTTCTACAAGTACATATACAAGGTATACAGGTCTAGCTGACATCAATGACATACTGCTATATAGAAAACCCCTTGTTATTACTTGGAGTTTACCTGAAGAGAGTTCAGGGGTCAACGCCTCCGCGGCCCCGTCTGTGACCAGGCCTCATGGTGGATCAGGGCCTGATCAATCAGGCTGTTACTGTTGGCTGCACGCAATCCAATGCACGGAATGCAGAGCATTTCGGGTAAATTAGGTCAGTTTTCTTCCAGGATGCGACCCACACCAGTCGATTAACAGCCAGGTACCCATTTTACTGATGGGGAACACAGACAACCGGTGTAAATAAACATGCCCAATGTTTCTACCCTAGCCGGGAATCGAACTCAAACCCTCGCCGTGTGAAGCTTTAGCCACCACGGGGCCTGTTGTTGTTGTTGTTGTTGTCACTATTAGTAGTAGTGGTAGTACTAGTGGTAGTCGTAAGCACATTAGTGGTCATAAAATAGGTCATAATTGTCAAAGTAGGTGATATTAGTAGTAGCATTAGTAGTAGTGAAATTAAGACACATGTGCAACATCTGGGTATCTTGACTGTAGACGTTTCGCCATCCAGTGGCTTTATCAATACAAATTCTAAGACATAATTTGAAGACATGGCAAGTAACTTTTAGGAGTCACCACGGGGTTAAAAGCTACCCGTTCCGTGATCTGACGCTCGATGTTCAAGTCTCTATATCAGAATGGTCGGATTAGTCTTCGTAGGTCGGGGAAACTCATCGTCTTAGTCCCCTTCCCTCCCCCAAGTTTGATATATAGAAAAAACAATGTTTTTATAAAGTAATTATAGTAAAGCAAGTTTGATTTAGCTGTTTTCCTTTCTCATTTTGGACTAATATAAGATTTTTCGGAGCCAAAAGCTTTAGCATAGGCCCTTGGCAATGTGCCCATTGTGCCCAATCGATATATTTTAAAGTTCTGTCTCTCAGCATAGGCCTAGTGTTACTCAGACGTTAAAGTTAGACGTAAACCAACTTTTTCTTTTATGAACTTTGTGAAAATCTTCGGTGTTAAAATTCATTAACTGGATAATATCTAGCAGACTTTGTTAATTCTTCAGATGGTCGTAGTTTATTCCCACGAAGTTAACATTGGCAGCGACATCGGGGGATACTTCCTGGAAAGGAACATGGTAATCAAGAGGGTCTTCGGGAACACTAACAAGGACTCCGCCTACGTTCTCGTCAAGTTCGATGCACAAAGAGACCTCTAAAGGAGTCACAAAACTAAGCTGGGAAATGAGGACACACCAGCAACCAGACTGGCAGTGAGTGCACACCAATTATTAATCAGTATGGCAACAAGCACACACACACACACACACACCACACACACACACACACACACACCACACACACACACACACACCAGCGACAAGATTGGCAGTGAGCGCACACCAGTTATTATCAGTTTGGCAACAAGTACACACACACACACACACACACACACACACACACACACACACACACACACACACACACACACACCAGCGACAAGACTGGCAGTGAGTGCACACCAATTATTATCAGTCTGGCAACGAGCACATGCACACACACACACACCAGCGACCAGACTGGCGGTGAGTGCACACCAACTATCAAGTGGCGCACTTGGTGGTACACATGCCAGATAAGTGTCGTGTTAGTGGTGCACTTGGTGGTACACATTCCAGACAAGTGTCGTGTTGGTGGCGCACTTGGTGGTATACATTCCAGACAAGTGTCGTGTTGGTGGTGCACTTGGTGGTACACATTCCAGACAAGTGTCGTGTTAGTGGTACACATGTGCAGAAATATCTCTGATATCACACAAACACATATTTGTTTGATCTTCATCATTTTAATTATTCTCCGCCATTACTTTTCTTTGTCATCTCTTTCTGTATGTGTCCTTGCTTCTATCATTGTTGTGTCACCTTCATTCTCCCTTTTTCTGTCATCCTGTTTCTCTGTTTTTATCATTCTATGTATGATTTTTAACTCCCTCATGCAAAGCCTCTTTAATTTAAATGCATTGTACATTTTAATATAACGATAGACCATTTACGTAATAAAATCATTATACCGTATAGTCATGAGGAGAATTATGTTAATATAAATATATGTATCAAATTATGTATTATGCTTAATAAACGTTAATTTTAAAAGTGGTATATTTTGAGCCTAATAAATGTATTTTGATATAAGACAAGAAAAACTTGCGAAAAGAAAACTGCAATAATTATTTATATTCTATATGCCAAGAAAACTGCACGATTACCTTAGACTGAATGGAAACTGCATGATTACCTTAGACTGAATGGAAACTGCATGATTACCTTAGACTGAATGGAAACTGCATGATTACCTTACACTAAATGAAAAGGCAACTGCATGACTATCTTACATTAGATTCACACAAAACTTCATTGTTACTTCACACTACAAAACTGCAACACTTCTTTTACACTAGATACATCAATCTTCAATAATTATCCTTCACTCTAAATACGAATAGTAGTCAATGCTTTGAACAAATGTAGATGAGGAAATATAGCAGACTTTCAAATGTGACATAAAGTTTTATCTCTAGTTTCTTACATAAACAAAGGTGAAATCATAGGTGAACAGGTGTATAATACTAACACCCTGGATCCTATTTACTGCCAGGTAAATAAGGGTAACATGTGTGTTATATTAACGGGCTGTATTAACGGACAGTCTTGAAGATACTACTCAGTGAGCAGGTGTAAGGACCCCCCACATAACTATTTACTACTGAAGACACTGACACATCCTCAAGGTGCGACTACATGGTAACAGTATCAATGTGTATCGTATACAAACTAACGAGGGGCATCGCTCCTCTGAATAAAAACATTTCCGTTATGAACACATCCGGAACACGATTCACATCTACGGTATTTTCTGTGTTTCTTCACACCATTAGCACAGTGTAGCCATAATGTTGCATCATTTGTGGGTTTTATGTTGTTTGGTCTTTATTAAGCATGCATTTCTGTACATATAAAGTTAAAATTGGCACTACTGACCCTTAGTTCGTTATAAACATCAAGAGATGTGAGCTGGGTACACATTACATGTGAAACACTAGGGTATCTTGTGGAAACGTTTCGCCAAGCAGCGGCTTCCTCAATAAAGAAACCCAAGTGATGCACAAATGTCTAATTTATCGTCCTGTCGGTTCACTAAATCATTTATGTACACATTACATGTACCCATTTTTCACATATATTGCAGATATCTACACGACTGAGACTTTAAGCTCTTACAACAGTGAAAACAAAAGTACTGGATGTGCCTCTTTTGTATCTGCATGATTGTTTTGTGTACTTGATTACTTTGACTATTACCACCTAGCAATGCAACAGTTAGTGCACTGCGTCACTCTTTTGTTAGTATGATCGTGTGGTTGTGCTACATTTAACGGAACTTAAACGGGCGCTACTGACAGGACGGTGGTTGTGGATCTCTGATAGTTCTGAGTGTCACTTCTCCGGATGTCTTTCCCAGCCCAGGTAGCTGGTCCCGCGCCACCTCAAAAACCCCTTAACCCTCTGAATTATGATTTCCGTAACTCCACACCTAATCTCTATGATCCGAATTCTTTCCAAAATATTTATACCACACATTGCTCTCAAACATGACATCTCTACTGCCTCCGAGTAATCCTCGCTATAACGTTTAAAACTCATGCACACACACACACACATGTAACCGTTGGTACCAGAATGTACCAGAGTACATTCTGGTATTATGCCAATCCCAAATACCTGAACACATCCACAGTGTCCCGTAGCATTAGGACGTGTTTCCATAAGACATCTGGTGTCTCTCTTCACCTAGCAGTAAAACAGGTACCTGGGTGCTAGTCGACTGGTGTGGGTCGCATCCTGGGGACAAAATTCACCTAATTTGCGCGAAATGCTCTGCATAACAAGGGATTTTCTTTATAGTATGTCACTGATGTCAACTAGGCCTGTATATGTACTTGTATAAATAAAGATTATTATTATTATTAGAAGTAGTATTCCTTCCCTTTAACCTAATATTCAAACTTTCACAGCCTAGATTTTTTATTACTCTCATTATCACCTTAATCTTGTCAATAGTCACTTTTAATTTCCTTCTTTACATACCCTCCCACATTCCTCCACCAACTTTTGCAATTTCTCTTTTCAATCTCCCAAAAGAACTGAGTTATCTGCAAAGAGAAACCATGACAACTGCCGCTTTGTATCTAATTCCATGATTGGACAGATGACTGACGGACACTTAGCCGACAGACATTTGACCGAAGGATAATTGGCCGAACGGACATTGCGTCAACAGCTATTTGGCCGAACGGATAATTAGGTTAGGTTAAGTTAAGGTGAATGAAAGTTCGGCAATATGTACATTCATTTAAATGTCCGTTGGTGAAATGTCCGTCGGCGTAGTGTCCGACACCCAGGAACCATCTAATTCACTATGTTAATCCCTCGCCTGGTCCAAAACATTAATATTCTCTTCTTTTTTATAAAGCCCATCTATATATATGTTAAGCAACGAATGATGACATAACACATTCGTTTAGTAAGCTACCACTTATTCCATACACTAGCAACATCTGCCACATTACTCTCTCATCCACACTGTCACATGCCTTTTCTAAATCCATAAAAACAAGAAAAATTTCCTTACCTTTATCTAAGTACTGTTCCTTTACATACTTCAGTGTAAACAGTTGGTCTACACATCTCCCACCCATCCTGAATCAAATTTGTTCCTCTGCACTCCTACCCTCTGTCTTACCCCTATTTTTTCAATAACGATTCTGCCATACAACTTACCCAGTATACTTAACGGGTTTTTTCTTAAAATTATTACTCTCATTCTTGTCCCCTTATCCCTTATACAAAGGAACTATATATACTCTCTGACAGTCTTCAGGAACCTTACCTTCTTTCATGCATATGAACATACACACAACCACTCCACCTGATTTTCATATTTCTGTCTTAATCCCACTTATTCCAGCTGCTTTACCCCTTTCTAATTCTACGCACTTCCCCATTCATTACTCCTATACTCGCATCTAACTCTCCCTCACTCCTACGAGATATTATACCTCCCTACCCAATGCATGAAATCAGTGCCTCTTATTTCTTCATCATTTAGCAACTTAAAAATATTCCCTCTATCTTCCCGGTACTTTCACCTGCCCATCTAACATTTTTCCTCTTTTATTTTTATCTGTTAAATTATTTGTTTCCTAGTTCTTCTTAACTTATTAATCTCCTCCCATTTTCTTTCTTATTCTCAGCCAAATTTGCTGATAAATCCTCACCACGCATTGGCTCTTCTTTTGTACTTCCTCATCACTCTTTTAACTATTTTTTTCTCTCTCTCCATATTCTCTGCTCTCCACATTTCACTTCTACGTTGTAAAAACCTCGCGTATGCTATTTTTTTCCTTTTCTGCCCCCATTAACTTTTCATTCCATCACTCGCTCCTCTTCCCACCTTCACTCAACCTCTTATACCTGTAAACTTCTTCTGGACACTCTAACACTGAATGCTTGAATCTACCTCATACCTCCTCAACCTTCTCCTTATTACATACTTACATACCTGTACTCTATTTAGCCAGTTTTATATATTAACTTATATACCAGTACCTGAGTACTTATATACCAGCATCTGAGGACTTATATACCAGCACCTGAGTACCTGTATACCAGCACCTGAGTACTTGTAAACCAGCACCTGAGTTCTTAATATGCCAGCACCTGAGTACTTAATATGCCAGCACCTGAGTACTTAATATGCCAGCACCTGAGTACTTATATATGAGCATCTGAGTACTTGTATACCAGCAGCTGAGTATTGTATACCAACACGTGAGTACTTGTATACTAACACCTGAGTACTTGTATACCAGCACGATAATACAGCACATGCAGGCACGCTGACAGGATATATTACTAACGGCATGCATAGCATGCAGAGTTCATATCTTTGTAAATGTTCCGATAGTTGGTGTATGAAGACAATTTTTGCGGTAAGTGCGTGAAAATACTGCTCATGCATTGCAAAGTGAGATCCTAGAATAATGGTTGCGTGGGGAAGCAGCGGTACCGCTTTGCATTCTGCGGCAGGCGCATGCAGCAGTTTAGTCTACAGGAAGAGCTCAGCCTGTCAGGTTCTCTGCGGCAGGCGCATGCGGCAGTTTAGAGTATAGGAAGGTTCTGTCTTGACCAGGAAATCTTGGTGCTAGAAGAATGTTCTTCCTCTTTATCTACATTTAATACGTATCACAAGAATTAGACAATTTAAGAAGCCCAAATTTCATATTGCAAATCAAAATAATATATATAGCTTGAAAACTGAAACGAAGAATTTGTGCCAATGTCCAGGTTGGTAGATATTTAGACTAGAGGAGCCGAGGAAGAATGAAGAGTTTGGCACGGATGTGTTGGGTCAGCGCTGGCATCCTGCTAGTGTTGTTCCTCCGTAACTCAGATCCTGAAGGTAAGTGATTGTTGTTACCTGGAGTTTACCTGGAGAGAGTTCCGGGGGTCAACGCCCACGCGGCACGGTCTGTGACCAGGCCTCCTGGTAGATCAGAGCCTGATCAACCAGGCTGTTACTGCTGGCTGCACGCAATCCAACGAACGAGCCACAGCCCGGCTAGTCAGGTACCGACTTTAAGGTGCTTGTCCCAGTGCCAGCTTGAAGACTGCCAGGGGTCTATTGGTAATCCCCCTTATGTATGCTGGGAGGCAGTTGAACAGTCTCTTGGGCCCCTGACACTTATTGTATTGCCTCTTAACGTGCTAGTGACACCCCTGCTTTTCATTGGGGGGATATTGCATCGTCTGCCAAGTCTTTTGCTTTCGTTGTGAGTGATTTTCGTGTGTAAGTTCGGTACTAGACCCTCTAGGATTTTCCAGGTGTATATAATCATGTATCTTTCCCGCCTGCGTTCCAGGGAATACAGGTTCAGGAACTTTAAGCGCTCCCAGTAATTGAGGTGTTTTATCTCCGTTATGAGCGCTATGAAGGTTCTCTGTACATTTTCTAGGTCAGCAATTTCACCTGCCTTGAAAGGTGCTGTTAGTGTGCAGCAATATTCCAGCCTAGATAGAACAAGCGACCTGAAGAGTGTCATCATGGGCTTGGCATCCCTAGTTTTGAAGGTTCTCATTATCCATCCTGTCATTTTTCTAGCATCAGATGCAATTGATATAATGTTATGGTCCTTGAAGGTGAGATCCTCCGACATGATCACTCCCAGGTCTTTGACGTTTGTTTTTCGCTCTATTTTGTGGCCAGAATTTGTTTTGTACTCTGATGAAGTTTTGATTTCCTCGTGTCTACCATATCGGAGTAATTGAAATTTTTCATTGTTGAACTTCATATTGTTTTCTGCAGCCCATTGAAAGATTTGGTTGATGTCCGCCTGGAGCCTTGCAGTGTCTGCAATGGAAGACACTGTCATGCAGATTCGGGTGTCATCTGCAAAGGAAGACACGGTGCTGTGGCTGACATCCTTGTCTATGTCAGATATGAGGATGAGAAACAAGAAGGGAGCGAGTACTGTGCCTTGAGGAACAGAGCTTTTCACCGTAGCCGCCTCGGACTTTACTCTGTTGACTACTACTCTTTGTGTTCTGTTTGTGAGGAAATTGTAGATCCATCTACCAACTTTTCCTGTTATTCCTTTAGCACGCATTTTGTGCGCTATTACGCCATGGTCACACTTGTCGAAGGCTTTTGCAAAGTCTGTATATATTACATCTGCATTCTTTTTGTCTTCTAGTGCATCTAGGACCTTGTCGTAGTGATCCAATAGTTGAGACAGACAGGAGCGACCTGCTCTAAACCCATGTTGCTCTGGGTTTCTAGATGGGTGGTGATCTTGCTTCTTAGGACCCTTTCAAAGATTTTTATGATATGGGATGTTAGTGCTATCGGTCTGTAGTTCTTTGCTATTGCTTTACTGCCCCCTTTTTGGAGTGGGGCTATGTCTGTTGTTTTTAGTAGCTGTGGGACGACCCCCGTGTCCATGCTCCCTCTCCATAGGATGGTAAAAGCTCGTGATAGGGGCTTCTTGCAGTTCTTGATGAACACGGAGTTCCATGAGTCTGGCCCGGGGGCAGAGTGCATGGGCATGTCATTTATCGCCTGTTCGAAGTCATTTGGCGTCAGGATAACATCGGATAGGCTTGTGTTAACCAAATTCTGTGGCTCTCTCATAAAAAATTTATTTTGATCTTCGACTCTCAGTCTGGTTAGCGGCTCGCTAAAAACTGAGTCATATTGGGACTTGAGTAGCTCACTCATTTCCTTGCTGTCATCTGTGTAGGACCCATCTTGTTTAAGTAGAGGCCCAATACTGGACGTTGTTCTCGACTTTGATTTGGCATAGGAAAAGAAATACTTTGGGTTTCTTTCGATTTCATTTATGGCTTTTAGTTCTTCCCGCGATTCCTGACTCCTATAAGATTCCTTTAGCTTAAGTTCGATGTTTGCTATTTCTCTGACCAGTGACTCCCTACGCATTTCAGATATATTGGCCTCTTTTAGCCGCTCTGTTATTCTTTTTCGTCGCCTGTAAAGGGAGCACCTGTCTCTCTATTTTACATCTACTCCTCCTTTTTCTTAAAGGAATAAGCCTTGAGCATACATCGAGTGCCACCGAGTTAATCTGTTCTAGGCATAAGTTGGGGTCTGTGTTGCTTAGTCTATCTTCCCAGTTTATATCGGTTAGGACTTGGTTTACGTGGTCCCACTTTATGTTCTTATTATTGAAGTTGAATTTGGTGAAGGTTCCCTCATGACTAATCTCATTATGTCGGTCTGGAGCTCCGCGCATACATGTCTGAACCTCGATTATGTTGTGATCTGAGTATATCGTTTTTGATATGGTGACATTTCTTATCAGATCATCATTGTTAGTGAAGATGAGGTCTAGTGTATTCTCTAGTCTAGTAGGCTCTATTATTTGCTGATTTAAGTTGAATTTTGTGCAGAGATTTAAAAGCTCGTGTGTGTTTGAATTCTCATAAGAGCTGCCTCCTGGAGTTATCACTGCAACAACATTATTTGCTATATTCCTCCATTTTAGGTGCCTTAAGTTGAAATCCCCAAGGAGCAAGATGTTGGGGGCAGGAGCTGGCAGATTTTTCAGACAGCGGTTAATTTTTAACAGCTTTTCCTGGAATTGCTGGGACGTTGCATCCGGAGGCTTGTAGACTACCACAATGACTAGGTTTTGGTTCTCGATCTTTACTGCTAAAACTTCCACTACATCATTTGAGGCATTAAGCAGTTCTGTGCAAACAAGTGACTCTGCGATATACAGGCTAACCGCTCCCCTTTTGCCTGTTCACTCTGTCACATCTGTATAGGTTGTAACCTGGGATCCATATTTCGTTGTCCAAGTGATCCTTCATGTGGGTCTCTGTGAAAGCCGCGAACATTGCCTTTGCCTCTGCAAGCAGTCCACGGATGAAAGGCATTTTATTGTTCGTTGCTGGTTTTAGACCCTGTATATTTGCAAAAAAAGAATGTCATCAGACTAGTGGTATTGGTGGTACTGGGGGGGACTTTTTTTCCAGCATTAGTTATTGCAGTCATATTATAATAAAAAAGAAGCGCTAAACCTACAAGAGTCATACAGTGCAGCAGGGCAGGGAGGGGTATTTGGGAACAAGAGGGAGAAGGATTATTATTAGGTCATGGAGTACAGCGGGGCAGGAAATAGTGCAGGGGTAGAGGGTAGCAAGAGATTGAGGTGAAAAGGGCTGTGAGGAGTGCTAGAGGCATTATCATCAGAGTTTATGCAGTAAATCAGTTGGTGTCAAAAAGACAACGAGAGAGTCTGGGTTAAAGGAGTTGCCATCAGCAAGAAGGGAAGATACAATAAGGGCAATAGAGTGGTGACGACACTGGAGGTAAATTCTGCGTGCTCGTTGATAGAGTGGGCAGTCCAACAGAATATGGCTAACAGAAACTGGAACCTGACAATTCTCACAGAGATACCCGTGAGTAAGACGAATGTGGCCGATGAGAAGACGGGAGAGAGTAGTCTCTCAACCTCGACACTGATGACAAGAAGACGGCCAGAAACCTATACTTGGTTTAATAGAATGCAATTTGTTATGTAGCAGATCAGACCAATGTTGTTGCCAACGGTTGCGAAGATGGGTAGCAAGTACAGCAAAACAGTCTGTGAACGGAACACCTCAATATGAAACTGGGAGGTCATGTACTGCTGACCGCACAGCAGTGTCTGCCTGTTCATTGCCCTCTACGTCAACATGACCAGGGACCCAACAAAAACAATATCTTTGTGCTTGCTAGAGATAAGACATAACCAAAGTTGGATACGAAAAACCAAGAGATGAGGCGCATCAATCTTTTCTATAACCTATAAAGCACTAAGGGAGTCTGAAACGACTACGAATGGTGACACAGGCATAGATGCAATACGGATAAATGTTACAAGATTAACATACAATTCAGTTTAAAAATTATAGCCGAGGATAATAAATGCCCTTGCACGATGCTGTCCGGAAACACTGCTGCGAATCCGACCCGTCAGAAGACTTGGAACCATCGGTGTACACTGTGATGGCATGAGAATGAGATCGGAAGTGGTTAAGAAAAAGAGAGAGAGAAGCTACCATAGGCAGTTGGGCTTTCGCGCATGGCAGCGGGAAAGAACAAACACGAACAGTTGGAACTTCCCAAGAGGGTAGGGAAAAGTTAAATGCTACATGAACAGAGAAAGGTGATAACTGAAGAGAAGACAAGAGCGAATGTAGGCGAAGAGAAAAGGGATGGAGTAAACAGGGTCGACGAACAAATAAAGAATGTCTACTAACATCCGTGACTATCCTAATAATGGAAGGATTGGGGAGGTCATGAGAGCAAACATAATAGCGATGGCAATGAGCATCACGTCGATCGGTCAAGGAGAGAATATTCTCTTCTGCATAGAGGCTCTCAACCGGTGAAGAGCGAAAAGCACCGAGGCATAAACGTAATTCCTGGTGATGGATGGGATCAAGGCTAGAAAGAGTTGCAGGAGAGGCCACTGAATATATCTGGTCGCCATAATCGAGTTTCAATAAAGTTAGGGCTGAATGTAGTCGAAGGAGAGTTTTACGATCAGCCCCCCATGAAAGATGAGTGAGGGTTTTAAGGAGGTACAGCCGACTATGACAAGCTGCCTTCAGAGAGGTAATGTGAGGGTTCCAGGATAACCTACGGTCAAACATAAGGCTAAGAAACCTGACCGTATCACATTCTGGAATACAAGAGCCATATAGGTACAGTGGATTATTAGAGATGAGAAAACGTCTAGTGAAAATAATTTGGTGAGTTTTAGTACTAGAAAATTTAAACCCATGAGTGGTGGCCAAATTGGAAACACGGTTGACCGCATGCTGGAGAGAAATTGCAATGACGTGACAGTCAACGTCAGCACAAGCTATAGCAAAGTCATCACCATAGAGCGAGGACCAAATATTAGATGGAAGAATAGATGCCAGATCATTTATAGCAAGGAGAAAAAGTGTTGTGCTCAGAACACATCCCTGGGGGACACCTTCAGCTTGAACGAAGTCTGGGGAAAGCATATTACACTGGTCTGAATGATTTTTTTTTATTGACTCTATGGTAACTTTTTCGGTATATATATGGAAAATAGTGATTCATTTTTTTTAATTCTTCTCTATCCCATCAGGTTGTCAGGTTATACGGAAACGTTACTTTCTCTTTTCGTATAACATAAGTAAATGAGAAAGTGGTATATTACAAGTTAAAATGCTTACCTTATATTGACTTAAATTTTAAATCTAATATGTTTTTCTTTATTTTCAGAACATTAATATGTCTAGAGGCTGCATAAATTCACCAGACATATTTTGCTATGTCTGCGGGCAATTCACCCTTTCAAATTCCTGGAGCAACATTACTCCTGTATTGAAGCGCTGCTAATTTGCTTATTTTGGCTGAAAACTTGAGACCCAAACCTTTGCACCACACAAATCTTGCAGGTTTTGCTCAGTAAACTCCAAAATGTATCAGTTGGAAAAACTTAAATGTATCCTTTGGGGTCTTTGGGAAAAACTTAAATGTATGCCTTTGGAGTCCAATGGATGGCGGGAACAGATGAACCCCCATGAACTGCTGCTTTTGTATAAAAAGATCACATAATTCCCCAAAAAATTTTCCTTCGCAAAAGGCCTGTTCCACACACGAAGATATTCCTGTACTGTGCTCCTGAGCAGAAAAATTTCATCGTCTGATACAGTGATTCTAAGGGGAGATGAAAGAAAAACTAAAAAAACCCCCAAAAAAATGACGATCCCAAACCCTTCAAAAGTTGAGCTAAATGCTTGGTGAGAGACCTTAATTTCCAAAAAAAATGCACGTTACTTGGCTCTGATTGAAGAACACAGGCTTCTGTCCTGGAAAAACATTCACTTGCTGCTCTCATCAAAGCGAATTTACTCAGTTTTTTGACAAAGGGAATCTTTTTTTTTCTGTTCAAATATTTCGGCCCTTGCAACATTCCTTTCACCAATTTTGAATTTGATGCAGCGCTAACTAAGGGCAACTCCCTCGCCTGGTGAGGATGGTATTACTTACAACATATCAGATTGCTGTGCGAGTACCAGGTAACCATTATTGAATTATATAACTGAGCTATGTAACTGGGGGCCCCCTCAACTTGGCAAAAACCTCATCTTTCCCAAATTCCTAAGCCCAATCAAAAAAAGCATTTCGCCCAATATCTCTTACTAGCGCTTGTGAAAAAATTTTGAAGAATGATTCTTAATGCTCATGTACAGAATAAAAATTTTTTTTCCCCCCGGTTACATGGTTTCATGCGGGAAAGGGGGGCATCATTGCTACCCACCTTTCTCACCCTGCCACGGACAGCCCCTTTCACTCCCTTCCTTGACCTTAAATCCCTTTCGATGTACCAACCGACTGTAATAATTAGGAACTTGCCAGAAGGAGTTGGAGGATGGCTTCTCCGCTGGTTTAAAAGGCTACCTGTCCAACAGAAAACGTCTGTTTGTTCCGGGGGCATAGAAGTGTAACTAAAGATTTGAATTAGGAACCCCCGGGGAGGGGGGCTCATTCCCACACTGTTCAATATTCAATTTAATGCATTACTTTTGCTACCCTAGCACCCCCAAAATTTGTGTTTAGTTTTGCTGATGATATAATATTTCACACCACGGATTCCCAACACCAAACATTCTAATCATTACTAGCCTCGTGTCAGGACCTGGGTTGATAATCTCTATGATAAAACAAAGATACTAAATAGGCGTCCTCCTCGACAGGAGGCACATTTCGTCAACCAAATTGCATGTGGGTCTCTCTAGAATATGTAACAGTCAGGTATCTAGGTTTTGAGGTTCCACTACTTGGACCTTTTTTAACAAGACTTTGTCGAATACAAAAAACACAAAAGAGCACTTAGAGTTGTGGCGGGGTTTCCCCCCAGGTATGGTGCTAATTTTAAAAAATTGTAAAAATGATGTATCTTGCTTATATTAGATCTTTGGTTGTTTTATGCTGCCCAACTTGCTCTTGTTCTGCGGGAATTTGGGAGGGCGGAAAAAAAAGCAAAACGAAGAAAATGGGGACACCCTGGATCCCCTGTACTCCCAAAAATTTTAAAATATGCAAAAAGAATTTAAATTTTCCAAGCTCAGAGAGTGTTACTGAAAGAAATATCCAATTTGGGGGTTAAATTTCTCAGCAAGCCATTCAAACCCCCTGCACAGAAGCCCCCCAAACTTTCCTCACACTGGTGAACACCCTCCAGATGGATCGAAAAAGACTGGAACCGACCTCCGCATGAATCAGATAAGATCTATGAAAGAAAGGAAACAGCGGCACTTCCGCTCCAGGAATTTACCCCTTTCCCAAACTACCATTCCCCCTTTTCCCCCCCCAAACTACTTCTTAAATCACAACCAAAATTTCGTTAAAGCCAAACATAAGCCTTAAGCTTTTTTGAAAACTTAGTACACAGCACCACTCTCGAAAATTTTTTACTTGATGGTTCTTTTTACCAATCCACTGGTGCAGTGGTAGTGCTGTTTTGTGTGGTGATGGCTCTTTTAAAAGAAATTTGGGACCCGCTCAAAAATTTGGGGCCTCTCCCCTTCAGCGAACGTTTCCCATATCTTGCATGAAAGCATCTATGTATAAAGATTGACATTTTAAGGGGTAACTGATTCCGTCATCCTAAATGCTCTCAACTATTAAGCATAAATTGTGGCATTTGTGTCAGAAACCAGACACAGGTATGGTAGGATTGTGGACAGTGGGGTTGAGTGCACTGCTGTGGATTCCCCTCTACATTGGTTTTCAGAGCATGAAGAATGATAAATTGGGTAAGCTGTATGCTTTTAAAGAGGGGGTAGATTCAATTTGGCTTGTGGGTATTTGAGAACAATAATACAAAAGAATTCAGTGAATTTTTTGGCTTAAGGCTCAGGGAATTTACACCAGGGTCCATCTTCATATTCTAACTGCAGGAGGAGCCACTGTCTAGGTGATCCAACAAAATAAGCAGACCTTGGGTGTCACTACCCCCCGGCTCGGCTGGGTTCGTATTTTGGGGGTTAATAAAAACCCCCCCAATGTAACCAAAAGAAATGTAAAATTTGCCCGATGGATTATTGCACACCCTGCGTCATTATGTTACTGGGGTGCGATAAAATTAATGAATTAAAACAACTCACCAGAAGTGTTTAAGAAAAGGTAAGTATTTTATCCCGTGGTATATTTCGACCCTTCTGGAGAAATACCCTGACTTTGCAGCGTAATAAAGCATTAACACTTGTGCATGTTGTGGGTGTGTGGGGGTGGTGTGTGTTGTGTGGTGTGGTGTGTTTGGGGTGTGTGTGTGGTGGTGTGTGTGTTTGTGTGTATGGTGGAGTTTTTGGGAGTGTGGTGTGTGTGTGTGGTGGTGTGTGTGTGTGTGTGTGTTGTTGTGGGTATGAGGTGTGTGTGTGATGGTGTGGTGTTGATGGTGTGGTGTGTGTTTAGTTGATGTGTGTGCATGTGTGTTAGTTTGTGTGTGTGTGTGTTGTGTGTGTGTGTGTGTACCACCTATTTGTACTCACCTATTTGTGGTTGCGGGGTCGAGTCTAGCTCCTGCCCCGCCTTCATGATTGCTACTGGTCCCCCTTTTCCCTGCACAAAGACTTTTCTACCCCGCCTTAAAAAATAGTAGGTTCCCCCTCCACTGTTCATTTCTGACTTTCCCTGACTTTACTATCTTTTATAAAAATCTTCCCAACATCCCCCGATTCATCTGAGTCTTCAACTTCCCAAATTTTGACCTCTTGTGTTGTGTCCCCCTTTTGGAACATCCTGCTTTGCCACCTTGTCTTTCTGCCAGTATTTTTTTGTCGTTATCAGTCTCCCCCCACCCTCCCCGGCCTCCGGCGTAGGCCGATTTCCCCCAACCTTTCTTCGTAGGACAATCCCCCTAGCTCTGGGACTAGTCTTGTTTCAAACCTTTTCATTCTCTAATTTCTTGACGTGCTTTACTAGGTGTGGGGTTTCCAAAAGGTGCTGCATACTCCCGTATGGGCCCGAGTAAATGGTATACAGGGGCTTGAACGAACCCCTTTCTGAGGTAAGGAACGCTATCCGTAGGTTTGCCAGGCGCCCGTTGCTGCAGCAGTTACTGTTTATGTGCGCCCCAGGGAAAATGTCGGGTTTTACTCACCCCAGATCTTTTTCTTGAGTGAGGTTTTCAGTCTTTGGGCCACTAAATATATTGTGTCTCGGTCTTTTTCCCTTCCCAATCTTTATGACTTTGCATTTTGGAGGGTTAAATCAGGGGCCAGTTGCTGGGCCAGGGCAGCCTGCCGGTCTTTTGGTCCTGCCGATCCCCATCCGATTTTTTTTTTCTCATAACTTCAACATCTGCAAACAAAGGGAACCCTTTTAGTTATCCCTTCCCTTTGTCGTTCATATACCAAAAACAGCCCGGTCCTAGGACGACCCCCGTGGAACCCCCCTTGTCACAAGCGCCCACTTGACACCTCGAGTACCTGACCCTTGTTGCCCCCTGTCGGATTCTCTGATCCATTGCAGGCCTTTCCTGTTTGTGTGCCGATCTTTTAGCTTTTTCGTAACCTCTTGTGAGGAACTGTGTCGAAAGGGCCTTTTTTTGTCCAAAAAATGCGTCGATCCACCCCTTCCCCTTTTCTTACTTCTTCATTGTCATAAAAAATCTAGTAGGTTTGTGACACAGGATTTTCCTTCCCTGAAACCATGCGGGTTTTCAATTTTACATTGTTTCTTTCCAGGTGCTCCCCCACTCTCCTCGATGTCTTCTCCTGACCCTTTATATATACACGTTAGTGATAAGGTCTGTAGTTTTTGTGCCTAGTCTGTTCCCCTTTTTAAAAATTGGGACTACATTTGCCATCTTCCATACCTCAGGGAGTTGCCCAGTTTCAAATGATGTGTTGAAGATCTTTGTTAATGGCACACACAATATCTCTGCTCCCTCTTTAAGGACCCACGGAGAGATGTTGTCTGGTCCCACCGCCTTTGAGGTGTCAAGTTCGCATAGCAGCTTCTTCACTTCCCTCCTTGGTTATATGTACCTCATCCAGCACTTGCTGGTGTACCCCCCTGTTCTGATTTCCTGGAGTCCTTCTGGTTTCCACTGTAAATACTTCTTTAAATCTCGTGTTGAGCTCCTGACATACCTCTCGTGTGTTTATGTGTGTGTGTGTATGAATTTGTATGTGTGTGTGTGTGTGTGAGAGAGAGAGAGAGAGAGACTCAGCAATCAACATTTGCACCAATAACTCACTACAGTTGTGACCGGGTGTGGAAGTGTGAATTGCTCATTACTCTAAAATTTGTTCATGATTGCAGCCATGTATAAACGTAAGTAACCATTCTTACAGTATTCATTACCTTTGTAACTTGTGAGTTCATTACCTTTGTAACTTGTGAGTTCATTACCTTGTACCTAGTTCAGCCATCAAAACTTTGGAGCCCGGTCTCTGGACCCATTGTGTACCTCTGTAATCTGTAAATACCTTTGTAACTTGTAATGATTGTGACTAGACCTACCTGGAGTTCATTACCTTTGTAAATTGTGAGTTCATTACCTTTGTAAATTGTGAATTCATTACCTCTGTAACTTGCTCAGCTATCAAAACTTTGAGGCTCAGTCCCTGGACCCATTATGTACCTCTGTAATCTTTTGACTACCGCCCACAGGATGGGTATGGGGTGCATAATAAACATATTAAACTAACTTATTGAACACATGGGGATGTCATACAGAGCAAATAAATGGAGACTTCACTGATTCTTCTAAAAGAAATTTAAAATGCTCTACTTCTCTACAGTGGCAACACAGCTGCATCTGTGCCAGTTGATCATAGTATCCAAATGCCAGAAACTTACGCAAATATGAAGACACTAATATCTGCAATCAAGTAATAGAAACACAATTTTCTCATTTCTGGTGATTTAAAAGTTATTGCTCTCCTATTAGGTCTTCATGGCGGATACAACAAGTATCCCTGTTTTTTGTCTTTGGGATAGCAGGGCAGACAGCCAGCACTATGAAAAAAAAGGGACTGGCCCCCAAAGAACCGTTTTTTTCCCCGGAAATAAACAACTTTGGAAAACTGTGCCACTAGTTGACCCCAAAAAAATTCTGCTGCCCCCAAATCCATATAAAATTTTAGGGTTATAAAAAAGGTTTCCTCGTATAAGTGGGAAGCTAAAGGCAAGAATCTTTTTTGCCCTCAATTCGGGAATTGATGAAGGGGAAAAACATTTTGATGAACCATTAGCAAGTGTTTGGGTGAATGCCTGGTTTTTTTTTCAAGCAGATTTTCCACAAAAATTCCTGGGGAAAAAGGCGCTCCCCCCAATATGAAAAAAAGATCCAAGACCTGATTTAAGTTTCCCAAAAAACTTGGGGCTAGAATGAGTGTGAAAAAATCACTTTTTTCACTCCCCATATTGACTATTTTCCTAACATTTGTGGGGATTACAGTGAGGAACAAGGAGAGCGGTTCCATCAGGATATTTGCACCTTGGAAAATCGATACCAGGGCAGATGGAATGTCAGCATGATGGCGGATTACTGCTGGTCATTGAAACGTAATGGTCTCGATGCACAGATCAAGCGAAAATCAAAGTATGTAGGCTAACCATTAGGATCATATTTTTTTAATAAAATCATTTAATTTGATTCATGTTGATTTGGAATTCATATGTTCTTAAAACTAACAGAAAGTGCTTTTCCATGATTAATTGTTTAAATTTTAATAAATTAGCCATTTATTAAAAATTCACATTTTTTGTTATCATTAATTTGTATTTTATTCAAAATTCTTTCGTTATAGAGCAAAATGGTTTAGATATTTACAATCAGCAGCCCAAGAATATGAAAGGTCGCAACCATGAATTTAAAAATAAAATTAAAACATTCCAAACGCAGACCAGTGTTACTAACACGAACACGGAAACGTTCTCTCATTTAAAAGAGTTCTTAAGGAAAAATGGTAGATTGCCTGGGAAGGCCTAAGGAGTGAGCCTGGGCCAAGATATTATACCTCCAAGTTGTGTCATTGCCTTCACAAGGTCAAAAAAGGTGGCGACAACTGAGTGGTTATTGGCAAAGGCATTACAAACATACGTATCCAAGCAAAGTAAGGGGTTTTGAAAGTAGAACGACCCTTACGAAAGCCGTATTAAACTAGTGGAGAGACTATTGTGTGTCTCTAAATACCACTTCAGACATCTACTTACCAGACGTTCCTCACCTTGCAAACTGCACTGGTAAGAACAAAGGGATGATAGTGAGAGGCATCATGTACGTAGTACCCGGTTTGCAGAAATGAGAGTTAGTTAATATTTTATTATGCACCCCATTCCCCTCCCGTGGGCGGTAGTCAAAAGATTACAAAGGTACATAATGGGTCCAGGGACTGGACCCCAAAGTTTTGATAGCTGAAAATAGGTACAAGGTAATGAACTCACAAGGGTTACAAGGTAATGAATCCTTTTAAGTAAAGTTACTTACGTTTATACATGGCTACCCAAACATGAACAAATTATAGAGTACTGGGGCAAACTCAACAACGTCCACACCCGGTCACAACTGTAATGAGTTATTGATGCAAATATTTTAAATTTTTGGGTAGACACACACACACACAAATAGGTGAGTACACACACACACGAGTACAAACGCTTTACACATATATGAGTACACAAATACCACATGCAAGCCCACACACACACGAGTACAAGCACTCACACATATAAAGTACACAAATACACATGCAAGTACACACACAAGCATACAAATACACAGACACAGACAAAACAACACACACACACACAACACACACACACACACACACACACAACACACACACACACACACACACACACCACACATACACACACTCTATACACACACTTATACACACACGAAAGTGAGAACAGTGGCATATTACCACAGCTGGGGAAGAACTCCTTGCGACCAAATAAAATTACAGTCGTAAGAGGACTGCAATGGCTGACTGATGTAAATGCTGTAGCATACGAATATAAATGCCGTCAGGGCCAGCTGCCGATGATCGGCATGCGGAGAGTTTTTGCCTCCGTTCCAGAAGAGTAAAACGCACATTATAAGATTCTTCTCTGATTGAAGAAAAGTTTAAGGGCTCTAACTCTCTGGCTGACTTGGAGGAAAGAAACGAGAGATACGGACAAGATGATTACCAATTTCGGTGGCAATGTGAAGAGGGTTTGCAAATAATGACACCGAGAACCCGAAGAATGGGAGCCGGGTCGGGAGAGTTTTCCCCACCAGTTTCCGTACTTTTTTCCAGACTGCACTCATACCGAAGTGACGGTGGAAACATAATCCCACCAGCAGTGCGTTTATCGTTACGGATGACATGGAGGGGACCGCTCTCTTCTGCTTTAAATCAAGGGGTCGCTCTGTGGTTCTATTGAAATTTAAAACCTTCCCCCCGCAGTGTGTTTCAAACGTCTGCCCGAGCACAAGCAGGAGGAAACCCTCAAGGCACGCACCTGTGAGAATGCCTGCCGAGGGTTTTTGGTATAGAATTGAAGATGCAGTTAAAACTGAGGTCGAGAAGGGGGGGTACATAACCTCATCAATGGAGGAGAAGAAAGATCGTCACTACAAGCAGTTTGTTAAATTAGACACATGTGCAACACTTGGGGATCTTTATTTGAGGAAACGTTTCGCCATACAGTGGCTTCATCAGTCCATACAAAGGAGAACATTGACGAACAGGAGGAGTTTGAGGTAATCAGTCCCCCAGCCTTGAGGGCGAAAGTGGTCGGGCCATCAATCTTGAAAAGAATTCGCATATTTCGCGTAGAGGTAGTTTATATACCGTAGGCAGGTGAGGTGCAGCAGTTGTAGAGGTGTCACATTTGTCTATTATGGGAAATAGGTCTTTCCCATGGGTTAGGCAAGTGAAGAATTTCCCTGTATTAGATCCCAAGATGTTGCTGTGTCAGACAGGAATGTTAGACAAATGTGATGCCATCTACAACTGCTGCACCTCTCCTGCCTACGGTTATAAGCTACGTCTACGCACATATGCTGTATTCTTTTCAAGACTGAGGACTGACCACATCGGCTCAAGGCTGAGGGACTGATTACCTCAAACTCCTCCTGTTTTTCAGTGCTCTCCTTTGTATGGACTGATGAAGCCACTGTGTGGCGAAACGTTTCCTCAATAAAGATACCCAAGTGTTGCACAGTATCTAATTTATCAACTTGTCGGTTCTTTAAACCATTCATCTACAAAAGCAGCTTGATGCTAGTGAGGTCCCAATTCGCTCGGTGAATTGCCAGCGTGGGCTACGGGGAGGTGGTAAAATACCAAGAATTTAAGGATGTTTGGGAAAATGTTCACTGCATGCAAGTCCGGAGGACAGACCAGAAAAGTCTATGCAGTGAGGAAGAGCAAACCGAGAGATCGATGCAAGAGGTACAATGAGTACGAGAATCAAAATGGGTGGGAGTACCCGTATTTAAAACTTGGAGCAGGAGAGAGAAGCGAGAAAAGCCTCCACGTGAATGCCACGGGAGTTACAGTGAGATCCACCCCAAGGAAATGGTGAGCATTAAATCGCCAAGTAACGGAAAATGGTGGCGGTAAGGAAGAAACCAGAAATGCAACATCTGGGACAGAAATGCCCAAGAGGATAGAGATACAAAGAACAGATTGTATATCACTTGTTCAAGTGGATGCGGGCTGCAGTGTAATGCAGCGAAGTTTTGAACAAAGAGTTTATGGAATAGAATACCAGTGCTTATAAGAAGTGCACTTCATTAAAGGTTCCATCACGAAAAGGATCTGATGAATATAATAAAACATAGCCCGAAATGGGATGGATAACAGCGGAGTGTAATCTGGGTTCTTGTAAACAAAAACAAGCAGTAAAAAATTGGGAGATCAAAAACTGAAGCTCATCCCATTTTCCCTTTTTTTTGGCCAGGAATTCCACTGAAAATAAGCCATGTTTTTTGAAAAGGAAAGATACAAAAAAATCTAAAGGTGAGGTACCCTTTTAAACTAAAAGGGGTTTTTAGAAAGTAAATGGGGAAAGGCAGCAAAAAAACCCACTCAAGCAGGGGGAAGGTTTGGGGAACGCTTTTGAAGAAAGGGTTGTCCCGGGCTGAGAGAGTAAAAGAGGAGGGCAGGAGGGGGGATCGGAATCCATCAATGGTTAGTCCCCCTCAATATATTCAGAAGAGTTCAAGTGTTTAGAGGAAAAAGGGGCTTTTGTATGTGGGATGTATTGGATATAGAAGGAGGGGGGTGGGGTAAAGTGGGGGGGCGATGGGGAAATTTCCCAAAGGTAAGGTTTACGAAAGGTTAGGGGGGAAAACTGGAGAAAAAGTTGGGGGGGGGAATGGGGGGAAGCGACCATGGGGGGAGCGGGAAGAGGAAAAAAATTTTGGGGGAGGGGAAAAAAAGGAAGGTACGGGTTCGAGGAAAAGAGGTGAACCCCCCAAAAATCAAAAACGGGGCCCAGTAAGAGGTGAAAAAACCCAGTCCCGAGACGGGGAAAGGAAAAATGTGTGGTAGAAGAAAAAAAAGGAGTGGAAAAAATTAGTTTTTTAAACAATGGGGTTTTTTGGGAAACGGGGGAGAATTAGTGGGGGCAATGGGGAGGAGTTGTACGAGGTCTTGTAGACACAGAAGGGAAGGGGTTTGAAAACAGAATGGGGGAAGGGCTAGGTAAAAACCTTTGAGCCCCAGGGTTCAAAAAAAATTAGAGACGGGGTTTTTGACTGTGGAAGGGGTGACCACAGAGGGGCTGCAAAAGGGTTGGGCCCCCGGGAGGGGGGGGTCGTTTAGTAACTCGTAATAAGAAAAAGGGGGGAAGTCCCCCCTGGGGGCGTAGATGAGTGACTGCCATAGCATAAAGGAAAACCCTTTCTGCCTCTTTGAGACAACGAATTTCTCGCTCATTTATGTAAATTTTGGCAATGGCGAGAGTAAGATGGGGGGAGGCCTCGGGGAAAATTTAAGGCACGAGGGGGTAGCTAAAAGATGTATTGGTATGGCAGTCGGCATCCAGCCCTGAGTTTGGGAAAAATAAACAGCAATATTTCACTGGGGGCCCAAAACGCCAGAAATTTTTTCCACTGTTGGGGGTGTAGGGCCCCACCTTTCGGTGTTCCACAAAAAAAACCCAAAAGGGAGGGAAGCTCACAGCAGTAAAAATTTTAAGTGGGTTTCATTGCAAAGGGTATTCGCCTGCGGGCGGGGAGAACATAAGTTTTCTATTTTGAGGACTGGGGGGGTTTTTGGAAAACTCGGCGGTTCTTGAATAGCACCCTAACATTCCCGACCCACCTCGGTGGAAAAAGAAAGGGCAGCCGCTCCCCACCACAAAGCATACCCCCTTTGGGCCAAAACCCCTTGGGAATCCAAAAGGCGCTTCCAAAAGATACCCCCATCACCCAAAAAGACACCCAAAGCCCCCCTTCCCCCAAAGGAGACCGGGAGAGGGGGGGAATACCCGGGTTTAATCCAGTTTCCCATGGAAAAACTACATTTACCAATCCCCCCAAAAACGGACGGGAATAGCCCCGGTTTCCCCTTCTCCCTCCCCTGGAAATTTTTGGTCCCCCCCAAACCCCAAAGGCTAAAAACCCGGAAAGGGCATAGGGGAGGGATGAGGGTAGGGTGGGGGAAAGGGGGGAAGGGGGGAAAAGGGGAGGATGGGATGGGGAAAGGGGAAAAAATTGGGGGGAAATTTAGGTTGGGCCCTTGAGGAAGGAGACCAAAAAGCCCAAAACCCTCAGCCCAAAAGACCCTTTCTTCCCCGGCCCCAAAGGGCCTTTAGAGATTTCATGCAGACCCAGGGGGGGAATGGAGACAATTGATTCGGTTCAAGGGAGAAGAGGGGGGTTTTTTTCCCTTTTGTTCGGGGCCCTTTTTGCAAGCTTTAAATATCCCCAACCCCTTATTTGAAATGTTAAGTTTTCCCCTTCCATGTCTTATGATACCTCCCTTAACCAGGGCCCACCTGGTCTGCATTTAAATTGGTCCCGGGCTAACACCTACGGGGTTTTGACACCCAATTAGTAAAAAAGTTTATTTGATACGGTTCACATAAGTACAATTATAATACATAGTAAATATGTAAAAATTTCCTAGGATAACCTGATTATCCTGATTATCCACCTAATGGTACCCAGGTTCTCCCCCCTCTGGGTTTAGGTTCGGGAAATTTATTTCCCCAGCCCTTCATCTGCTGTTTCCTAAATTCAGAAATCACCCATTCCCTTTAAAAACCACACATAAAGCAAAAATTTTTTTTGATTGTAGATTTGTTTGAAGCGCAAAACCTGTAGGGTTCATATACGCCGGGGGTTTAATGGAAGGCAAAAAGGGGGTCGACCCAAAAGGAATGAAAGGGGCGGGCCCCAAGCCCCTTTGGTCAAGAGGGGCCTCCCCGGATCAAGGCATCAGGTTTTATTACGGGAAAATTTTTAGAGGGGCACTCATAAGGTAGTGTCGCGGAGGGTTTTGGTCGGGGGAAGGTGGCGGAAGTAGGAAATAAACCAAAATAAATTTTCCCAGGTACAGGGGAGCATAGAGAGAAAAGTGGGTCAGACCCTGGAAGTTTTTCAGGCAAAGGACCCAAGGGGCCGAAAGAACAGCTAACTTCAAAGTAGGGTTTGTTTCATGCAGGGGGAAAGGGCCACCCAGGGGGTTTGGTTTATCAACCCCTTTAATTGGGCCCAGGGAGTTTGTTTGTCAGAAAACAAATAAATTTCGGGGGGTCTTAACTGTATAAAGGGTTTAAATCATCCCCTTCCCAAAAAAGCATATAAAAATTTGTTTAAGGGGCTTAAATAGCTGCCTTTTTGGGGAATCCCCCCTTGACCAATACACCCGAAATATCCCCTTATCACTTTCCCCTATGTTGTGTTCACTTTATAATTTGTTTTTCAATTTTTCCCCAAATTTCCCCCCCAACTTCCACAATTTTTTCTTCCGAAACCTAAAAAAGTAGATTTTAGGTAGCAAACTGCTTTTTTGCAGTTTTTTCCTTTTATACCCCGATTCTTCAGCTTCTAAACCGTACCCCCCTTTCCCCACTTTTTTCACAGTTTAAAGGGTTTCGGTAACCATGGTGATACCAACATAACCTGACTAATTCCCGTTTTTACTCAAATTTTTTTTTTTTTTTTGCTTTCCCCTCCTTCCCATATACCCCTTTAATCCGAGCTCTCATTCCTCTCTTAAATCTCATGTAGCCTGAAATGCCCATGTGTATGTTATTTTTGGAGTCAAAAAGAGCAGGGGGCCCGTGAGTATTAATGAATCTTGCTTGTGTAATTATTTGCTTATTATCTCATTGCGCTTTCCCCAAAACTCTGACGGCAAAAAAAAAGGTACGAAGACCAAGCTCGGGTCGCCCTCCCCGCGCCCAAGCCTAATCGCGGAAAGGAGGCCCCTATTACAAACAAGAAATGGCGGCCCTGTGGAATGGGGCCCACCCCGGGGTGTCCTTATCCCGGGTCCCTCAGGGGACTCCCTTCCCCACACTCCCCGACTCTTCGGTTCTCATGGGGAACACACGAAAGCAAAAATCGAAACCTTCGTCCATCTTCTGCCTTCACTAAAATCTGTCAGCATCTATCTAATTAAAAACTACAAATTTTTCCATTACTCTTCCTTTAAATTTAAAAGTCCCTTGTTTTGCATTGAATATTAAAAAAATTTTCCCTTTTTAAAAACTCTCGGTAATGTAGAGTAATTCTAAAAATTTTCTGCTGAAGTAAAAATGAGAAAAACACTAATCTCCCCAAAGTACATTGACATTTTTCTTTTATTGCCAAAAATATTTATTTTTTTTATTTTTTTTTTTTTGAACATAATACAGTGAAAAATACAAAGGAATTTCAGTTTTTTCCCGTTTCAACCCTGCCAAAGCCCCTTTTATGCAGGAAACCCTTATGGGGGAGGCCTTTTAAAAATTTAAAAAAAGATAAACAAAAACAATGATATATTCAGTGGTAAAAACAATTTTTGGGAAACAGAAACAATTTTTCACAAAAAGAGTATTACAAAGGCAGGTCATTTTGGTCATTTCTGTTTTTGTGGCATTAGTTGAATGGGTATTCTGTTTAGTAATGTAAATTTAAAAAAAAAGTTTGATTGGGTCACGGTTTTGCATTTATGGATACAATAAAAAAGGGAAAAATTTATGAGATTTCAATTTTTGAGTACATTTAATTCAGTATTTTTTGGTGTGGAGTAAGTGATTTTTTTTGAAGAGACTTGAAATTTTTAAAAACAGGACAGTGTTTCTTTTTTTATTCAAGGTAATGAATTCCCGATTTTAGGGCCCTTTTTTGTGCATTTAGAGATGTTTTATTTTAGCAAATACCAAGGAACCTGCCTATAATTAACCAGTAAAC
This sequence comes from Cherax quadricarinatus, assembly GCF_026875155.1. Lineage (NCBI taxonomy): Eukaryota > Metazoa > Arthropoda > Malacostraca > Decapoda > Parastacidae > Cherax > Cherax quadricarinatus. Next base: position 390,252 of record NC_069411.1, read on the forward strand.
CTGTGCAGAATTTTTTGTTCCCGGTATATCTTCTTGAGTACATGACTATAATTTATTTTCCCCTTTTTCTCCCGTCTTTCAATAATTTTGCCCCCAGGAAGGGTTATTGAACTTGAACCAAACCCGCTGGGGCGAAATGTTCTTTGAATAAATTTTCCCATTTAAAAACTTTTGTGTCTTTAAACCCTACAAAATTTGCATTTTTTTTCCCCGGAAATTTTAAATATGTTGTAAATTAAACCACTACCCTTATATGCTTATGATTTGGGGAAAATATAAAAATTCATTTGCCTTTTCTGTTTTTTAAAAAGTAGGAAAAAATTATGGGCATGGGAGGTTTAACCCAGAAGGGTCTTTCTGTTTTCCCTTTCTTTTCCCCCGGATAGCCGAGGGTAAAAAAGGAAACCCAGCACCCTAAGTTATACGTATTTATAATATTATAAATATAATTTATTATATTATATTATATTATTAATATATAAAATTTATATATATTTATATTTTTTATAAAATATAATATATTATATATATATATTTTATATTATATAAAATATATTATATATTATATATATTAATTATATTTATATATATAATTATATATATTTATATATATTTAAAATATATATATATATATATAAACTTTTTCAGGAAAACCCCAAAGGGTTTTCCCTGGAAAAATTTTTTTCACCTACCACCACCCCCATATTTATTTTTTACTTTATTTAAAAACAAAAAAAACATTGCAAAATACACTGACAAAAATACAATAAAGGGAATAAAACGACCCTTAAAAAAATCAGAGCTACATTTGAAAACTTCGTCCGGGCCCCGTCGGTTTGGGCCCCGTTTTTTTCCCGGAAAGCTGCCGGGGATTTACCCTCTGGGGTCGCAACACTGAGTCTCTGAAAAAAAGGAAAATGGCCCCCCTGTGGTCCTGGGTTTTTTTATTTATGAGTTTTTAAACCCCTTCCCTTTTAGGAAAATTTAAGCACCCCGCCCCCGCTCCCTTTGGGGCTGCCGGGCTCTATTTGGGGTTTAAAATTTTTAGCAAGGGGGAAAGGGCTTCATATTTTCGGGGGCTTTCCCCCCTGTATCCCCGTGGCTGGGCTCCACCCCCTTCAGCTAAGGAGTATGTAAAATAGGTTTTCTGCCAATTTTGGCAGTCCGGGTAGTCCCGGGAAAATTTTTTCCATCCTTTTCCCGGGTAGCATAGTGGCCCCCTCAGGACACTTTTGACTTCCATTTAGACCTCTGCACTTGGGGTTCCCCCTTTGGGTGGGCTTTAGCTGTGGCGAGGGTTCTCTTTATGATGTTTGATGACCTCCTCATTTGGGTATTCCCTTCCCGATGTGTGGCACAGGAGACCATGAAGTCCGTTTTGGGGTCAGCTGTCGCCCTGCCCCAAAAAACCCCCCTTTCATGTATTTGGTGAGGATGGGGGGGGGCAAAGGCGAAGAACAACCCCCCAAACCGAATGGCCTTTGGGTTTGAGTCGAAATGCCCATGGTGGAAAATTTGGGAAAAGCTAGAAGGGAAAACTCCTAAAAAGTTGTGCCTCACTGCTAGAAGACGAGCTTTTTTCCCTTTTCCCGAAAACATTGGCCCAGATTTTGGTTTGGGGATTTTTTCCTTTATCGGGTTTGTCCCCCGTGGGACTGTTTGTGCTCTTTTGGGGGAGCGGTCTACCGGGGAAATCTGCAAGGGGGTCGGGCCCCGCCTTGTGGCTTCGTGAACTGGGGTCTTTAGCCCCCCAGCGTCTCTCAGGCGTTCGGGGGAAATTCCCTTTTTGACAAACCACTGGAAGCCAAACACGAAGACGAAAAAGCTTGGTTTAAAAATACCCGCATTGCTTTGCACACCCCTACCCCCCGTTGCTGATCCCCTTGCTGATCTTCTTGTGAAAATTCGTTTTCCCTTTTTTTAGGTTGATTCAGGAGTGTGTCATCGAGTTGGTTGGGTTGTCAAAAGGGGGTGCACACCTCAGGAATTGAGTTTTTGGATAGTTTAAAACAATTGTGAGGGGATACAGGGGGATCATGGGCCTCAAAATCGCGTATTCTTCCTTTCCTTTTTCTTCGGTCATTCAATTTTTTCCCTTTAGGGGCTATGTCGATAAACCTGGGGGGACCCAGCTGTGCTCCCCCCCAAAAAAATAATGATTGGGCTGAGTGGTAGTTGAGGGCTTCTGGGGGGGGGATTTTTTCACACAGCCCTTTTTTATTTTTCCCGGTTTGTTGTGATGATTTTCAATTGGAGGGATTTAGGATGAAAAACCCAAAAGGCCCTTTTCCCTGTGTCTTCACCAGTTGTTTGGTCTTAACAGGGACTCCAGTGCCTGCCAGGTGCAATTTATCCAGGTACCCGAAGCTGGCTCGCTGTTTTAGACTGGGAAGTTAGCTTTCTTACTGCCATGCAGAAGGGAAAAATGGAAAAGGTTTGGGTTGCCCCGCCCGAATTTCACTCTGATGAAAAATTTTTTGTTTGCCAAACAAAAAAATTGAAAAGGGGTTTCCCATTTGCCCGCTGAAAGAAGGGAAAGACTGGGGAATTTATCCCAAAAAAGGGCCGGGCCCGGGCCAAAGTCTCTTTGCCTTTTTTAAAGGCCTTTCAAAATCAAGCTTGACCCACAACCTTGCCTTCTGGTAGGCCCTAATGTAGGCCATTGCCACATGAGCTGCGGCTTCGTGCCCAGTTTGAAGGGGGGGCAGGAAAAACCAAAGGGAAAAGTGGAGAAATACTCAATTGTGAGCGTACTTGTCCCTTTCGTAAAAAAAATCTTGCAACCCCTACTGTCAAGCGATGCGAGTTACGGCAAAGTGCTGAAAGTTTCCCGGGCTGCCTTTTTTTGCAAGTTTTACAACAGGGTTCTTCATGGTTAGTTTGGAGTAAAAATTTCCCCCCAAAGGGGGATATAATTCTTCCCCAGGTCCCCAACCCCCTCCCATTACCCTTACTATTTACTTACTTGGTACAAAGGGTTCAGCAAAGGGGTTTCCGCCTTCTTTTTGATACTAGTAAAGGTGGCCCCATCCTGTCGTTTTAAGGGGGGAATGATTTCATCAGGCAGATAACCTTGTCGGTCCTTGACCGGGGGAACCACCGGGTTTTGGAGCCTACCCAAACTAAAGCTAGCTTTCTTTTAGTGTCCACCCCCCCATTTAGCTATGGCCCCACTTTTGAACGTCCCCCATATGTCTCCCAGGCTTGCTTTTCAATTTTCCCTTTATAGGGGGTAGGATGTCTCTTTTTCCCTTCCCCCATGTTTTGAAACTTAGCAGTACCAGCCTCTCTACAACGAAAAACCCAAAACCAAGGGGCTGACCCGTAGGTTTTCGTCACATTTTGGGCCATTTTTGAGGAATGTTTTCTTTTTGTAGATTAATTTTGCCAGTGAAGGTTTTTCATTTTGGTTTTTCAACACCCCCTTGGGAAAAAGACATTCCAATCGGTGGGGCGAGTGAAGGGGAAGGGCTGGCCAATTACCTCCCCCCAAAGCCGGGTTTTGTGCGTGTAGACTCCTCACCTTTTTCTGTGGGATTTTTAATTGTCTTTAAAAAACCCCTGGGGTCAGACGACCCAAAACTAGCCCGGGGGTTGACAAGTGACTATCCCTTTCCCTCCAGATCACTCACTACTGGGTAAAGGGAGGAGCCAAGAGTTTTGGGGGGGGGAGTAGGGAAATCAAAAAAAGTTTCTCATGCCCAAAAAACTGCAAAAAGGTCTAAAAGTCTCTCTGTAAAAGGTGGGGATTGAGGTCCCCAAAACAATTAGATTGTTGCCATTTGGGGTTGTAGCAAAAGGGAGTCAATATTTTCCTTTAGGAAGTTGATGGGGTCTGAATGTTGCACTGAGGTCTGTACATTGCACTTTTGCTATTTACGAGGTACTAGTGTTTTTACGAGCTTAAAAAACATCATTTTAAAGATGTGTAGGGGGGCAACATTAATGTGCTGGGCATAAAACACTTTTAGAGAAGCACACAGCAACATCTCCCCCTTTTTGCCCTTGCCTGTCTCTTCTCATCCATGGGGTGTAGCCAGAAATTTCCCTTGAAAAAATTTTCGGGGGGAGTCCTGTCACCCAAAAAAAATTTTTCAAAAAACCTATCATCTCTTCTTCCCCTCTTTTCCCTTCTTTTCCCCTCTCTCTCTTTCTCTCTCTCTCCCCCTCTCTCTCTCTCTCTCTCCTCTCTCTTTCTCTCTCCTCTCCCCTCTTCTCTCTCTTCTCTCTCTCTCTCTCTCTCTTTTTCTTTTTTCTCTCTCTCTCTCCCCCCCCCCCTTCCTCTCTCTTCCCCTCTCTCTCTTCTTCTCCCCTTCTCTCTCCTCTCTCTTTTCTCTCTCTCTCCCCCTCTCTCTCCTCTTTCTCTCTTTTCCCCTCTTCTCTTTTCCCTCTCTCTCTCTCTTTTTTCCCATTTCATTCTCCCCTTTTTTGCTATTTTTCCCCTTTTCTTCCCCTCTCTCCCTCTCTTTCTTTTTCTCTCTCTCTCTCTCTCTCTCTTTCTCTTTTCTCTCTCTCTCCTCTCCTCTCTCTCTCTCTCTCCCCTTTTTTCCTTTTCTCTTCTCCCCCTTTCCCTTTTTTACTCTTCCCTCTCTCTCCTTCAAATTTTTTTTTTTTTTTTTTTTACACAGGGTTTGAAAAGGTTAAGGATCCCTAGTTTTATTGACAGCTATTTTAAGGTTAAGGATTCCTAACTTTTTTGGGAAAATCAAGAGCTGTTACCTAAAATCGGTCATTTGGGAAAAACATTTTTATTGTTATGAACATACAATAGGGAACAGGAAAGAAGTTTGGGGCCATTGTGGGCCAGCAAATTTTTATTTGATCAATACGTTATCTCGTTGCACATTTTGCTGTACGAATTGTTCCCTACTCGAGTCACCTGGGTATGTATGATCTCAATGGGGTGATGTTCTGGGGAAGGGTACAGCCAAGTGAAAATTGCGCTTTCTGCCCCTTTTTTGTGGAAAAAAATTTTTTTTCACGCTGTCCCCGAAGTGGGATCCAATGTGGTTTTTTTGGGCAATATTTTGGGCCCTTTTTACTTTAAAACTAAGGGCCCCCCACCCTCCCTCCTAAAGTTGAAGGCTCGCTGAAATGGGCCGATCTTTCCAGGATGGGTTTCCCGGCGGGGATGAGACGTTTTTCTCTGTTCCTTTCTCTGTCAAGCAGTCCCCCAGATGAGAGGGGGGGGAGGCAAACCAAGAAAGTGGGTATACTCAAAATTTTTGAGCGTACTTGTGCCTCGTACAGGATTCCCTTTCAACCCCCACTGTCCCAACAGGGGCGAGATACGGCGAAGTGCTGGGAAGCTTCCTGGCTGCCTTGTTTTTCAAGATTTTAAAAAATGGTTTTTTCATGGTTAGTTTGGAGTCAAATTTCACCCCCAAAGGAAAATCAACTTCCCCTCCAGGTTTCCAAAATCGTCCCAAATTATCCCCTTTCTACTGCACCAGCATTACCCTCATGGTGCCTAAAACGTTTATCATTTGCGTTTTCCCCAGGGCAAAAGTTTCTTGCCATCTATTTCCCCAAGCTGAAAATAGCCTCAGCTGGGGATTGATGTAGCTTAGAGCACCCGGCCCTTTCTTTTCTTGGGTAAGTGAATGTCAGTGTACAATTTTTCTCTATGCATGGATTTGGGAATTTGGGTAAGAAGGTCGTTGAAGTAGAAAATTCCAAAAACAGTGGACCCCCACAAATTCCTTTTTGGAAAAGCTTGCCCCCCAAAATAGGATGCCCCTTTCTGATTTCCCTTCCATTGAGGGGTCACTTAGAGTCTACCCTGAAAGGGAATCACTGAGGAGACATAGGGGGGGGTAGAGGGCCCGCAATTCCCAGTGCTTTAAATTTTGCTAAGAGGCCCCGGTTCCACACCCGGTCGAAAGCGCCAGGGAAATTTTCCCGTGTACCCCACAGCTGACTTTGGGTTCATTTCCCGTGAAATGGTGCCACTTAGTGGAGAGGTTTAAAAAACAGATCAAACAGCAGGTAACCCTTTTTCCCGAAGCCATATTGACGATCACAAAGGGAAGTGATTGGGAGTCAAAAAAAAAATGTCAATTTTTTCTTTAGTTATTGTTTTCAAGGAAACTTTCCCGTGGGTTGACGGATGACCCCGGGTTTGTATTTTCTATTTTTTTCGCTCTTCCTTTTTTTGAAAAGGGACTACTTTGCCTCTTTCCCTGGAGAGGGCCATTTACACTGTACTAGGGAGTTTCGAAAAATGCGAAATTAGGGGGGGGTAGCTGGCTCACATCTTTCAACAATCTTGGGCTCAACTTGTCTGGGCCCACAGCCTTTTTTTTGGTCAATGATTTGGGAAATGACCTCCTCCTGCCTTGTTTTTCCCCCCACTACAGTTTTGACACAGTTCTTTCAGCTAGCCAAGAAGGGTCCCTTGCTGGGTCAGGAACCTTTCAATTTTTGGGAGCAAAGTGTTAGCAAAGAGGTCCGCCTTCTCTTGACTAATATAAAAGGTGGGGGCCCATCCTGTCGAATTTAGAGGGGGAATAAGTTCAAACAGGGAGATAACCTTGTCGTCCTTGACCAGGGGGCCCCCCAGGTTTTGGAGCCTAAACCCACCGATGCCCAACTTTCCTTTTTTGTTTTCCCAAAATCCCTTTAGCAAAGGCCCACTTTTGAACATCACCCCAAAAGCCTACAGGGTTGCATGGCAAGTTCCTGTTATAAAGGGGGTAGGAAATTTTTCTCTTAAACCCTTTGGGCCCTGCTTTGGGACTTAGCGTAGCAAACCTCTCTACAACGAAAGCCAAAACCCAAGGGGTGATCTTAGGCTTTTTCACATATTGCCGGGGAGGAAAGTGGTTTTTGTTTCAGAAATTTAAGGATGTGTCCAGTGAAGGCTTTCACTTGGTTGTCAACATCCCCCTGGAGAAGAGCATTCCAGTCGGTGGTGGCGAGCTCAGAGCAAAGGGCTGGCCAATTACCTCTTTCCCATAGCCAGGTTGTGCGTGTGGACTCCTCACCTCGTTCTGTTGGATCTTAAGTGTGGTAAAAACAGCCTTGTGGTCAGACGATCCAACGTAGCCGAGGGTTGACAAGTGACTATGCCTTCTGCCAGATCACTCACTACTGGTCAAGGGAGGAGCCAGAAATATGAGTAGGGAAATCACAAAGTTTCTCATGTCAAACACTGCAAGAAGGTCATCAAAGTCCCTCTGTATAAGGTGCTGGTTGAGGTCACCAACAATTATGATATGTTGACAGTTGTGTTGTAGCAGAAGGGAGTCAATATTTTCCATTAGGAAGTTGATAGGGTCTGCATGTTGCCACTGAGGTCTGTACATTGCACATGTTAGTACAGAGGTACTAGTGTTTATACAGAGCTTGAAGAACATCATTTCAAGATGTGTAGGGGTGGCAACATCTATGTGCTGGGCATGAACACCTTTCCCCTCTTTCTCTCTCTCTCTCTTTTTCTCTCTCTCTTTCTTTCACTAAACAAACAAACAAAAAAAAAAATGGTTGGGACTCGTAGGAATCAGGGATCAGATGACAATGGTACTGGTAGGGAGGAATGGATGGAGGAACAGTGGAAAAGGATGGAGCAGGAATGGGAGAGAAAATTAGGAGAGCTTTCTGAAAAAATGGAGAAAGAGCTGTCTGAGAAATGGGAAAAGAGGTTGGAGAAGGGGCGAAGAAATGGGTGGCACAAGTTGAAAACTGCAGTAGCACAGGGCAAGGTGCGAGATTTGGAGGTTAAAACAGGCTGAGCAAGTCTCAGGGGCAGTGACCAGAGAAGACACAGCGTATGAGAGCTGTGAGGAATGAGCAGGGAAGGAAGGAGATAGGAATAATCTTGGTCATAATCAGCCTGCATGAAGGGTCAGGAAGTAAAAGGGAGAGCAGCTGGGTGCAGATAGAGGGAGATAAGTCAAATGCTGAGCCACAAACCATTGCCCTACAAGGAGCCTCTGGAAATATCAAGGAGAAAATTGCCATTTGCAGATAGGAACCAGAGTACAAGAGGAGAGGCATTGGGAGGGAGGAAGGGCAAAATCGTGTTTATACATGGCTTCGGGAGAGGAGAGAAGGAAACACACTGTAAGACGGCAGAAAGAAGATAAGGAGATTGGGAAAATCATCTCGGAACATAGGGGAGAGAAATGGACGAGATTGTAAATTTTCAGCGAATAGGGGGGACCTGAAGGGGGAACCGACCGTTCAAAGCTGATTCTCAGGACAGAAACAGTGCAGACAGGATCTCCAAGAGAACCCACAGCTGGAAAAACTTGGAATGAGTTCAAGAAGGTGTTCCTAGACAGAGACAGAACCACAAACCGAGGTGTTAGCAGCTGAGCGAAGAGGACAAAAAAGCGAAAGGAGCTAGGAAAGGAAACAAGGATGGAACCATGCAGAGGTCAGTCGAGCAAAAAGAGGAAGCAAGGGCAAGCACACAACACTATATACTAAGAACCCCACACTATCACACCATCCCAACACATTCTACAATCCATACACAGCTTCACCCAACCCCCAACCATAGAATCCCACAGTATGCTACCAGGTCTCCCACCCACAGGCCCCCAAAACCACAGTATTGGAAAGGAACTGAAAGTATGGTACACAAACGGTGATGGAATAACAACAAGTTGGAGGAGTGGCACGAAAGAGTCAAAGAGAACATCACCGGACATCAAAGGCTCCACAGAAACCAAGCTTACAGGTCTGATAACAGATGCCAAATTTCCCAACGGGATCAGATCTGAGGAAAGACAAAAGGAGCGAGGGGGGGGGAGGAGTAGCACTGCTGATCAACACGATGGAATTTTGTGAGCTAGAGAGAGGAGACAGCGGAGAAAGAAAGTGATTAACATAGCGGGATGCTTCACTCTGGAGGTCCATGTGTAATTGCAGTGTTGCATAACCCACCTCAGAACAGAAGGAGACCAGGGGCTGAGTATGACGAGAGCAATAGAGCGATGTTGACACATGGCTGCAGTGGCAGAGAGTCATGCTGCAGGGCAAAGCTCCCTGATCATGGCGACTTTAACCACAAGGAGATCGACTGGGAGAACTTGGAGCCTCATGGGGGCCATGATACATGGAGGGCTAAGATGATGGAGGTGGTACTGGAAAACTTCATGTACCAACACGTTAAGGGACATACAGAGAGAGAGAGGAGAGGATATGAACAGCAAGATGGACTCTAGTATTCACCTTGAGCAGTTGCAGATATTGAGGACATCACATATGAAAGACCCTTGGGGCAAGCGATGTGTGGTTTTGAGCTTCGAATACACAGTAGAGCTACAAGTGGAGGGGAAGCAGGAGGCAGGACAATGAAACCAAACTACAGGAAAGGGGACTACATGGGAATGAGGAACTTCCTGTAACGGTTCAGTGGGACACGAGAACTGAAGGGAAGCCAGTTAATGAGATGATTGAATATGTAGCAACATTGTGCCAGGAGGCTGGAGGAGAGGTTGTACTCAAGGAACAGGAATAATGAAAAATCCAGGATGTGCCATGTTCCGCCAAAGTTGCGGAGGCAAAAAACCAAGTGTGCTAGGGCAATGGCAGCAAATATAGAGGACAAAGGACCCAGGAGAATAAGGAGAGCAGTCGTGGAGCCAGAAACGTATATGCCACGTTAAGAAGGGAGGCCAATGACTATATGAAAACGACATAGTTTAGCGAAAGCAAATCTGACCCGAAGCTGTTATACAGCCACTATCAGGAGGAAACAACTACCAGTCAAGGACAGGTAATCAGGTTAAGGAAGGAAGGTGGAGAAGAACAAAACAAGAAATGACGTGAAGTACGTGAGGAACTCAAACAAGAGATCTAAGGAGTTTCACAGAGGAGACGTGAAGTGAAGAGCTTCTGAGTGTGCTAGATACTCAAGGCAATGGGGCCAGATATCATCTCTCCAAGGGTCTGAGAGAGGGAGCAGAGGCGCTATGGTGTACTAACAACAATATTCAATACATCTATCGAAACGGGAGATTGCTGAGGCATGGAAGCAGCAAATGTAGTCCCAATCTTTAAAAAAGGAGACAGGACATGTAAGCACTAAACTACAGACCAGTGTCATGAATGTTAGTATGCAAAATGTCATGGAGAAAGATTGTCAGGAGAAGAGTGGTGGAAACACCTAGAAAGGAATGTTCTCATCAACAGCACCAACATGGTTTCATGGATGGGAAATCTGTGTCACAAACCTACTGGAGTTCTATGACAAGTAACAGCAGTAGACAAGAGGAGAGAGGGGTGGGTGGATTGCATTTTCTTGGACTGCAAGAAGGCGTTTGACACAGTACCACACAAGAGGATTAGTGCAAAAACTGCAGGACCAGAAGGATAACAGGGAAGGCACTACAATGCGACCAGGGAATATTGCCTGGAAAGACAGCAGCGAGGAATGGTACGTGGGAGGTTCAGAGTGGGCACCTGGACCAGCGGGGTTTCACAGGGGTCAGTCCTAGACCAGTGCTGTTTCTGGTATTTGGAACGACATGGGACAGAAGGAATAAAACTCTGAGGTGTCACTGTTTGCAGATGACGTGACAGTGATGAGAAGAGTTCTTTCGATCGAGACAGGCAGAACTACAAAGGGTCTGGACAGGCTGCAGATACCTGGCCAGCAATTGGATCCTGCGAGTTCATCCACCAAGTGCAAAGTCTGAAAGATTGGGAAGGGCAAAGAAGACCGCGACGGAGTACATGTCTAGGGGGCCAGAGACTACAAACCTCACTCAAGGAAAAGATATGGGTGAGTATATTAATCAGGCACATCTCCTGAAGCGACATCACAAATAACTGCTGCAGCAATGGGCGCCTTGCAAACTCAGAACTGCATTCTGAATCTTAATAAGGAGTTGTTCAGGAGCCTGTACACCGTGTACGTTAGGCCATATTGGAGTATGCGGCACAGTTTGGAACCCACACTAGCCAAGCATGAAAGAAATAGAGAAAGTGCAAAGGTTTGCAAAAGTTAGTCCCAGAGTAGAGGTATGTCTACGAGGAGAGGTTAAGGGAAATCAACTGACGGACACTGGAGGACAGGAGAGATAGGGGGGACATGATAACGACTTACAAAATACTGAGAGGAATTAACAAGGTGGACAAAAGACAGGATGTTTCCAGAGACTGGACCAGCAACAAGGGGACACCAGTTGGAAGCTGAAGACACAGATGAATCATAGGGATGTTAGAGTAATTTTTTCAGCCACAGAGTAGTCAGGAAGTGACTAGTTTGGGAAGAGATGTAGTGGAGGCAGTATTCTATACATAGCTTAAGCAGGGTACGATAAAGCTCATGGGTCAGGGAGTGACTAATGGCGACCTGTGAAGAGGCGGAGGGGCCAGGAGCTTGGACTTCGACCCTGCAACCTCAACTAGGTAGTACACACCCCACCCACACTCACACAACACACACACACACCACACACACCCACCAACACACACACACACACATTATGGGCGCATATGGGCGCCTGCAAACTGAGAACAGCATTCGATACCTTAGTAAGGGAATCATTCAAGACACTGTACACTTGTTTGTCAGGCCCATACTGGAGTATGACAGACTGTTTGGATCCGCACTTGATAAGCACGTCAATGTATTTTGAAACTAGAGAAAGTACAACGGTTTGCGACAAGGTTAGTTACAGAGCTAAGGGATGTTCCTATGAGAAAGATTAAGGGAAATCGGCCTGACCACACTGGAGGACAGGAGGTCAGGGGAGACATGATAACGACATATAAATAATACTGCGTGGATAGACAAGGTGGACAAAGACAGGAAATGTTCAGGGAGGGACACAGAAACAAGAGCCACATTGGAAGTTGAAGACACAAATGAGTTCAGAGAGATAGTAGGAAGTATTTCTTCATGATTACATGTGAGTTGTAACGGCAGTGGGAATAAACCTAGAAATGAGTAGTGGGGCAAGGAAACCATACACAGCTTTTAAGACGAGGTTTGATAAAGGCTCATGGAGCGGGGAGAGAGAGGGCCTATAGCAACCGGTTGGAAGAGGCGGGGCCAGGGAGCTAGGATCGACCCTGCAACCACAAATAGGGAGTTCAAAATAGTTGAGTACACACACTAATCACAACTTATATATATATATATATATATTTATATATAATATATATTATTTAATATATATCTATTATATATATATATATATATATATATATAAATATATATATATTATATATATATATATATAAATATGCAAGGAATTCGCAAGAGCAGGCGAAAATATACACAAACACTGATCTCTGGCTGAAAGGAGACTCGAACCTACAAACCTTGGAAAAAGGTACGCAGTGCCTTCCCATTCTCAGGTGGTAGAATGGAAAAGTCACTGGTCCCTTTTTCCAAGGTTCGTGGGGTTCGAGTCCCCTTAGCCAGGATCAGTGTATATATACATGTGTGCCGAATGGCAGAACTTGCGATCTTGACTTAATAGCAACGCTCTCTTCCCATATGGACAATGAAAATTTGTGTAGCAAAAATTTTCGCCAAAATATACTGCACCAAAACAAAAAAAATATATTTGATTGTGTTGTTTAGTATAAATTACTGAAAAACGTATTTAAAATATTTTTAGTTGGGTTAGGATAAAATAAATTGCTCTTGTTATAATAAGGTTGGGTAAGTTTTCTAAGATTTTTTTGGTGCAAAATTAAAAATTTTTAAAATAACATTAATGAAAAAAATTTCTTTAAACGTAAAAGAGAAAATTTCAGAAAGGAAAAATTTTTAAAAAGGTTTGTAATTGACCATTTTACATATTCGGCAGACTTATATATATATATATATATATTATATAATCTATATAAATTATTATATATATATATATATATATATATATATATAATATATATATATTATATATATTATTATTTTTATAATATATATTATATAGCGGGACAAACTTCGGGGGTGGAAAGTCTTAGCTAAGTACTATCACATTTTCTATTGCATAAAGGGGGCTGTGAAATGTTGCAAGGAGAAACCAAAGAAGGCAGAGAGGTCTGGTAGCGGGGGGTGTCAAAAACACAGTTACCCTTGACTGTGGTTAGTGGTTGGTGCCAAACCCAAACCCACCATCCCCCCCTATTCCCCATTGGGCTAGGGGGGTTTTTCTGAGATGTAAGTATGAAATTATAAGATAAAAAATGCCAGCCCTAAGTTTTTCTAATGTTTAAACAGGTATTGGTTTGAGAAAATAAGTTTTACGCTATTTTCGATCAATGAGAATTGGCTTGCCTGCGTGGGCTTTAAAATGTGAAAAAAAAACCCTTGTTACAAAACACGGGGACTGTGAAACAAGGTCCATGTTTCATGTCCTCTTCATATTCGGTCAAACGGGCAAATTTCTGGAAACAGAATTTCCCCATCATAAATTCAGTCAGGACAGGGCAGGATCGAATGGGGAATATATAATAGTAAATTCAATTAAAAATACCTACGAAAACCTCTCACATTGATAAACATCTACAGAGTTCACGTAAAAAATTAGCCGTTAGTAAAAAACCTAGGAAGTATGAAAATGATGACGCATGACAAAGATCACTTATACCTCAGGTGATTTAATATAAATCTCTGCTAAGCCGGGCCCCACCTTATGAATTAAAAACACAATGGAAACTGTGTTGTTCCAAACAGTAAAAAAACCCTACAAGAGTTGCAGAGACTAGTGTTTCCTACTTGAACATCTGGACCAACACCATTTCCCTTTTTAAAAATCGGGCATAATCACAGTATCCACGCCCCTCCCCTACTTTCCTTGGTAAATTACCCAAGACATACTAAGTCATTTCAACTTCACAATGAGGCAGCCATTAATAACTTCCAACGCAGTAACAAACATTGACTAGCCCCGAGCAAGAAATTTACGATTTTGACGAATGTTTTAAATTTTTCAAAAAAAAGACCCATACCTCTTAAAAAGCACTCCCCAAAAAAAATAAAAGAGACGCTAGAGACTGAACAGCCCCTGGCTAACACCCAGCATTTTCAAATCCTTTAATCAAAAACCTTATGAAAAACAGTACAGAATGGGTACAAAAAACCAGAGAAAAAAAACGTTATGTAACCCCTAACCAGCTGATAAGAAGGGAAAAAAAATTGCATTTGAAAAACAGATTACCCAATTACGGGGTGAAAAAAGACGGGAAAAACCCCTATCAGAATTTTGGGAACAAAAAAGATGTCACAAATAGCGAAATTAAAATTGGCAAAATCAGATAAACCCCCAAAACCCCACCAACAGAAACAGAAAAAAAGACTCAAAAAATTTTTCTCCACTATGGGAAAAAAAACCTTGCAATAGAACCCAAGCTCAATACCCCACAAATGACACCTCCCCGGAAAATACCAAACACACTGTTCCTGCTCCGATAACCCTACTGAAGTCTCCCCTTTTTATCAGCACACTAAAAAACAAGACGAAGATTTAAAATTTACCCCCCCTTTGTATACAAAAAAAATGTCACAAGTCTATACCCAAAATTGCAAAACTCTTTAACAAATCCATTGAAACCCCTACCTTCCCTACAGTTCTCAAAAAAGCAAAGGGTTAACCCCCATCCATAAAGGAGGAGACCAAACTGAGTTGAAAACTATAGGCCAAAACCAAAATTACCCCTCTCTCAAAAATCTTCGAAAAAATTAATTCTAAACGAATCTACTCCCACCTCATTCCCAAAACATACTCAAAACCCCCGCCAATTTGGTTTAGGCTAAAAAAATACAATGATGTATATACAATGCTGAAATATACCTGAAATGAGAAAAAAGAATCCCCCTGGGGATTTATGACTTTTCGTAAAGCTTTTGTAAGTTGACCCTGACTTGCTCCACATAAAAATTTTCACACTATGGTATAAGAGGGGACTCCTAACTACCTAAAGTCATCCTCAGCAAAGAAGCCCAAAATGTGTACACAAATGGGGGAAATTTCCTCAAACCAATTACGTTGGGGTCCACGGGAAGTGTCTTGGCCCCCTTCTCTTTTTCCTATACTAAATACCTACCCAAAAGCTTCGCAATTTCTCAACCCCCACTTTTCAGTGAACTACATACGTCTTCCTACCCGGCCCAGTCATGTAGGGCCAAAAACTGTAAATACCCAATTAAGAATATATTACCTGGATGGGACTAACAAAACTTTCAAAAAATTGACAAAACCTACTTCTTTTAGTTTGGAACAGAGCTACGATTCCCTCTTAAAATAATATAAACGGTTTACCCATACAAAATAACAGAGGGGAAAATTCTTTGGAATCCCCCTGATAAAAACTCAAATTTCATAACTAAAACAAATTTCTAAGAAAAAATTTTTAAACCCTGGCATACTATCGAAATACGGGACTATGTTTTTCCCCAGTGCCCCCCTGGCCCTATATCATTTTATTTACCCCTATCTCACTTTGGAATTTGTGCTTTGGGGGTCAACAACAATTTTAACCTTTTCAGCCACTAATTGCCCAACAAAAGGCTGCAGTAGATTTATAAAAATTCCCACTACAGGCAGCACACTCCCCAATATTCAAAACACTAAACCTACTCACTATACAAAAAAACCATACTTATTACTGACCTATTACATACATAGAACATTAACTTGATATTAAACCCTCCCCCCAACATCTCCTTGCCAACCTCAACGAAAACCATGCCATAACAAAGGCACAGACACTCTTTTTATGTTCCGTGTCCATCTCACGCTATGCAAAAAATCAATGCACATAAAAGGGCCCCAAAAAATTTGGGTTCTTACCTGTAAAAATTTAAAAAAAAACTACCCGTTTTAAATTCAAGTCTCTTCTCAAAGATCCCTTTCCCCAAAACCCAAAAAAATTTGAATAATGAACCTTAAAATTGTATATCTTAAATGTTTCTCAAAATTTTATCCCTAAAGTTAAAACCCAAGACCCAATCTAACTTTGTTTTTTTTTAAAAACATAATAAAAGAATACTCCCTTTACTGAATGTCGAATTTTGAACCATTGACCTGTCTTTGTAATACTCATTTTTGCTTTATTGTTATTTTTACAATAATGTTTTATCATGATTACATCATTGCTTAGTTAATTTAAGTTAATTTTAAGCCAGCCCGTAATTTCTATGATACAAGTGGCTTTGGCAGCTGCCCTTCCTGTATTTTTTTGTACCTCTGTATGTTCAAATTATTAAATAAATAAATAAATAAATAAACCACATTATTTCATGTAATCACCCCCGGGGTGGGATGCTGACCGATTATAGTAAAAAAAGTTCAGCTGGGAAAAAACATAACTGAATCTTCCTTCTTTAGACTGAAAGGAAAACAGTATAAACTCAAAAAATGGGTTATAAAGCTCGTAATTATTTAGTAGGTCCATTGTACACAATCTTAAACAACAATGCTATACAAAATCACAGGATTGTTCATTATGCCAGGTGGGTTGACGGATTGGTGATGCCCGACCTGTGTCTACGCACCAGAACTTCAAACCGCGTCACTTGTGATGGTTATATAATGTGTGTTGCTGTTAATGTACCCCTACAGTGACAAGCACACAAGATTACGAGATAACATAAGGAGAGGTTAAAGGGTATTAGTAGAATTTAAATCATAGAAATATTATCGGATAGGCATAGAAAATCCCCATGTTTATTTAACCAACCTGAGAAAAAAAAGTAGACAATTTTAGGAAGGGGTACTTTGAGCACATCGGTAGAACATTCGGCACCCCAGAAAAAAGACACTTCTATTCCTTTTTTCTTATTTGAAAAGGTCACCCAGAATAATAACAATCCGTATTTATTTCGATGAGAACTTATTTTTTCAAACCACATAACCCGTTATAAACGATTAGAAAATGTTGGGTGGGTTTTTATATCTTTAATTTTTATACTTTTCATCTCAGAAACCTTCCCACCCCATTTTGGGGTAGGGGTGATGGTAGGGTGGGGTTGGCATGACCCCTAACCCCAGTCGAAGGATAAACCGTGGCCATTTACACCTACCTCTCTCACCTGACTTTGGTTGCATTCATTGCAACACTTGCACAGCCCTTGTGATCGTAATGAGAAGGTGTGAAGAGTTACTTGACGCTAAGTTTCCACACGAAGGTATGGTCCTGATAACTACTTCTTTATTGATTTATATTATAACATAATATATGATATACTAAATTATATAGTATTATATATATATATTTTAATATATTTATAATATTAACTATATATATACAATAGTATATATATATTATATATAATATATATATATATATATATATATATATATAAATATATACATATATATATATATATATATATATATATATTTATATATATTATATATATATATATAATATATAATATTATATATATATATATATTATATATATAATACATAATATATATATTTATTATATATATATTTATATATATATATATATATTAAATATATATATACTATATATATATAATATATATGATATATAATATATATATATATTATATATATATATATATATATATATGTATATATATATATATATATATATATATTAATATATATATATATATATATATATATATTTAACCGGTCCAAAAAAATAAAATTGCAAAATTGATCACTCCACAAGTTTTATTTTGTTACACTGTTCCTACATAACATTCAAACCAATTTTCAGGAAATTTCGTTCAATTTTAGGGGTTCCACAAAAAGGCGTCTCTCGCCGACTGAAAAAAACTATGCAAAGTAAAAGGACAGAAAATCAACCAATGTGACGTTTTATTGTGGCAACGTTTTGCTCTCCAGGAGCTTTGTCAATAAAATGACAATAAAATGACAATAAAATGCCACATTAGCTGCACCTGTGTCCTGTTAGTTTACATATTGTCGGTAATTCTACCAACATATTTACAGAAAAGAAACTGAAGAAATTTTAATTTTTGTTCCTCTTTCGCATAACATAGCTCTAATTTTCTCTGAAAGCAGAGTGACTGAATCAATAACCAGGTTTTAGAGTTTTGTTGAGCATGAAACGAGCGAGCGATTATATGTGAATTGAAGAGGTCGGGTCAAGTCATGTCGAGTCGCTCATTTGTCATGCCAACTGCCAGTAAGATGTCGCTCCGCTCGTAATGTTTCCTCATGCCTACTTGAACGATAAAATAAGGTGGGACTTCAATCGGTCCCTCTAAAATTCAGCAGTCACCCTCCTTCATTAGTCTCTCCTTGGTCGAAGCAGGGAAGCGGCGACGGTGATCTGCCAGTAGGCAAAAAAAGTACTCTTTGTGCTCCTCGTCCTTGGTCAGCGACGCACTGAAGGTCTGAACAAAGGAAACAGCTCTTTCTGCTGCATTTTTCATGACCTTCAGAGAGCCCGCAGACTTCTTCATTTCCAGGAACCGTGTTCCTCTCCCACATTTCGTTTCAGGGTCTTCATTCAAGAAGGAAGATTTTTCCTTCCCCTTCCTCTGCTCAGAAATGACGCTAAACATCTTCAGCGTCCTCTTAGTCACGAGCTCCTCCAGTCTGACTCCAGTCTCTGGGACACCTTGCAAGCGAGGTGGGCACCCTGGTTTCTTTTCCCACTCAATGTTGAGCTTTGTCGCAATGTCCACTTTCTCGTCGAAGAACGCCAATCCAACCAGGTGCTCCACCAGATACCAGAGAAGGCATGCAAGGCAATGGCAGCAGCATTCGTGATCTCTCTGTCCGGATAAGCTCAAAGGGTTTGGAGGAAGCCCAAGCCATTGTGATTGGCTTGCACGCCACGTGGAGCCAGAACAGAACAGAGGACTCACAGGTAAGATCCCACTAGGGGCGAGGGGGAAGTGGGGACAGAGCAATGAACAGAGGGTGAGAGGAATGTCTTGAGTCGACGATAAAGAGTCAGGACTAAACCCAATTGCTAAGCCTTGTGAAGCAGAGACGAAGATGGCATAGAAGGCACGAGAACACCACAGAGGATGGTTGCATCTTGTATGGTGGGCAAAACTCAGATCTTGATTGTTGGTTGGAAAGCGGCAGAGGAGGCAGAGTTGAGAAGAGATGATAGGTCGTCGTGAGTCAGAGAGGTGGCATCTACATTGTGATTGGTGGGTAAGACATTTTCATTTCTATGTCCTTGTTAGGCACATTGTCCAGTCGGGGAGCCGTGTTGAAGTTGCTGGAATGCAGAGTTTGACAGTAGGATTCATTCGTTGTCATGAGTGTAGTCGGCACCAAGGTCTATATATGTGGGAAGGTAGTTTCATTGCGACAGTCAAACCCAGGAGCAACAATATATATACTTCACAGTCCCTTGTCATACACGATAGACTGCCGCGGCAGCAACAAGTGACTTGCTTACAGAGTTACTTGTGTAGAAGGTGAGAGGGCCAGTGGATCTGATATTTTGCAGAGAACCACCAGGTTGAGGTGAATCGGGAGGTGGAGGTGAAGGTGGTAATGTCTTGGCTTTCTTGGCTTGTGGTGGCTGTAGAGAAGGCGATGGAGCTGAATCGGCAGGAGTAGATGCATTGGAGGAAGCCGGAGGTGGCTCCTGATTGGTGAGAAGAAGTTGAGTGCTTTCATTGGGGGGTGCTGGGAGCGAATCGTCGGCATCATCGAGCAGCATGTCCTGCATGTCGTCAGGAGCAGCTAAGCTGACAATTTTTGGAATTACCTTAAAAATATCAGCTGAAGGTGGATGATGGCAATTTGTTTACTTCAAGAAAATCATTAACAGTCGTGTTGAAAGATCCCGGCTGTGCAGCATTTTGCATGTGCGCAAACATCATGCAATAATAAATAATAAAATTTCGTGGAGAGATCGTCTGGTAGAGGAGAGGTGATGGGTGGAGGAGGCTGCTGAGTGGCTTGTAAAATCTTGGTGGTTGTTGACTGAATCTTGGCGATTGCAGCATAAATAGGGGAGTTTCCTGGTGTCATCTTAATTATGGTCGTCCTTTAGCTCATGGAAAGGAACTCTTTGTGAACAGGACATTTGGCCGCCAGAGTATGGTGGTCACTCTTGCAATTCAGACATTTAGGTGGAGTAGTGGCACTGCAGGTCTTAAAGTCGTGGCTCTCAATCCCACAGGTAGTGCAAACTAGTCATTTGTGGTGTGTAAATATGAGTAACAGCTCCAACAATGAGCAACATGATGATAATGTTCAGCTTCAATGTGATGAGAGTTGACAAAATGGTAGTAAATGGCAAGACCATCAGCCAGAGCTTGGCCAGCCTTAGTCACATCTCTGAACGTTATTTTCAACATGGATAATGCCGTAGATATCTTGGAGATGTGTTCTACCTTCGCCCAGGCATTCTGATCTTAAATAGAATCTTCAGGCCTAAAGGTTGAGACCCTTTTAAAAAAAGACCGAACTTTGGCGAATGACATGATTTGAAAGCCACGGTCTAGGGTAGTCTACAGATGGGTAAGTAGTTTTTCTGCTTCGCTTCGTCGTTGCAAACTACAACAAAGGCTTTTTTCGGTCAGAATGGGTTTTGCTTGACATAAAGAACATCCCAACGGCAGGGGGAAGGGTGTTTGTAGTCATTCATCTCCCACTGGAGGGTTTGATTTGACCCTGTTGGAGAATTCTCTTGTTCCAAGGATGAAGCAAAAGGGCCCAAGGTTTCCCCCTCCCTAACGGGGTTTTGCGGGAGACCAGAGAGTAGGAGTCAGAGTTCTGGCCCGTACAAGACAAAGTCACAGAGCAAGTTATGTAACCTAACCTATGTAAATGCGGAGCCTCGTTCCAAAACCAGATGTAGTTAAGGCAGAAAAATGTGAGATTGGGTTCTGCTTCGGTGAAAGAACTGGAATGCGACGTAAACCTGGTCGGAGCCGGGCATTGAGAAAAACTCGGGGGGAAAAAAGTGCAATCACCTTTCCCAATGCACTTCGTGTACCGGTGCTGAGGACACCATCTGCGATAAAAACCCAAAAAGAGAAGTTTTGACAACTTTAAATACACAGAAAGGGTCTAAATTTTTTGAAAAAAAATTTAATTTTGGGAGCGTACACTCTAAAATTTTTAAAAATTAACCAAGTTTTTTTGGCCCGTTAATATGTATGTATTACATATTTTTTTATATAAAATATAATTAATATATAAATATATTTTAAATATTATAATTTTAATATAATATATATATATTATATATTTTTTTTTTTTCAACAAGTCGGCCGTCCCCACCGAGAAGGGTGACCCAAAAAAGAAAAAAAAATTCCCCAAATAAGAAAATTCTTTCATCCCATTCAACACTTTCCCACACTCGCACATTTCATTTGTTTTTGCGAGGTGTCGAATACAACAGTTTAAAAGCATAACTATAAATACCAACATATCTCCCCAAAAACTGCAATATCCCAAACCCCTTTTTTAAAAATGCGGCATTGTACTTCCCATTTCAGGATCAAGTCCGACTATATGAAAAAAACCCGGTTTCCCTGAACCCCTTTCACTAAATATTACCCTCTACATCCAAAAACGTCAGGTCCCAAGTCCCATTCGTCTCCATTCACTCCTATCAACACGCTCATGCACGCTTGCTGGGTCCAACCCCTTCCCCACAAACCTCCTTTACCCCCTCTCCCCAACCCCTTTCGAGGACGACCCTACCCCGCCTTCCCCCCCCTATAGATTTATATCTTTCCATGTATTCTACTTTATCCTTCTTCTGAAGACCAAACCACCTCAAAAACCCCCTCTTCTGCCTCTGACTAATACTTTTTTTAACCCCACCCCTTTTTCCAATTTCCACACTCCGAATTTTCTGATAATATTTACCCACACTTTCCCCCTTAAAAGGGACATCTCCACTGCCTCCAAAGGGTTTCCTCGCTGCTGCATTTTACCACCCAAGCTTCACACCCTATAAAGTGTTGGTACACTTATTTCATACTTTCCCCTTCTTCTCCTAGATACTTTTTTTTGACTCCACAATACCTCAATGCACCATCACCTTTTTTCCCTCTCAATTCTATGATTAACTCACCCTTCATAAATCCATTCCGCGAACGTCAACTCCAAGTATCTGAAAACATTCATTCTTCCCTACTCTCCCCCCCCAAAATTTTATACCAATTTTTCTTTATTAAAACATTTGACCCCTCATCACCTTTATCTTTTCTATGTTTACTTTCAACTTTCCATTTCACATTTTCCCAAACTCATCCACTAACCTTTTCAATTTTTTTTTTTAGAATTCCCCTAAGCCAGTATCATCAGCCAAAAAAAATAACTGTGTCAATTCCCCTTTTTAATTTTATTCCCCAAAATTTAATCCCCCCCCTCTCCGGGAAACCCCAGCATTTATTTCCTTTACAAAACCCCTCTATAAAAATATTAAACAACCATGGGGACCCTTCACATCCCCGTCAGACCCTACTTTTACCGGGAAGTGTCTCCCCCTCTTTTACACACCCTAACCTTTGGGCCCCACTATCTCATAAAAATCTTTAGCATTTAATAACTTTCCCACTGTTCCATATACTTGCAACATCTGCCACATTGCTCCTCATCCCCTCTATCATATGCCCTTTTCTAAAACCCAAAAAGCAATAAAAACTTCCCTACCTTTATTAAAACGTTCCATATATGCTTTAAAGTAAACACTTGATCACACTCCCCTACCCACCTGAAACCCCCTTGCTCCCCTT